>JAQPZY010001430.1:780000-1422500 GCA_029931535.1 Margaritifera margaritifera
CCAGATGTCGAATTTACAGCTGTAGTAATCTTGTATGGAGTACTGCTTTCACATCCCAAGTCTTGTACGCTGGTCTCTAAAGGTACTTGCGTTTGGTCATTAAATGTTTCAGATTAGTGTTAAATGGGGCATTTTGGATCAACAGAACTTCTTGTAATCTGGTACCTGGAAGGATTGGTCTCTGACATGAAAAATTACACTCTTTGCAACATATGGTAACCTCAAGAGCAACCATCAAGTTTGAACCTACTTGGCCGTTCGTAAACTTTATTATCAATCTACCTATCCTGTCATTCTTACATACATACATACATACATACATACATACATACATACATACATACATACATACATACATACATACATACATACATACATACATACATACATACATACATACATACATACATACATACATACATACATACATACATACATACATACATACATACATACATACATACATACATACATACATACATACATACAACTCAAAATATAGCACAACATAATAAAGCAAAGCATAATATGACCTTAGAACATATATGAAGACATATACCTAACATTAAAACAATTAAAATTATTTACATTAATACATTAAATCAAAAATGTATGTATCTACATTTCATAGAAAAATCGAAATCGGATTAGTTCACTCAGAAAACTTTAGGCCAGAATAAATGTATTCATGTACAACAGCTGACGTTATCATGCTCATATCTTAAATATCCATAATCATTTGTATTGTGAAAGTGAATGGTCCTGCAGGAACAATAATAGATTTATATATATATATATATATATATATATATATATATATATATATATATATATATATATATATATATATATATATATATATATATATATATATATATATATATATATATTCGTTACACATATAGGCTCAAAACATGTGGTACAATGTTGTTAAATGGTAGGAGCCATCCATTCGAAGTATATCTGCCTGTAGTCCGGAACCAGATGCTGCCCCCTTCTGCGATCCGGATAATCCTACTAGTACCGCTGGTGCAAACAAGGGTTTCCCTTTCATCACGGAAGAGATATCAGTGTACCATACTACTTAACATATCAGGAATCAAGGCAGTCGGGTGACCACGTGTGTGTGTGTGTGTGTGTGTGTGTGTGTGTGTGTGTGTGTGTTTGTGTGTGTGTTTGTGTGTGTCTATGCTTGTAAATATACGCATACATTTCTTATCGTCGATCTTGGTGTTTTCATGAATGTTTCATGTATTACAAGCGAATTTCGTTCATTTCTAATTTGAAAAGACTGTAGAAATGATCAACGGAAACGAGACTGTTTAAACAAAAGTACAAACCTTTCACACAGTCTCTACTGAACAGTATTTTGCCCCTCTAATTTATGCTTTTCATATCTTTTTACCAAATTGTATGTTGTCACACAGTCTTACTTCTGCTGAGAGAGAGAGAGAGAGAGAGAGAGAGAGAGAGAGAGAGAGAGAGAGAGAGAGAGAGAAAGCACATGCTACAAACTCGTACATCATGTGGCCGCCAGGATACTGGCAGGCGACATCATTTTGGTTGGCGGGATAGTACCAGCTTCCGGTCGTTGCAATGTAACGTTTCAGCTAATGAATATTGTTTAAACCAGAGGCTCCGTTATCAAATGCACCGATGCGGAAAGTGGACGCTCAGTTTACCAAATCATCTTTAAGGTAATTCCTTCATCGCACACGATCTGATATATCCGATATACATTTATGTGGCATATAACGCCATCTTGATGTGTTTATTGAAAACAAAAAAGTTCGTTTTACTGCATGTATATAAATGCAACGTCCACATAGGGTATAAGTGTCAGCGCTAGTCCGTAATGATTTAGCGAGGCCAAATTTTGGCCCTGGAATCTTTGAGTGTTAGACATGCCTTTCTCATACAAAAGGATGTTGCAAGTCCACTACAAAGGAGTTTCGAAACATGCCATTTTATACGAAATCTTATTCTTAGAAAAGATTTTCAACATGGTTTAGATCATTATAGCAAAACAGGATCAACTACTCATGTTACTGTGTCAAGCACTTGTATTATTACATTATATGCAACCCTATTGTGCATAATCTCTGAAGACTACATTGGATGCACAAATATACATGTGCAATGTTTCATCTCAATCTGCATCATATAGGAGATGACGAGAGTTTTTTAAAACTATTCTAAGGAGAAAGTCAGTCAGTAGAACTCACTTTCATGATTGAATCATGTAAAAGTGAATATTAGACGTGTCATCTATGTTATTACAAACATCTTGAGGAAAACAGTATTGGATTAATGGTTTGATACATCCATTGGAAAACCCAAATTACATTTGAAAAGACGTCATGTTTGTTTTCCGATTTGCATTTGACATATTACTGGCTCAAGCAATAATCAGAAAGTAAAATGAATCTTGGGATTTATCACAGAACATGACGCAAGCTGAGAAATAAAAACAAGAGTTAAGTAAAATCTGCCAATGTTATAAAATTATGCTTAAAAAAAAGGGGGGGGGGGGCAGATTTCAGTCTGAGGAACAATTGCTGATATTTTGATACTAATAATAATTGATACTAATAATATTGATTCTATCTTGCTAACTAAAAATCAGGTAGAACCGGGGAGATCATAGATCATTTTTTAAACACTTATATTGTATATGTGTGTGTGATTTCAAGCAGCACTTAAAATGCATAACATCCTATATTACCAGCAAGACAGATATTTGCAGTGGTACGGATCCAGATCTCGAACCCATCCTGCGAACCGGATAATGCCACTGTTCCTGCTGTGGCGAAAGGGGCTCCGACATATCTTTCTACTACATCTGGCAACCACTGTAGCTAGTTACGAGAGAGAGAGAGAGAGAGAGAGAGAGAGAGAGAGAGAGAGAGAGAGAGAGAGAGAGAGAGAGAGAGAGAGAGAGAGAGAATGTGGCTGTTAGATAAACGACAAGAGACATTTTGACTGTTTAGTGCCAGCTTCCGGTCGTCATCAAAAAGGGATTCATTTTAATCAAACTCAACGATGCTGGGACTTTCTGTTCAGTTTCTGTTTCCATTTAAGTTTCCAGAAACAGACAGACATATTGACCCTAAAAAAATAAAAGCTTAAGTGTTTTACTTTTGCAGGCTTCTCAGATCTATGAGAAGGAAAAGGCAATTCGTTTGTGTACACAAATAATGCGACTTGAAATCCCGAACCCAGCACAGATGCTTTTCATAATTTTCACAGTAAAACGTGGATTTTTGATTATGCCCAACAAAACGGTGAACGTTTACAAGGACAAAAGTGTCAATAAATACCAGTTTTATGTGTAATCTCATTCATATACAAATCAACTTGTGGTAGTTTACATTTCACCGTTATTCATCCATCAATGTCACTCCAACTTAAAAAATGCGCCAAAATTAGATTTGGAATATATTGTTGCATTTGCAGACATAATCGTATCTCGTATTAATTTTGTTAAATGTATTCAAGTAACTTTGACAGGGAAGTCACATCATCTTCGAGTTTGGCTTGAGCTGAGCCAATATTCGCAAAAATCCGCACATTGTGTGCATTGAGCCATTTTGGCAATTGATGTTTGTGCTGCAAAAAAGTTAAACAGCGTGAATGGTATTTATTAGTAGTTTGAAAACAACAAAATACATTATCTAATTTAATTTTTTACTTCACCAGTTCCGCGATGTACACAACATATCTGGCCATGCAACATGATTAAAAAAAACAGTTGGCATCTTTTTAATGCTGTTTCAAGTTCATGTTAATTCATTATGACTAATATGACGTATAATTACTGATTCAATATGACGATCTATGAGGACAGTAAAACCATCTTCTTTTTAAATTAAAATCACACACAGCATATGTTGTAATAGTGTTTCCCCATAGCAGTATTTATTCTATGGACTTGCATGATATTCTCAGTTTTTCAAAGACCGCCATAAATATTTCACAGCATGATAAGATATCAGAAGACTGTGCATACGGAGTTATGCTGGTAGTCCTGAATCAAAGAAGACCCCTTCCTGCGAACCAAATAATCCCAGGATTCTTGGTGGGGCAAACAGGACATTCGGAGTTCTGCTGGTATTCCGTAACCAGACGACGACCCCTTCCTGTGATCCAGATAATCCTATGATTCCTGCTGGGGCAAACATGAGGTTCCCTTTGATCAAGGCCGACTTACTGTTTACTACAACCATGGCGGCCAGATGTGTGTGTGTGTGTGTGTTTATGTGCGTGTGTACCATTTGGTGGTGACTATATAACTACAGTTAAATTTAAACGAACTTATCGATGCAGAAGGTTGGCTTTCGGTGTCATTTATGTCCCAGCAGCCAATAATGGACAGACTGACCCAAAATGAACAGATTGGCCCGAAATGGACAGATTGGCCCAAAATGAATAGATTGGACCGAAATGGACAGATTGGCCCGAAATGGACAGATTGGCCCAAAATGGAAAGTCCTATATATCCAAGCCCCGCATTTGCACAAAAGGACACGGAATTCATTGTATGCAAGCATTATGAATTTACTTTCTATATTATTATGCAGATGCTACAGACAACGCTAAACGAAGGGAAATACATAACATTATAACACGTATATAAGATTCCTTGTTTCATTTATTTACAATGATGTTTTCTCGCACGAGAGGGGTATAAATAAATGCCAGTTTTTTGGAAATTTTATCCATATAATCGTTTACTCGTCATGCTTAAATTCACATCAGTCACTTGTTAGCAAGCAATAAATGTTATTTTATCCAAAGTACCTATTTATATAGGCGCCATATTACAGCGAATACTCTGACATCTTTTCGATGATTCACAATGCTTATTTATAAAATTTTGCAGCCCCGAATGCAAAAATACAAAATTTTCGTATAATTTTGAAAATAGAACTGGCTATCACATCAGCTCATTTAGCGCAAGCTGTGCTGTTATCTGCAGATATGTCTACCTAGTGTGCATGGATGCCCCGTGTGCAATTTGATAGAGTGCACATTAAAATGTGTATTTGTCAAGAGGTTGTAGTGAAATACAGAAAAATAGAAAAAAGAGACAGGAACCAGAGAGCAATAAACCCGTGCTGTTTGTTTACTTATTTATTTATTTTCTGACTTAAATCTTGCATTGCTTCCTACCATTTCGACAGGTACAGTCATAATTCTTAATGTAATAGCAGTAAGAAGAGTTTTATAATAAAGGATTGCAACAATACACAAAAGTTCAACCAACTTTTAATAAAACTCGGCTTTAACAAATTTCCTCATTAAATGAAGCACTGACGTAAGTAAACAAAGTCGATGTACTTTTAAAAAAAAAAAAAATCATCTTTTAAATAATTTGTTTTAAAGAATTAAAAACAAATGACAGATCTGTAAATATTCTTTATAAATGTTTCCAATCGTTTATATTTTAAACAATAAAATAATAAGTCAGATTTATTGGAAAGATGTAGGGTGCATACCAGAAATCATGTAAATGTCTTAATTTCCCAACCAAACATATATAATATGTACCGTCTATACTCGCGTATAATACGATACCAACTGCAAACTGCATAGACCCATATCTGCCGGCGCATAATGCGCAGGCAGATCTGGGTCTATGTTGTTTGCATTTGGACCCGAGTTATACGCGAGTATGTACGATATATATGCGTATTCCTAGACCAAATCCGATTTTGTTAGCCACATGTTGTGCAGTTGCCTCGAGTTTAAACTTCTATAATGTAGCATGCGATTAGAAATATGTTCAGCAAAATTCCAAAATTAATCTCCTGAAGTAGCTATGACAGATACAGCCATAACTTGCATCAAACTCTCTACGTCATACTGTGCCAGAACTAGTTTTATGCCCTGGTAAAAGTCTGTTATTTCCGTAAATTCTGGTTATTTGCAGCACGTGGCCCTAATTTACGATACCGTATTAATTCAGTAAGAACCAGTGGACTTATAGCGTAACCTTAGTTCAGAGTAAAAATGGCGCCAATAAGTTTGGTTTACTTTCTTTTTTAAAGAAAAGTATTCCTAGAGACAAATGTTCGCTTCCCTTGTACTTCAAGCACAAACAAGGAATTGCTGAACAGAGAATGTGTAAGAATGTTCTTTTTATTAATTATTAACTTTTATCCTTAAAAACTATTATTGTTTCACTGAGTGCTTAAAAATGCAACACAACAAGCCTCTCTATAGAATTTATAATTATGATAGAATGCATCAAATTGTGAACAAGTCAACATGAATCTTTTCACTGAAGAAAAGAAAAAAGATAGGATACAATACGTCTCATGACATGGTATTATATTCTGTGTAACGGCGACTGGAAAGGGTTCGAATTTCTAAGCAATATAATCTGCAATAGCACTGCCCCTAACACACCCCAAAGAAAATACAGTGATTCCTCACTAGATGGCGTCTCAGAATAACATATGGACTGTTCATGGAAACGAGCGAATACGATACATTGATCACACTAATGACCTCCCGTCGGGACAAAATGCACCCCGACCTTTTTCTTCACTTTATTACTACAAAAATAGACGGATTCTATAAACATATAGAATATATATGGTAGATAAGTAACATGACAATGTTTTTGTTTTTCTTTAAAATTTTAAATTTTATATTTATTTATTTGTGTTGTTGTTGGGGGGGGGGGGGGGGTTGGTTACAGAATATAATAGTATTCGCCATACAAAGGGTAAGGCATGAACCTTCCGTTTTACAAAATCAGCAAGCAGAATGCTGTACATCTCACAATAAGTACTGACTTTGTCAATGTCTTGCCGTTTGCATGTTTTGCTTTATAAAATTAAGTGTTCTGGTAGTGGAATATTTCATGCACAATCCAAATTATATTATATTATATTAGTAGTAGTAGCAGTAGTATTCCAAGACAGAAAGTAAATATACCCAGAATTTTGTTTGAACATACACTCCAAAACTGAGCCCATCTTTCCCATAGAGAGACAGTATTGCCTGTTATCCAAACCCGACCTTTTGTGCCGAAATAAACAATACATATATACATACATACATACATACGCAGGGAGGCATATGGCAAGATAGATAGAGAAATAGAGACAGATGGACGGATGGATGGATAGCTCAATAGGCAGGCAGGGAGATAGATAGACATACATACATACATACATACATACATACATACATACATACATACATACATACATACATACATACATACATACATACATACATACATACATACATACATACATACATACATACATACATACATACATACATACATACATACATACATACATACATACATACATACATACATACATACATACATACATACATACATACATACATACATACATACATACATACATACATACATACATACATACATACATACATACATACATACATACATACATACATACATACATACATACATACATACATACATACATACATACATACATACATACATACATACATACATACATACATACATACATACATACATACATACATACATACATACATACATACATACATACATACATACATACATACATACATACATACATACATACATACATACATACATACATACATACATACATACATACATACATACATACATACATACATACATACATACATACATACATACATACATACATACATACATACATACATACATACATACATACATACATACATACATACATACATACATACATACATACATACATACATACATACATACATACATACATACATACATACATACATACATACATACATACATACATACATACATACATACATACATACATACATACATACATACATACATACATACATACATACATACATACATACATACATACATACATACATACATACATACATACATACATACATACATACATACATACATACATACATACATACATACATACATACATACATACATACATACATACATACATAAAGATAGATAGATAGATAGACAGTTAGATAAATAGATAGTGTACACAAGTCCCAATATTATTCGAGGGTGCTTTTTGACATAAAAAAATGGGCCCTGTTCCACGAGCGCTTGGTCCCACACTGCCATAGTTACACAACCGTTACCATGGTATTTTATCAAGATTACGATTAGCGCTGATATCACATTTGATATTAATGGCGACTTGGAGACTAAACCCCATCTGTTGGTGGGAAACACAATATACGCATACTTGCCTATTCTCAGGCACACGAATTTATATTCTTATATGATTGTATGAGTGTAAGTAGCAACATGTTAGAGAACCGTTCAAACTCAGTGTCTGCTTGTAACAACAATAATCAAGTACGACATCTTCTGACTGTTATAATAGCAGCGTTACAATGAAGCCCATTTAATATAGTTATGACACTTTTTAAGGACAAAAACAAAAAATGTTCGGAATAGGCAGTGATTCTGAATAATTAGGGGTTCATTTGAAGAAAGTAAAGTAATCACATGGACTCAAAAGATTGTTCCTATCTGACAAACTGTACACATTGGCCTAGCAAGAAATTGAGCCCCCCCCCCCCGCGCAAAACTTTATTACGGGGCCCCCTCCCAATAAAATAAAGTTGTTTCTAAATTGAAGAACGGGCTTCGGTTCATTGTATCCAAACAATATCTTGTAAAGTAAGGTACGTACAGAGGCAAAGATTATCGAGTATTCTTGAGTTTAATAAATATTTTTTTTAACGGAGATGTTTGTATTTTTGTGCGTGAAGACCTTCAATCATGAAGAGCAGAGTTGTGGAAAATTTTAATAAGAAAATAAAATGTTTATTAATTTTCTCATACCATGCTTCATTACGTACAGTAAAGTCGGATAGATACTCGTTGGTTACTTTGATAGATGAATTTGACCATTGATCTTACGGAAATTATTTACAATGTCTACAAAATGCAACTGCTTTGAAAAAAATCAAAGATATTAAAAGAAAATATGTAAAAGGCGAAATTAAAACAATATGGAAGCAAAGGAAATACATAATTAAAACTTCTTTACTGGATATGAATGCTTTGGCAACTTGGTCTGGAACATTAATATTTCTGTAAAATCTGGTGCTGCAAAAGGATTAAGGATAACATATGTCTTAATAAGTCCCTTTATGTCATAACAATTGTGGCATCGCTACCAACGAAGGAGGAGGAGTGTTTACCATTAGTGTGTGTGTGTGTGTGTGTGTGTGTGTATATATATATATATATATATATATATATATATATATATATATATATATATATATATATGTATATATATATATATATATATATTAAAAGTTAGAGAGGTGATTGAATTTATTTATTTAAGATTTCTTATTAATGATTTCCTTTACAGATGAAGTTAAAACGAAAAAGAGATGCTGCTGCTGCTGCTGCTGTTCAAATTCTCTAACATGAATTAATTTTGTATTTTTTTTGATCAGATCTTGCACATACATGTAATGCGCCGTATTTTATTTTATTGTAAAATAAGTTTTAAAAATTAGAAGAAAATAAATCAGATGTCAGGGACGTAGTAGACATCCACAAATATCAACTACAGCATCGAAACCTCACTGCATTAACTCAAATCCTCCATTTTTGTAGACCGAGTGTTTTCTCTCTTCGTTGGTTTTTTTTTTTTTTTTTTGTTTGTTGGTTTGTTTTAAATTTGACTATTGATGTGCAAAAGTTCGAGACTCGAAAAAAACGTATTGCATAAAGAGTAAATTTGGTCTACTCATTTTGTTTTACAAACGTGTGAATTAATATATTTTTAAGATTGATAAACATTTTTAAATAGTCGCACAAACAGTTGCTAAAATGTAACTTCTCTCACAATAGTGAATAGTGTAGCAATCAAATAATACGCAAAATTAAGAAAATTGTATCATTTGTCCTGACGCACACTGGTGTTACAGTTTTATTCAACTTTTTAGATCACCTGTTCGTGGTACAAATGTACAATATTTTACGCTGCCTGTACTTCAATTATAAACTACAGCTAATTCATGCAGCCCGCAAAAAAATCACTAGTTTCATTAATAATTTAGAAAGTTTCCAACATTTTAGGATTTATTATAAGTGCTGTAATGATCCAAAAAGGAATTTGATAAAATCTTCTTTTTTAAAACTCATTACAGCCTCGTAAAGAATATGTATATGTCAACCTCTCTTCATCCACTTTCTGGGAGCAGCAAATGTGGCTACCCAATGGAAATGGTATTTTAAGGGATGTAAAATATACGTGGAAAATAAGAGTAGGGAAAAATCAGGTACTCTCTTTAACTTTCTCAACAATCTGATCAAACGAATATGTGAACATTTGTTTTTAATATTTTGCGATATATGGAATGATTATTAGCGTTACAAATTATTTGCGGATGATAAGGGCAATAGAGCTGCTCGTTTAGGCTAAATATTTTTATTGATACAAAGAAAATTATGGGAAATAACTTCTTTTAGATTTGACCAAATCTTATCTGAAACTTTTTCCAATCCAAAAACCTAACGTAAAAAGCTTTCATTTTAACTATTAGATTTCTGCAGTAAAATAAATAATCAGGTGCGATGAAGTACTTTAGATCTTTTGTTGTCGTGTTTTTTTCTTCTTTCTTTTCAATCAAAATATCAAGATGAAAAAAATTTTTTTTAGGCCCTACTTACTTACAAAAGCATCAACGTTGGCAAATAATTCCTGAACAAAAATTGGCCTTTGGAATTTTCAGCTAAACATAGACTTTACGACATGGTACTTACTATTAGAATGACTGTCGTCTGCGGATCTTTCAATTCTTTCTTCTTTCGTCTGCGGTGTAGATTGTGTACCACACTGGTTGACGTTTTCTAATTCTGTCACCCTATTCCCCGGGATTTCAGGTGATCCAGCATGCGATCCGGACTCGGTACAGGCCTGGGTAGGTAAACCCGGTGATGATTCCGAACATCCAAACATTACGCAATGTTCACTGGGAATTTCACCCAAGTCCAGTAGATGGTTTACCGAAAAACCTGATTTGTGATTATGAATTGCAGTTTGATAAGCAGCAATTTTGTCGTAATTTGAAGTGTACTGCGGATCCGCTTGCTGTAACATAGAATAGGTGCTCATTTTCGCTAAATTGCAAGTCTCTTCTAATTGCCTGCGATTGAACTTTTTAGCGATGATTAGCTTTAATTTGTAATATCTTATTGTCTTATTAAACCATTTTCTCGCTTATTATTGAGTCAGCTACCCTATTGATTGCCTCCGCTTCAATTTAATACTTTATCTTAATTGTCCTTCGTTCCTATGTCGAGAACACCAATCAACGTAATCCGCAAGTGGCTGCTGATCACGGCTGATAGAATTAAGCTAACAAACTATCTAACAAGCACTGTTTGTATATCTGAATTGGTTGACTTCATTACCTAAATAACTAGTAAATGCAATCTAAGTAGTTCGGCTGCGGGAGTCTGGAGCGATTTCGGAGAAGCGATACAGCCAATCAAAGATCCGTTCCTGAAAATAGGCGGAACATAGGCTTGTCAATTACATTTTCATCGCATCCAATAGAAAAGCGATGGGTATAAGACAGTTTTCTTTTGTACACTTTATCTCTCTTATCCTACTTTTCCATGTTTAAAGGTATCGTATTTCCTTAAAAGTTGTAGTCGTGAAATAAGATAGTGCTTCTAGAAGAAAACGTTTGAGTTTGCCAACCTAATCTTCTGCTCTCCTTTCTAATTTTCTTGAGATAGTCCATCTTTTTTAATCTTTAAAAGGTTCAATGCGCAAAACACAAGGGGTTAAAACTAATAATTTTGAATCATATCATGACGCATACGCCGGAAACATAGATTTAAATTTATTTCCATATGAATCACAATTGTTGTGTGTATTAATTATATATTTTAGTCCAGCCGACTGCTTCAAATAATGCATTTCTAATGATATATATATATATATATATATATATATATATATATATATATATATATATATATATATATATATACATACATACATATATTAATAATAATAATCAGACACTTTTACGTTAAGTATATCTTGTAAAGACTGGGACAGATCTAAGTTGGACAACTTGCTTCTCAACCTTAATTTGCTAATTTATAAGTCAATAAGATATATTTTATCCAGCTATCATAACTAATTATATTTGTTTTAAGCTATAGCACCTTTCCCCAACCACTTTCACGTATTCACTGATTCCTTGTTCAGCTTGTAAATAAAAAGCAATACACCGTGCGCTAAGAGCAACCATAAAATGTTTATCATGGCAGGTAACATTTAAATCTCTTAAAGTAACCATATTGTGCTATAACAACCTTTGAGCATAGTCTTGTAGGTGATATCTACTTTTCAATGACAGAAAAAATAGGGTGTTAATTTGCTTACATCATTTTTATTGGAAATACTAATTCGTATAATCGTTTTAAAAGTTCATAAATTCCGAGCAAGGTTTACTTTCGAACTGTTGTTAAATGTAACGCAGAAATTTAAATATAATTTTGAACAGACTTCCCTTAGTTAACATAATTTATCAGTCGACTGTGCCACTACGGTACGAAGTGTCTCAACTACTGCATATTTTGACTCAAACACACTCTACTGTATTTCGAAGAAACGTCCTATTTTTGTATGTGGAGTCAGTCTACATCTTAATAAATTGTAATTTTTGCTTTTTCAGTTTGCTCATCGTCTGTATCAAATGATATTGCATTAATGTCAACATATTTCAGTTTCTCGTCGGTAATGGGCTTAAAAGATTGAATAAAACAATACAACATTTAATATGGTACCTTTCTGTACCTGAGATTACCATGTTCATGTTCAATACAACATTTAGTATGGTACCTTTCTGTACCTGAGATTACCATGTTCATGTTCAATGCAACATTTAGTATGGTACCTTTCTGGGCCTGAGATTACCATGTTGGTGTTCAATACAACATTTAGTATGTTACCTTTCTGTACCTGAGATTACCATGTTCATGTTCAATACAACATTTAGTATGGTACCTTTCTGTTGCTGAGATTACCATGTTCATGTTCAATACAATATTTAGTATGGTACCTTTCTGTACCTGAGATTACCATGTTCGTGTTCAATACAACATTTAGTATGTTACCTCTCTGTACCTGAGACTACCATGTTCGTGGTGTCTAGTAGACTAGTTTATAGTAGATTTTGTTAGCCACTATTAAATAAAATCGTGGAAAAATTAAATACATTGTCTTCTTTTCTTCATTTGTTATCAAGAGTTGTTTTAATATTGATCTGAAAGCCATGAATGCAGTTTCTATCAAGAAATTATAAAATTTCCAAAGAGAGAGAGAGAGAGAGAGAGAGAGAGAGAGAGAGAGAGAGAGAGAGAGAGAGAGAGAGAGAGAGAGAGAGAGAGAGAGAGAGAGAGAGAGATGTATACGAAGAATAAAAATAAGGGTAGCAGATTATTAATATTACACTGTATTTAAGTTCTTCATCAACTTTCATTCTCTATAGACAGTGGTACAAAATTATGTAGTTCAGTATTCTCACAGACATAACGTTCACATAAAGATAAAAGTGGTTTCCTTTCGACCATTCTGTATGTAAGTATGGCTTTGACTTTAAAACGCCAAAATTGTCTACGTATTTATCGTCACAGAAATGAATTCCAAAGGGATTGTATTTTCACCAGTCAAATATCTATTACTATGAACTTACTTATTTATTTTCGCGGAATCCGCGCGATGCCTTTTTTGATAAATTAGAAATCCACGAATTTCTTTCTCTTGAAATATAAACGAATAACTAGAAGCAGATCTTCGAAATTGCAACGTCCTCAAGCTGTCTAGAAATTGGTAATCATGTACATTCAATAGCCGCCCAAAAAGTTGGTTCACAGTATTTTTAAATTGCAGCCTGATAATCAGCTTTCTTTTCGTTCATTCTTAATTTACATCTATAGATGCTTTTAGAATATAGTAAAACAAATATTATTTATTGAATAGACAGAAATGTGGCCTTCATACAAGTACATCTATAATAAATAATGGTCATATAGTGTCCATTACCATCAAGGAATATTTCCCCTTGGTTTAAATGACACAAAATAATTAGGCATGCGTCATAATTAAATACCTATTTATGAAAACGTAGGTACGTGGAATCGTATTCTAATATACATATTTACATTCGTAAAAAAAAATCAATCGTTTTGCGATCGTTAGGCAAAGAAAATAAGTATCATTTAGTTGAGAACCATATCCAGATATTATAGAAAACCCATTGTACCTTAACCATATCCAGATATTATAGAAAACGCATTGTACCGTAACCATATCCAGATATTATAGAAAGCCCACTGTACCTTAACCATATCTAAATATCATAGAAAACCGATGGTACCTTAACCATATTCAGATATTATAGAAAACCCATTGTACCGTAACCATATCCAGATATTATAGAAAACACACTGTACCATAACCATATCTAAATATTATAGAAAAACCATTGGTACTTCAACCATATTCAGATATTATAGAAAACCCATTGTACCTTAACCAAATCCAAATATTACAGAAAACCCATTGTACCGTAACCATATCCGGATATTATAGAAAAGCAATTGTATCGTAACCATATCCAGATATTACATGAAACCCATTGTACCTTAACCATATCCATCTACTATAGAAACCCCATTGTACCATAGTTATATCCAGATACTATAGAAACCCCATTGTACCATAACCATATCCAGATATTATAGGAAACCCATTGTACCTTAACCATATCCATATAATATAGAAACGCCATTGTACCTTAACCATATCCATCTACTATAGAAACCCCATTGTACCATAACCATATCCAGATACTATAGAAACCCCATTGTACCATAACCATATCCAGATATTATAGGAAACCCATTCTACATTAACCAATTTTGCAAACTTTGAGGAGTTATCTGAATGTTAAGGTCAATATGGGTAGATACAATCATAATCCATATCATAAAATAATATTTCTGTTGTGGTCAATATGAGAAGATACGATCATACTTCATGTCATAAAATAATATTTCTGTTGAGGTCAATATGGGAAGATACGATCATACTTCATATCATAAAATAATATTTCTGTTGAGGTCAATATGGGAAGATACGATCATACTTCATATCATAATATTTCTCTTGAGGTCAATATGGGAAGATACTATCATACTTCATATCATAATATTTCTCTTGAGGTCAATATCGGAAGATACGATCATAAATCATATCATAAAATAGTATTTCTGTTGAGGTCAATATGGGAAGATACGATCATACTTCATATCATAAAATAATATTTCTGTTGAGGTCAATATGGAGAGATATGATCATACTTCATATCATAAAGTAATATTTCTGTTGAGGTCAATATGGGAAGATACGATCATATTCCATACCATACAAGAACATATGTCTCTATTGTAAAAGTGATATTGAATCGGAATACCATTTTGTATGTGAATGTAGAGCTTTTGAAATGCATCGTAAACTGTATTTATCTAAATATCTAGATGTACATCCTTCACAAGAGAATTTGTTTTATCTGCCATGCAAAGTAGAAATAAATGAACACTGAACTTATTATGTAAAATTTTTATTATATGCACTTAAACATAGAAAGGAACTCCGGGGAATATTGAAATATACACTCTGATGAATAACCATGAACTAGTTCCTTATTTGTTTATGTGTATATTGTAATATACACTCTGATGAATAATCATGATTAAGTTCATTATTTGTTTATGTGTGTATTGTAATATACACTCTGATGAATAAACATGATCTAGTTCATTATTTGTTTATTTATCTATTGTAATATACACTCTGATGAATAACCATGATCTAGTTCATTGTTTGTTTATGTGTGTATTGCAATATACACTCTGATGAATAATCATGATCTAGTTCTTTATTTGTTTATGTGTGTATTGCAATATACACTCTGATGAATAACCATGATCTAGTTCATTATTTGTTTATGTGTCTATTGTAATATACACTCTGATGAATAATCATGACCATGATCAAGTTCCTTATTTGTTTATGTGTGTATTGTAATATACACTCTGATGAATAACCATGATCTAGTTCATTATTTGTTTATGTGTGTATTGTAATATACACTCTGATGAATAACCATGATCTAGTTCCTTATTTGTTTATGTGTGTGTTGTAATATACACTCTGATGAATAATCATAATCAAGTTCATTATTTGTTTATGTGTGTATTGTAATATACACTCTGATGAATAATCATGATTAAGTTCCTTATTTGTTTATGTGTGTATTGTAATATACACTCTGATGAATAATCATGATCTAGTTCATTATTTGTTTATGTGTCTATTGTAATATACACTCTGATGAATAACCATAATCAAGTTCATTATTTGTTTATGTGTCTATTGTAATATACACTCTGATGAATAATCATGATTAAGTTCATTATTTGTTTATCTGTGTATTGTAATATACACTCTGATGAATAACCATGATCTAGTTCATTATTTGTTTATGTGTCTATTGTAATATACACTCCGATAAATAACCATGATCTAGTTCATTATTTGTTTATGTGTCTATTGTAATATACACTCTGATGAATAACCATGATCTAGTTCATTATTTGTTTATGTGTCTATTGTAATATACACTCTGATGAATAATCATAATCAAGTTCATTATTTGTTTATGTGTCTATTGTAATATACACTCTGATGAATAATCATGACTAAGTTCAATTTATGTGTGTATTGTAATATACACTCTGATGAATAACCATGATCTAGTTCATTATTTGTTTATGTGTGTATTGTAATATACACTCTGATGAATAACCAGGATCTAGTTCATTATTTGTTGTATGTGTGTATTGCAATATACACTCTGATGAATAATCATGATCTACTTCATTATTTGTTTATGTGTGTATTGTAATACACACTCTGATGAATAACCATGATCTAGTTCATTATTTGTTTATGTGTCTATTGTAATATACACTCTGATGAATAACCAGGATCTAGTTCATTATTTGCTTATGTGTGTATTGAAATATACACTCTGATGAATAACCATGATCTAGTTCATTATTTGTTTATGTGTGTGTTGTAATATACACTCTGATGAATAATCATAATCAAGTTCATTATTTGTTTATGTGTGTATTGTAATATACACTCTGATGAATAATCATGATTAAGTTCCTTATTTGTTTATGTGTGTATTGTAATATACACTCTGATGAATAATCATGATCTAGTTCATTATTTGTTTATGTGTCTATTGTAATATACACTCTGATGAATAACCATAATCAAGTTCATTATTTGTTTATGTGTCTATTGTAATATACACTCTGATGAATAATCATGATTAAGTTCATTATTTGTTTATCTGTGTATTGTAATATACACTCTGATGAATAACCATGATCTAGTTCATTATTTGTTTATGTGTCTATTGTAATATACACTCCGATAAATAACCATGATCTAGTTCATTATTTGTTTATGTGTCTATTGTAATATACACTCTGATGAATAACCATGATCTAGTTCATTATTTGTTTATGTGTCTATTGTAATATACACTCTGATGAATAATCATAATCAAGTTCATTATTTGTTTATGTGTCTATTGTAATATACACTCTGATGAATAATCATGACTAAGTTCAATTTATGTGTGTATTGTAATATACACTCTGATGAATAACCATGATCTAGTTCATTATTTGTTTATGTGTGTATTGTAATATACACTCTGATGAATAACCAGGATCTAGTTCATTATTTGTTGTATGTGTGTATTGCAATATACACTCTGATGAATAATCATGATCTACTTCATTATTTGTTTATGTGTGTATTGTAATACACACTCTGATGAATAACCATGATCTAGTTCATTATTTGTTTATGTGTCTATTGTAATATACACTCTGATGAATAACCAGGATCTAGTTCATTATTTGCTTATGTGTGTATTGAAATATACACTCTGATGAATAACCATGATCTAGTTCATTATTTGTTTATGTGTCTATTGTAATATACACTCTGATGAATAACCATGATCTAGTTCATTATTTGTTTATGTGTGTATTGTAATATACACTCTGATGAATAACCATGATCTAGTTCATTATTTGTTTTATGTGTGTATTGTAATATACACTCTGATGAATAACCATGATCTAGTTCATTATTTGTTTATGTGTCTATCTAACTCACATGCTTATTTATAGTTGTATATATTACATTTATTATTTAATAAGGGCACGTGGGCTACATTACCTCAATAAAGACATTCAAGTAAATAAATAAATAAATAAATATGTATATATGTCTGAGCCTCAGAAAATTACCGTAAGTACAAAAAGATCATGTTGTTTAAAAAACATGAAAAATACCGATCTCATTATTTATGCCACTGAATCAATATTGCAAACGGAAACTTAACAAGTCTGCTTCATCCGTATACTGAAGAAAAATGTCATCTATTTTACAAAAGAACATCAAATCACACACACACACACACACACACACACACACACATATATATATATATATATATATATATATATATATATATATATATATATTTGAGGTTCGTTCTGTGTTTTTGCGTGTCTGCACTTTTCCTTCAGCACTACAATTGTGTAATAATTAAAAAAAAAATGCACAAGTTGCCATCCAATTGCAACTATTTAGGTTTGTTAAACCCCTGTGAGTAAGCCACATGCTTGGTATGTGAATGGGTGGGTAAGCGTGCATCGGCAATTATTCGTTTCTGGGAAATGTTCACCACAATGTTGAAGTTTCTAACTTCTATGTTTTAATAATTTCGTATTAAGAAAGCCAGACATTTAATTACCTTATCCAGGGATCTTGCGTCCAGTTATATATATATATAAATATATATATATATATATATATATATATATATATATATATATATATATATATATATATATATATATATATAGAGAGAGAGAGAGAGAGAGAGAGAGAGAGAGAGAGAGAGAGAGAGAGAGAGAGAGAGAGGAGAGAGAGAGGGTTGGATAGATAGATAGATAGATAGATAGATAGATAGATAGATAGATAGATGGGTTGCCAAATGAGAATTAAGTCTTATGTCAGAATCTTTCATTATGCTTTGTATGATTTGTAATTTGATTTTGTTACGAAAGCTACAAATTTTAGCGCAGAGAAAATTATTGATATGTATGATGATGTAAAGGAAATGGTTCCATTGCCTGCATTCACATCCTTCATTTGCATTTAATCACTTAAACTGGTCTATATTTAAACTTCAGCATCCATATTACATATATTATGCAGAAATAATATTTAAAAGAACATTTCCCGCAATCTGTGTATTTGTTCCGTGTAAACTCTATCCAAATACTTGCCTGCAATCTGTGTATTTGTTCCATGTAAACTCTGTCCAAACATTTGCCCGCAGTCTCGGTATTATTTTTTTCCCATGTAAACTCTGTCCAAATCCTTTCCCGCAATCTGGGTATTTTTCAAAGTAAACATTGTCCAAATACTTGCCAGCAATCTGGATATTATTTTTTCCCATGTAAACTCTGTCCAAATACTTGTCCGCAATCTGGGTATTTTTTTTCAAGGTAAACTCTGTCCAATTACGTTTTCGCATATTTTTTTTGACGATACTTTTACATTTGTGAAGTCTCCATGACAAAGTTTGGTCACGACGACTACCGCCAACTTATCAGAAAAGTTCCATCTAAATCGAACGTCAACTTGCTGCGCTGATCAGATAACAATTTTACACATTTTAATATTTTTGCAGAAAAACTATATAACCACGCCCAATACATACGAAGCTTTAAATATTATACGAATTATCCATAATTCGCCTTCACGTTCCTCGTTATGGTTATTATTAATTGGACATATTTGATCCATTGGGGCTATAAAGCAAACTTATTCTTGAACTGACTTTGTTTTAACATACCAACCAGTAGTGTCACTACCACCCCCGCGGCCTTTGCAAGGTTTTACATGGGCGGGGGGGGGGGGGGGGGGGATTAAAAAATTTTGCAAGGGTTGGGAGGTCCAAAATTTGAAGTTACGCCACTGATACCAACTCTTTCAGTCTGCCATATGCAACTGATTTTTTAAAATTTATTTTCGTAATTGTAATTAAAATACACAATTCAGAAGTTGTACAAAATTGTGTTGGAAAGAAGGATTTGTGGTGCTTTGTACTATTTCTCAAATAAATCTTCATTCCTGGATTAGAATCGGTCTCGAACACGACAGCACGTGATATTCACGCGGGTTATTCCTCGCCTCGTGCTCTCTTTGTTGTGGTAATTTCTGACGTACAGTTTTATCACATGTAATGCAATTCTATCCAAAGATTCACATAATTTATTCCACATGACGTAAGTCTTGGGCGCGGTTTAAGGCCTTGAAACGGGCTGACGGTGATAAGAAAATGTAAAAATGTGCAAAAATTGTTATTTGATTATCGACGTAAGTGAACTTTCTATTAAGACTAGGCTTTTGAGAGAGATTAATGTTTTGGGACAGTGTTGAGATACAAAAAAGCCAGATACAATCCATATTACATTTTTTACTGATTTATTTATTTCTCAAATTATCTGTGGACTCAGGCCCATCTTGAAATCAAATCTTAAGAAACAATTTACATATAACAGAGAATGTTGAATGGTGCTAAAAATACACTGATATGTACATTTTTGTATCCATCAAACATTTGTATCGTATCTATCATAATGTTCTTTCGTGACATTTTCTTTCCTCCTAAATCATAAGCAAGTAAATTTGCATATGTTCTTAATAACATTGTTATTATTACGTATGATAAATCTAAATGTAGATCTTTCTGGCACAAGAGTGGTTTCTAAATTATATATAATTCTTATTTCATTGTAATATGGACAAGATAATAAGAAATGGATTTCATGTTCTATAATAGTCATATTAATATTCCCCTTTGAGAAGTGGCATATTGTATCATACCTTTGTGTAAAGTCAGTTCTCCCTGTTTTAATTTCGAGATTATGACTAGACAATCTTAATTGACTAAAAGGTATTCTATGGTATTTATAGTTGACACATACACAATATTTGTCTGGTTTTAATAAACTTTTGACTGTACAATACAAAATATAGTTTATAATATTATGTGATCAGTGGCAGCGCGGGGTGGAGGGGTCGGGGGCAATTGCCCCCGGACGCCGGGCGAGGGATGGGGTCGCAGTCGGGAGCTTTTTTTTTGCAAACATCCCAGTCAATCTAAGTCCCGGGTTTCAGGGCTTAGATGGGGTGGGGGGTTTGACGGTTGACAACTGGCATAAAAACTGTTCTTTGTGTCAAAGCAGGGGACGCCAATAAAGAACATTGCCCCGGTGCGCCATTAAAAAACATTGCCCCAGGGCGCCTCAAACCGTCGCTCCGCCACTGGATCTGATAGAAGAATACCATTCTTGAAAAATACATCTTTGATTCTTTGAAAAATTACATAAATAAAACCATCAATATCACGTATGTTTTGATAAAGTCATACATGCATAAGAAATTATTAATATAAGTAGCCATGACTTTCTACCAACAATGTGTAACCATATCCACATCTCATAACATCTTTTTAGGATATATATCATCATTCATCAGAAAAATAATCAGCCAGTATTTAAAATATCTTTTGTCTCATTGTTGATGCCCTTACAACAATCTTTTACAAAATTTAATTTGATTAGATTCTACATTTACTGAAGATTCACATCCCCAATTTCAGGCAGAGGAAACAGTATATAAAACAGAATTATAAAAAAAAATATTTAAAAAGATAAGAAAGAATGAATTAAAGAAAAGATATGCTATATAAAGTAAACAAAGGGAGGCAACTCCAAAAACTCGAAAATTCTTTGCCACACGAAGGATACGCTGAATATTAAATACGGATAATGCAAATTGTAGGAAAACTGTATGTATCCATTCTTTAGTGAACATTGTATTATATAACCGACCTGTTATTTCACTATTATATACTAGAATGATCTAGATCTACCTTTTATAGGTTTGAATTCTTTAATCAAATCAACAGGGATGACAACAGGGTCATCGTCCTTTATATCTGCCTGGACAACGTGTTCAATCGCACTTGACACTATACTTTTCTGCATTTTATTATCCTGATTCTGAAATGAAAGTTTTGTATATAGATATCAAAAATGTGAATAATTATTGTTAAACCAAGATATCATGCTTGTCACGTGATTTGAGAATGACAGCGAGAGAATTTTGTTTGCGTCTGCGTGTGTGAAATAAGGAAAATATAATTATGAAAGAACATTTGTGTCTGTGTACGTGTAAGAGAGCAAACAATTAAGAGAGCTTCTTTTTTAACATTTAATGAAATTAACTGAACAACGTACGTTCCTTCCGAATACTGTTTTGTCGTTATCCGTCGGGAAAGTATCAAAAGCTACGTCACATGCCTGGATATGAAAGTCCGGGTATTTAATACAAAAAATAAATTTTATTAATCATTTAGGCTAAGAAATAACATCAAACACGATTAGATGATAAGCAGATAAACATACTCTTTCTTAATTGTCTTGTCTACAAGCGTTTTGTTCTGAATAATGTACCTTAAAATCTTGCCCTTCTTTAAGGTGAAAAGACACGGATTAGCCCCAATCTGTATCGGCGCATGTGTCGAGTATTGTTTTTCTTATCTCACGTGACTTAGCAATAAGCCTACCACAGCATTTGTTAACGGTAAATAATCTGGCCCAGCATAGGTCAGTTGTGTTTTACTTAACGCATGACCACAGGCTAGTTCTGGATCATAAATATCAACGTCATCTGGAATTTAGCAGCTAAAATGCATTTCCAAGTCTAAAGTGATTTTCTGTTTTATGAGTATATTTTTTTTTTCTTTGTTAGATTTTTTTAAGTGTAAAAATGAATTTGGGACAAAAAGATGCTTCGGTTTTCAGAGTAGAGGGGAAAGATAGTCCAGATATGTGTTAAATTGAAGTCAACACGCAAATAGGTGCGATGTATACAAGAGATATGTTGCAAGGAGTGAATCTGGTATTAATCGTGGAATAGGGTTAGGAGAAGAACTTCGTGTTGGGTAAAGTTGTTGAAACAAAACAAAACAAACACAAAAAATATAAGAAAGAACGAGAGAAAGAAAAAACAAAATATTAGTTTGAAGTATCCGAACCACGTCAATGTAAAGAACCGGTTAAAGAAGTATGATAGATGGACTGAGCTATGTGACATCGGTTGCTAAATATATCCTAAGCGACATTTAAAAATGTCTGAAAACTCAGAAGACTGCTTTGGTAGCTGACTAAAAAAGGCGATATAGCGAACAATTCCGGCTAGATAGGACCGAAATCGGTCTGAAATTGAAGGTTAATGATCAAGCTACCTACGTATTTAATATTTCGTTACCTAAATGAAGGTAGGCTTTTGAAAACACCTGCCATAATAAAAAACGCTGGCAAATTTTATTTTTCTCTGCACATGATTAATATGTATCACGCTCTGTCTTGGATGCAGACAATACTATCCAAATAATGAAACGATTTCCATGATTGAGGAAACTCGTTATGACGTCATCACTGACATTCAGTCACACAGAAACCTCTATATAGGTGATACACACATTTGTGTGTGTGTGCGTGTGTTTGTGTTGAAGTTTTAATTACTTCGATGCTGTCATAAATACATTTCTTCTTCAGTACCATTCTCTGTGTTAGGCCACAAGTTGTAAAGTGCATGGCTTGCCAATATATCTAACCAAGATTTTTTATGGTAAGTTTAGAAAACTGTTGCATGAAAGCATTTGAAAACCTGAATAGGGTTGCCACATGAAGAGCTCCAAAATACGGAACACATGTGAGCCCTTAAGAAATTGACATATTACAACACTACCTTTTAAAATTAAATACGGAACGGTTCTTAAAATACGTAACAGATGACAAACCTAAATCTCAACGAGATGTCTATTAAATACCCGGGAGCCGCGGTAAGTGGTGCTTGCTGGGCTCAACAATCAGTGGGATACGGGTTCAAATCCTCCCTAGACCAGACAGAGTGAGCTTCCGTTGTGTTCTCCGGGCAACTCTGGGTAAAGCTCTTTACTTCCATTGGCTCGGCACTAAATAGTCTGTCATAGTCTGTCATGTGCTGATGTGCAGTTAAACACCAATTAATACCTTTATTCAGGCATCAGAAACATTACCCTATCCCTTATGTAAAAGCCAATGATATAAGTAACATTATACCCACCTTTTGCCTCATACTTTCTTTCCTCTTATTCCTGAATACAAGAATACCACCAACGGCGATGATCGTTAAGAGGAAGACCCCGATCACAATGCCGAGAACGGAATTTGGCGTGAGGTGACATTCGTCTGATCCGTCCCCGCAGTTATTGTAACCGTTACATTCCAGCCGATCCGAGATACACCGTCCGTTCCGGCACTTGTACTCATTGCTGTTACATTTGTCTGAAATTCAAACGAGGAAACATTTTTTAATCCCCACTCCTTTCCGCTTTATACAGCATTTGAAAGAGAAGATTGAGGACATTCCGACTGATGAATAACTAGATTTCTGCGGAATGATATTCTCGTCTTCTCCCATTGTTGCTTCCGTAGCTATGATATGTGTTCTTGGTGATAAATAAATTCATAGGTTCGTGATTGTACTGGAAAGTGTTGAAAACAAGATGACTAAGTGGGCCTGGTATCGCTCAACTGGCTTTATATCATGTTTATTTTAAATAGTTTATTATATCGTGATAAAATTATTACTAAAGATAAAGGCATGATAATCATGTCACAGTCTCTTGCTCATAATCAAAGTCTCCGAGATCTAGATCATATAAACCTATTTTCCAAATTTTATAGAAATTGGATGAAAAATACTGTCTCTTGATTTAGAGGGGTAACAAGCTCAGTCAGTCATATACAAGATAACTCATTATTATGTGTACATCTCTCTTATTTATAGAACCTGTCTACGACAAATATAATAGAAGCTTAATATTGTATCTGATTGGCTGAACTTGTGTCCAATCAGATTTTGGAATCGGATCTCCAGAGTGGTAACAAGTTCAGCCAATCAGATACAAGATTATCAGATACAACTATATTTCCGATCAGATTTTGAATAAACTTGTTAGATAGTCTTATATAATCAAAATATTCAGTGAGCTGATTATGAGCATGATCTACGCATATTAATATCTAAAATCTGATTGGAAATGTAGTTGTTAGATTGTGACAAGCTCAGCCAATCAGATGCAAGGTCACATAATTAATATGCATACATTTCACTCATAATCATACTCAAGCAAGATCTTAATGACAAAGGGCCTATTTACTAAGTTTTAATTAAAATCTTATAAAAATACGGTCTCTAAAGTGGTTAAAAAATCTACGTATCAGGTGCAGTATCAGCTTATACATATACATAGGTATCTCTCATAATAAAACTTATTCTACATCTTGACGACCAAGTTTGGTTAAAATCAGGTCAGGAATAAGTCTCTCAAGTTGAAAAAAGCTCAGCAAGTGATAGGCAAGATCACCTCATCAATATGTGAAGACTTTGCTCATAATAAAATACATTATATATCTTGATTATATAAGCCTATTTACCAAAATTGATAAACATATGACCATAAATAGAGTCGCTAAAGTGTTGACAAGCTCAACCTATCAAATGTAACATACAAAACTGTAGAGCGCCACCATATGCCCATATTTTAAGTTCGATCAAAATCTGATCAGAAATATAGTTTCCAGAGTGGCAACAAGCCCACCCAAGCAAATGCATGATTATCTTGTTATCATATGTGCATCTCTCCATTTATCGAATTTGTCCAATATCTTGAAGATATAAGCATATATACCAAGTTTGATTAGATCAGAAATACTGCCTCGAGAGTGGTAACAATTTCAGCCAATCAGAAGCAAGAACACCTCATTAAAATGCGTGGATCTTGTTCATTATGGAATTCATCTCATACGTCGCTGATATCAGTCTTTATTGAACCCATTGAACCCATCCAAGACTTTGATGATTTAAGCCCATATTTCAAATTTGATCAAAATCGGATGAGAAATGTGGCTTCCAGAGTGGTAATAATCTCAGTCAAATTCAGCAAGATCTCGTCATCAGTATGCTTGGATCTCGCTTATTATCGAACTCATCCAAGATCTTAATGATATAAGCATATATTCATAGTTTGATCAAAATCGGATCAGAAATACGACCTCCAGGATGGTAACAAGCTCAACCAATCAGATGCAACATTACCTTATTAATATGTGTGGATCTCGTTAATTATTGAATTAAACCGAGATCTTAATGATATCAGCAAATATTCCAAGTGTGATGAAAATTTTATCAGAAATATGGTCTCCAGACTGGTAACAAGATTAGCCAATCAGAAGCAAGATCACCTCAATAATATGAGTGCCTATCGCTCATTATCGAAATCTCCTGAGAGTTTATTAATATAAACCTGTATTTCAAGCTTGATTGAACTCAGATCAAACATATGAACTCCAGAGTGGTAAAAAGCAATTATTCACAGACGCATGACGCGCGACGCACAAGGGACTACGGACGACGCACGACACACGATGCACAACAGACGCATGCTATACCATAAGCTCACTTGGATTACGTCCAGGTGAGCTAACAAGGAACTAAAAGCAGATTTATAAACTTAACAACAGTTTTATCTTGGGTAGTGGGAATGAGGTGGGGTGAAATCCAACTCCCCACCTCCATCCCCCATAAAATGGCTTAACATAATTATCTGGATACGAAAAAGCCGGACACTATAATCTTGTAGATTTCTTAAGGAGTACTATCCAGAAAGGTGTACCTTTGATTTTTCTTAGATTGGTATATACAAAATAGAGATCAATATTAGACACATTTTCCAATGCCGGCGTCGATACATATCTCTCACCTATGCTATGTAGGCGATGCACTATACATAAGACACAATTCATGATATATGCTTTGCAGGCGATGCACTATACATAAGACACAATTCATGATAATTGCTTTGTAGGCGATGCACTAAACATAAGACATAATTCATGATATATGCTTTGCAGGTGATGCACTAAACATAGGACATGCTTCATGATATATGCTTTGTAGGCGATGCATTAAATATAGGACATAATATTCATGATATATGCTTTGTAGGCGATGCACTAAACATAGGACATGCTTCATGATATATGCTTTGTAGGCGATGCATTAAATATAGGACATAATATTCATGATATATGCTTTGTAGGCGATGCACTAAACATAGGACATGCTTCATGATATATGCTTTGTAGGCGATGCATTAAATATAGGACATAATATTCATGATATATGCTTTGTAGGCGATGCACTAAACATAAGACAATTCATGATATATGCTTTGTAGGCCATGCACTAAACATAGGACATGCTTCATGATATATGCTTTGTAGGACATGCACTAAACATAAGACATAATTCATGATAATTGCTTTGTAGGCGATGCACTAAACATAAGACATACTTCATGATATATGCTTTGTAGGCCATGCACTAAACATAGGACATGCTTCATGATATATGCTTGTAGGCGATGCACTAAACAAGACATCATTCATGATAATTGCTTTGTAGGCGATGCGCTAAACATAAGACAGAATTCATGATAATTGCTTTGTAGGCGATGCACTAAACCTAAATCAACCTAATGAAATCTTTAACTTGATATCTCTCATTATATGGACCGGTCCAAATCATGACATTGAACTAAGAGAGAACGTGCGTTGCAGAATAGTTTATTTATACCATGATCCACTTTTAGTCCATAAGGCGAAGTTTTACATTTTTGATATAAAATATAAAGTTTTTATTACATAATCACTAAATGTTATATCCGTATTTCTGTATCGTACACATAGACTGGAACTATTTAGGTGCTTTCACTGACGTCCGAGCGTTGATATTCTTACATGCACCGAATCGATCTTTTATAGATTCCAATTATTTCTGAGTTTCATTCACACCTTACAGCTAGAAATAGTATTTGGAAAGCGTAAATACAGCTATAAATAGTATTTGGAAAGCGTAAATACAGCTAGAAATAGTATTTGGAAAGCGTAAATACAGCTAGAAATAGTATATGAAAAGCGTAAATACAGCTATAAATAGTATTTGGAAAGCGTAAAGACAGCTAGAAATAGTATATGGAAAGCGTAAATACAGCTAGAAATAGTATTTGGAAAGCGTAAATACAGCTAGAAATAGTATATGGAAAGCGTAAATACAGCTATAAATAGTATTTGGAAAGCGTAAATACAGCTATAAATAGTATTTGGAAAGCGTAAATACAGCTAGAAATAGTATATGGAAAGCGTAAACACAGCTATAAATAGTATTTGGAAAGCGTAAATACAGCCAGAAATAGTATTTGGAAAGCGTAAATACAGTTAGAAATAGTATTTGGAAAGCTTAAATACAGCTAGAAATAGTATTTGGAAAGCTTAAATACAGCTAGAAATAGTATTTGGAAAGCGTAAATACAGCTAGAAATAGTATTTGGAAAGAGTAAATACAGTTAGAAATAGTATTTGGAAAGCGTAAATACAGCTAGAAATAGTATTTGGAAAGCTTAAATACAGCTAGAAATAGTATTTGGAAAGCGTAAATTAAAGAGAGGCTGCGTAATAAATACAAAACCGCATCTGTGTTTTGTTCTGAGTCGGGGGTGAGGGGTGGGATACATCGGTTGATATGGCGTATGAAGACGTTACGGCCTAACGGCCTCAAATATTCCTACGGCATATTAGACTCGTTAGTAGTTTATGGGGACACTAAAAAACAACCAAATGGACACTATGGCTTAAATGGAAAGGTAACAGTATGCTGCCCTTTTTTTCTTGGAACGGTTTGGCCACAGGGGGAATTTAATATTAAAAACTATTGCCACAAAACAACGCCGACTCGGAACAAAACAAGTATAAAATTTTGTGTATATACAACGTTGTTTCTCAGGCGAGGACAACTATTTCCACAAAGCAAAGGTTACAAATTTTAATTAGATTAGCACGCATAAAACGCAATTTATGACATTTTGCATTATATGAGTTGTCATCTGGTGTACCTCCTTTACATTTAACATTTAGGTCATATAAGTTTTACCTGTGTGGAAGCTCGTGAAGAGAAGATCAAAACCTTCGTCTTGTTTGTACATGTCGCTACTGAAGTGCACCGTTAGGTATCTACCGGAAGTGACGTAAGAACCAACTGGTTTCTTAGAACCACATATTCTCCTTGACAAACCTAGAATAAATAGATTTTAATTACTAAATAGCACTGAACACTGCGTGATTTAAAAACCGAACAACTCAGTGCTCAAGATTCCATCCTACATCTAACTTGAAATCGACAGACAAAATGAATTATGGATAGGAATTTGCCTGAAAAAGTCACAATAATACTGTATTAAATACAACATAATACTGTGATAAAAATGCTACCCCCAATATATCTATGCACGCTCGCAAGCATTTCCTCACCCACCCATTACTTGCAGAACAGTGGTGGATTATTATTTCCTTTTAAAGGGAGGCAACTTCATAGTCATCATGATTGTATACAGGTTATTCTTCTTAATGGCAATACTTCTGCAGTTGTTGACAAACAAGCTCTAAATTCTAATTAATACTTCTTTGTACCATCTTGAATAATATTGCTATTAAACAGCTTTTTATTTACTTTACCCCTACCAACCCCTCTTCAGTCCAATTCAGTACCAGCATACGGGTTTGAGGCCTGTTTCCATTGCGTAAATACGTTCTGTTTACTCAGACCGTATCTTGACCATCGTCTTTAAAGTCTCAACTCCAACAATTTTCTAATATTTAAGAATAAAACTGGAAAACAGAGGATACAAATGTTGTTAAGCTTAAAGTAGAAAATATTTTGGAGAGAGGATGTGGGGCCTGCTGTTTGAGAATAGTGTTCCTTATTAAAGTTAAATAAATATAAATATGAAGGGAGAAAAAAAAAAATTTGTGGAGGAACTGGAAATTATGTGCAATTTTTCTTAATTTATGAAAATTTCTTTATGAACTTTATTGTTGCTTCTCTGTACTCCCTGTCAATCAATTCTAATATTTAAAAAAGTCCTTGAAACAGTCTATACTAAAAGCACTTTAGTTGATGATAATTTCCATTGCATCATTGAAGATATAGCTTTGCAGCATGACAAATGGAAGGAAACAAAAAACTTGTCATGCGCTTCTAGATGACGGTATAAAGACATTAGCATGCAGCAAAAGGTAGGACTGTTTTATTTGTTTATTTTTCGGTGAATTTGTTTTACTTTTCGTCAAATTCCTGTGTACCATGCACGGCGTACGTGATAAAGTTAAGGAACTACCTAGTATAGGAGGTGCTGAAGTATTCTTTCCATCAAACAGCTGTAGGTAATCGTCGTCACACAGGGGTTCGTATTCAATCTCAACAGTCCTGAATACCAATATAATTTTCTTGTGTACGGGGACTTGGATAGTTAAGGAACACGAAAGCATCCCTTGGTAATGTTTCGTCCGGGTCAGTAGCAGTCTTCCCCCGGCTGACAGGTCGCCCTCCATGTGGAGTACACCCCCACAGTTGTCTTCCAAAAAGTCTGAAAACAGTATAAATGTGTAACGGTTAATCAAATACAAGGGAATACAATATAAATGTGTAGCGGTTAATCGAATACAAGGGAATACGGTATAAATGTGTAACGGTTAATCTAATACAAGGGAATAAATGATAAATGTATAACGGTTAATCAAATACAAGGGAATACATGATAAATGTGTAACGGTTACTCAAATACCAGGGAATACATGATAAATGTGTAACGGTTAATCAAATACAAAGGAAAACGTGATAAATGTGTAACGGTTAATCAAATACAAGGGAATACATGATAAATAGGTTGACGTATTTTACGCTACATGTTGCAAGACTCACCAAATACAGTGCATTTGATAACTATGCAAGTTTGCAATCTGATTAAAACCGAGATCTACTTAAAATAATATATCTGTATGTTGGAGATGTGGATTTTAATCAGGTTTATATCTTCAGATTAACTGTATTCTTGGCAGAATAAGATGACCAAAACACACTAAGAAGTTCTTATGATAAAAAGTTATTGTTTTTCAATCAAAGGGACAGGAAGCTGATGTCAGTCATGCTTCCTGGTTGTCTCTTCTCTGTTTCACTGAGCAAGACAATTGGAAACGAGGCTGAAATTGGCTTTTTGTTGCAGATTTAAAAGTGAATAGCAAGTTGTTGATGATGATGATGATGATGATGATGATGATGATGATGATGATGATGATGATGATGATGATGATGATGATGATGATGATGATGAAAACGGTGTTGATGACCACATCAATGTAGTAGAATACGTTGACGTAGATAACGACGACGATGATGATGATAATATCGATGAAAAACGGTGTTGATGACTACATGGATATAGTAGACTACGTTGACAAAATACATCAATGATGATGATGATAATGATGATGATTGTGGTGGTGGTGACGACTTTAATAATGATGGTGGTATCTGCGTTGAAAGTGTTGTCGAGGTGGGTGTTTCTAAAAACCATTGATGTAGTGGTAAATGAGAAGTTATCCAAGGCAACATAATTAGAGTCCGAGTGATTGAATACAATGTCACATATATTTTCTGATGAGAAATTGTTGCCATTTCTCTGCATGTTCAGACATGCTTTGCAGATTACCAGAGCGATTCAGGTGTGCTTTGGAGAGTACCCTAATGATGCAATCTGCATGTTCATGCATGCTTTGGGAGTACCTGAGTGATGTAATCTGCATGTTCAGACATGCTTTGGGGAGTATTGATTTAATATGCATGTTCCGGCATGGGTAGTTCCCGAGTGATTTATTCTTAAGTCTGTTTCGGATACAGTTACTTTAGGGAGTACCCGATTGTTTTAATCAGCATGTTCAAGCAATACTTTGGGAGTATCCGAGTGATATTTAATCTTAAGTCTGTTTCTAACACTGTGACAGTGATGTTGATCGTGACCTTTATTTCTATTCATCTTGTGCATTGTTCTATTGCTTATCATTCCCCGACCCCTTTTAGCGGAAAAACGTTGTGAAGTTCTCTGCCTGTCCGTTCGTTCCTCTTTCCGTCTTTCGGTAACTCTTCTCCACCTAAGGCGCAGGGTGGAAATTCACCAAACTTATTACATAAGTTGCTAACATAGCAAACATCTGCGCGAGGGATGTAGTATCTTGGCCTCTCTCCTAAGAATCCAGCCAGGTCAAGGTCAGATATACAGTGACATCTTTGAATATTTTAACCGAACTTCACACGTGTATATATAGCAGGACATATAATATATGTAACGGGCTTACAGTCACTACTCCTTGTCACTGCTCAAGAAGGGGAGTGAGGTGTCCGCAGAGGGGGAGGAGGGGGATAGGACGATAGGTCACAAAAGGAGTAGAGAATGTCATTGGGGAGCCATTAAAGGAGCTCTAGCTGCTGTTATCGAAAGTTATAGACTTATAACATAACACTTCGACAGTTATTGACATATAAAGTAAAACTTTGCGTGTTATAGACATATAAATTATAACTTTGCGTGTTATAGACATATAAATTATAACTTTTGCGTGTTATAGAGATATAAATTATAACTTGCGTGTTATAGATATATAAATTATAACTTTGCGTGTTATAGAGATATAACATAAAACTTAGAAGGTGATAGGCATATACTGTAAAACTTTGACCATCCCCATTCCCTATGTGCCTAAATGATTAAAGAAGATTGTTGCTCGAACGCCTGTATATTTAAAACAAATTGGTAAATGGGATCCTACATATAGTTTTAGGTATATGTGTTTATATTTATATGCAACAACAACTCTTTCTTAACATGTGTGCACTTAAAGCTGAATAAACCGAAAAACAATTACAGTCACAACAAAGATCAACCAGCAGCAAACACCTTTATATGAAATTTACTATGTAAAGGGTATAACATTAATATAAACTTTATATGAAATATACTATGTAAAGGGTATAACATTAATATAAACTATATCCAATATGAGACCCGTAATGCCTCCCTGAAAAAATATTTTCAAGTGCCATGTGGTAATGACAGAGCTGTCAATGGTCCTTAAGTGTCAGGAGTGAGATGGGAATCCTAGGGCGAAGCCCCGGTGGGGGTTCAGGGGGATGAGACCTCTTGAAGCCAACGCATTATAGTTGCACCAGAAACCAATTTCATACTTCTCCTTGCTTGTTTTTGAACAAAACTATTTGACATAATTTGTTGTTACTGAGCCTAAAATGTACAGCAAATATGTTGAAAACACATGAATAAAAACACATGTATAAAACCACATGAATAAAAACACATGTATAAAACACGTGAATAAAAACACATGTACAAAAACACATTAATAAAACACATCAATAAAAACACATGAATAAACATGTATAAAAACACATGAATAAAAACACATGTATAAAGCACATGAATAAAAACACATGTACAAAAACACATTAATAAAACACATTAATAAAAACACATGAATAAACATGTATAAAAACACATGAATAAAAACACATGTATAAAAACAATACTCCCTACAGTAATAAGATTAAACATGTTTAAAACACATGTCAAAAAGCATCTTTTAAGAATGCGTGAGAAAATTCAGGATGTGCGTGTGAGAGTGATTTCTGTACATGATGTGTGTCTCACGCGAAATGCGTGAGACTTGACAGGTATGTAATTATGTTCCCTGGTTTGTACAGAGATGTCTTTTCTGCTCAACGGTCCAGTGGTTGACATTTGTAAATGAAACACAAATAAATGTGCTTGGTTCAACCTTGGGTCATAGTCACCAATGTCCTATATGTAGCGGACTACGTATTCATGTCGTTGTGCACATATATCAACTGATTCGAATGAAATTATGAATATGTATGACGCATGATTTGGACTAGCTAATTTGTTTATTTTGTTCTTTGTCAAAGTTCACGGACATTGTTGACGTCGTAGTTATTTGATCAATTCGGATGAAACTTAGTATATATCCACAGAGGAAGCCCAGTTTCCCATTAAACTTTGCATAAGAGTAAAATTAGAGACCTTCCAATTACTGTATTTTTTAACCTGGTTAAATTTGCTAAACTTGTTCGCACGTAAGCATTTCATAAGTTACAGCACTTCCCTACAACCAATATACATATACTAATACAACTAAACTTTCAGTATACTGCTGGTCCCTTAATGGAATATTTTTCTTGTTTAAATTTGCTATAATTAATGGCACGAAAGCATTCAATAAATTAGAGAACTTCCCTACAACCAATGATCATGTACTAATAAAACTAAGCTTTCGGTATACTGTAGGTCCCTTAACGGAATTAGTTTCTTGTTTGTTTCTTTGTCTTTTTTGTATGCATTTTTTCCCCCACCCCATATACATAACATTTCTTAGTTGGCTACCCATGAAGGTACCTTCAGTATCTTTATTTTTGTGCGGTCTTTTTTTCGCGCATACTTACCTTTCGCACCATTTTGCTCAATCATGAATTTTGTAATTGATGCTTTCTCGAATACGTCTGTTGTTGAATTACACTAGAGCTACTGTTACGGACGAACAGACAGATGGACGGACGGAAGCAAGGATAGACAGACGAAGGATATCACAATATACATACGGTAAATTACAGACTACGGAATAATTCATTCAGATTTAAACAGGCATAATATTTACATCCTTAATGTGGTAAGTGTTTACGTAATGTGCTTATACAATAAGACAAATTGTATTGATTTGTCTACAAAAACAATTAGCAAGGAGAGAACAAAGACAGAAATGATCGTGATAGTATACTATTTTTTAATTTCCTTGCCAAAAAGATGTATTTAACCAGTCTAAAAACTATATTTTAATCAGTCTATAAATGTATTTAACCAGTCTAAAAATGTATTTAAAATGTATTTAACCAGTCGAAAAATGTATTTAACCAGTCCAAAAATTATATTTAACCAGTCTAAAAATGGTATTTACCCAGTCTAAAAATACATTTAAGCAGGCTAAAATGGTATTTGTTGACTGGGAAGAAATGAGAGATTCAGTTATGCGTAAATAAAGGCCAAAACCAAAAGCACGTAGGGAAATATTTGGTTCGAAAGTCACGATACAAAGGGCAAGCAAGGAGGAAGTGATTATATTACAATCATGTGTTGATTACATAATACACAAACTCTTCTCTATATATAAGTACATAATGACCTATAGCAAGGTTATGCGACACCGTTGTAAAAAGAGCAGAGTTATTTTAAATTTATGATTTGTTATTATATACTTGTATGGTTCCAACTCGAAATTTTTTGTATACATAGTATAAAAAGTCTATTTACTCCCTCCATTATTGTATAAACTGGTCAGGTACTTATTGTTTTAGTAGACAATAGTGCTTCTCAAGATTATCCCGATTTTGCACACCACATAAATCAAAGAGTCTGCACTGAAAGTGTGATAATTCTATTCCAGTGAAAATAAGTACACATAATGTATTAAATTAGTATATAATTACAATTTAGCAGTTCCTGTATCGTGTCACAAGGCATTAATGCTAATATGTTTCTATAGTCACATAACATATTGCTATTGAACTTATTTCGATATAATGAATAACAAATAATCGAGTATCAATAAAGTTAATTACTTTAATGGTAACAGTACTTGATTATACAAAAACAGTTATTTCTGAGGTCTGGGGATCTGGTTTTGGACCACTGAACTAGTTTTAGATATGTCTCTGTTGATCGTATTCTGAAACTTTGAATTGTTCCTGAAAATGAAGATTTAGCAATGATACCCTGGAGTGATGACATTATTCATAACCTATCGCTAACTAGACGGCTTCAACAATATATTCTTTAGATCACATTTATATCCTTATTTCGTTTGTTTTCTCTATCTATTTCTTTCTCTCATTAATATTTCGTTTGTTTTCTCTATCTATTTCTTTCTCTCATTAATATGATTGATTATACTTAAATATGGGTACTTTAATGTAGGTTACAATCAGCAAAGTTGCCAGATAGATAACAAGGCTATCCTGTTAAGCTCTTAACCAGATACAGACCTAGTTCCACAAATAATGTACACTTTAATTTTATTTTTTAAATTCATAATAAATGAATTCCTCTGTTTACTTAGATTTATTTTACTTAGATTTATAAGGTCACTAGTTCTTAAGTAACTTAGGAGTAGATAATTATTTTTCTTTATCTATACGCTTTATTTTTGTACATAAATTCACTAAAATGGTGTAAGTATGAATAACATATATATGTCTCTGGTGGATTGTACAGCTGTGTACCTCATACTGAGACATGTTTGATCGTATAATAGTGTAGTTCATACTGAGACATGTTTGATCGTATAATAGTGTAGTTCATACTGAGACATGTTTGATCGTATAATAGTGTAGTTCATACTGAGACATGTTTGATCGTATAATAGTGTAGTTCATACTGAGACAAGGTATTATCTTCCCCTTTCGTCTGTTATATCTTTCTTTATCTATTTTACCATCTCTATATTTTTCCCTCTATAACAGTCATATATTATAGAATTAACAAGTGATACCACATATACTGACATAGTTTTTAGTGAAGATATCGTGATGTCTTTGACTTTTTATTTTATTTAAGAATCATATTTGTTGTACACTCATTATCCTCTTTATATCTTGGCTATACAATACCGAACAAAAGCAAGATGTCAAAAATGGTAAAGGCAAAAACGTTGCCAAAAATCCCAAGGAATGCAAACCTAAAAGTAATTCCGCACCATAAGACAAGCCATAAAAGTTAAAGATGTTACAAAGTACTCATAGAAAGGCATTAGAAACAAAGATAAAGACAAAATGTGCAAACGAAATCCTTAAAATACAGTGTCAAATTTGCTGGGTATAAACCGCACTCTTTTAAAAAAAAAGGTCCAAGACCTTCTCAGTTGAAACATCTGTACTGTACGCATCCCACAGTACACAGGTTGCATCATACATCATTACTGTATTCATCCCACAGCACACAGATTGCATCCCACATCAATACTGGACGCATCCCACAGTACACAGGTTGCATCATACATCATTACTGTATTCATCCCACAGCACACAGATTGCATCCCACATCATTATTGGACGCATCCCACAGCACACAGGTTGCATCCCATATCATTACTGTTTTCATTCCACAGTACACAGGTTGCATCACACATCATTACTGTGTGCATCCCACAGCACACAGGTTGCATCCCACATCATTACTGGACGCATCCCACAGCACACAGGTTGCATCCCACATCATTACTGGACGCATCCCACAGCACACAGGTTGCATCCCTTAGTCACATCTTAAGACATGCCAGAGGGAGCATCGGGCCTATTCTACTTTTTTTTTTCTAGCTCGCAGTTTGATCTTAAACAAAAGAGACTGAACCTAACTCGAAAAAATAAAGAGATCGAACACATTGCATTTTGCGATAGTTTAAACCTCAAAATGCTACATCGCTAATCGGAGAGGTCTAGGAGAAGCTGTGTGATATTACACAACTCATGCAATTGCTACACATTATGTATGCAATTACATACACACACAAATGTTCCCACCTCTAAGCTTCAACCCTAAGGATGGATCGAAATTCTGCAACCGTTGTTCGCATTCGCAGAACAAACCTAGTCCTGTCCTCAAGTCTGAAGTCTGTGCCTGTGACAGCGTATGATTAAGTATGTACATAATTATAAGGCATTCATCTAAGTAGATTCCAATCCATGACCCAGAGGTTTAATCCCTTTGGCACGTACGAAAGGATACTAGGGGCCATACGAAAGGATACTAGGGGCCAATGTCATTTGCATGTATAAATCTGTTTTTCAGGCCCAGTTAGTGTCTATATGATTACATGGTGGGAATCTCAATAATTTCAAAGTTATGACCCAGGTGCTAAGTTCCTGGAGGTAGGAATGGACCAAAAAGTCAATACCAGTTGAATTTCTAAATATGTTTTTCATGCGCATTATGTGAGTATAGGGTGGAGATATAAGTGGTTTCAAAGTTATGACCCATGGGCTAAGTCCCGATGAAGTAGGGAGAGACATTCGGGGTATTACCCAAAGGTCCCAGTCTGACATGTGCTGACACTTGGGTTACTGATCACACAAACCAGTTCTCGGTCATATGAGACAAAAAAACTCTTGAATTATTTTAAATTGTTTTGTAAAACTATCACAGGTCGGAGAGATCACAATTTAAAATTATTGGCACAATCTTCATCCATAGAACTATAATTGATCATAAGTTAATGTGTCTAGCTCTAAAAATGTAGGAGGAATACAAGTATATTACTGACGTACATACATACGGATGGACCGACGGAGTGTATAACAATATCCATGACCTTCTTTAAAAGCGAAAGGATGATAAAGCTACTTTCTCTCTTTCTTGACACATATATGTATGTAGTGGTATTAATATTTAGGACGTGTGTGTGATTAGGACGGTAGGCAAGTATGAACCATGTTACTTAGATCATCAGGCTGACAACACAGATTTTCAAAAAATAAGTACTTATATTTCCGTATGTAAGGGAGATAATCCACATTCCTAGAAAATCGAGAAAGAAATTAGTAGAAAAGCTATTATAAAAAATAATTAAAAAAATCAAGGTATCTACAATTTTACACAGTAATTTTCCGTAATTTATCCCTCGACTTGCAAAATTTTCAATACCAGAGATATTTTTAGGAATGTATTAAGCCTTGATGCAGGATTTCGAAATACAATGCAAGTAAAAATTTCGATCACGAAAAATATCCGTACTCTGGAATTATCTGTTTTATGTGTGTATACATATCTCCGCAATTACTCATAAATATGAAAAAGTCCTACGTTTATATGTACGAGAGAGAGAGAGAGAGAGAGAGAGAGAGAGAGAGAGAGAGAGAGAGAGAGAGAGAGAGACTTACATTTTTTTAAAGAATGAGCGTATTTAAAAATAAAAATGAAAACCAATATAAATCCAAATCCAGAAGCCATTGTTGCTGAATGCTTTTCTGTCCAGGCTCTGTTGATACGCTGTTCTAATACACTGTATATACCCTTGGGACGAAAGAGATTGAATGGTGACAAATTAAAGCACCGAACAACTGGACAGGACTGTCAAATTATTATGACAAACGTGTGGTCCATTTACGCTGATGACAGCTACTTATCTCTGTCCATAAGTATCAACATAATAATTGTATTGTGTTCTTTCTAAGTGACTATTCTTGGGTATTCCACCAATCCAAAGAAATTAAATTAACCCATAAAAAAATTCTGCAAAAGAATTTATCAGTGTTACAGATTTATTTCATAAATTTAATTGAGAATCTATTTTATGTGTCAGCTATACAGAATGTGTTAGTGCGTATGTGTGTGCGTGCGTGGGTGTATGTGTGTGTTGTTATATTAAAGTAAAGATGAATTTTGAACCTGACAGGTACGGAATCCATGTTGTTGTTAGAGAAACCACCATGGACACAAACTTAGCACATTAAAAGATCAAACATATGCACGCAATTATCATATGTATCTTCCTTAATAGCGAGCATGCTAATGACATATCAGTTTTAACCTATTCTGTCTGCCTAATAACGCCTTCCTTTTATTTTGTTTCCCCACCAATACAATGAAACTGAAAATTACCAAATTTTGTCCTGACAGTAAGGATATGGATAAATGTAATGCAAGTAAAAATGAGAATTAAGAAAGACTGTTCAAATGTTGCTTCGTTGATTTAATATGCCGTAATATAAACTCATATATATGTTTCGACATCAATTTCTATTACATGTTATATGCCGTAATATAAACTCATACATACGTTTCGACATCAATTTCTATTACATGTTATATGCCGTAATATAAACTCATACATACGTTTCAACATCAATTTCTATTACATGTTATATGCCGTAATATAAATTCATACATAGGTTTCGACATCAATTTCTATTACATGTCATATGCCGTAATATAAACTCGTACATACGTTTCGACATCAATTTCTATTACATGTTATATGCCTTATTATAAACTCATACATGTTTTGACATCAGTTTATATTACATTCAGGGCCGGATATAGACCTTTAGAGGCCCTAAGCATTGAAAAGATTATGATGCCCTCCATATGTAATTCAAAATAAAAACAATACTAAACCGTACTTTCTCATTTGCTGGTGCCCTAAGCACGTGCTTAGTCTGCCTATTGGGTAATCCAGCACTGATTACATGTCATATGCCGTAATATCAATTCATAAATATGTTTCGACATCAATTTCTATTACATGTTATATGCCGTAGTATAAACTCATGTATATGTTTCGACATAAATTTCTATTACATGTCATATGCTGTAATATAAACTCATAAATATTTTTTCGACATCAATTTCTATTACATGTTATATGCCGTAATATAAACTCATACATATGTTTCGACATCAATTTCGGTTACATTTGATGACTGTTATTGACAGAGAGTTTTGGTCACGGGTTATATTGAGATGTTTGATTACTAAAAATACTTACCTGTCAAAGCAAAATCGTGCTATGAGCAATAATATTTATATGATTTTCCGGCTGGTGTTTGGTAGAAATTAAATCAATAGTCAAACATACAGTAGGCAATTTTGACTTTTATTGACACCACGATGATGTTTTTTTTCGAGACATTTAAAATTCTTGTTATGTATTTAGGCTGTGGACAAGTTTAGTGTTAAAAGGACCGTTTATACTTGTTTATAAGTCGAGTACAACTGCAAACTGCTCAGGCTCACATCTGCCGCTGAATAATACGCTGGCAGATCTGGATCTATGCTTGTTAATAAAATTAATCAATAGAAAAAACAACATTGACCCTGATCAGTCGGCGCATTATGCGACGGCAGATCTGGGTTTATGTTGTTTGCAGTTTGACTCGACTTATAAGCGAGTAGATAAGCTAATATATTTGCTTAATTACCTTCGTTTTGGCAAGTCAATATTTTCATGGTAACTAGGTAAGTAGCAGCGGCCCGGGAATAAACTAACCCAGTAATGTCCACTTCTATGAATGAAACAAAAAAACAAAAAAACAAAAACATTTTCTGGGCCTTATATTGTCCTAAATATACATTTTCTGGGCCTTATATTGTCCTAAATATACATGTTCCGGGCCTTATATTGTCACAAATATGCAGGGAATAACTATATAATAGCTCGTCAACAACAAATTAAATTGGTTTAAAGGTGTTGGTGTTGACGCAAATACTATCACCCGGCATTAATGTATTGGAAGGCAGCATATATTTTTCAAAGGTTCAAAATATCAGAGTCTAAATCCACGGTGAAAAGAACTAGTTTTTATTCAAAACGAAAACGTTTCATTATTTTAATATATTTTATTCTCAAGTTTTTCAGTCTCGTGTCTGTATTATCACTCTGAGGATTCACGCATATCTAAATGTTGTTTTCACCAGATATTTGTGTCGTTGGGCGCAGAATGCCGAAGATGTGACCAAGTTAAGTTAGAAGAAAGAAAACATTTCTGCTGATGAACGAGATATCAGGGGGACTGTAGACTCTTTCTTTTTTTCAGGTAACAAATACTAATGACATTATATATTTCCGTTTCGTATTTTCTATTTTTAAACACTTGTACCAGCATCCAGATTTATGTTGTTAAGATTGTTGTTATTGTTGGTAAAATAATAGTTTCTGAAAAAAAATATGGTTTAAACTAAAATGAAAAACAGCACAGATCGCAAGATTTGCAATTTTTTTGACGCATTTTCTAAAATTGAAATATTATAAAAAGTTGTTTTTGATAAATTAAATTCATCAAAACATTTTACAATATTACATGAATTTCCAACATGGCATGTGTTGTATCTATTAGAAGTGATGTCAAGATAGAGTAATTACCTTCATGATTTTGGTAAACCTTTGTGTTTATCTCATTTTCGCGGGTACTACTTGCCTATGTGGTCAAATAATTTGGCATGAAACTGCGTCACGAGGAGTCCTACAGTCATCATTGAAAACTTGGTCACGATTCAGTTATCTAAGCTTACCTTAATGCTGAACTCGATTTCTGTTTGTTAGAGTTCGCGTTTAGGTCATTTTGTCATACACTATTGCTCGTGGAGTTACATAAGGTGGTATTTAAATGAGTATATTCATGTTTAAAAAAAAAAAAAAAAAAAAAAATACAGAGATTGGTATATCCATGAATAAAATATAATATACAGTATTCATTGTTTTCTCTCTGGCCATACCACGACTGGCGTTTTTTTTGTGTTCATGTGTAATCATTTGTTCATGTGTAATCATTTGTTCACACAGTAGGTCAACTGAAAATAATTTAAAACGAATTTCATGCAATTTTTCTACCAGTTTTTACTAAAGGCTTTTTATGCTTTTGGAACAACAAGGCATTCATTAATCTATACATGAATCAATACAAAACATCAAATTTTGCCCTTTCTTGGTGATGGTGTAGATGAAATTAGTCACGCCTTCTTAAACAGTACCATATTACAAAAACAGTCTAAAATTACAAAAAACTCAATTGAAGTGTTTAAATCTACATGCACATTCTTGTATATGTATATATGTACGTATAGGGTTTGATGGCAAGTCAGCACAATCCTGGCTATATATATATATATATATATATATATATATATATATATATATATATATATATATATATATATATATATATATATATATATATATCCGAATAAATGTAGGTTCCACAAAAGTTAAGGTAAATTTTAAAAAAAATCTTTAAGTCAAACCTTTCTAAACAAACTTAAACATGTACTCCTAAAGGATAAAAGGTAAATATGTTATAATTCTTTAAAAGGTGTAAAAATAAAGATAAAGGTAAAAAATATAAATTATTAAAATATAACGTCTAAATTTATTATGTAAACCGCGTTCATTCCAATAATTTCTATTTTTCTGTCGGTACATTCTCAATGGTCTAGAAAAAGTGAACCAAATGATGCCCCGAGTGTAAAATATTGTTCCACAAATTTTAGAAAACACTCACTGAATTAAATTTGTACTTGTTAATTTTCAAAAAGTCTACTTATTAATTTTCAAAAACGTGTACTTATTAATTTAAAAAAAACGACATAAGAAACCTAGGAGTCTCAATTTATTTATATTGAATAGAGTTGATATACAAAATAATATAACCGGACAAAACAATAAATAAACTCTGATATGAATAATCATTCGCGATTCAAAGAAATTCAGAAATTCAAATTATGGATAATTTCCGATAATTTCACCCACAGAAGATGTAGTTTATTTTTAGTCTATTTTATCTACCATCAGTTTTCAACATTTGCTATTCTAACTACAGGTCAACTGGTGGACAAAACAAAATTTGAAACTTGGCTCTTATTGCTTGGTAACCGAAATTTAGTCTTTATAACTTATCTTGAAAGTCATAAAGTCCAACATTCATGAACACCTATCTCTCGTCCTGTCCGATGATACTGTGTCAACCAAACAAGGTAATTTTCCTGACAAGAAGGTTGTACTAAACTACAAACAAATTAGTATAGTCACTACAATTTTACTAGGACTGAAATCCACATATTCACCCAATCACACGACTGCTTCTACTTCGAAAGTTTATACACAGCAAAAATAACTTCACTTTTTTTCGGTCAAACACATTTGCCATTAACGAGTTTACCTGGTCTTATCTAAAATATCTAATTTTTGCTCACGTTCATTCCTAAAATTTCCTTGTTTCTATAGTTTGGAACATGGTATGTTGGAATATTTGTAGATTGTGCAAGCACATAGATTTCATGATCAATAAAATATTTTAGTTCTTTTTTTACATTTTTATGTCTGACCTTGGATGTGCGAGACAAGGATGCTTAATTTTGTAATTATAGTCGGCTACAAAGTTTTTTTCTTCATACGAATGTTAATCCTTTGCAATTTGAAATGCTCGTTATTTTCATCAATTATGCACATTCTGCAGACATTTCACATATATTCTGTATTGCATTATCATAAGTTAAGTCCCTTTAGAAGAAAAAAATACAGTTTAATGATTGGAAAAAGTATATCCACATGATTAAAAAGTCAGTGTTAGCACACAGGTAAATCTACCTAAGCCAATGTATTCTGCTCATCGAATTCACTCAAACTTGCTTCCAAGCTTTTTTTTTTTTTTAAATGAAAGTTAGATACTATGAAAAACCCTAGGTTTGAAGACAGTCCAAGATCAATAGGTCCTATTCTCGCTGCCAAAGTCTTAAAATCAGACAAAAGTCTGTCCGTTCTTTGTATCTATATTATTTCATTCTGTCTTCATTTATAACGCATTATACTGGAATTCGTTGGAATTCTTAATTTTGCTATCCGTACTCGGCCTGCAACAAAAAAGCGGCGCAAACTAGCATTTTTCTTGATAAAATGAAATAATTCTGATTCACAATCTCCGTGATCACCATTGCGTCCTGCTACTCAACCGAAATGAAGATACTGCGAGAGTTTTGGACACACGTAGGTAATTATACTTATATGTGTCACCCTAGGTTGTGTATCCAACTCTTCATTTTCGTAGGTCAGGAAAATAACTTTGACCAGTGCACGTCTCCATATTGAGAATTATTTGTAGGAAATATAAATCTATCATTCCTGCTGCTATAGTAACAAATAGCACCGTTCCTCTTATGGAAGGAACCTTTACTCCCGGAAAAATGTTACAGCGATTTGATGTAAATCACTCTGCCGGACGCTATCCAAGTCTCTTTCGGAATAACGGAACGAGACGAGCGATGTTTAAATCTGGGTTAAGCCCCAAATTGTGTTTAACCTTTGAAGCTAATTCATAAAGCAAGTTTAAGTTACACCGGGTTTAAACCAAGTTTACAAGACGTTAAACATGGTTACACGGTATAAGTGGAAGCATGGACGTGCCGACAGACGTTAAATCTGGGCCACACGATACAAGTGGAAGTATGGACGTGCCGACAGACGTTAAACCTGGCCATACAGTATAACAGGAAGTATGGACGTGTCGATAGACGTTAAACCTGGTCACACTGTATAAGTTGAAGTATGGGCTTGCCAACTGTCGGGATTAGAAGTTAAAATCTGTTTGAAAGTTTCAGGATTATTTTACAACAAAAATTCAGGATACGTGTTCCCTTTTCTGTGTCTGGCAAGGGGTAAGAATTAATAGCAGAACGTCCTTTTACCATTAGTGCAACGTCGGTTCACCAGGTTAATTAAATCCAGAAATACAAGAGATGAGATAAAAGGAGACAAGACATCTAATGTGACAAGATTAATTTCCCAATAAACTATTACTACTATTTCTAATCGGGTATTCAAATCAAAACGCATATCTGTAATGCGGTGTAAAAACCTGTCTTGAACGGGTTAGAGGTCCAAAGCCCCCAGAGGATCGCTGCTACCACCACCCTCACGATTGTTCAAAGTGTGTGTGTGTGTGTGTGTGTGTAATTTATAGTTGGTTAGCTTCTCAACAAAAGGATATCGTTTTGAATCCGTCTAGTCAGCGACAGGTTATGAGTAATGTTTCTTGTGGTCAGTTATAAACTCGCATAAATTACAACCAGTCTGAAATAAAAAGTCTCTTGAATCCCAGAGGGACAGGATATCATTGCCAAATCTTCATGCTCTGGAAAAACCCAAAGAGACTGAACCCATTCCATTTTGTAATGACATAAACACCAAACTGCTACATTCGTGTCTGGAGAGGTATAGGACAAGCTGTGCGACATTATACACCTCATGAAATCGCTACACATTTTACATACAATTACATACATTCAAAAATGTTCCCACCTTTAAGCTACAGCCCAGGGGATGGATCGATCGTGGTTCACATTTGTAGACCACCCCTAGTCCTGTCCTAAAGTGTGAAGTATCTGCCTTAGACAGGATAGGAGCAGTTGCTCGACATTACGCACAAACTTACGCACGGACAGGATCACACAAATCGAAAAAAGTGGGGCTAATTAAACCGTGCGGTGACTGTTCTCTGTAACTTGAGTGTACACAGCTTTTCTTAAAATGGCATATAGCCTTTAAACCCCTATTTGTAATTGTGGGCGTTTATTAAAGGCAGATTATAAGACATTTAAAATCTCTGCATTTGACAACATTACAATTCTGTGCTTGTAACAAAGGTATCCCCGCACTTCTCCGTTCTGACTTTAGCCCCGAAGTTCGAGCGTCCTTGGTGAGAATTGTCCTTAGGGAAAGTTTCAGTTTGAGGTGTGCATTTTGTCTTTTCATGCCAAATAAGAATGTACATGCTTGTTTGGCAGAGATCTCACTAGTGTCCAAGCTATAACCCAAAGGTATAGTCGCTTAGAGAGTAAGGGTACATCCTGGTGGCCAATGTCGGTTGCATGTATAAATCTTTCTTTACATACCCAATTAGTGTATATATAATCATAGGGCGGGGATCTCAATAGTTTCCATGCAATGAGTAAGGCAGCCGTCGCCGGTCCCTAACCCGGATGAAAAACGAGGAAGGTTGTGCGTGGGGTTAGCACCCCCACCAGATAAAAAAAGCCACGCTACAGAAACCAACGCAGCAGAAAATTCAGTGAATGAACGGAAACAACCCGGGGGAGAGTGTATAAAGCAGACCAGCCAAAGCTAAGAGGGAGCTGTCTTGCCGACAAATCTTCTCTCCACCAAGACTGTTACAAGGATTGGGACATGGAGAGAGACCAGCCCAACATCGCTCGCCATGCTCTGGATTGGAATCCCCAAGGCAAACGTAAATCCATGACTTGGCGAAGAACCCTGGACACCGAGTTTAAGACCATCCGCGTGTCCTAGAGGGAGGAAAAACAGATCGCCCAAGACCGTGACAAATGGAGAACTGCAGTGAAGGATTTATGTTTCAGAGGGAACTAAGAGGAATGATGATGATGATGATGATGATGATGATGATGATGATGATGATGATGATGATGATGATGATGATGATGATGATGAATAAGCACGGGGATAAGTTCCTGGGGGTAGGGATGGACCAAAGGGTCAATGCCAGTTGCATGTCTAAATTTTATTTTCATGCGTAATAAGTGTATAATAGGTAGGGGATCTCAGTAGTTTTAAAGTTATTACCGATTGGCTAAGACCCGGTGGGGTAGGGAATGAACCCCGGGCATGACACAAAGATCCAAGTCTGACATGAACTGACACTTGGGTTATAGATCACACAAGCCAGTTCTCAGTTATGTTCGACAAAGAACTCTGGAATTATTTGAGATGTATCTAAAATCAACCCTACGCTTATCCCCAACTCAAGGAGAGAAGTTCATGTGTCTAGCTCTAACGATGTAGGAGGACAAGGATATTACAGACGTACATTCATACGTACGTACGGACGGAGGGAGTGTATAACAATATCCATGAGCTTCTTTGAAACGAGGGATGACAAAGCCACCTTCTCTCTGATAACAATTATATGTATGTAGTGATATAAATCATCCGTACATGTGCAACATTTATGTCGTGTGTGTGATTTAGGACGGTGATTAAGTGTGAACTACGTCACGTAGGCCACCGGAGTGACTACACATATTTTCAAAAGTTCGTACTTTTCTCAGTACTTAAGGAAGAAAGAAATGAGTATAAAAACTACATAAATCAAGGTACCTAAAACTGTACACAGTAATTTTTCCGTAATTTATACCCAAGATTGCAAAATGTTCAATACCATAGACATTTGAATCAATGTATTAAGCCTTGATGCAGGATTTCGAAATAAAAAGTAAGTAGCCATTAAATTTGTATCATGAAAAATATCCATACTCTAGGATTATCTGCCTTTATATATGTATTCATATATCTGCAACTATGACGAAAAAAATAGGAACAATATGGGAATATCCATACACATGGTCAGCAGCGCACGAATCTATTTTTGAGAATCTATTTTAACTAGTTGGGTCTTTATTTGGCAGATATTATCAGTTAGAACAAAGTGCCATAATTCATCTCAGTTTTAAAGGAAAATTTATTACCTGATAGAAGTTGTGTAGATCTGTTTGGAAACATAATTACCCACATACATCGATCATAGACCTTAATGTTGCCAACATTTGACTATTTCATATAGAAACAGCAGCATCGATTTACTTTCAGTACCGTCAGACTGTTCCTAATTTTGTTGAACCATATACATTTTATTGTGCGCAATATTTTGTCATAATTTACCGTCATAGAAAAGTAACACGAATATTTACTGTTAAAATTATAATGTTACCAAGGAATTTCATTGATAGTCTTAATTGCCCTAGTACTACATACTACACTACCTTACATAAAAACCAGCTATTATTTAAATCAAATTGAAAATATTGTGAGGCTAAACATTGCTATAAATAGTTCAGATTTGGTATATCTTCGGTCGTTATCATTTAAATATTAAACAAGAAATGTATTTTTAAAAGATGGTGAAGAAGATTTCAGTAAATGAGTAGTAATTATGTCATAGGTAGTCATATTGAAAGCTTGTAAATTTTGTCAGCTATACAGTGTGTGTGTGTGTGTGTGTTGTTTTTATTAAAATAAAGATGAATTTTGAACCTCGCATGTACAGAATTCATGTTGTTGCTAGAAAAACCACTTTGGACGCAAATTTGTCAGATCATATTCTGTAAATTTGTTTCTGTCATGTTTGATTACAGTTTCTCAACAGTTTTGAGAAGTCAGAAGTAGGTTTTCACATGGTTGTTCTGGAAATCACCTCAGAAAGAAACGCACTAAGGCGACAACATTTTTTAATGTAAAATGTGTTACAATCTGGAAACATAGTTTTGTTATGTGCTTAGCTCAGTAACACAACGGTTTACATGTCTCTTAAGAAGGTCATGGATGTCATACGTTGATTCATGAATCAAACATATCCACGCAATTAACATATGCATCTAACTTAATGGCTGTCGTGCATTACATAATGCAGATTTAACATATTCTTTCTGCCTAAAAATGCCTATGTCTTTTTTTATTTTTACCACCAGGACAATGAAATTGGAAGTTACCAAATTTCTTTCTGCCAGTAAGATTATTGCCGAACATAAATCAAGCAAATATGTAAAGTTAAAAAAGACTGTAGAAAAACGCACAAATATGAACAAGTGCTAACCTCGCGAAGTTTATAGCAACAAATTAACTGATTCTGTGCTACGTCATTTCCGCCAAGTAATCTGCTAACCGCAATCATACTCGATGAAAGCATTCGCTGCGCGACCTTTAGTTGAATTGCGTCGATTCATTGTTACTTCGTTGATGTAATATGCCGTAATATAAATTCATACATATGTTTCGACACTAATTTCTATTATATGCCATATGCCGTAATATAATCTCATACATATGTTTCGACATCAATTTCTATTACATGTCATATGCCGAAATATAACCTCATACATATGTCTCGACATCAAGTTCTATCACATGTCATATGCAGTAATATAAACTCATGAATATTTTTCGACATCAATTTCTATTACATTGGATGACCGTTATCGACACAGATACCTGATCTGCGGTTGATTTCTTTTACAGCTGATGACTGTTATCAACAGAGATAATTGATCTGCGGTTGATTTCTTTTACAGCTGATGGTTGTTATCGACACAGGTGCTTGCTATAAGGTTGATATTGAGGTGTTTGGTTACTTAAAATACTTACAAAATCTTGCTATGAGGAAATCTATTCATATGATTTTCCATCTCGTGTTTGGTAGAAATCGAATCAATATTAGTCAGACGTACAGTACGCAAAGACAATAAATAAATAAATAAATAAATAAATAAGTAAATCAATAAATAAATAAATATTACCAGTGTAAAGATTTGTGGCTTTCTCTCAGTCGTATTGCTTAAAGTACACATACATATTTTAGATAGGTATGAAGAATACTAAATAATTAAGATATGCCTAACTTTAGAAGCTTGTTATGATAATGTACACATGATAATTATTAATGAGGAAAAGGAAAAAAAGAAACAATATCAATTAATTAGCTGTTGATTCCGCTAGAAAATTTCTGTTAAATGCGTTATTTTGAGTGATAACGCGATCTTGAAGTTAAAACAGTGTTGGGACATGCTTAAGTTTATTGTCCCAGTTTATGACATTCGTTAAAGATTGGGTTTACGTCATTCGTTAAACATTGGGTTTACGTCAAATCGTTAACATTGGGATTACGTCAGTCATTAAACATTGGGTTTACGTCATTCGTTAAACATTGGGTTTACGTCATTCGTTAAACATAGGGTTTACGTCATCCGTTAAACATTGGGTTTACGTCATTCGTTAAGCATAGAGTTTACGTCATTCGTTAAACATTGGGTTGGCATTTAGATCTTACCTAAAACGTCATGTATTTTTAATTTTTTTTTTTAAGGCAGTTGCTTGCTTTTGTTTTCTTGTTGTCCATATCATCTTTGCATCTCCAAAGGAACTTTTACATCTTTGTATATTTTTATTTCAACATATAAGCGATGTGAGTTTATGGTGTTATGCACCATTTTAGTCCTCTATTTACAAGTAAAGACAAATATTTGTACATATTCAATTGCATAGAACATGTCATGTAAAATGAACATTTTATTTTTCTTGATATACGAAGCCATCACATAATTATACTTGTCCTGTGGTTTGTATATTCCAAGAAAGTCTCTAAAGCTTATAATTCTCTGAAAGATAAAACTATTCACATACATTATATTTATATCACAATGGATAGTATTCAAGTATACATCAAAAACTGGAGCCGCGGTGGCTCAGTGGTTAGCCTCACGACCGAAAGGGTGCGGGTTCGAATCCTGGGTCAACTACCGTGGTGTGTCCTTGCGCAAGGCACTTTACTCCATCAAAAACTCAAGATGCTGCTGAAGTTGACTGACACCAGACAGATTAATTTTTTTAGACATTTCAAATTCTTGTTGGATATTTAGGCTGTGGACATGTTTAGTTTAAAAAGTAAAGCATCTACTTAATTACCTTTGTTTTTCCACATCAGTGTTTGAATGGTAACTTGGTAAGTAGCAGCGAAATGAGAGTAGCCTAACCCTGTAATGTCCGACTCGACGATCGTTTATTTATATGTTCGGTGCCTTAAATTGTCATACATATAGAGAGGAGATAACTGTATAGAAGCTCGTTTTAAAAAAATGAAAAAGCTTTTAAAGCTATTAGTACTGACGCAAGTATCATAGGAGAGTATTACTGTATTGGAAGATTGGATGAAAATGGCAATTTTTCGAATTACTAACCTTCTTTCTTACAATATAATATATACTTTGTAAACGTTCAAGACATCAAATAGTTTAAAACCCCTAGAAAAGGGCTATTTTTACACAAAGTGAATGATTTTCATGATTTGAACATATTTTATTCTTAAGTTTGTACGTCCTGTGTATGCAGTATCACTGTGAGGATTCACGGGTAACTGTTGTTCTCACCTTCTATATGTCGTTCGGTACAGAGGATGTGAACAAGTTCAGTTAGTTAACAGTGTGTGCGTATGTATGTACGTGTGTATGTATGTACGTATTTATGTATGCAGGTGTGTGTGTTTATGTATGTATGTATGCATGTTAAAGGCTGTGTGTGTTAATAGTGTGTGTTTAAGAGAGAATATGCGTGTATGTAGGGTTTAGTGGCAGAATGCGGGCTATATAGCCAATGAAATGCTAGTACGATTTTGCTAGGATTTAAATTTACATATTCACCCGATCACATGAATGCGTCGACTATGAAAGTTTATAAACAGCAAAAATAACTTCACTTTTTTTCGGTCAAACACATTTGCCATTAACGAGTTTATCTGGTCTTATCCAAAATATCTCATTTTTGCTCATGTTCATTCCTAAAATTTCCTTGTTTCTATAGTTTGGAACATGGTATATTGGGATATTTGAAGATTGTGCAAGCACATAGATTTCAAGATCGATAAAATATTTAAGTTTTGAATTTTTTGGGAGTTTTATTTTGTCAACCTTGTATTTGCGAAACAGAAACGCTCAATTTTGTAATTAAAGTTGGCCACCAGGTTGTTTTTTTGCACAAATATTTAATTTTTTTTTAACTTGAAATACTTGTTGTTTTTATCAATTATACACATTATGCAGACATTTCACACATATTCTGTAAAACAATGTCATACGTTAAATCCCTTGAGATGAAAAGACTACAAATTAAAGATTGGAGAAAGTCTATCCCCGAAAATGAGTCAGTGTCTAGCATACAGGTAAATTACAGGTAGATCTATTTAAGCTACTTTATTTCGCTCAAAAAACGGACTCAAACTTACTTCAAAAACATTTTGTTTTGAAAGTGGAAGTTAGATACTAACACAACCGTAGGTTTGAAGACAGTCAAAGATGATAAGTCCAGTTGTCGTAGCCAAACTCTTCAAATCAGACACGAGTCTATTTCATTCTGTCTTCATTTTCAATGAATTCTACTGGCATAAATTGGTATTGTTATTTTCTTTTTTCGTACTTTGCATGGAACAAATAAAAAAATAGCATTTTTCTTGAGAAAATAAAACAATTCTAATTCCTAATGTCCGTGATCACCATTGTGTCCTACTACTCGACCGAAATGAACATAATGCGAATGTTTTGGGACATACGTAGGTAATTCTATTTATCGCTTAATTCCAACTTTGTGAATCCAGATCGTTCTTTTCGTCGGACAGGAAAATAACTTTGACCACTGCACGTTCTCCATAGTTAGAATTATTTGCACGAAATATAAATCTATCATCCTGCTGCCATAGTAACAAATATTATCGCTCCTCTTATAGTGGACACCTTTACTTCCTGGACGAGCGATATTTATATCTGTCGTAAACCTAAACTTTTTTTAACTTTTGAAGCCAATTCACAAAGCAAGTTTAAGTTACACTGGGTTTAAACGATGTTTAAAAGATGTAAAAAAAGATATGGTCCCATTGTATAAATGGAAGTATGGACGTGGCGACATTCGGAATTAGGGGTTAAAATCTATTGGAAAGTTTCAGGGTTATTTTACAGCCAAAATTCTGGATACGGGTTGCCTATTCTGTGTCTGGCACGGGGTAAGAATTAATAGGAGAACGTCCTTTTATCAGTAGTGTAACGTCCTTTCACAAGGTTAACTGAATCCAGAAAGTAAAGAAACGAGATAAAAAAAAGGAGACAAGACATTTATTGTGACAATATTGATTACCCTAAAAAATATTCCTTTTTGTTGTTGTCGGCTTAGTTGACAGCTTACTGACACGGAATAAATGAAAAAGCATGTATGTAATAGGGGGTAATAACCTGCCTTGAACGTAGTAGAGGTCAAAAGACAAGACATTTATTGTGACAATATTAATTTCCCTATAAAATATTCCTATGTGCTGTTATCGGCTTAGTTGCCAGCTTGCTGACACGGTGTATTCAAATGAAAAAACATATATGTAATGGGGTGTAATAACCTGTCTGGAACTGGATAGAAGTCCAAAAGCGTGTATGTAATTGGGTGTAATAACCTGTCTGGAACTGGATAGAAGTCCAAAAGCGTGTATGTAATGGGGTGTAATAACTTGTCTGGAACTGGATAGAAATCCAAAAGCATGTATGTAATGGGGTGTAATAACCTATCTGGAACTGGATAGAAGTCCAAAAGCGTGTATGTAATGGGGTGTAATAATCTGTCTTGAACTGGATAGAAGTCCAAAAGCTCCAGAGAAACGCCACTAACAACCCTGCAATTGATCAAAGTCTGTGGGGGATGGGGTGGTGATCCGGACGGGCTAGGGGCTAGTTTAACCATGCTCTAGTTTAGTTATACTGGTACATAGGTCTACATTTGCTTTACGGACACAATGACCAGTGATTTATAGTAGTTTAGCTTCTCAACAAATTGATATCTTTTTGAAGCCTTCTAATCAGCGACGGGTTATGAATTATGTTTCTTGTGGTCAGTTATAACCTCTCATAAATTACAACCAGTCCGATAGAAATAGTCCCTTGAATCCCAGAGGACCAAGTTATAATTGCGAAATCTTTATGCTCGGGAACAGTTTAAAGTTTCAGAATATGATCAGCATCCCTGTATCCCCCACCCCCATCCCACCCCACCTAACGCCTTCGTATAAACATATCAGTGGCCGTTCATATCATTAACGTTGTGATTTTCTGACACTTTGAACTGTTCCTGAGCATGAATATACCGCATTGATATCCTATCATTGTAGCGGTGGAAAAAAATCCATTCGAGCAGTTTGTAATTACGAAAGAGTCTTGATAACTGACCACTGGAAATAGGATTCATAATATATCGCTGACTAGACGGTTTCAACAAGATATCCTTTAGCTGACATTGTATATTTTGTTTCCGGTGTTATCTCTATTGCGTCCTCTCATTCACATGATTGTACACACTTAATATGGGTACTTTTATATAGGTTACAAACAACAAAGTTGAGAGAGAGAGAGAGAGAGAGAGCAAGGACATCCAGTTAAGCTCTTTATCAGATACAAACCCAGTTCCACAAATAGGGTCGACTTTATTTTTTTTATTTTTGTAAAATTCATAATGAAGTAATCACGCTGCTTACTTAGATTTATAAGGTCACTACTTCCTAAGTGACTTAAGAGGGGATAATTACTTTTCTTTATCCATACACTCTTTATTTTGTACATAAGTTCACTAAAGTAGTGTAAATATGACTAGCATACATATGTGCATGGTGGATTGTACTGCAGTGTACTTCATACTGAGACATAGCTTGAGTTTTATGTAGTATCAGTTTTCAATTGAATGACGATAAAATCAAATATTTCTCTCGCAGCTGACTATTCTCTCTTACTCTCTCTCCTATTTATATATATCGTTTTTAATCTCCAAGTCCATCTCTGTTGTTTACCTCTCTATTAGTTATTTATTATATGATTGACACATGATGCCACATATTCTGATGGAGTTTATAGTGAAAACACTGTGATGTTTATAGCTTTGTATTGTATTTAGAGACAAAATTCTTTATATCGTCATAGTCTTCTTGTGCCTTACATAGGAAATTAAAGAGTATGTATGTATGTATGTATGTATGTATGTATGTATGTATGTATGTATGTATGTATGTATGTATGTATGTATGTATGTATGTATGTATGTATGTATGTATGTATGTATGTATGCATGTATGTATGTATGTATTTATGTGGTTTAATAAGCAAAAGATCAGAGGTAAAGATGTTACAAAATAAAAAAATGCCAGAAAGGCATGGAAAACAACGATAAAAGCAAACAAGAAAAAATCTTTAAGGTAAAGACAAAATTGCTCTTTATAAACCGCACTCTTTTAAAACTACCAAGACCTTCTCAGTTGAAACATCATCACGGGATGTATCCACGGCAAACTAAAAAGTCTGAATCCATTTCATTATGTGATGACTTAATCCCTAAACTGCTACAACCATATATATATATATATATATATATATATATATATATATATATATATATATATATATATATATATATATATATGTTCCCAACTGTAAGCTACAGCCCTAGAGGATAGGTCGAAATTCTGCAACCGTTGTTAACATTTGTAGACCAACTCTAGTCCTGTCCCAAAGTCTGATGTTTCTGCCTTAGAAAGCGTAGGAGTAACCGCACGACATAACGCACGTACGTACGCACGAACAGAGTCACATAATCCTCCCTTCACTTTGAAAGCGTGGGGCTAATTAAACCGGGCTGTGTTTGCTCTCTGTGCCATGAGTGTACACAGCTTTCCTTTAAAGTTGTATATTCATTTTAAACACATCTATATAATTGTGAGGATTCCTTTCAAATGGTATATATATTTAAACACTTCTGAATAACTGTGAGGATTTAAGAGCTCTAAAAGGAAGATGAACAAACATCTAAAATCTATGCGTTTGAAAAAATTAAAATTCTGTATTTGTGATAAAGGTATCCTCGCGCTTCTCGGTTTTGACCTCCGCCCCGAAGTTAGAACCTCTTGGGTAAGAATTGTCCAAAGGGCGAATTTCCGTTTGGGGTGTGCATTTGTCTTGCCCAATAATAATGTACATGATTATATGGTAAGGATCTCGTTAGTTTCCAAGTTATGACCCAGGGGCATAGTCCCTTGAAGAGTAAGGATGAATCCTGGTTGCCAATTTCTGTTGGATGTATGAATCTGTCTTTTCATGCCCAGTTACTGTATATATATATATATATATATATATATATATATTTATATATATATTTATATATTTATATATATATATATATATATATAATCATAGGGTGGGGATCTCAATAGTTTCCATGTTATGACACAGGAGCTAAGTTCCTATAGGGATGGATCCAAGGGTCAATGGCAGCTGCATCTTTAAATTTGTTTTTCATGCCCATTAAGTGTATCATAGGGTGGACATCTCAGTGGTTTCAAAGTTATAAAACAGGGGCTAAGTCCCAGTGGCGTAGGGAATGAACCCCTGGACATGACTTAAAGGTCCCAGTCTAACATGAACTGACATTTGGGTCATTGATCCCACAAGCCAGTTCTCAGCCATGTTCGACAAACAACTCTGGAATTATCTGAGAAGTATGAAAAATCACCCCTACGCCCTAGCCCAACTCCCAGAAGAGATATCACAGTTTCAAAAGCATTGGAATCACACAAAGAACTATCGTTGTCCATACGTTGTGTCTAGCTCTCACGATGTAGGAGGAATACAATCACATTACAGACGCATTTACAGACGGACGGACTGTATAACAAGATCCCATGAGATTCAGTGAAAGCGAAGGCATGATAAAGCTACTTTCTCTCTCTTAACACATATATGTATGTCCTGATATAAATCATCTGTGCATGTGCAAATCTTAGGACGTGTTCGTGCTTAGGATGGTAATTAATTGTAAAACATGTCACTTAGGCCATCAAGGTGACCAATCAGATTTAAAAAAATACGTACTTATGTTTCCGTACGTAAGGGAAATAATTAATATTCATAGAAAATCGATAAAGAAATGGATATAAAAACTACAAAAATCAAGGTACCTACCATTTGGCACTGTAATTTTCCGTCATTTGTCTCTCAGATTGCACAAATTTTCAATACCATAGATATTTTTAGGAATATATTAAACCTTGATGCAGATTTCGAAATTAAATGCAAGCAAAATTTCGATCATGAAAAATATACGTAAGCTAGAATTATCCATCTTTCTATGGCGAAAAGTTCTCATAATATGGGAAAATCAATACATGTCGTCAGCAGGGTACGTGCCTACGTTTGTAAGAGATTGAGATCGAGAGAGAGAGAGAGAGAGAGAGAGAGAGAGAGAGAGAGAGAGAGAGAGAGAGAGAGAGAGAGAGAGAGAGAGTGAGAGAGAGAGAGATACTTACATTTTCCTAAAGAATGAGCGTGATGAAAAATAAAAATGAAAACAAAAATAAATCCTAATCCAGAAGCCATTATTACTGAATGCCTCTCTGTCCAATCTCAGCTGATACAGTGGGCCAGTAAAATTTATGTATACTTGGGACGATAGACATGGAATGCATGAATGATAAATGGTGACAAATTATAGAACTGCGCTGCTGGACAGGACTCTGTCAATTAATTATAACAATCGTGTGGTGCCTCCAAGGACAGCTGCTTCTCTCTGTCCATAAATATCAACACAATAATGCTATTGAGTACTTTGTAAGTGACTATTCGTGATAAGTGTTGGGATTCCACCAAACCAAAGAAATTAAATTAAGCCATTAAATATTCTGAAAAAGACTTTATAAGTGTTAAACATTTAATTCATGAATTTAATTGAAAATCTATTTTGAACTTGCTGGTGCTTCATTTTGCGGATATTATCAGTTAGAATAAAAGTGCCACAATTTATCTCAATTTCAAAAGAAAATACATTTCCTGATAGAGGTTATGGAGATTTGTTTTGAAACATAATTGCATACAGACATCGATCATCGACCTTCATCTTGATGAAATTTTATAATTTCATACAGAAACCGGAGTTATGGAACATTGATTTCCTTTCAGTACCGTCATACTGTTACTAATTTTACTCAGCCGTGTAAATTTTATTTTTGCGTGCAATATTTTATCATCATTTACCGTCATTAAAAAGTAACAGGAATATTTACTGTTAAAATTATAATGTTACCAAGGAATTTAATTGATAGTTTTAATTGCCCTGGTACTACATATTACACTACCTTACATAAAAACCAGCTCTTATTTAAAGCAAATTGAAAATATTGAGAGGTCAAACATTGCTATAAATAGTTCAGATTTGGTATATATTCGATCGGTATCTTTTAAATAAGAAACAAGAAATGTATTTTAAAAAAGATGGTGAAGACGATTTCAGTAAATGAGCAGTAATTATGTCATAGGTGGTCATATTGAAAGCTTGTAAATTTTGTGAGCTACACAGCGCGACCATTACTTAAAATGAGTGGATTCATTGTTGCTACTTCGTGCTATAATATAAGCTCATATATATGTTTCGACATCAATTTCTATTACATGTCATATGCCGTAATATAAACTCCTAAATATGTTTCGACATCAATTTCTATTGCATGTCATATGCCGTAATATAAATTCATACATACGTTTCGACATCAATTTCGATTAGATGTCATATGCCGTAATATAAACTCCTAAATATGTTTCGACATCAATTTCTATTGCATGTCATATGCCGTAATAAAAACTCATACATATGTTTCGACATCAATTTCGATTAGATGTCATATGCCGTAATATAAATTCATACATATGTTTCGACATCAATTTCTATTACATGTCATATGCGGTACTATAAGCTCATACATATGTTTCGACATCAATTTCGATTAGATGTCATATGCCGTAATATAAATTCATACATATGTTTCGACACCAATTTCTATTACATGTCACATGCCGTAATATACACTCATACATATGTTTCGACACCAATTTCTGTTATATGTCAAATGCCGTAATATAAACTCATACATATGTTTCAACATAAATTTCTGTTACATTTGATGACTGTTATTGACAGATAGTTTTTTGTCTACGGTTTATATTGAGATGTTTGATTACTGAAAATACTTACCTGTCAAAGCAAAATCGTGCTATGAGCAATAATATTCATATAATTTTCCAGCTGGTGTTTGGTAGAAATGAAATAAATTTTAGTTAGACTTACATTACGCAACGACAATAAATAAATAAATAAATAAATAAATAAATAAATACAAGAACAGATAAAAGAGTAAGTAAATAATTAAACATGACCATTTTAAACATTTGTGGCTTTCTCTCAGCAGCATTGCTTAAAGTATACATACATATTGTGTGTGTGTATATATATATATATATATATATATATATATATATATATATATATATATATATATATAAAGAATACTAAATAATTAAGATATGCCTAGCTTTAGAAGCTTGTTAAGACAAACTATACATAATAACTAATAAGGTGGTTAATGGTAAAAAATCAATATCAATTAATTAGCTGTTGACTCCACTATATAATTTATATTAAATTCTTCATTTACAATGATAATGCGATCTTGAAGTTGAAACAGTGATGGATCATGTTTAATTTCAATGCCCCAGTTTACGCCATCAGTGAAATATTGGCTTTGCATTTAGAATTTACCTAATATCGTGTTTTTATTTTTATTTGCTGATGTATTTTTACTGACGACAGGCAAATTTATTATGTAACATTCTTCTTAGGTATTTAGGCTGTGGACATGTTTTGTTTGAAAAGTAATTCATGTTCATGTACCTAATTACCTTGGTTCCACATCAATGATTGAATGGTAACTTATTAAGAAGTTTCGGACCGAGAATAGCCTAACCCTGATGATCATTTATTTACATTTTCTGTGCTTTAAATTGTCATATATAGAGAGGCGAAAACTGTATTATAGCTCGTTTTAAAAAAAATGAAATGCTTTTAGAGCCACCGTCTATACTCGCGTATAAGTCCGATCCAAATGCAAACAACATAGACCCTGATCTGAAGCCGCATAATGCGCCGGCAGATCAGGATCTATGTTGTTTGTTCTATTGATTAGTCCTTATAAACTTCATAGACCTAGATCTGCCGACGCATTATGCGACGGCAGATCTGGGTCTATGCAGTTTGCAGTTGGTATCGTGTTATACGCGAGTACAGACGGTATAGTATTGACGCAAGTATCGTAAGAGAGTATTACTGTATTGGAAAATAGGAAGAAAATGCCAAATTTTTGGGGTTACTAACCTTCTTTTCTTCAATATATTATATACTTTGTAAATGTTCAAGATATCAAAGAATCTAATACCCTCTAGAAAAGGGCAATTTTTACTCAAAGCGAATGATTTTCATGATTTTAATATTTTTATTTCTCATGTTTTTTCGTCCTGTGTCTGCAGTATCACTTTGAAGATTCAGCGTAACTAAACTGTTGTTTTCATCTGCTGTTGGTGTCGTTAGAGCAGACTGCCCAGGACGTGACCAAGTTCAGTAAAAACAAGGAAAGAAAAAACTTCTGTCTGTCTAAACGAGATATTAGGTGGAATGAAAGGGAAGACAATTATGAGCTGAAAAAGATAGCTTAATATTTTGGTGAAGCAGACAAGATTGTTATAAAAAGGATTATAATCTAGGTTCAAAGAACAGTATGAAGACTGAAATGTCATTAAATTTGATATTGTATGAGATGCCAATCTTTCATAAAATTGCATTCGCCAGGGGTGTTTGTTGAAAGAAATACGGCTATCTAATTTCGGGCTTATGACATTATCTATTTTAATGCAACATTTTGTTTCAAGATTAGAAAAATATCTTCGACATTGTGAGATATGCAAATAAAATGGGCTGCCACAACAGAAAGAAAAAAAAAAAAAAGAAGAAAAAGAAGATTCTTCCCTGAGGCTTTATCATAGAATCCACGTTAAGGTTGCATTCTCTTCAGCGCTTAAAAAAAATTAGGGGAAAAAATGCACATAATTCGCAGAAATGGAACAAAAAGAAATATTCTTAATAAAAGCAGAATCGTGCCACCATTACGTTATCTTAGCTTGGCATTCTTTTAAGGAATTTTCCTCGCATGCATTAGTATTTTAATTTCTTTCTCTGTACTCTGCCTTTAAAAAAATAACGCAAAGGAGCATTTTTTTGATAAAGTAAAACTTCATTCTGATTCAGTCTCCGTGTTCTTTATTGTGCCTCACTACTCGTCCGAAATGAGCCCAATGCGAATGTTTGGGTCATAACTATGTAGTTCTATTTATATATATAGCCTTAATCATAGGGAGTAGATCCAACTCGTCCATTTCATCGGACCCGAAATAATTTCAGGTAGTGCACATAATTATTTGTAAGAAATATAAATCTATTATTCCTGCTACCTTTACTTTCAGCAAAATTTTACAGCGATTTGATGTAAATCACTCAACCGAACAATAACCAAGTCTCTTTCACGATGACGGAAATGGACGAGCTAAATCTAGCTTAAGTTTAAACTTTGTTTAACTTTTAAAACAAGTTCACCAAGCAAGTTTAAGTTACACTGGGTTTAAAGCAAGTTTAAAGATATTAGACCTGGCAACACTGTATATGTGGAAACATAAATGTGCACATTTCAAATGGAAACTTCTGAAACGGGTCTTGAAGATTGAAATTCGTCGACCCGTTTTATAAATTTTATTAAAAATGAGCACAAATGTCAGATTATATTTATCGCATGACAAAAAGTGCTGATTTTTTTTACCAATTCGCAGAATAGTGCAGTGAAAAGACTTTGAAATACATTTAGATGCCTCGATCGTTATGCCTTTAGACTGCATGACGCTATGACGTAATTTGTGACGCCATGAAGTTTTATTACACGTGTTACGTATGAAACTTATCACATAGATGGCACACTTTATATACAGTGTTTGCGGATTATAATTTTTGAGATGTCAAAATGTGGGAGAACCAAGAAAATCTATCACCTGTCCAACACGAATATGGCGAGTCTATGCAGATAAACGCCAGTCAGCCTATTGTAATGCAGGCAGTCCCCTTTACGCTGCTGTTAACACACAGTATATATCTTGCACCCCAACCCCAGGACAAGCATGGTTTAAATGTCAACCTATAGGAGTAAATAAACTCACCTCTCTTATGAAGAGAATGTCGACAAATGTTGGTCTCTCAACTGACAAAAAGTTATCAAAGTACAGCATTCTTCCAAAGCGAATCATGCAAATGTCCGGACAAAAAAAAAAAAAAAAACCAAAAAAAAAAAAAAAAACAACATTAAATCTAGGAATCACTATAGAGCCATATGAATGCGAACCGGCAGCGGCATAACACATTTAGATTTAGTACTATTTCTGCATCCAGTAATCATTCCTTCAGATAAATATCCATCAACTGGAATTATATTTCTTCTGCTATATGCAATGCTGCATCTGTGGTGAATGTCCATGGTGGAATCGACACTCTTTCGGTGGAAGCGTTGTAAACAGTCTCATCTAAATCCATGTATATGGCGCCTCAAAAACTCCAGCTGGTCTGACCTAGTGAACTGTGTGACATGAATTTCCATTGGAGATTAAGTGTTGAAAAATGATGTTGTCCGTATGAAACGTTCTATTGATTGGAGGAACTGTTACTCTTTGAATTGAAATTTGCAATAACAAATATACTTCTAAATGTTATTGGTCCTTGAATTGAGCGATATTGCTTCAACTCACCTCTGAGACTATTTTTTCACGCGCAAGAATTGAAAAGTGCAGCGTCTGAGTCAGAAATAAATGAAATGCCCTAAATCAGAAGCTGGAAATTATTCAACTCGTTTTATAAATTCAATATTAAATCATTACCCATTTGAGATCCTCTATTTATGATATGGGTCCATTAACATATATAACACAGAAGTCATGTGATAAAAGAAGATAAGACATTTATTGTAGGAACATTAACTCTCCTATAAAATAACCCTAGGTGTTCTTGTCGGCTTTATTGACACCTTACTGAGACAGTGTATTCAAAATAAAACGTATGTCTGAAATTGGGAGGGTGGGGACCTGTCTGAAACGCCTCTATTACCCCAACGATTCTTCACTGTTGTGTGTTTATATGTGTTTGTGTGTGTGTGTGTGTGGGGGGGGGGACTAGTTTAAGCATGCTCTAGTTTATTAGAAGGTACTTTGATCTACATTTGCTTTACAGACAAAGACCAATAATTTACAGGAGGTTAGCTTGTCAGCAAAAGGATATCGTTTGAATTTGTCTAGTCAGCGACAGGTTATGAATAATGTTTCTTGTGATCAGTTATAAACTCTCGTAAACTGCAACCAGTCCAATGGAAATAGTCTCTTCACTCTCCCACAGATAGGATATCATTGCGGGATCTTTATGCTCAGGAACAGTTCAAAGTTTTAGAATATTATCAGCAAACCTTAATCTCAAACAAGTTGAGTGCGTCATAACCCGTTCAACCCACACGCCTTCGTATAAACATATCACTGGCCGTTCATGTCATTAATGTAGTGATTTTTCACAAAGAAAAGGTCACCTTTCTCGTTCGATATGTCTTTTTCACGTAGATGTGTCTAGCCAATATTTTGTGTACCCTTGCTGAACATGTCGATTAAAAAAAAAAAATTATACATTAAGAAACGTTTCTTGATGAGTCGTCTTGGTTCACGAAAAAGTCACCAATCTTCATGAAAAGCGTTACTTTTCAAGATAAATATATTTTCACAAACAAGTAACGGTTTTCGTCAAAAATGTGCATCGCCGAAGAAAGTCACTTTTTTAATTTATCGTGAAAATTGTACATTTTTTAGCCAAAAAGTCGCCTTTCTAGTGAAAGGTTGGCATCAACATGTGAAGGCACTTTTCGTAAAGAAAGCGACAGTCTTAATAGAAGAGTGCACTTTTTTAACAAAAAAAGTAACCTTTTTTCAAGAATAATTGATTGGACGAGTACTGATACTTTTTCAATAAAAAATAATAAATAGTGTCATTCACCTTGAAAATTGCACTTTTTCACGAAGAAGCAACTTATTCATGAACGATGTGAACTGACATATACACACAGTTTTTTCATGAAGTATAAGTTACATTATTCGCGATGATGGCACTTTTCACGATAAAAGTTACCTTTGTGTGAAGACTTTTATTATGTTCTTTCTATGTAAAAAAATAACAATTCTTCATGCTGATTTTACTTTGTTGTACAGAAAGTAATTTTTTTTTTTCATGAAGCTTTTACAATATACGTGAAGAAAGCACCGTTTTACAAAGAAATTGGTCTTTGTGAAGACTATCGGAAAGGTAGAACTACCTGTCTAGTGTGGCATACGCTCGCGAGTACGAGTAAAATCAGCATTATTCATCATAAATTTGCCAGACATACTAGCATATGCCACAGATTTATCAGTACGCGTTCTAGATCAATTTTTATTTCTTGGTCTAACTTTAAACAACCATAAACCTCGACAAAAGTATCTGGGCTGTCAATGACTTGCCACAGTTTGGTATGAATATATTTTAACGTTTGGGTCTTTTAATTCCACTCACTGGCGACAAAGAACGGAGAAATTGTGTTTGAACCCCAGTGTTTTGTAAGATAACTACTTATGCTGATACATGAAGAGAAAAAGTTAAAAATTTGGTGTATCTAATTAAAAATTAAAAATAGTGCAAATTGTTATTTTTATTAAAAAATTAAAAATAAATGAGTACAATCAAAATTTGTCATCATAAATTTGATCAACAAAGTATCACATGCCACAGATCTATCCTTCTGCGTTCTGGGTCATTTTTATTAATTACTCAAACCTTAAACATGTCAATGCCTTTTCGAAAAGTTCTTGGCTGTTTGTAACTGGCGGCAGATCGATAAAAAGGACATTAAACAAAATTATTTTTTTTATTTTCAAGTCATATAATCCCTTTGATACAAGACGTCGTTTCCAGTTCCTGTGTTATTAAGTCCGGCGGAATAGGGTACAATACAACATTGGTTAATTATCTAACCAATAATTAGGTTAGAGAAAAGTATTCATCTGGGTCTAATATTCTTTAGGATATTCGCTATCTTCCAACACCGCCGACAAAATGGATAGACAAGGCACAGTTATTGATGTTAATTTATTGACTGTTTGTATAATAGGGTCACCATTGCAGTTATGGGAAGTTAACATTACAGCAAATCTGGTCGACTATGGCGGTAATGGGAAATTAACATTAGATAAAGGGTCAATATTTCCTGTGACCCTAAGGGAATTTAACTTGGATGGGTCTGTATGGCCCCTATAGGAATTAAGATTATGGCAAATTTTTTGGACAGTATGGATATTTAACGATACGTTCCGTACGGTATAGCACCCATTCTGAAAATTTAACATTACGGTTTACACTATGATCCATTATCAAGTTGAAACAAATTGTTACTAACAAACAGCTATTCTGACAAACCGACCTTGTTTTGACTGACAAATACCTCTTGTGACTGACCAACACCTACTGGGACTGACTAACACCTATTCTGACTAACCAATACCTATTTTTACTTGCCGTCGCACATTCTGACTAATAACTAGTATGACTAACGAACACATATTCTTGACCGACCAATACATATTTTGACTGGTCAATACCATTATCATAATTATAAATGGGTTTCTTGCATTGAAAACATTTTGATTTTTGATTTCTGTTGGTCGATACGATTTTTTTTTTTTTTTTTTTTTTAATTTTTTAATTTTTTTTTACCGACATTCAGTCAGTAACCTTTGAGCCATCAAATCCAGCATTATACAAACATTGAATAATTTGCACATACAAGAAAGGAGTGTGAAAGTATGTGAATCTTCTTAGGAAAGAAATTCAAACAAGACCTGAATTTTGAATATTACTTAATATCGTTACCGAAAATGATATACATTCCTTATGCTGAAATTTAGGACTTGGACTTGTAACCACAAATTACCTGTTTAATCAGGGCGCTGGGAAAATACCTCATACGAAGATAGAACATGTAACCTATGTGGAAATGCAGAAGTGGGGGATGAATTTCACTATTTATATATATATTTGAGATCGATTGATTGATCTACGCACTAAGTAACCCTGACTTCTTTTATATGAATATTCTACGCCACCGTAATTGTTAATTGTGTTTTCGCATATGCCACCCGCGAGTGGCCTGAGAAATATTACATGAATAAAGTTCTGTTCTGTCCTGGTCTAATTACACTCATGGTAGACAATTATTCCATGATTACAGTTCTGAAGTTCTTGTGTTACGTTAAGAAGCATTAATGCGAATAAGAACAACATGGTATTGAAGATCTATCAATATAATTAAGAACAACTACATAAATATCAAAAAAGTTATAATTACTTCGATGATAACAGTACCTTGTTTATTTATCAATGGACTTTCGTGTCATCAATGTAGATGTTTTTCACGAAGAAAAGCTTTTACGAGAAAGGCGACCTTTTTCATGAAAAATGTGCCAGTTTAGCGAAATAGTGTATTCTTTTGGGAAGAACCTATTTTTTCTTCGCAAAATTTTGTTTAACTAATACCCTAAAAAATCTTCACGAAAAAGTGATTACGTAAATAGTGTGCCCTGGCCGAACATCTCAAAAATGAAGGATTTTTAATGTAATACTTGTTTTAATGTGTCCTCTTTCTTCATGAAAGAAATCAACGTGTTTTCATGAAGATTGTTACTTTCTTGGTGAAAAAATCATATCTTTTGTGAGAATTTTACTTTTTTCACCTAAAACAACTTTCTTTGTGAACAATTTGCATTGACCTGTAAGGTCATAAGACCGTAACATTCTTCATGAAGTGTATTGTGCTTTTCAAGAAAGAAGTAACTTTATCATGAAAAAAGTTAATTTTTCTACCAAAAAAGTTTGCATCAACGTCTAAATGCACTTTTTCGGGAAGAAGGTAACATTCTTTGTGATCAATGCACATTTTTTAAGGAAAAAGAAACTTTTTGGTGTTGATTTTATTCACTCTTGTGACACCATGGCCATGTTACCACACTCTATCTGCATATGTAGTACCAAATCTGTTTTTACCTGCCTAATCTAATTTGCTGATATTGGCGGCTTGCCGCGGGTTGGTGTGTACCACATTTAACATGAAGACAGTGGGATCACTATGGTAGTTATGTTAATTAAACATTACTGCAAATTTGTGCCACTATGGCGGTTATGTGAATTTAATATTACGGCGAACGGGCGCCACAATAGCGGTTATTGGAAACTAACATGACGGCGAATTTGGCCGGTATGGGGCTTATGGGACTTTTAACATTACAGTAAATTTTGGCGATATGGGATCCTAAATGAATTAACATTACTGAGCGACTATTGCGCTCTACCTGAATTTAACATTAGCGGTTTGGGGCAGATATGGGGCCCTAACCAAAATACATCAGAGAAAGGGTCGATATATTTTGGGGCCCTACGGGAATTGAACATAGATTGGCCGGTATGGCCCTTTGTGGGAATTAACATTACGACAAATTTGGGACGGTATGGCTGTCTATGGCAATTTAACATGAGGATGGGGAGCTATGGGGCCCTATGTAAATTTAACATTACGACAAATTTGGGACGGTATGGCTGTCTATGGCAATTTAACATGAGGATGGGGAGCTATGGGGCCCTATGTAAATTTAACATTACGACAAATTTGGGACGGTATGGCTGTCTATGGCAATTTAACATGAGGATCAGGAGCTATGGGGCCCAATGTAAATTTAACATTTCGGAAAATTTTGGACGGTATGGCTATTTATGAGAATTAAACATTAGCGGATCTGAGCCGGTTTGGGACCCTTGGGAATTAACATTACTGAGCCACTATGGGGCCCTTTGGGAATTAACATTACGGCAAATTTTGGACGGTACGGCCATCTATGGGAATTTAAAACTAGCAGCTTTGGGCCGTTGTGGGGTCCTACGGGAATTAACATTACTAGGCCACCATGGGGCACATGGGGAAATTTAACAGGGATTGGACGGTATTGGGTCCTATGAGCATTTAGCACTTCGGATGACAATATGACCACATATGGAGATTTAACATTATGGATGATACTATGGCCCCCTATGTAAATTTAACATTAGGGATGACACTATGGACCCCTATGTGCATTTAACATTACCGGTGACACTATAGCCCCCAAGTCAACCTTTAAAATTACGTATGACACTATGGGGCTTATGTGAATTTAACATGACGAAACACTAGGGTTTATGAAACTTGAACGGAGAGGGTCAGACACACCTAATAACAGACAAGCATTCACCCTGACTGATAAATGCCTACTGTGACTCACCAACACCTATTTTGACTAACCATCACCTATTTTGACTGACCTATACCTATTCTGGCCGATTAATACCTATTATGAAAGACAAACACCTATTCTGACTGGACAACACCTATTTTGACTGACCATCACCTATTCTGATAGACCAATGCATATTCTGACTGATCAATATCTATTCTGACTGACCAACACCTATGTGGACTGAACAACACCTGTTCTGACTGACCAATACATATTCTCACTGTCCAACTCCTATTGTGACTGACCATCACCAATTCTGACTGAATAATACCTATTCTGACCGACCAATACCTTTTACGACTGACCAACACCTATTGTGACTTACTAATACTGTTATGACTGACCAACATATATTTTGACAATATACAATCAAGTAATGATGCAGTTTACCAAATGTCACCTTCTTACATGCTTTATAGATGAAAATTCCTATTCTATAATTTAATTGAGCAATAGGAAGGTTGCCCCTGTTCCATGAACACAATTGCAGCATGTGTAAACTATGAAGGTTGACTTTATTCCATGAACGCAATTGCAATATTGTATAAAGTTAGAAAATTAACCTTATTTCATGAACGTAATTGCAACAATCTACAAACTTTGTGAAAAACTGACGCTTCGGTTCTAATTCGACCTAAGGTGGCATGTATTTAAAACGTAAGCATAAAGTTCATTGTTGTTTTTAATAGCTGCTTCTGTTCTGATTTTCCACGGCACTATTGGAGATTCCGACAGCAAGCATTGATACACGTTGTGAAAAACACACTCTCAAATGTTGCGTGAGTGGGCAAAAAGTCAATAGTCCCGACAGAACTGCTTCCCAACACTGTGGACGTTAGATGACAATTTAAGAATAATGGTGAATATTTTAGCATAAAGTGAAAGTGGACGGCTCAAGCAATCAATCAGCTGACTCTTACAAACTTCATGAAAGAAAAAAGAAAAAATAACACCTTCATTCTCGGTCTTTTAATTTTGTAGTGAAAATCATTGCAAGGATCAAGCTCTCGAACATACTATCAAAATGCAATGCTTGTCTTCTGTGTGTTTATCTGTTCTGATGTCCAAGCAAATAATGAAGCTAGTTTGTCACGTCTCTTATATACTCTAAAGATGGAAATTTCCGATTCAATGTTTTGAAGCGACTCCATGTTAATATCTTTAGAACTTGGAAAACACATTAGAAATTCCCAGGTATGAGCTGATGTTAAGAGTGTATCTTTTAGAAATTGGAAAGTTCAATGTAAATTTTGATTATATTTTTATGGAATAATAGGAATGTTGAACTAATGACCTTAATCCAATTCACTCGATTATCGGGCTTCTTGAAGCAGTTATTCACGGGAACGCGACAGCAATCATTGATACATTTTGTCAAAAACTATGCAATGGGAAAGTCTTTAGAATAATATATAGTTTTTATCATAAAATAAGATTTTGTGTCAGTTTTGCGGGGGAGCTATCTACTTTCTTTCAATGTAGTAAGGGTATGAGGCAAGGTGAAAATCTTTCACCAATTCTTATTCATCGCGTATTTGAATGACTTCGAAAACTATAGGTTAGAAAATCAGTGCACTAATGTACATTTACCATTTCTGGCCAGTCCATGTCTTTTTTGTATCGAATTTTGATATTGCTTCACGCTGATGACACTGCAAGTTTTGGTATTTTCAGCACAATTGAAATGTTTTAAGAATACTCAAAGCTATGGAAATTGAGAATAAATTTCACAAAGACAAAGATTTGTAATTTGGTACACGAACAGAAGACAAATTTAGATTTGCAATTGGCGAGAATCTAACAGACATTTCTGCTGAATTTAAATATTTAGGTGTTATTTTTCTAAATATCGAAAGTTCGTTAAATCAATTAAATACAACGTTGAACATGCTGGAGAGGCCTTGCATCTACTTGATGGAAATATTAGATACTTCAATCTTGCCATAGACCTGTAATTGCATCTTTTCGATCATACTATACTGCCCATTATACTTTATGGAAATATTAGATACTTCAATCTTGCCATAGACCTGTAATTGCATCTTTTCGATCATACTATACTGCCCATTATACTTTATGGAAATATTAGATACTTCAATCTTGCCATAGACCTGTAATTGCATCTTTTCGATCATACTATACTGCCCATTATACTTTATGGAAATATTAGATACTTCAATCTTGCCATAGACCTGTAATTGCATCTTTTCGATCATACTATACTGCCCATTTTACTTTATGGAAATATTAGATACTTCAATCTTGCCATAGACCTGTAATTGCATCTTTTCGATCATACTATACTGCCCATTTTACTTTATGGAGATATTAGATACTTCAATCTTGCCATAGACCTGTAATTGCATCTTTTCGATCATACTATACTGCCCATTATACTTTATGGAAATATTAGATACTTCAATCTTGCCATAGACCTGTAATTGCATCTTTTCGATCATACTATACTGCCCATTATACTTTATGGAAATATTAGATACTTCAATCTTGCCATAGACCTGTAATTGCATCTTTTCGATCATACTATACTGCCCATTATACTTTATGGAAATATTAGATACTTCAATCTTGCCATAGACCTGTAATTGCATCTTTTCGATCATACTATACTGCCCATTATACTTTATGGAAATATTAGATACTTCAATCTTGCCATAGACCTGTAATTGCATCTTTTCGATCATACTATACTGCCCATTTTACTTTATGGGTGTGAAGTTTGTGGATTCGAAAATATCAATTATTGAAAATTTGCATAACGAATTTTTAGGAACCCTTTTAAAACTGAGCAAAAGTACTCCCATTTACATGCTAGATTCAGAATTAGGAAGGAAGCCTATTGATATAGTTATCAGATCCAGAATGATAGGGTTTTGGAACTCTGTAATCAATGGTAAATGGGCTAAACTATCCAGACTTCTTTATAAAATACTTTTTACGAGACCAATGCTAACGCAAATACTTATAAATGGACGAAAAGCATACGTAGTACGTTGATAGTTGTTGGGAGAACAGACTTCATATATTATGAGTTTATCAATAATCCAAAAGAAACAAAACACATGATAACAGAAACTCTAAAAGACCTTTGTATACAGCAATGGCATTCTTCGGTACTTCTAAACTCTAAGGGAAAATTTTACAATTGTTGAAAACAAGATTTGAATACGGAAAGCTACTTAGTACAGTTATCCAGGAATTTGTATTTATCTTTGATGAAGTTTGGGACTTCTGATCATAGACTCCCCGTTGAAACCGGTCGTTGGGACAATACATATTTTGAGGAAAGAAACTGTTATTATTATGATAAAAACGACATCGGGTAAGAATTTCATTATTTATTCATTTGCCCACAATTTCACAAGGAAAGAAGTAAACTTCTAAAACCGTTCTATTACAGCTAACCTTGTATTGCAAAATTACAAAACTTAATTGCCACCACTAATTGCAAAATTCTCCAAAATTTTAAAAAAATTGTTACTTTAATAATAAATACGATATCATAAACTGTATGCTATTTGTTGAATTGGAAATTTCTCATACTTCATAATAATATACAATTTATTCTCTCTTTTAACTTGAATACACTCCAGAATAGTTATTGCATCAGTTACTTTCCTACATTCTATCCTAAAAATGTGATCTTTATGTATCTAAATATTCTCACTTTTTGCACGAATTTGCTATACTCCTGCTCCGATTGTACACGTTGATCATATGATTTACCGAAGGCTTGTAATGTAATGCGTTTCACCTTGTGATGTACCTATACAAAATTGTAGCAGTTGTGGTATTCTCGTATGCCACCAGTGAGTGACCGAGATTTACTTTCATTCATAAAAGTTTTGTTCAGTTCTGATCTGTTCTCGGACTAGAAACTCTGCCATATGTAATAAAGATGCCGGCAAATAGCCCCAGGACTTCCAGCGTTCAAAGGGGATTAGATACTAATTCATGTGTTTTTGATGAATCTCCAAACTTCATGTACCTACCACCAGCTGTCAGTAATTTTTTGTTTATTCAAAATCCCAATAGACCCCTGCCCATTCTCATGTACACTCTGTTTGATTGTAATAGCGTATGGAATTGAAAGTTTACAGACTTTATAGTGGCATGATTAAAAGATGGTCTGTAAACGTGACCAATTTTACTATACAACATGTACTAATGCACACCATTACAACTTCAATGTCTTTCAACCAATTTTCATGAAATTTTCACTAAGGATTACAAATACCTCTTTAACAAAGTGGTTATAGTTTCAAAATAAAATCTTTGATTTTAAAGAAACTGCTATGCTAATATGTATGTGTGGTTACCTCTGATTGGGCAATTGGCAAATTCTGTAGCCCCTGTGATGTGATTGGTCAGTTGTAGTCCCATGCGATGTGATTGGTCAATTCTATAGTCCCATGCTATGTGTCTAGAAAACATCGATCCACGAATTCATCATTGCACTAAATGGTTCTAAAAGCATGGATTACACGAAAATAAATATCACACAAAAATGAGTACACTTAAAATACATTTATGGGTAGCCAGCTAAGAAATGTTATGCATGCAGGGGAAAATAAACAAAGAACCCCCCCCCCCGACAAAAAGAAAAAAAAAAAACGAAAAAAAAAAACAACAAGAAACAAAACAAAACAAAACAAACAAAGAAAAACAACAACAACAACAACAACAACAAAAGAACAAACAACAGAAAGTTCCACCAAGAGATTCGAGGAATACTGAAAGTTATATGTTTTTAGTACATGTAAATTGCCGCATTAGATTTTGAAATATTAATATGCATTTATTTTTTGCGAATTTAACGAGGAAAACAAATTTTATTTACGTTTAAAATATGTAATGAAAAAGATGTAACGCAGACGACTAGAAACTCAAGTGGCAACAAATTAATTTTCACTCGTGTTATTGAAAAAGGTAGAACTCACGACCGGTTTAAATGAATCTTTAATTGCAAATTTCTTTAAAGAACACGAAATTGTAAAATCATAATCATCATAAGTTTATACTTTATGACCATCAATGAATAGTGGAAAAACTATGTCACCTATATGCTAAACCTAAAGATTAAATAAACAAATATAGATATTTACATTAATAAGTAGGTCTCTAGCTGTACCCATATACCAACTTTGAAAAGTTAAGGCGAGCTCGCTATGTGCATATATACCAACTTTGAAGAGTTAAGGCCGGCTCAATATGTGCATATATACCAACTTTGAAGAGTTAAGGCGGTATTGTTATGTGCATATATACCAACTTTAAAGAGTTAAGGCGAGCTCGCTATGTGCATATAAACCAAGTTTTATCCTAATAGATCAAATGTCAACAACTTCAACCGAGTCCGTCAACTTAGACGAAGGAAAAAAAAAAAAAAAAAAAAAAAAAGGAAGAAAGAGAGAAAAGAAAAAAAGTTGTCCAGATCTAAGGCAAATCCTCACGATTTTTGTCGAGACCATGTTAGTGGGAATCGAGACATAGCAATTACTTTTCTGGTGGCGGCGGCAACCACAGTTTGTTAAGGTTTTGGTTAAAGTTCTTAATTTGCACATATTGATACGTTCTCATCATACCTGGCATGAATCATTTCGAAGCTACGAAATTCATTCTGCGACCTGCGACACGCCCGTTTGCTCCTCTGACCTTGATTTATATATATATATATATATATATATATATATATATATATATATATATATATATATATATATATATATATATATATATAGAGAGAGAGAGAGAGAGAGAGAGAGAGAGAGAGACAGAGAGTCAGAGAGTTCGTTGGGTGTATGGATAAAACCAGGGACCATATCTGAAGTCGCCTTTCATCTCTAAAAAATCGTGTCCATGGTTGTCAGTTCAATGTACATAATTTTTCATACAAATACCTAGTAGCAGTAATTGCACTTGTTAACCTTCTGACTTCTTGACCCCTCCCAAGAACCCGGAAATGACGGCAAAATACGTGTCGCTCTTTTTTACATTACAGGGGAATTATTCAACCAGATTTCGCGAATTTGAGTAGTAAAATTAATGAGTTACGGAGACGGACAGACGGCATCAAAATATCCTCAGCGTTTTTAAATAAGTGGAAATAATAATAATAATAATAATAATAATAATAATAATAATAATAATCCTTTTGTTCGTTAGTTCGTCCTTCCGTCTTTCCTTCAGTTTGTCTATTAGCGTTTTCATTGCCACTCTGTACCCGCACTTATTGATATTTTCATAAACATTTACAAATATATAAATTTACTATTACGGTAATACATGTTGCATAAGGAATCAAATTTCTGTGTAAAAATGACCATGGTCCCTGTAAATGTTGCATAAGGAATCAAATTTCTGTGTAAAAATGACCATGGTCCCTGTAAATGTTGCATAAGGAATCAAATTTCTGTGTAAAAATAACCAGGGTCTCTGTCCATGTTGCATAAGGAATCAAATTTCTGTGTAAAAATAACCAGGGTCCCTGTTCATGTTGCATAAGGAATCAAATTTCTGTGTAAAAATAACCAGGGTCCCTGTCCATGTTCAAAGGTCGTATTTAGGCCGAGTTCATGTTCAATATATAAATCTGAAACCGTTCGATATATTTGTAAGAAATGTATTTAAAAAAATTGCATAATTCATTGAAAATAATTCTCATCACTGCGGCCAACATATGATAAAATTTTATACTTGGTTATATATCGAATACAAATTAATGTCTGTATATGGTTTCTTCAATGCTTTCACCAAGAAACTGGTATATGTATGTATATGATTTAGAGTTTATCAGCACGTCAGCACAATAATGGCTATATGGTGCCAATAAAAAGTAAAGTTCTAAAATGTTAAAAATGAATTGTAAAATATGAAATAAAAAATAATAATAAAATTAGGAACATAAATCCTTCCAAAAAAAATGTAAACATGAAATGCTAAATAATACGAGACAAAAGGTAAATATGTTAAATTCTGTAAAATGTATATAACATACAATATAAAGTTAAAATATATAAAATCTTCAAAATATAGGTTAAAAACTTGTTATACAAACCACATACCGTAAAAAAAAAAACCCAAGATTTTTTTCTTATGTGGTCATCATTATAAAGTTAGTTCACATGCTCCTGTCTCGTAGGGCGGAAGTCGATACACTCGACAAGACTGTTCTACTAACAGTGTATACACTGTGGTCGAGGTTCGAGCTTCAGGAGGTATGCTTGAGCGAGGTATGCGTGTCTTGAACGCAATCAGCACAATGCCACACCATCTCTGAGATTTATTCTATATGAGGGATGCCACACTCCAATGATGGGTTTGATGTTACGAAGCTTGTTTGTAGAGTTTTCGTTCCACATACTTTGTCAAGTATATAGAACCCGCCGATTTATATAATATTTGAAGCCAGAATGTGGAATCTTTCGTTCGGAAACGACTGCCGGGTAGCTTTGGCTGCTGTATCTACCCTTTCACTACCCTTAATACCAATGTAACAAGGCAGCCTACAGTACAGAATAATTTTTTTTTGGACCGTATGACCATATAATGTTACAGTAATATTTGGATATTAATGAGTTGTAAATTTGAAGGTTTTTCCAAGGTTTTCAATGTAGAAAAACAAAAACAAAAAAAAAATCGTGATTTTTTTTTTCTTCAGTTTAAATAAATTCCAAAGATTTTAGTATGGCTGTAATTTCTGCGATAAAAATAGAGGCTTTATCCGCTTGCCGGATACAGATGGTGCCATGGGATGTTGCAATGGCAACTCAAACCATGTCCCCATCTTTCGAACCGTCTCTGTACAGGGACGTATGGCTAGATACACACTGCATTTCTCACCCAAATCTATACTCAACAGAAATAAATAAAAAGAGTTTATATTAAACTACAGCTTAGTGTACATAGGGGATTACGACATGTATGTTTGACTGCTTTACCTACTGAACAATATATAGAAATCAATCCACTCTGATCTCACATTTAAAAATCCTACCGTTAGTAACACACGATACAGTCAAACATGGACCTGAAAACATTGTATGGGATAGTGTTTTATTTTAAATATATTTTTATTGTCATTTTATTTGACAAAACATTCAAAATGCTGCAAAGATGACATACATTTTTTTTTTTTTTACAAAAACCTGAGTATATCTGAAAACTATGGCAAATTTACGCTTATCACTCCAAAATAAACATATACACATATACATGTATAACTAAATAAATCAACAATTAAGTAGTAAACGAGAGAGAGAGAGAGAGAGAGAGAGAGAGAGAGCGAGAGCGCCGGGGGGGGGGGGGGTAGACATATCAATGGTTAAAGTCATTATTGTCCATTTCATTTATTGTCGTACGTCTCAGCTTGTAATTTTAAATACTTTAGTCGTCTCGTTCCGTGAATTTATTTCTCTGAACAATTAGTATTAATGCGGTGTTTTATTTCATTATTAAGTTTGAAGTCACATTTCAATCGTAAATCCAGTGTTACTTCAGGAGTGAGTTGAAAGATGGAACGAAATAGGTGGGGTCTTTGACTATTGATAAGGGACAATGACTGGTTTATCAATTATACCCTTATAAAATGCTTCTACCCGCGCAACTGAGGATACACGTTAACGCGGCGTAAAGAACGTAAAACACTCCCTTCATCAATAACTTAGGAAACTTTGCATAAATTGTTTATTGATTTTAAAAAAAAATAATACTGAAGTCGTACTAGAAATTCTGATTTAATTAATTAAGATTCTGTTATTTTGTCCTCTTCTCGCAAAATGTCAACTCGAAGTTTGTCAGGATGTTCGTTCTTTCTCATAGACCACCAGCAACGTGCTGCAACTTTCACCCAATTTTCGCCATCGAAAATCCTAATTTCATGAATATATCTTTGTGTGTAGTGGTTGAAGCCTCTTTTTAACACACTATCTGAAAGATTCTTGCAATCAGGAAGGAAAGTTTCAGAAATATTGTCGGGAATATTTACCAATGAATCTGTTGCTGATGTTACTGAATCCGCCATTTTGACGATAGCTTGTGAGCCGGAGCAACAGTAACTACGTGTCTGCGCGGAACTTATCGTTCGATATCGATATCGGAACTATTCAACGCGTAACTAAGCAGTGAATTCGATGCCTATATTTGATTGGTCAAAAATATTTAATGTGCCCGGTTTGATTGACAGGTCCACTGGTGTCCAACATCTTCTTTATCATAACCACATGCGCACATTGAAGAGTTAACTTTGTTCACTGTGTAACGGTCAAAATTAAAAGGGTTACAGATTGGTGAGTAGATACGCTGATAAAATTGCGATAGTGATAGATCTGAGGTGTACTACTGTAGTGATAAAACGATGATCAAAGACGAATAAGCTACAATTTCCATCTATTTTTTTTAAATTTCTAATTTCGAAGGCTGTAATAAACAGTTAACTTGCTATTTTCTTTTAAAGCTCTAATCAGCAACCACATTCGGCATCATTATCCTCACGATTTGGCTGGATATATTGTAGCAAACTACATCTCTCCGTCTGTACATGCGTCTGTTACCACAGCTCTTCTTAATCCACGGAACTTTGTAGTTATGTTGCTTTTGGGATAACCATTTGCGAGGGAGGTGTCATCCTTGGGGACAATGTCGTCATCATGCTGATTCATAGGGACAAACGAATTCCGCCAGCAATATTTACTGAACACGCTGGGATAGAAAAGATGGTTTTTCTGGGTGAGGTCTGCCGTCAGTTAAACTTGTCAGCTTGTAGTTCCTAGTTTAATTGTTTGAAGACAACTTCAGTCTTTTCCAAAACTCTTCAACTCGTCTTCCCTTGCACGCCTTTCAAGCGAACGAAGGACATCATTTCAAGCACCTGCTTTGCAAGTGTTTGCAGGATAATCGGTTCTTTTGTCTTCAGTTATATTCACTTCGTCACTACCATACATATTCGCGTATAAACCTATACCAACTGCATAGACCCAGATCTGCCATCGCATAATGTGCTTGTAGATCTGGGTCTATGCAGTTTTTTAGGGCTAGTCAGTAAACAAACAACACAGACCCTGATCTGCCTGCGCATAATGCGCCAGCAGATCAGGGTCTATATTGTTTGCATATGGACCCGGTTTATATGTGTGTATATACGGTAATCACAACCATCATAGTCAGTTTCTGCCTCTCCTTTGAGCATAGTTGAGACCTAGGAATCATTCATTCTGGCGGCAGCGGCAAGGTCATTTGAAAATTAAAACATACATGTATTTGCATCAGGCAGGGGTGGGGGGTTAGTGGTATAAAGTAATACTTTATTATCTTCAGTAACACACTTAAACTATGGCTGAGGCTTTGCTAAACCATTAAACCTTATTAAAATTAACTTTATTTATGGATGCCGATCTAAGAATGCGATTCGACCCCTACCCCACCCCCAAAGCTAAATGTGAATATTTCGCACCAATAGTTCTTGTGAAGGAAAGTGCTATCTGATAGAGTATCACGAGTGTTGAGGCATTATATATACATGTCTGTTACCTTAGAAGAATGTTTGATTAGATACAACTTAACTTCGCTATAACTATCGGTACCAAATCTTCACATTTTGCAAATATTTTTGGAGACAACAATATAAGTGACGAACTACATTCTATGATTTTCGAAACATGTATAAAATTCATGCTGGGAAACTAAATGTTTTGACTTCAATACAGATATGACTCGAACATATCTGGAAGTTCCCTCTCATGGTTTTCTCATACTATTTTACAGTGGATGAGAGATTGTAGCTGTGCAAATCTCAAATTTTAAAGTCCCTATTTTAAATGGTGAAGGTCAAGGAAATGGAGATAAACATAATCACGCACTCATTAACATATGCAAACATATGTGCTGAAGCATGCAGTTTGGATATTACCTATATCGTAATTTGCTTTTGGTCTGTATTTATTTTCCTTTTGCATTTAAAAAATAAATTTAATGTGGAAAAATAACAAAGACACCGATTTAAATTTACATTCACTATTAAGTTTTATTTTCATTTCAACTATATTTTCTTCCATTTTCCATACAATAATGGCTTGATGAAACATTTCAACAGAATCAACAATTAAAAGGTATACATTTAAACTAGTGTGTTGTCTATACAAGAAACAACACACATGCACACACATATATAATTAAACACGTAAAACAAACTAGCATCATATCACAAATATATGACACAATTTCATATTGATATTTAGTGAGCAGATGTGACTGAATGGACAGAAAAGTTCCCGTTCTATCAAAAAAAGGGGTTGGTGGTGATGGAGGAAGCACCAAAGTCCAAGTCTAACTCACTCTCAAAAACACTAGACCAGGCATCATACTTGGAGTAAATGTACGTTAATGAAATTTAGCAGTCTAAGTGAGGGAACAAAGAGATATAAATTCCAGAATCATTTTGACTTTATTCTGAATCGGATGTCAAAAGTTTGGGGGCTTTAAGCTTCAGCCACTATTCTTGCTCAAGCAGTTTTGAGAATAGGACAGATTTTACATCTGGATATTTTGAGGTGATCTCTCATTCAGCTGAGGTGAATATTTCTTGAAATAATCATCAGGTTAGGACCTTATTTTGAAGCACTTACCATATCATGAGCTTAAAGGAACTGTTTATGTATTTTACTTAATTTTGACAATGAAAACAAGATAGAAAAAGACCTATCTTTCAATACACCATACAAAAATTATAGTCTTTGTGATAGTTACACACCTGTAAAGTGCACTGTAGGAAAGTAATAGTGCATCGCCGACATGAAATGTATGCACTTGTTGCATATTGGTCCTTTTAATTTTTGTCCAAATGCCATCCAAGCTAATACCCATACATCAAAAGTTACATTTGCCATCAGTCCAGACAAATATAGGTAACTTATTCAGTCTGAGGCAGATTTTTTTTAATCTTCCAAAACCCAATCTTTGCCATTATGCACTTTACAATTGCATACCCGGTAATTAACAGACAGTTCATAACTTCATTGGACCTATTTAAAGTGAACGTTTTCCACTAACTTTATATGCCGAAATTAAAGAATATGAAACACTTCCTTACAGTAATGTCTTAAGATATTACTGAAAATTTATCGTCAAATAATTCAACACATATACATGTAGATTATTTATGTATAATAGTTAGGTGTAGTGATTTGAATTTTATTTCAAAATGGTGGTGCACCTGTCAGAATAGACAGCTTCATTCACTGTATCGAATGTGGCAGTCCTTGTGAGAAAGATGACAAACAATGGCTGATTACATCACAGAAAAACCAATTGCACCAGATAACCCTTATTGCAACCTAAACTGTATACCGGTCCTTCCAATAAAAATCCAGATTTTACACAAGACTGCAGTGTGAAGAATTTACATCAAACATGATTACAATGGCTACCAAGTTAATGACCAACTATAAGTGTCAGAAATGTATTAAACTTCAATTAAATGAAATACTATTAATTTTTTCTGTGTATCTGACTGAAAACAGTGTACAGATATATCTGCTTTTACATGATGCGTCTATATATCAAGGTATACAATGTTAGCCTGAACAAACAGTGAAGACCCAGTATTGCTGTCACATGGTTCATCTGTATATCTGGGTCTACAATGTTAGCCAGAACAAACAGTGAAGACCCAGTACTGCTGTCACATGGTTCATCTGCATATCTGGGTCTACAATGTTAGCCAGAACAAACGGTGAAGACCCAGAACTGCTGTCACATGGTTCATCTGTATATCTGGGTCTGCAATGTTAGCCAGAACAAACAATGAAGACCCAGTACTGCTGTTACATTATGTGACAGGATATTGGGCTCTATGCTGTTCGCAATCTGGACATGCATTATCCACGACCTAACACTAATAACTGAGTGAAATAAAACACCAAATCATGAAAATGTTGACAAGAATATAAAATAAGACAGAAATTGAGCAATCTTAATTAATAATCTCTGATTCGGTTGAGGTCTTTATTCGGTTTTTATCCTGCTTTAAGTCATCAAGTTTGGGACCTTATTTTAAAGTACTGATGGTATTATATTCTTAGAAATAATTGAAAGGTACCGTTTCTGTTTAAATAATTAAACACACTTGATTATTTTTGTGACTTGAATAGTATTTCAAAATTGTGGTGCGTCTAGCAGAAAAGGCTGAGTCATTCAGTACATCATTTTTCTTTCAATAATTCACCACACACACATTGTATTTAGAACAGTGTTTAAGTGTAGTGACTTGAATTTTATTTCAAAATGGTGGTTTGCCTAGTGAAAAAGACAGTCAGTCACTGCAATGAGGCAGTCCTTGTGAGGGAGACAGCAAACCATGGCTGATTACCGTATATACCTGTGTATAAGTCATATTCAACTGTAAACTGCATAGACCCAGATTTGCCATCGCATAATGCACTGGTAGATCTGGGTCTCTGCAGTTTGTTAGAAGTAATCAGCAGAGCAAACAACACAAATCCTGATCTGCCAGCGCATTATGTGATGGCAGATCGGGGTCTATGTTGTTTGCAGCTGGACCTGACTTATAAGTGAGTATGTATGATTTAATGGGATAACCCCTGATGCATACAAAAAATGTAGTGTATCCAATAAAAATCCAGATTCTATGCAAGACTCTGCAGTACCATCTATACTTGCGAATAATGCGATACCAACTGCAAACTGCATATTCCCAGATCTGCTGTCGTATAATGCAGTTTGTAAGGACTGATCAGTTGAACAAACAACATAAACCCTGATCTGCTGGTGCATTATGCGATGGCAGGTCAGGGGCTATGTTGTTTGCATTTGGACCTGGCTTATATGCGAGTATATATGGTAATTCAAAAATGAGTGTCAAGAATTTACATCAAATATGATTAAAATGATTTATGACTCAATAAAATAGGCAAACAGTCCGTTTAAGCACATGATACAGTATTTCAAAATACTGTCTTACACTTGCATGAAAGATGACGCCAAGTTTTCACCTAAGGATGACAACAAACAATAAATAGTAGTGTTAGGAATCGGCTGAAATTTAAAGATCAATGATCGGTTCATCATAACCGATCAACTATCGATTTTAATCTGTTGGAAATATATACAAGATATTGTTAGTCATCACTTGTAGCTTTGCATACTTAGTAATTATCAAGTTGCTTGTATCCCGTAAAGTCAAATGGTTTATCAGTACATTTGTCAGCTGCTATATTGTTGGTACATGGCTTGTACTAAACAATGGAAAGCTAAATTGACTGGAAGCTGTGATTCACATATTTGACTTTTCCTAGAAAATGTTGTTCCCTAAATTCAAACAGTTCAAAAAAGTAACTGTTTTTATTTAATTAGGGAAAATCATAATCAAACACTTGGTCGTTTGACTTTTCAAATCAATCTTCAACAATTTTGATTAATCATCTCACACCCCTACTGATCTTAGTTCATCAAAAACCAGCCAGCATTTCTAAACTTTGCAGTTTATTAAAATAACATCTCACAAAAATAAAGTTATAAACATTTTACTTGTTACATTTTTCACATACTGACACTTTTTCTTAGAACCAAACACGTGTTCATCGACCAAGTATGCCCTGCCACAAAATGTTCATAAAGAGGATGGACCAACACACATATGGACAGACAAGGGTATTAGTATATGGCTCTTCCACATTCTATCTGGGCACAAACAAAATGCTGATTTGGTAAGAAAATATTCTACAATACTGCATACAGTGTTTAAAGTGCACACAGAAATAAAGGAATGTAAAAAGATGATACAAATATACAGTATTAGTAGGAGTTTTATTACAAGTTTTGCATTGACTAAGTCACGAGTAGAGTAAGATAACATTATAGTAATAATTCAAAGTAATCACTGATAAAGCATACAATTCAATTTAAAACATAATGTAAAAGATATCACATTAAGAAAAAAAGGCTTTTAAAAATAGGTTGTACAAAAGGCATAAGCACACAGTCTGTATATTCTAATTACCAGTATAAACACACAGTCTGTATATTTTAATTACCAGTATAAACACAGTCTATATATTCTAATTACCAGTATACTTGGGAATCTTACTTTAAATTAAAGGGAAACATTGCCCATGCATTACATTAGTACATCACTTGCTCAAAAAATCTCCCAATTTCCAAAACAAAAAAATCTCCCAATTTCCAAAAAAACAAAACAAAAAAAAACTATTAGACAAACTCAATTATCAAACCAGAAATATGTATCAACAATTCTTATATTTTCCATGAGAAAACAAGAAAATCACAAGTGGTAGTATGGTCAGATTGCAAACCAATATTACTGTAAATTCAATTATATTCATGATTTACCAATCTTTGAAGGTTTCTGGTTCCTTTTAACCAAACACTGATACATCTGAATACCAACTTACATGACTCAACAGGCAATAGTCTCAGAAAATGACCTAAACATAATCCCTAACCTATATAAACTGAGCTCAAAGACGATGCAGGCACAAATCACAGAAACATGAAACACAGGTCAAAGTGACCCAGTTTTCACTAATGGCTTTAGAACTCCTCATGAACAAATACATATTAAGTTATATGACTCAATAGGTAACAGTGCCTGAGAAACTGGGCTAAATGGAATGGTTCACCAAAACAGCACTCCACATGACACATCTAAATATTGCCTTATGTGACTCTAAAGGTAATAGTGTCTGAGAAATTACCTAAACACAAATCCTGACTAGAACAAGAGTCCCTTGAAGGGACTGATGCTCTACTGGGTAAAAAGAAGTTCCAGGAATTCAAGATAAGACAATTTCTTCCTTTTAACTGCTGAGTGTTGAAACCATCTCTGATATTCTTCAGCGATAATAAGATTTTCAAATTAGCTGCTGTGGTGAACATATTGGATGTCAGATTGGCTCCATTTTCATTTAGGACAAAGTAGACATTATTAGAAGTCTTTTGATAAAAACCCCACATCATAATGATCATACATTCAGGGAGTAGTGACAACAAGATTTTCACAACAGCCATCATGGATGTACAGCTGGCACCATTTTCATTTAGGACCAACTAGGTACCATAAGAAGTCTATTGGTGAAAACCCCATTTTGATATAGCCATCCATTTGGGAGTAGAGATAACAATATTTTCAAGTTAGCCACCATGGTTGCTGCATTGAGGGTTTGTCATTTTCATTTGGGACCACACAGACACCATAAGAACTCTTCTGATGAAAACCCCATGTCAAAATGGCTTTCCCTTTAATAGGAGTAACTAAAACAAGATTTTCAAGATGGCCACATATCGGATGTCAGATCAGCACCATTTGAATTTAAGATCAACAAAACATTATAAGAAGTCTTTTGGTGAAAACCCCATGATGATATGACCATTCATCAGGAGAAGTAGTGATAACAAGATTTTCAAGCTGGCCACTGTGACAGCCTTATTAGCGCCCAGATCAGGACCATTTTCATTTAAGACCAAGTAGACATCATAAGAAGTCTTTTTGGGAAAACCCTACACCAATATACCTTTCTGTTCAGGAGGAGTTGTGATAAAAAAAATTTCAAGATGGCTGCCATGGTGGCCATATTGGACTTCTGATTGGCACCATTTTTATTTAGGACCAACTAACACCATAAGGAGTCTTTTAGTGAAAACCCCATGTTGATATGACTATCCATGTAGGAGGAGTAGTGATAACAAGTTTTTCAAGTTGGCCAATGTGGGGGCCATATTGGACCCCAGATCAGCACCATTTTCAATTAGGAATAACTAGATATCATAAGAAGTCTTTCCGTGAAAACTTAATGTTGATATGACCATCCATTCAGGAGAAGTAGTGATAACAAGATTTTCAAAATAGCTGCCATGGTGGCCATAGTGGACATCAGTTCGGCACCATTTTCTTTAGGAACAACTAGACATTACAAGTCTTTTAGTGAAAACCCCATGTTGATATGACTGTCCATTCAGGAGTAGTAGTGATAAGATTTTCAAGATGTATATATATACATATACACACACACACACACATATATATATATATATATATATATATATATATATATATATATATATATATATACAGAGAGAGAGAGAGAGAGAGAGAGAGAGAGCGAGAGAGAGAAAAGAGAGAGAGAGAGAGAGAGAGAGAGAGAGAGATAGATACAGAGAGAGACATTTAGCTATTAAGTTTTCTGGATATCATTGATTTTTTTTTCATGCAATCTATATGTACCACTGATTTCCTGTAAAAAGATGATTTAGATGATGTAGACAGCAATTTAATGAGATGTGATCATGAAATCGCAGGACACATCAAAACTATATTTGGGTAGTGGAGGGCTTAAAATAAAGGTAACATTCCACTGCCTTGTCATACATGTAAATAAAAACACCCAAAGAGGATGTTAACTTTTGAAAATGATCTATAATAGTGAAGACAACAGACTGACAAAATATTAAATACTATTAAGAAATCACAAAAGATAATCCGCAAAAATATTACAAAAAGATAAATGTATTTATGCCAGATAAATTGAGTATTGCATGAAACAATAAAAACAAAATAGAATGATCATAACAAAGTGCCATAGACAAACGATATTACTGTATACTGAAGAAAAAAAGTAATATAATCATTCCAAAAATTAATTCTCTTACAGAGAAAATAAATCTACAGGGAAATTCCCTTTGGAAATACAATTTTCCCTAATATGCAGGAAAAACATAAAGAATTATTATTAAGCCCTAACTTTAAGTTTAGTGTGAGAATATTCAGATTGGATTCTATCAACCCAAATTTTCATTCTTACATCAGAATTTTGAGATTAAAATCTGATCTAAATGAATTTCCAGAGTTTACATTTAAGAATGTAAATAAACTTACTGTCCTATATTACGATACAGATAAAGAACATGTAAAATTCTAAATATGATTCTCTAAAATTGGATAATATATTCTTTGGGGTAAACTTGCTTTTTTTGTACCTACATTATCATGTAATATGAATGTGAAACTGTCAGGGGAGTTAATTACACTGGAGACTATATCATTAAAAATAAAAGTAATTCCCTTGAAAAAAGAAGTTCAGGCATGGGGAGTTGCAATCTTGCAAAACTCTTTAACTGTGTCACTGGTTTTATTTATATAAAAAGGTGTTAAAATACAACTATGGTGTATGTGTATATTTTGTCCAATTACTCGAAGCCAGTTTACCTTTTCCGACAAAAGGTGAATCATTCTTATCAGTGACACAATATCAACTTTCATTAAAACAATGTTCATTACAACATAATGTTTGGGCTCTGACAGAAAATTGATGAGAAGAAACATTCAATGATCTTTCGAACTGAATATTTAACTTCCAACTTCAACACTGAGCAGTATTTTTTTGCCAACAGATGTACATATTTCTGATACAAGTTCTTTCTTTACCAATACAGCAACCGGAAATGTAAATTTTATCTGACCATGACATAGTAAAATTGCTCATAACAATGACATAATTATCACTCACTGTATCTGGGCTTTAAATCCATCTGAAGGAACAAGTAATATAATATGAAGTACAGATTTTTATTGCTAACTCATTCCTCTTATTTAGTTATGTTGGTTTGGCAAAATGACAAGACAAGGGAGGTAACTTTTAAATTAAAGGCATGAGCTGTTACAATGATGGATTCATTGTTAAAACAAACAGTACTGGAAACCAATTTGTTAACTGTAATGAGACTTGATTGAAATTTATTTTCGGTGACTCTAGTTGTAAGAGAAAAGCCATAACAAAAATTCTCCTGCCTTGTATTTAATACTGTCTTGTTGACTTGTTCCATTTAAACATACATGGTACCCAAGGAAGGCATTTTAAAAAAAAAAAAATATTTTCCAGGGTACTATGATTTTTCAAAGAGTTCACAGGAAAATGATACAAAATTATAAATTGCATTTATGGGCAACACCTCCACATTAAAAAGGCCTTCCTCGAGTCCCAGGTATGTTTAATGGTACACCCATAAGCAATTAGATGAAATATTAAGCAAAACTGGGATTAGATTTATCAGTTGTGATCAACCATCAGAATAAAGCTTTGTTACTGAGACAGATTTACTGGTCTAGATTAGATGGCACAGTATTCCATCAAACATCTCCCATTATCCCCACAGTTAACCGTCATGCATGGTGATATTGTGATACCTTCTGTCTATCCATCCACCTATTCATGTGTCTGTTACTAAATCTCCTTCTAAACTGCTAGGTACAATTTACAAAACTTGATACTTATCTTGCCCATATGATAACCATAAGCATGATGGTAAAATTTTCGACTCCTTCCACTGGGGTCCTTAGAAAGAGACGAAAGTCAAAGATAAAAAAAAATGTTAATTACAATTACACCGATTAAATATTTCTTGACCAAACTTTGTACACGTAGTCACAGCTAATAGACACATACTATATATGTAACTTATTTTGGGTTATCTCTTTCGGATCTGCATCTCTTCAGCCTGTCTCCTGGTGTGGGAATGTGGTCGAGTAGTTTGGTGTTTGTAACATGTAATAAAGAGGGTGGAGGTATGCCTTGGTGAACTGTGGAAAACTTAAAAGTTCTTCTTTTTTAAAAATGGTCTTACTTCAAATGAAATTCAATACTAATAGCCTGAAGTAAAAAGGCTGAAGCATATTTTCCATTTGTTGTGTATCCATATACTATACTATCAAGTAAAACTCCTCACCTTTTTATCATATTTTAGAACCAAATTTTCTGAAGATCCTGAGTACAATATTTTTGCAATTTGAGAAAATAGGCAATATAGGTACTTTTGAGAAATAACAAAAATTCAAGATAAGATTTTACATATTTGGAAAGAATACATATCTTCTTGAAAGACTGGAGTCGTTTTAACATGTTCTACAATATTCCGACCATAATGCGAATCCATCACTAACAAAAGCCATGATTATGCATGAAATCTTTTAGTGGATGCATCAATAACATACAAATTTCCAAGAGTAGGTAAAAGGAAATACATTGGAATCAACTTTTGTTTATCCACCTTTTGTAATACAATGAAAAAAGCCCATATTATGGTAAAGCAGGCTTTATGTTGGGCCTTAAATAGGGCTTTATACTGGCCTTATATAGGGCTTAATACTGAGCCTTATACTGGACCTTACATAGGGCTTTATACTGGCCTTATGTGGGGCTTTATACTGACCTTATATGGGGCTTATACTGGCCTTGTATAGGGCTTTATACTGGCCTTATATAGGGCTTTATGCAGAGCCTTATATAGGGCTTTATACTGAGCCTTATATAGGGCTTTATACTGACCTTATATAGGGCTTTATACAGAGCCTTATACTGGACCTTACATAGGGCTTTATACTGGCCTTATATAGGGCTTTATACTGGACCTTACATAGGGCTTTATACTGGCCTTATATGGGACTTTATACTGGCCTTATATAAGGCTTTATACTTGCCTTATATAGGGCTTTATACTGACCTTATATAGGGCTTTATACTGGCCTTATACTGGACCTTACATAGGGCTTTATACTGGCCTTATATAGGGCTTTGTACTGAGCCTTATACTGGACCTTACATAGGGCTTTATACTGGCCTTATATAGGGCTTTATACTTGCCTTATATAGGGCTTTATACTGTGCCTTATATAGGGCTTTATACTTGCCTTATATAGGACTTTATACTGTGCCTTATATAGGGCTTTATACTGAGCCTTATGCTGGACCTTACATACGGCTTTATACTGGCCTTATATAGGGCTTTATACAGAGCCTTATACTGGACCTTACATAGGGCTTTATACTGGCCTTATATGGGGCTTATACTGGCCTTATATAGGGCTTTATACTGGCCTTATATAGGGCTTTATACTTGCCTTATATAGGGCTTTATACTGAGCCTTATACTTGACCTTACATAGGGCTTTATACAGGACTTATATAGGGCTTTATACTTGCCTTATATAGGGGTTTATACTGAGCCTTATACTTGACCTTACATAGGGCTTTATACTGGACTTATATAGGGCTTTATACAGAGCCTTATATTGGGCTTTATACTGAGCCTTATACTGGACCTTACATAGGGCTTTATACAGGACTTATATAGGGCTTTATACTGAGCTTTATACTGGGCCTTACATAGGTTTTTATACTGGGTTTATATAGGTCCTCATATGGCTCTATCTTAAAAATGAAGTAGATACAGCCATGTAGGCCCTTGATAAGGTCCCATGTTTAAAGCCAGCTTTGTCATAGCATTAGTTGTTTTCAATGTAATATACAAGTCAAACAATACTTGATTTGGTAGTGAGATTAAATAAGGATATTGGTATTGTAACATGATTATAGGTTGATGAATAAAATGTAAATAAATGTGTCCTTTGGTATTGCTTTGGACCAAAAGAACTTGAATTAGGCCAATATGACTGACCTTTGACCTCTAACAAGGCCAATACCAAGACACTTTTTCTAACATTTAACTATGAGAACCAGATGTCACATTATGAAAAATAGGGAGAAAAGAGAGAGAAGTTCAGAGAAAATTGACTCTCAGCAAAATGAGTTTACAACACAGAAATAGAAAGGCCAAACCTTGACAGAACCAGGCCCCATTTTGACTGACTTCATATATTTTCTACCTCAAATTGAGATTTGCAAAATAACTTTCCTATTACTCTTTTGGCAAATCTACTTTTCACTAAAACATTAAACAGGCATCAAAGAGTAATTTTTATTCATAATATCTTGAATTGACATAAAAAGAACCTTGCTTTATCTCTGAGGAAAATTTGAGGATTTCAGTGAACAAAAATATATCCGGGTGTATAAATTGAAAAATAAAGAACCATTTTTCATCTTCTGTACTATCTGTGCCTCTAACTACAATAACAATATTGTCCTGTGTGTCATAAGAACAATATTGTCCAATCTGTCATAAGAACAACAATGTAAAATCACAATCTGAGGAAATCTTGTGAAACTGGGGCCAGAAAATGGACCGTCATAGCAACAGGGCTCTCACTGTTAAAAGAATGCTCTATGAAAGAAACTGCAGCATAATGGAATGTTCTGAGGAAAATATAAAGTTTTGAAAGACTTATGATTAAGACCAAAATGTCAACAATACATATAATTATATGTAGTTTCTGTTACATTAGGGACTTGTTTTTTTTTTAATGCTGCACTATTAACAGAATAGACTATAAGCAAATTTTTGAAATCTTTAAACAGCATTTTGAGTATTTTACATCAAAATTGATGTGCATTTGTATCTTAAGAAGTCATTATATTTCGTTTTGACTAAAATTGATTTCATTACAATTACTTGTAAATCATGATATTTCTGAAGAATTAAATTTTGGTATTTTAAGTAAATTGCTGGATGTTTGAGAGCTACAATTTTCTGAAGCTGTATTGGTGGTGGGTGAGTGGGTGGTGCTGGTGGTAATGTACATACAAATTGATGGATATTGATACTGAGAAAGTCTGACATATTGGGTTGGTTTGAGCTAAATATTTTTGAATTTCTCAGCGCAGTAATTGATGCAAATCTCTGATTATTATAGTGTATGGTATGCGTGGTCATACGATGAATTCATGCACAAATCACTTGTCAAACATTTCTGAATTTGGATGCATTTTTGTCAGAACCTTGGAGGATCGCTATGATTACTGTGCATTTGGCATGCTTGCTAGATTTTAAAATTAATTTTTTACAGGAGAGAAAGTCAAAGATATTTACCTCAAATCAAGTCAATATGGCAGACCATTCTCCATGTCAGTATCTTACAAAAATTGTGAAAGCAAAGTGATTTGTTGGCATGCACATCTTCAGGTAATGACCATAAGATTTACCAAATTCATGGCAAGTCATCAAAAACTGGAACTAGCTGCACTAATGAGTTTAGTTGTACACAGCCACGAGACAAAAAGGGGAATAACTGTAGCAAAATTGTGGGAGCAATGTGATTTGTCAATATGTGTGTCATCAGGTAATATCCATAATATTTACCAAGTTTTGTGGCAATCCATAAAAAAAATGTGTGATTAGTTGCTCTAATGAGATTGTCATACACAAAATAAAAAAGGCAAAAATGCTAAGAAACATTGTGGAAGCAAAGTGATTTGTCATTAACAATAATGTTTACCAAGTTTCATGGCAATGTATCAAATACTATGGGGCTAGCTGCACTAACGAGACTGTGTCATACACTGCTACAAGACAAAAGGACAAGAACTCAAAATAAAATTGCGGGAGCAAAGCGCTTTGTCAATATGCACATCATTATGTGATAAGCATAATAATTACCAAGTTTCAAGGAAATCCGGGTGCTACAGTGGCTCAGTGGTTAGCCTGCCAGACTCGAGGCCAAAAGGGTGCGGGTTTGAATCCTACCATCGGACCAGCTTGGGTCAGTTACCATGGTGTGTCCTTGGGCAAGGCACTTTACTCCAATTGCCTTTGCACTAAATAACCTACTTGTGTTGCTCAGCCGTAAAGAACCAAACCAAACTAAGTTCATGGAAATCCATAAAAACCTGCATGACTAGTTGCACTTTGTAGACTGTGTCATACACTGTTACAGGACAATAAGAGTACGATGAATGGCATATTATATGCCCATGCCATATTTAATAGTCATTATACGTCCATGCCATATTTAATGGTCCTCTGTGTAGATAACTAACACTTTGTGCAGAAACAATTTTTCTTCTTTCAGTCACTGTGACCTGATCTTTGACCTTTTGACTCCAAGATCAATAGGGTTCTTCCTTTACCATAAGTACGTCCTTCAGATAATTTGGTCCATCTCAGTGATGTAGAACTACTAATGTTATTGTGTGGAAACATTTTTCTTCTTTCAGTCACAGTGACCATGACCTTTTATCTTTTGAATAGGCATCTTCCTTAGCCCAAGTGCAAACTATCCACAATGTTTGCAAGCTATCCACAATGTTTGCAAGCTATCCACAATGTTTGCAAACTATCCACAATGTTTGCAAACTATCCACAATGTTTGCAGCTATCCACAATGTTTGCAACAAGCTATCCACAATGTTTGCAAGCTATCCACAATGTTTGCAAGCTATCCACAATGTTTGGTGATTGTAGATGGTAGAGGACTCAAGTTATTAAGCAGAAACAATTTTTCAATTTTCAGTTACAGTTATCTTTTCTTTTGAGCTTTTGAGCCAGAAACTAAAAGGTTCATCACCCCAAGTGCGAGCCCTTCACAAAGTTTGGTAACTGCAAATGGTGGACAACTTGTTGTGCAGAAACCAAATTTGCAACAGAGGGACAGAAAACATCATAACATAATTATGGTGGGTGTTTGAAAAGGGCAAGAACTCTATAAAAAAAATGTGGGAGCAAAGTGATTTGTCGATATGCACATCTTCAGGTGATGACCATAATCGTTACCAAGTTTCATGACAACCCATCAAAAACTGTGGGACTAGTTGTGCCAACGAGATTGAGTGCTGGATGGAAGGATGTACATGAGGATTACTATATACCTGTGCCTCTGCAGAGGGGGCTATAAAAAAGAAGGATCAACTTATCATAAATGTATGCTTTTGTTTTTTCAAAACTTCTTTTTGTCTCTTTCCTACAAGTTTTTGCACCATTTTATATAAATATGTATCTTAACTATCAGACTTTTCCATCTTTCATACGAGTCTATGATATGTAATATTCTGTGAAGAAAAAAAGTTGTTAAAGTACACAATTCATTAACTAGATGCATGAACAAAAAATAATTATCCTGCCTGTTAATTAAATACTGAATATACTCGCGTAAAGCTGATGTCAACTGCAAACTGCATAGACCCAGATCTTCTGTTGCACAATGCGCCGGCAGATCTGGGTCTATGCAGTTTGTAAGGACTAATCAGTAGAACAAACAACATTAACCTGATCTGCTGGCGCATTATGCGATGGCAGATCAGGGTCTATGTTGTTTGCATTTGGACCCAGCTTATGTGCGAGTATATATGGTAATTGTTTTATATACAGACTACAAGACAAAGCACATGCAACCAAGATATGAACTCTAATTTAAAATCAATCAAATGTTTCCCAGTTGATTTTGACTGATGCTTGCACTGATGTTGATCCAGACGTTGTGGCCAGTGGTTCTGGTGTTGAAATTGGTGTCTGTTGGTACTGTCCTTGCACTGACAAAAGAGATGATGATGAACCTTGTTTGATTGCTGATTTTGGTATCAATGGATTTTTCTGTAGATCCACAAGATCAGCAAATGGATCAAGTTTTTCATTCTTACTGGACATGTTCTGTGGCTGTAAAATCCCACCACTGCTATCAGTCGGTGTTGTCATCTGCAAAATTTCTGTTAATAAATCTGGATTTGACTGAATGTGGGGTCTGAGGATCTCGGACTTGGGCCTTAATGGAACAAATGGCACTTTAGGTTTTAAATCTGGCAAACTTGGACCTACAAAACCTTGAGCAGGAAAATTACTGGAACTATTTTTTATATCTGGTTGACTAGACTGTGCCATTGTTCGATATATATTTGGCAGGCTACGCATATTTCCTTCCTTTCCAGAAGTTAAACTCATTATGTCCCAACTCTTCATCAATGACTCAGTAAATGCAGAGGAAACTTGTTCACTTTGTAAGCTTTGTTCACTGGGTCCGTTATCAATTAATGGATCAAAATCATATATATTTGAGTTTTCAGATTGTGTGACATCCAAGTTTTGTTCTGAAGTTTCAGAAGATTGACCCCTTTTTAAATGAGGTCTTTTAGTGCCAGAATACTTTATAGCTCGAGTCCGTGTGACACTCCGTTGATTTGTCTCATTTCTAAAAGGTCCAGGTCTTTCTCTAAAGCCTACAGGAGTTTTACTATCACCTGTTTCTCCAGTCATGGATGATTTTGACTCTGACTCTAATGAGTCTAATCGTATCAGTGGTTCATTCATTTTAGAGGGGCGAGTACGTAAGGCAGGTTTAGGAGGAACTTTTGGAGGTGGTCGAATTGATCTATCCTGAATTTGGTTCTCTGTCTGTCTTCGAGGAGCAGGTATGGGTTGATTCGATGGGGAGGTAATAGACAATAAGTCTGTTTCTGATAATGGGGGAACAGAGGATTCTCTACTGCTAGAGTCCGTAGAATCATTTTCAAGGGTAACATATGATATAAAATCTTCCGTTTCCTGTTGCAAAATTTGACCAGACAAGTGGTCATCTATGTAGGGCACTTTGTTGTGATCACTATCTGTATCTGAACTTGATGCACTAGACTGGGACAGCTGACCAGCACTATCTGCTCTCTGTAAATGCAGGAAAAAAAGATCAGGGATTATTTCTTGGTGATTGGAAATGAGGTCTGGGCTCATTATTTGGGAAAATATTTTTGAAAATTTATTGTACTTCCTGCAACAATGTCGCTGCAGTCCTAGTAATACATTACTAAACAACTCCCGTGACCTGGACTTCCTATCTTTTAGTCACCCCATTCCTCTGCTACTATATGACAAATCTGGTAATAACACTTTCATGGAAATGGATCATATAGCCCCTTTAGAAAGCTCTTAACAATTTCCCCTGAAATACTAAATAATTCATCTCTTGACCGTAACCTTTGATGGATGAATCCACAATATCCAAAGATTGCATCATGTAGTGAATCCTGTTAAAAGTCTAATACCTATCCATAGACACATGATATAGGCTGCTCCCCCTACCCCCCTCCACGAAACTGACCACTGTGACATTGACCTTTAGTCATACCAGTAGTGATATTTCTATCCCATGGTAAACATCTTTATTTGGTGTGTATTCAATTATCCCCACTGAAAATAATCTATATTACTCTAGGTTCACACTAGTGATTAGCAAAATCACCACAGGCAACTGATCACCACAGACTGTGATGGCTTTGATAAACAAGAGTGTCTTGAAGGGACTGATGCTCAATTGACTGAAAAGAATTTTCAGAAATTCAAGACAAGACCGTTTCTTCTTTTTAACTGCTGAAACCATCTCTCATATTTGTGAACAATAACAAGATTGTAAGATCAGCACCATTTTCATTAAGGATCAACTAGGCATCATTAGAAGTCTTTGGTGAAAACCCCACTTGAATATGACTATACATTCAGAAGATGTGATAAGATTTTCAATATAACTATCATGGCGGGTATGCTGAATGTTTGATTGGCATCATTTTCATTTAGCCCCAACTAGACACCATAAGAAGTCTTCTGGTTAAAAGCCCATGTTGATAAGGCTTTCCATTCAGAAGGAGTAGCTACTACAAGATTTTCAAGAGAGCAGCCATGGCAGCCTTACTGGATGTCAGATCAGCACCATTTTAATTCAGGCCAAACAAGATTTTCAATGTGGCCACTGTGGAGCCATACTGGACATCGTTTCGGACCAATTAGACCATGGAATGAATGAGCATGTAAATGTCATGGCAATCATCCAAAGAGTTTAGGAGGATTAAAAATAAGAAACTAATGGATGGATGGAAAATGGATAACAGGTCATCTTGAATCACCTAAACTGCAAATAAAATTTCAAAGATTAAGTCATAACATTGATTTCCCCCCAGTCATCAAATAAAGGTATAAATACAATGTTGTCAGCACTTAATTACTGTCCCAACTCTGAGGCTAATCAGTCTTATTGAAGTCATTATGGATAGATGACCAACTAATCCACAACTGACCAAAGCTTTACTTGACTTGCATTAGGTTTTATGTGGCTGAGTGACTTACTATGACTGAATGAATGAAATAGATTACAATTTACCTTTGTGTTTTATTCTATAAACGATCTTGTTGTAAAGACTACAGAAAAAGACACAACCATATGTTGTTAACAATCAAGAGTTATTCTGAGTATTCCCAAAAAAGGGAGAGTCTTATACACTGTTAACAGTAAAGTCAGTGATCAAGAACTAGGCTGGGTTCAAGAACAGGATCTAGAATGATACACAAGGTTAACAAAATTCAGAAAGACAAAGAAGAAATTATATCAGTTTTTCTCTTCTTATTCTACAGTCAAGAGATAATTTTTTTAACCAATGATTTCTCTATTCAATAAATTTCAAAATGATCATTTTTGCTAAGGCAAAATATTGAAAATGTTGCAATAAGAATTTCCTTTATTTAATGTGTGTAGTCCAAGATTTAAAACTCTCAAACAAGCATGTTGTTTTCCAAAGATAACGCTCACAATTCAGGCTACTACATTATAAAATCAAATCAAGTAATCTCAAAACAAGAGGTCCAAGCGAGCTTGATATTGTTGATGGCAATCATCCAAAGAGTTTAGGAGGAGTAAAAATAAGAAACTAATGGATGGATGGAAAATGGATAAAAGGTCATCTTGAATCACCTAATCTGATATAGGCTGATATACACTGGTCTACAGGCCATATGTATTTATATCGTCTCTGTCTTCAGTTGAAAGAAATCCATGTCAGGATAACTTTCAACTATATAATATAAAATGGTGGATGTTGACATGTTGTTTAACTGTGTTTCTACTTTGAATAACTTCAACTGTATTAGATGGTGCACTGGCATCTTTTGTGTGAACGTGAAAGGTGTTCATACCAGAACTCTATCACATTTGATCTGATATGGTAAGGCAGTTTTAGAAAGTCATTTTATGATAATTTGTTTATATTAGTAACAATAGCTATACTATAACTGGTTGCTAATGGAAGCCACAATGTTGTTAGGAGAGCCACCCCAGACACAACGTTGATAGCATGTCCTACAAGTTTGATCAAAATTGGCTAGGCTGATCTGAAGAAGCTGAAAATGGGTTTCCATGTTTGCTATGGAAGCCACGTCATTGCTAGGGTAGTCATATTGTACACAATTTTGATACAGCTTGTTTTGAGAAACACTCCTAAAAAGTTTGAAATTGGCTCAGCTGTTCTAGAGCTAAAAATAGGATTCTACCTAGTTGCTAAGGCAGTCACACCATTATTAAGGGAGCCACCCCAGATAGAATTTTGAATATTGACTGCACATCCTATGAAACAATCCGACCAAGTTTGATCAAAACTGGCTCAGCTATTCCAGAGAAGAAGTTGAAAATAGAGTTTCCACCTGGTTGCTAAGGAACCCACACATTGCTGGGGAAGCCACACTCGTCACAATTCTGATACAGCTTGTCCTAACAAACATTCCTACCAAGTGTGATCAAAATTTGCTCAGCTGTTCTGGAGAAGCTAAAAAAAGGTTTTCCATATGGTTGCTAAGTGACACCAATGCTAGGGGAACCATTTGTACAAATTTAAAAACCTTTATGCCTGGATTCTTCTTGCAAAATTTAGTCAAACTCTGTTGAGTGCTTTTTGAGAAGAAGTTTTTGACAGTTTTTTCTATTTTTAGTTAACATCGGCCATATTGGATGATAGATTTAACAAACTTAAAGGCATTGATGCCAGAATGCTCCCTGTAAAATCATGTGCAAATCAGTCCAGCGGTTTTTGAGAAGTTGTAAAAAACAACAGTGTGAATCGACCACACATGATGAAGGACCATACCACAAGCTCACTTGTGGCCAGGTGAGCTAAAAATCACTGGCTTGTAAAATGCAATTTTTCTTTTATGAAGATGCATGATCTATTCACCCTATTTGTAATTTTACATTCACCAACATTGAGAAGTAACTTGCTTTTATGAGCCAACTGATTTAGAATTGTATTTAAATTACAAAATATTTTCTTTCCGTCCATGCAAGATCTTTAGAATGAATTTTCATACCTCAAGACCCCTGCCAACTCCCCATGATGTTTTAGGTGGATTTAGGCAGCTATATCCCTCCTACAAGGTATGCTTGGATCAAGACATGGAGAGACATGGACATATATGTGACATAACTAGAATTTAAAACCAGTAGATTTACAAATTATGATCAGTAGATTGGCCCCACAACCAGTCGATTTTTTATCGGCATAAATTTTATGTTTTTAGGGGATGGAAAACATAACAAGTGCTTTCTTGTGCCATAATATGTATTCTCTTCATACTATAATAAAATGGCATGTTTGAACATTAATCAGATTCTGATTCTGACAGAAAATGTTACAATAATAATAACTTATTATGAGTGAATTTACAGTTGAATAATTAAAAAGGAAGAGTTGTTTATCTGATAATTCACTGCAAAGATTTTTCTTTTATAAAATCCAATAGCATTTTTAGTTTCCTACACAAGATCACTGTCTAGTGACCAATGATGACATTCACTGTGATTATTAAGCCTCACACTTAACAGGCTTTCAATAGTTCTCTGGTCCAGATTTCCTCTTGAATCAATTTGTATTTTGCGAAGAATGGAGAATGTCCTCTCTGTTGCAGCATTAGAATGTTGTAGTGATAGAACAACTATGCTCAGCATGCAAAGAAGTTCTAACTTCAGTTTTCCTGCTGCTGGGTTTATAAGGTTGCTGATACTCCTCCAAGCTATCTTCACCCCAAGGAGGAAGTTCCTGACTTGGACTTGATATGTATTCCTGTATTCCTGAGACTCATGAGGATGTATTCCTGAGACTCATCCTCAAGGGCTTCTTTCTCTTCATGGCTCAGATCCAAAAATCTGTTGGCAAGTTTCACCACTGTAAATAACAAATAAAGATTGATTTTTACTTGAAATAAAAATGAAAAAAAAATACATAATGTATTTATGCTTTTATGAATAATTTATTCAAACTTTAAAATTAATTATCTTGTAATATATTCTGAACCGATATATTTTATCTAAGGCTTGAACTAAATTTATGTGCATGACAACTTCAAATAGTTTATGAAATACAAAATACGCATACCTTTGAAACACACAAAGCAAACTCTGGACCTTTGTTGCTCACCTGCACACACTTAAATGCTGATATCCAAGCACTGTTGAACTTATAATATTTCTTAGCCGGTGGTTTCTTAGCATTAGGAGAAAGCAAACGTTTAGAAATGAACAAAAATGTAAGAGCCATCCTCTTAAAACTTCTGGAACAATACAATAACAATTAAACGGAACAAAAATCAAAATACTTACTCAAGTGTGTCTGCCAAAATAATTTGTTATGGTCTTCATTTTATCTCCCCTCCTCCTAGGGTTGGCCAATTTTCATCAAAGGTTCAGAAGACATCATGGACCACCTTTCATCCTTTTATTACTTATGGCACCTCAAAAAACATCCCGCATTTGGCCTTAAACTCCTCAAATTCCAACAATAAGTTAATCAATTAGCAGCTTGCTGTGTACACATGTCAGTTGTTCTTTAACAATTCTAATCCTATTACTCTGCAATGCATCATCGTACCGGTTGTTGTACTGGTAGAACATTTCCGGTCCCCGGTAGACTGGTTCTGGCTGGTTCCTCTAATGTGTTGACAGAACGCATAAAAATACCATGTTTTGGGTATTTTTTATTAAAATTTTTTAAAAATTCTTTTAATTTTCAAAAGCTGTAGATTTTAACTACTAAACGGTATGTGCGGTAGACGGACTTTATAACGGTATTTTTGGCCTACCACTGGTAAAATCACATGTATGCATGGATAAGTGTTATCTGAGTTCTGACCAAGAGGGGTGGGGACTTATTAAGGTATACCAATAGTAATTACTGCTTAGTATAGTCCTACATTCTTTTTCACAATAATATTAAGTCATGAATGAGACTACAGTAAAACCTCCCAAAGACCTGGATAAGACCACCAAATTTAAATGTGTCATGAATGAGACTACACTAAAACCTCCCAAAGACCCGGGTAAGACCACAAATTTAAATGTGTCATGAATAAGACTACAGTAAAACCTCCCAAAGACCTGGGTAAGACCACCAATTTAAATGTGTCATGAATTATACCACATTAAAACCTCCCAAAGACCTGGATAAGACCACCAATTAAACTGAGTCATGAATGAGACTACAGTAAAACCTCCCAAAGACCTGGGTAAGACCACCAAATTAAATGTGTCATGAATGAGACTACAGTTAAACCTCCCAAAAACCTGGGTAAGACCACCAATTTAACTGAGGAAAAGTCGTCTTAATTTGCTTCTGTTGAGATTCCATAATTAGTCATGAAAAGTTACTTGCCTTAGTCCATTCACCAGGTGTCATGTGTATAAGGTAGGACAATGACATTGTTGGTGTGTGCTTAATAAGATGAGCTCTAATGTCGTGCAATTTGCCAAAAAAATGTTTTGTGCACAGTGGAGTTATTACATCAAATACGGTACTTATATATAGGGGTACTTATATAGAGGATAGTATTAAGTAGTATGGACTGCCCCAGGGGCAGGGCCTGGACTGTCAGGTTCATATGGCCTGAGCTGAAGGCATATGTAATGGGTCACATCAACATGGCAAAGGCTCAGGTCTTATCAAGCCAGTGATCCAGGCCCTATCTTTCTGGCATTCCATACCCCTTGATATTGCCTGCAACTGGAGCTAACTATTGCAGCTTTATTGCATTAAGTGATTTTTAATTAACAAAAACAACACAGAGAACTGAGTGATTTTTAACCTAACAAAACAACACATTGAAATCTTTAACTTTGTATCTCTCATGATATGGACCAGTCCATATAACCACGATATTAATCTGACAGAGCATATATAGCAGTAATAGTTTTGTACCATGTGACCATCTTTTAGCCAATAAAACCATGTTTAACATATCTAATGTAGAATTTTTATAATTATGTATACTACAGATAAGCAACTGAATACAATAAACATATACTGTATATACTCGCGTATAATCTAATACCAACTGCAAACTGCATAAACCCAGATCTGCCAGCACATAATGTGCCGGCAGATCTGGGTCTATGCAGTTTGTAAGGACTAATCAGTACAACAAACAACATAGACCCTGATCTGCCAGCGCATTATGGGACGGCAGATTAGGGTCTATGTTGTTTGCATTTGGACTTGGCTTATACGCAAGTATATACGGTACTGTAAAATAGACTTGGCCACATATTTTGAATCTTAAACAGACCATGTAGTTATACATTTTGGTAAAAATAAAAATTATACTTTTCAAATTTGACAGATTATATCAAATATTTAATTTAAATAGATAGTAAAATAAAGTCCACAATTTTCATCTATATAGTCTTTTGTTCAAAGGTTTTAATCCATTTAGTCAGAAGTTCATGCTTAATAGTGTATGTTTCGGCTTTGAAAGAAAAAGGCTATAGTTGTATGCATAGTGATTGATGGATATATATGTATAGTGAATATATATATATATATATATATATATATATATATATATATATATATATATATATATATATATATATATATATACTGAAAGGCAGGCCTAGTACAACACAAGGAAAATTAATAGAGAGTAAATGGAAAGTAAATCAATGTGTGTTTGTAAAACATGTATGCCCCCACTGCAGATATGCAGACCAAATATTCAAGTTAAAATAAGTAAATAATGCAGACAAATTTAAACACGAGTTCCTAGAAGGGACTGACGCTCTACTGTTCGAAAAGAATTTCCAGGAATACAAGATAAGATCATTTCTTCTTTTAAATGCTGACCATCTCTGATATTCTTGAGCAGTAAGATTTTCAAATTAGCCACTGTGGCAGCCATACTGGATTTAAGATCGGCACCATTTTCATTTGTAACATAAACTAGACACCCTTAGAAGACTTTTGGTAAAAACCACATGTTAATATGACCATTCATTCACAAGAATTAGTGACAAGATTTCCAATAGGTTCATTGTAACAACAATATTTTAGGTCAGATCATAACCATTTGCATTCAGGACCAACTAGATATCATAATTAGTCTTCTTTTTAAAAACCCCGTGTCAATATGAATTTCCATTTAGGAGTAGCAATAAAAAGATTTCCAAAATGGCTGCCATGGTGGTCATACTGGATGTCAAATCAGTACCATTTTTATTTAGTACCAACTAGACATCATAAGAAGTCTTCTGGTGAAAACCCAATGTTGATATGACTTTCCATCTAGGAGGAGCAGCAATAAGATTTTCAAGATGGCCACTGTGGTGGCCATATTTGATATCAGATAGACACAATTCTGATTTAAGATGAACTAGACACCTTAAGAAAAAAATCTTCAAGTGTAAATCCCATGCTGATATGACCCTCTGTCAGAGTAGCAATAACAAGATTTTCAATATGGCTGCTGTGGTGGCCATATTTGATGTCAGATTGGTACCATTTTCATTTAGGACCAACTAGACATCATAAAAAGTCTTTCAGTCAAAACCCGATGTTGATATGACCATCCATTCAGGTGGAGTAGCGATAACAAGATTTTTCAAGTTGGCCACTGTGGTGGCCATATTGGATGTCTGAGCAGCACCATTTTTATTTAGGAGCAATAAGACATTATAATAAGTCTTCTGGTGAAAACCCCATGTCAATATGACTTTCTATTCAGGAGGAGCAGTGACAGCAATATTTTCAATATGGCTGCCATGGTAGCCATACTGGATTTCAGATCGGCACCATTTTCATTTAGGACTAACTTGATATCATAAAAAGTCTTTAAGTGAAAACCCCATGTTAATATGACCATCCATTCAGGAAGGGTAACAATAACTGATAAGATTTTCAAGATGGTAGTTGTGGTGGCCATATTGGATGTATGAGACCGAAATAACTTTCATTTAGGACTAAGTGGACATCATAAGAAGTCTTCTGCTGAAAACCCCATGTTGATATGACTTTCCATTAAGGAGAAGCAGTGATATCAAGATTTTCAAGATGGTTGATGTGGCAGCCATACTGGATGTCTGAGAAGCACCTTCTTCATTTAGGACCAACTAGCACTTGGGATGAATGTGAGTATAAAGTTTCATGGCCATCCTCAAAGTAGTTTATGAGAAGTAGCTATAACAAATGTCTGCTGATGGACTGATGAACATCAGATATCAGACGATGGACAACATGCCATCCGATAAGCCCTTCTGGTCTATGACCAGTAGAGAAAAAAATGTCTATAATGGCATGATAATCTAATTAGGTCATATACATTTTCATAAGTCTACCTTAAGTGGTTCTTGCTTTAATGTGCAATAAAGGTTATCTTCAAAAAAGAATGTCCAAGAAGTTGAAACATGTGTCAAAAATTTAACAAAATAAATTGCCTGTCAATCTAAAATTATCTACTATTACCATGGTAAAGTGTGCAAAAGTTTCATGGTTCTAGCTTTAATAGGTTTTGCACCATCATGCTAAATTGGATTTCAGACTGATGTGTGGACATCTGGATGGACAACAGCAAAACAATATGTGCCTCATTCTATTACTGTAGTGTGAGGATATAAATCCTGAATCAAACACTGATAGAAATTAAAGACTTGAAAAGTTCAGCAGATTATCATCACATATAAAGCTAAGCAAATATTTTTAAAACAGAGGAGAAAAGAAGAGAAGAAAGGAAGGAGCTAAAACTCAGTCGTATGACCATTATACTTTGAAATGTATTATCTATTACAGCCAGCCACAGTCTTATGACCATTATCCTTTGAAATGTATTATCTATCACAGCCACAGTCTTATGACCATTATCCTTTTAAATGTATTATCTATTACAGCCACAGTCGTATGACCATTATATTTTGAAATGTATTAACTATTACAGCCACAGTCTTATGACCATTATCCTTTGAAATGTATTATCTATTACAGCCAGTCTTATGACCATTATCCTTTGAAATGTAGTATCTATTACAGCCACACATGTCAATTTGAAGCATGAAGCAGAAAAAGTATTTAATTTCAAGCAGTTTTAAAAGAATATAATAATACCTTTAGACCAATCAAATGAAAATCAGATATAAAAATGTGTCTGAAAAGGGATAAAAAAGGAATAACAGAAACATTCAAATTCCCAAGCAAGGTATTTTTTTAACAAATGTTCTGCAGAACCCAGTGTCTCACTTGTGATGTATTCCCCCCACCTCCTTATATCTGGGTTGAAACAACCTCAACTCAAAAAGTTAACACTGATGCCAATGCCACTCAGGCTGACTCAACTCAAAATGTTAACACTGATGCCAATGCCACTCTAGCTGACTCAACTCAAAATGTCAACACTGATGCCAATGCCACTCTAGCTGACTCAACTCAAAATGTCAATACTGATGCCAATGCCACTCTAGCTGACTCAACTCAAAATGTCAACATTGATGCCAATGCCACTCTAGCTGACTCAACTCAAAATGTCAACATTGATGCCAATGCCACTCTAGCTGACTCAACTCAAAATGTCAACACTGATGCCAATGCCACTCTAGCTGACTCAACTCAAAATGTCAATACTGATGCCAATGCCACTCTAGCTGACTCAACTCAAAATGTCAACATTGATGCCAATGCCACTCAAGCTGACTCGACTCAAAATGTCAACATTGATGCCAATGCCACTCTAGCTGACTGAAAGGTGATACATATGTCTCACCATATTTACACAGGTGAGATAATAAAGATAAAAGTAAAAATGTTAACAATCCTTACTGCAGTAATTCCTACCACTCGAACAGCTTTCAAATAAATAAAAAACATTGTTTGAACTGTGAACCATGCTTAAATAAGCAAATGCAATGATAATTAGAGTTCTGGTGGATCATATGCACCACTACCTCACTATAAGTCCCTTCCTTGTAACACAGTTCCTGTTATAAGATGAGTATGGTCAGGGATCCCATTTCCTTAAATGGTAATCACATGACACTGCATCATGTACTTCATTTGTAAGGCAATCTCACTATAAGGTGGTATACTTTACCTTTATCTGTTATCTGATATCCATTTTACAGAATTTTAACATCTCTACATTTTATATTTTATCTTGTTGTAGTTAATGTTTATATTTATTGGAAGGGTTTATCTTCCTAAATTGTGCAATTCATTTGCACCTTTTTCGGACTTTACCTTCAGTTGGCACCATATAGCCACCATTGTGCTGACATGCCATAAAACACTACTACACACATACTATGGCTTCCATGGACAGCTTTATAATGAGGGAGTACTGCATCATGTATTTCATTATAAAGCATTTTCACTATAAGGTAGTGTACTCTATGATTCCCATGGACAGCTTTAAAATGAGGGAGTACTGCATCATGTATGTCATTATAAGGCATCTTCACTATAAAGGTAGTGTACTCTATGATTCCCATGGACAGCTTTATAATGAGGGAGTACTGCATCATGTATGTCATTATAAGGCATCTTCACTATAAAGGTAGTGTACTCTATGATTCCCATGGACAGCTTTATAATGAGGGAGTACTGTATCATGTATGTCATTATAAGGCATCTTCACAATAAAGGTAGTGTACTCTATGATTCCCATGGACAGCTTTATAATGAGGGAGTACAGCATCATGTATGTCATTATAAGGCATCTTCACTATAAAGGTAGTATACTCTATGGATCACATGGACAGTAATATAATGAGTGAGTATTGTATCCACAAGATATGTTTTGCATTTTTATAATAAATTTAACTCTTTCTTCAGGCTGACCTCATGGCATGGATTTTTCTATATTATGTAAATTGTTTCATCCAAGTTGGGGATATATGGATGAATTAAGTGAAGATTTTTTTCATGATCAAAATTGACACTGTTGAACTAACCATTTCTCTCCAATTCCTGCATGTACAGTTCTCACTCACTATAACGCTGTCCATGGGAACCACAGAGAATACCACCTTATAGTGAGAAAACCTTATAATGGAGTACATCTAATTTTACTATCACTTAATTGAATGGGTTCAATGACCATACATGCATTATAACAGGAACTGTGTTATAATGATGGGCCTTATAACAGGAACTGTGTTATAATGATGGGTCTTATAACAGGAACTGTGTTATAATGATGGGTCTTATAACAGAACTGTGTTATAATGATGGGTCTTATAACAGGAACTGTGTTATATTGATGGGACTAATAACAAGAACTGTGTTATAATGATGGGTCTTAAAACAGGAACTGTGTTATAATGATGGGCCTTATAACAGGAACTGTGTTATAATGATGGGCCTTATAACAGAACAATGTTATAAGGAGAGGCACTATAGTGAGGAACTGCTGTACTGCTTATTTTGTTTTTATTTCTCAAATTATCTACCGTATTTTGTGCTGTTTTCATTGTGAAACAACATTATACCATTCTGGATAGTGTATTAATCCGTCATTTGTTAAATGACATTTGATTGGTTTACAACAAAACAGTTCCTGGTTTACAACAAAACAGCTCCTAACTATTTTTCTGTTCTTTTCTGTCAGTGCTTAATACTTGTATGTAGTTATGATGGTTAGCTTGTCTCTCACAATGTAGGAAGGGCCTCGGGTGGCCGAGTGGTCTAAGGTGCTTGCCCTTACAGATCACTCACATCTCACCTCTGTCGACGTGGGTTCAAGTCTCGGCTTGGCAAATGTGGGTATTTGAGAAAGCTTGCCAGTAGCTTCCTGTTGGTCGGTGGTTCTTCCTGGTGTCATCCCAGGTGCTTCCTCCACCATTTACAGCCTATTATGTGCTGAGAAATGGAGTTAAACTCACAAAACCAAGCCAAAGCCTCAGTCTAGGAGTTCTTATGTGGCCCATATTTATATTTTGTCTGACTATATTTATTCCGATTCAAGATCAAATACAAAATGCTATGTGAAAGTACCGGTTCATGAAGTCAATGAAACACTGATCACCGATTACTTTTGTGCCCAGTGATCATGAAGAGGAATGCAGTGAATTGAATCATTTTTATGAGTATCAATTTTAGTGGTTTTCATGAACAAGATCCCCAAGTGGACTGGATATCACTCACCTGGTAGTTAACATACATCAGCTTGTGAATGCAAATACACAAATGTATTGAAACTGTGGATGAGAAAGAAAAGCTTGGAGCACACACTTGCTACATTGTCTATTAGTGTTGGTATCATTATCAAGTCATTTATACAACCAACATTCTCCCCTTGATCTATCCCTGCCACTGGGGACTAGACCCTGATTCACAACGTAGAAACTGTTCACAGTCCAACCCTGAAGGTACATACACTTACTTGGCATTATATGGGGTGTTCATATGTGCAGTCAGCATGAATTTCTGGGTCTGTTCTTACCTCCCTGAGGCCCCACTTCTGGAGTAAAAACTTGGAAACCATTGAGATTTCCACTCAAGGGAGCTTCAGTGGCTCATTGGTCAAGGTGCTGAACATGACCAGAAGGTTGTGTGTTCAATTTCCACCCTCTATCAGACTGAGCCTGGATTCGCATTAACATGCATGGATCTCACTAATAACTGAACTCATCTGAGATTTTGATGAAAAAGTTTACATAGCAAGTCTGATCAAAATCTGATCTGAAATGAATCCTCTAGAGTGTTCATAAACAAAAGGCCATACCATTAGCTTACTTGGCGTTTGCCTTTGGCCAAGTGAGCTAAAACTGGCATTTGCATGATTTAAATTCTTGATACTACACAAAAATGGTGAATTCACATTATCCATCACACAGTTCATGCTTGTTGTTAATTTTTTTTTAATGGTCTGTATTCTATACAAAACTGCAGAAACACTGTGATACAATGAATTTCAGACTACACATGTATTTCTCTTTAATAATTTTAGTAACTGAATAAATAAGACCGAAAAATTCTATTGTACCATCAGCCCAGTGTCCGCTGGGGTATGAGGCAGATTTTCCACACTTGCTGACTTGAACATGGCATGTTGAATATCAGGATCATTCAACAAACTGATGCTGACTCGGTTGTACATGAGATTTGTATCATCATGTGGCTCACTGCTCATTAAGCGGGATATCCTGTAAATGAGATCAAATGTAACAATAATATATTGCAATTTAAAACTAAGAGAGTATGCATTCCACTGAAATGTGCCCTATTGGACAACTGCTAACAAAGGACTAAGGTATATTCTCAAAAGTCTAACTGCAAACAACATAGACCCTGATCTGCCATTGCATAATGCGCTGGCAGATCAGGGTCTATACTGTTTGTTCTACTGATTATGCTTAACAAACTGCATAGATGCAGATCTGCTGGTGCATTATGCGATGGCAGATCTGGGTGTGTGCAGTTTGCAGTTGGACATGACTTACAAGCAAGCATATAATGTACATATTTAAGCTTCACATACTGGACATCTGTGACTAGAAACACATTTTTGTGTTTCCTAGAGTGTTTCTGATGGACACATTTCAATGCAATTAGCACCAGTTGTTTCATTTCTGATTAAGCTGGAAAAGGGCAAATATTACAAGTGGACTGAAAATGCTGATCAATCCTTGTACCAAAGCTACCTCAAGTTTAGGTGTCAAGATAGAGCAATGTGTGGACATCAATTCTGCATTGGTTTGGTCCCTTTCCATCCAAATGAATCTTTTGGTGCAGGGATTGAAAATTCACTTGCCCACCTTTGAATAGTGAGTGAAAATGTTGGGTGAATTTTCCAATCAATTGCCCAATTGGTCAAGTGCTGATTCTGGGTTGATCAGTGTTCTCTTTAATGAAATGAATGCTCTGTCGAGAATACTGATAACTTTCTTCACCGAAATTCCATAGTTTTTACTGGAAGTTTTTGTTTTCCATTTGTTCTGATTAAGCTCGTACAAATGCTTTGCTCTCACTCTTCATTATTAATACATGCCTACCAGAGTGAAAGCAGACTGGTCTCAATTTGTAATTAGTTACAACTGGTGTTACATTGTAAACATATTTCTATAAAAGCTGGTTGAGCAACAGTTTATTCTGGGGCCAGTAAAAATGTTTAGCAAATGCCTAAGTGGGCAAGTGGATTTTTTTTAGATATGTCACCCCCCTCCCATCCCCCCCCCCTCTATTCTTTTTGGGTTTCCATCAGGAGACATAAGTCATCTTGCTTCAGTGCCAACAATGTGAATCCATCAGAGTGGATTGCACACCAGTGATATTTTCAGAGTACCAGACTGATATGCTGGGAGATTTCAGTAAATTGTGAGAGATCTAATTTCTGTTTTCTCCCAAGGTCATTCATGCACATTGACATGAAATACAAACAAATTGTCCTTGGGATTAAATTTTAACATGCACTAATGAGCAGATTGCATGGATTATGGCTGGTAAAAAGTCAGGTAAACAGACAGACAATTTCTGCTGTCCTCTCATCTCTGATTGGCTATTCAGGATTCATGCGGATGTACTATGACGTCATAGAAACTTCTTGCAACTTATTTTACTAGAGGTGGTATATCCATCAGGTGGCATTTTGAACTGACCATGCAATGGTGGTTGCTTACCATGGGCATCTTGAAGCATTTGTATGGAGATATGGCAGGAGTATCTTACTTTGAGATGCACAACACACATCAAAAGGAACTTGCATTGAAATGAGGTAAGGGTGTCCAGATGCGTTTGTATGGAGATATGGCAGGGGTGTCAAGATGCGTTTGTATGGAGATAAGGCAGGGGTATCCAAATGCCCTTACTTTAAGATGCAGTAGAGGCATCAAAAGGAACTTGCACTGAAATGAGGTAGGGGTGTCCAGATGTGTTTGCATGGAGATATGGCAGGGTTGTCCAGATGCGTTTGTATGGAGATATGGCAGGGGTGTCCAGATGCGTTTGTATGGAGATATGGCAGGGTTGTCCAGATGCGTTTGTATGGAGATATGGCAGGGTTGTCCAGATGCATTTGTATGGAGATATGGCAGGGGTGTCCAGATGCGTTTGTATGGAGATATGGCAGGGGTGTCCAGATGTGTTTGTATGGAGATATGGCAGCGGTATCCAGATGCGTTTGTATGGAGATATGGCAGGGGTATCCAGATGCGTTTGTATGGAGATATGGCAGGGGTGTCCAGATGCGTTTGTATGGAGATATGGCAGAGGTATCCAATTGTCTTTACTCTGAGATGCAGTAAAGGCATTTGCATTGAAATGAGTTAGGGGTGTCCAGATGTGTTTGTATGGAGATATGGCAGGGGTGTCAAGATGCGTTTGTATGGAGATAAGGCAGGGGTATCCAAATGCCCTTACTTTAAGATGCAGTAGAGGCATCAAAAGGCACTTGCATTGAAATGAGGCAGGGTTGTCCAGATGCGTTTGTATGGAGATATGGCAGGGTTGTCCAGATGCGTTTGTATGGAGATATGGCAGGGTTGTCCAGATGCGTTTGTATGGAGATATGGCAGGGTTGTCCAGATGCGTTTGTATGGAGATATGGCAGGGTTGTCCAGATGTGTTTGTATGGAGATATGGCAGGGTTGTCCAGATGCGTTTGTATGGAGATATGGCAGGGTTGCCCAGATGCATTTGTATGGAGATATGGCAGGGGTGTCCAGATGCGTTTGTATGGAGATATGGCAGGGGTGTCCAGATATGTTTGCATGGAGATATGGCAGGGTTGTCCAGATGCGTTTGTATGGAGATATGGCAGGGGTGTCCAGATGCATTTTATGGAGATATGGCAGGGGTGTCCAGATGCATTTGTATGGAGATAAGGCAGGGGTGTCCAGATGCGTTTGTATGGAGATAAGGCAGGGGTGTCCAGATGTGTTTGTATGGAGATATGCAGGGGTATCCAAATGCCCCTTACTTTGAGATGCAGTAGAGGCATCAAAAGGCACTTGCATTGAAATGAGGCAGGGGTGTCCAGATGCATTTGCATATGGGAAAGGGTTAAAAAAAAGTCTCTTGAACAGACAGACAGACAGACAGACAGACAGATAGTCTGAAAGACAGACAGACATACACATTTAGACAGGTAGACAGACAGACTCAGAATCAGACAGACAGATATCAAGAGATGGATATTATGATTTGCTATTAAATTACACACCTGTTTGCTGATCCATGTTTATTAATGATGGCACCAGGTGCCCGGCTCACTATTCTGTTAGGATCTAAATTGGGTGGTACTGGCCTTGGGGGCTGAAAAAATGCATAAACCATTCCACTTAAGTTTGGGTAAATAAATTCTATCATCATATTTCGCCATTCAACACATGTTTATGAACAATAAATTCTACAACACAAGCATAAGGAAAATAAATCCATGACATTATTTGCATAATGGAAAACATTCAAATAAATTTAAATATAAGACATGCACACAATACTTATGAAAATATTTGGCAAAGCTTGTAAGGTAAAAAAAAGAAGCCAACAGTATATTTATTTTACCCAGCTATAATTTAAGTTTGAAATACATTTAAAATATCACATGACTGTCATGTTATTTATAGATTAATGAACCCATAGTTAACATGTGTAATAACAAATCTTAAAGTATGCACACTCCAAAGATAATGGTATTATGTCTAAGGCTTTATAACACGCTTGAAATACATGGCACTACACTTGGTTGCAATTTTACTGCATACAATTACTGTAATTTTGTCATGTGATAAAAAGGGAATGTAACATTTGTACTCGTATCAAATATATTTTATCAATTTTGTTAACTAATTTTAATGCTCACAAAAGATTTAAATTATTTCAGTAATTTCAGAAATTTCATTTGAAACAAATACTCATGTAAAATCTTCCATTAACTACACCAAGAATAACAATATATACCATACATACTTGAGTCCAACTGCAAATTGTATGGACCCAGATCTGCTGTTGAATAATGCACTGGCAGATCTGAGTCTATACAGTTTGTTAGAAGTAATCAGTAGTACAAACAATATAAATCCTGATCTGCCAGTGCATTATGTGATGGCAGATCAGGGTCTATGTTGTTTTCAGTTGGACTCAACTTATAAGTGAGAATATTTGGTAAATTTGTATGAACAAATACAAGAGACTCCATTTTTCGTTGAGCAAACCTTTGGTTTTGCTAAAAAGTAAAAAAAACTTTAAAACTGAACTTAATCAAGGGTGTGGACAGAGAGATGGACAAACATGGATTCCAAAGTGATGGCTATGTCATGCTTCCACCAGGGCAGGCTTGACAAAAATTACCGTATATACTCACATATAATCCGGGTCCAAATGCAAACAACATAGATCCTGATCTGCTGTCACATAATGAGCCGGCAGATCAGGGTCTATCTTATTTGTTCTACTGATTAGTCCCTTCAAACTGCATAGACCCAGATCTGCCAGCGCATTATGCGATGGCAGATCTGGGTCTATGCAGTTTGTAGTTGGTATCGGATTTTATGCGAGTATATACGGTACTGTATTACTAACTATAACAGTACAGAGCATCAGGTTGATAAAAATGCCTGTATGTACTAGCAGCCTTGGACAGTACGATTTGAAATAATTTTTTTTAATCACAGTACTATATACTATTCCTCCTTGAATTTAAAAAAAGCAATAATTTTTGTATATATGCTACAATAAGACCTGCTGACTTTGTAATTTGAAGAACAAGTTTGAATTGTGATTTTGTTAAAAGAAATTATTTACTGTTTTTACTGTAAAATCAAATTTCAAGTAAATTGTTTAAATTTCCTATTGAACAATTGCTAAGGATTTGTCATTTACTGTATATACTTGCATATAAGCCATTACCAACTGCAAACTACATAGACCCAGATCTGTCATTGCATGTGCTGGCAGATCTGGGTCTATGCAGTTTGTAAGGACTAATCAGTCGAACAAACAATATAGACAAAACGCATTATGTGATGGCAGATCAGGGTCAATGTTGTTTGCATTTGTATCTGGCTTGTACGCGAGTATATACGGTATCTGTGGTAAAGTTGTATCGTAGGTAATATCTGCTCCATTTACAGTAAGGATCATATTTCCTAAGCAAGACTGTTAGGAGTTCTACACAGCTAAAAATGCATGCTATGTGAGAGATATGATTCAAAGAAAGTGTTATGCAGAACGCAGTCTCACATATGAATACATGCCATGTGCAAGACAAGCAAATGTTCTGCAGAACACAGTCTCTCACCTAAAAATGCATGCCATGCGAGAGATGTGATTAAAAGAAAGTGTTCTGTAGAACACATTCAAAGCAAGTGTTCTGCAGAATGCAGTCTCTTGCCTGTAAATTATATGAAATGCAGCTTTCTGCTACATGCAACCATGGTACCTGGAATCTTGGAATATCAGCGCACAAACTCTTGGAGTTTAGTAATTTTTTAATTTGAATGTAGTAACTTATAAAGATACTATATTCAACATAATACATATACATGCACAATTCCTAAGAAATGCACACCCCTCTTGCTCATCAAAACTCTGAAAAAAATTTCCCTTTACTGAGTACATGTTTCTCTATCTTGGCATGCCTCTTTGCAGGCACGCAGGTTTCCAAAACCCACCTGGAACATCATAATTTTCGTGGAAATTACATGCCTTCTTTCTTCTTACCATTTAACTTAATGGGTTGAGAAGTCTTAAAAACAGACCATATGCTTTATTTCATTAGGACCAAACTGGGAAGGACACTGTACCTCCAATGTGAAAAGCACTCAACATATATAATGGGAGAAAATTCTTTTAGTATGTACATACATGTAATGGGGTCATTGTTTGTGATATCATCAATGTGCCCTTATCATGATCTTAAACTGCAAAAAATTTACCCAAATAACAATTTCTCAAGAACATAATGCTGATATTATGTCAAATACGGAATATGATTATGTCAAATACGGAATATGATTTTCAAAATGTTAACACAAAACCATAACATTGTTGATAATAAAGCTATTGGCACCTCCTGAAGTGGGATACCATATATACTCACTTGTAAGTCAGATCCAACTGCAAACTGCATAAGACCCAGACCTGCTGTCGCATAATGCGCTGGCACATCTGGGTCTATGCATTTGTTAGGAGTAATCAGTGCTACAGACAACATAGACCCTGATCTACCAGCACATTATACAATGGCAGATCAGGGTCTATGTTGTTTGCAGTTGGACCAGTCTTATAAGCAAGTATATATTGTACATAACGAATAAATCGGTATACTTAGCTACTGTAAAACTACATTTATTTGTGTTTTTTAGTTTTGTAAAATTCATGAGGGGAATCTATCTGTAACATTAAAAATCTGCCAAGTTATAATACTCTTAAAAACTAATGTAACTGTGAGCAATTTGCTCATGTAAATATATACCTTCCTCTTCTGCATCCCACTCCAAACTCATGATGGAGATGTGTCTTTAGTAAAAAAGTGCGTATCTATTTTGAAAAAAGTGCAAGCACAATGATTGGTCAACATGCAGATTTTATGAAGATGACCATAACATGTATTAGGTTGATGACCATAACATGTATTAGGATTCACAGCAATCCACTTAAAACTGCAAGAGTAGTTGCATTAACAGAATTCTGTCATACTGCATCCAGGTGTAAGTCACAAAGGGCAATTACTCTTGCAAGAATCTCATGAGCACAAAGATTTGTCAATCGGTGCATCTTCAAATGTTGGTCATAATATGTATAAAGTTTCATGGCAATCGACTGAAAACTGTGATACTAGTTACATTCAGAAGATTCTGCCATACACTACACCAAGCTCAAGTCAACAAGAGCAATAACTGTAACACAAATCACATGATCACAGTAATTTATTGATATGCACATCTACAGGTGATGACAATAATATTTAACAAGTTTAATGGCAATCCATCAAAAACTCAGAGACTAGTTGTGCTAATGATATTGTGTCATACACTTCATTAAGCTACAAGACAGAAAAGGGCAATAACTCTAACAAAAATTGCATAAGCAATGTGATTTGTTATGTGCATCTTCAGATCATGACCATAACAATTACAATTACAAAATGTGAGACTAGTTGCATTGACAAGATTTTGTTCTACACTGCATTCAACTGAAGTGGGCAATCTTATACAAATTACAGGAGCACCATGATTCGTTGATATGCACACTGATGACTGTAACAGTTAAAAAGTTTCATGGTAATCCATCAAACACTGTGTGACTAATTGCACTAATGAGGTAGTGTGCCATATGGAAGGAGAGACGCAAGGATTTCTATAGTGGAGGGGTATAATCAAAGATAAAAGCAGTATGATATCCATGAAATTTAATAGCCACAAAAAAGTCGGGCAATGGGGAATCATGAAATTGAATAGCTACAAAATAGTTGGACATTGGGGAATCATGAAATTTAGTAGTCACAAATATATGTAGGTTTACTGTACTAATCAGTTTGCAGTCTACTCATCAAATAAACTTAAGTTAATGAGAATATTATCATGCAGCCTTCATTTTGCTTGCAAGTGAATTAATTTGTAATAACTATCTAATCTTATGTTTAAGAAAGAGGTGTGAGATTACAGAACTATTAGAGCAAAATTAGAGAAAATTTAAGTTTAAAGTAAGTGCTTAACGAAACTGCTTTTTACAACAGGTGTAGAAAAGTAAAAAAAAATTCAGATTCTCTATCCCACTTACTCTCTGTGTAACTAGCTCTTGACCGACAATTGTGGATGGGCGGTCTCTAACAAAAGTTTTGGTTTGATGCCCAATGCGAACAGATTTACTGGCCTTAATGGAAATTGCCTCCTCCTGAAATGAGCAAGTTAGGGGTAAAAGCAGGCAAAAACAAAAGCTGTGCTCAGAAATGTAAACTTTCAGTGTTCTTATTATGTACAATTGTCTCATGCTATAAAGAACATTGCTGATACTCTTTGTTATGGCATTCACACACACACATATGCACATACATACATACATGAACTGCGATGGAATAAAATATGATGCATTCAAAACAATGCATGTATTTTTGAGCTTTGCTGATTACAAGCGAAATCCCATGTGAAAATATAAAGTTAACTGTCAAGGGCCAGAACGCTATACAAAATGGAGTTGACTAGACGAAACCCATAAAAGGCACAAGTAGGTATATGAGACAAGGTTCATACCAACTTGCATCACAATATGTTGAATGTTTCTTGAACTATGCCAGTTACAAGCAACATCCCGTGTGAAGATGATGTTTATTGTCATGGATCATATGTTTATCCCAAATGGAGTTAATGAGATAAAACCTAAAAAAGGTACATCTAGGTCTTTGGAACAATATACACCAAATTGCATTTGAATATGAATAATGATTCCTGAATTATACTTTTTACAAGGTTCTGCTGTTCTGGAGATTCAATATTGAAGGAAAAAGGGCAATAACTCCATCAAAATTATACATGAAATGATGAAGCTTTTTAAAGACTCATCAACATGTAACAGGCAATACACCTACCAAATGGCATTCAATTATGTGTAGGGGTTACAGAGCATGCTGGTTACAAGAAGTGTGAATTGGCAAACAGGAAGATGGATGGATGTACAATGTGATTACTATAGGGCTCTCACATCTTAATGCAGGGCCCTAATAAAAGATGTACCAAAATATTCAGCAGGAATGATCCATTTATTTGTCATCGATTGTGGGATTGTAGAACAATAAAGAAGTTAGAAACAAAAAAAATTCATGCATTTTTGTCACAATCAGCCATCCAACAAAAGCAGAGCCAAAGCCAACAGTGGCATGAAATATTTTCCAATTGCTGAATCAAGTGATAGAAAGGTAGATAAAATCAGCATTCAACATAAAAAGAGAAAAAGAGTAATAGGAAAGGTTTTTCTTCAAAAGATGGCAAAGAATTAGATAAAGCATAGGTTATCAAACTATGGGTTGCAGCCTACTTGTGGGCCACGGGCTTGCTGAAGGTAATATTAGTTATACATAGAATACCCAGAAGTGGGCCACAGGTGTGCAAAAAGTTTGAAAACTATTGAGATAAAACATTAGTGAAGCTGCTACATGTAAAACACAACAATTATTTTAATTTCAGACATCATCTTAGTTTGCATCACAAGATGACAAGGTATCCAGTATGTAACATGCAACAAGGCCATTGTGGGTGGTACAGCCTGTATGTAACATACAACAAGGCCACTGTGGGTGGTATAGCCTGTTTTGTAACATACAACAAGGCCACTGTGGGTGGTATAGCCTGCATGTAACATACAACAAGGCCACTGTGGGTGGTATAGCCTGTTTTGTAACATACAACAAGGCCACTGTGGGTGGTATAGCCTGCATGTAACATACAACAAGGCCACTGTGGGTGGTATAGCCTGTTTTGTAACATACAACAAGGCCACTGTGGGTGGTATAGCCTGCATGTAACATACAACAAGGCCACTGTGGTTGGTATAGCCTGTTTTGTAACATATAACAAAGCCATTGTGGGTGGTATAGCCTGTATGTAACATACAACAAGGCCATTGTGGGTGGTATAGCCAGTACGGTTGGCAAAAATTTAGAACATATACATTTGTGATAGGTGCATAAGAAAAGTATGAATTATTTATGTCTATGCACAGAAGAAAAAAATAACATGTTGATAAATTGAAAGGCAGTTGATGCATGATAATGGTCTAGCTAGACCAGCATGTTTCTGCTCACCCTCCATTTTTGAATAGGACTTGGAATGTCATGTGCATTTTTTCCATGACCACCCTGTAAAATGTATGATCATAAAAATGACTAAAAAACTTATTTATCAATGACAGTAGTAATTTCTGCTGCTTGCTGCTATCAATCAAAAGAAAGATCAAGGACTACATCTAATAAACAGAATTAAGTGTACATGCTAACAAAATTAATGATTCCAAAATATTTATATAGCTATATTAATTCAATAGCTCGTTTAAAAAACTAAGAAAATTTAAAAAGATAAATCAGAGCATACATGTATCTGCATATTTTACTCAAGCAAATCGACTAAAACTGCTTAAAGAAATTTGTTTATGTGCTTAAATTATGCAGAACATTTTTAAGCATTTAGTTCAATGTTGTCAGCATATTGCTCCTGCTGTGATGACATGTACGATCAATATAGACCATACTATCAGTTCAAGTTTCAGTTCTTCCATGCATGTTTGAACTAATAGTACCCCATCAAATTTCAAAAACACAATTAGTTCCAAATCAGGGTGTATAAAATATTCAATTTGTTAATTCATATCTAGAGCTCTGATAAATTATGGTCAAAATGCATGGTTTGTATGTACAAACTTGAATATAAATAAAGATAATTGCTGGATGAACTCCAAAATTATTGATTAGCATAAGAAGCAAATCATGCACACACCCCCTCCCCCCCCCCAAAAAAAAAAAATACCCCATGCACTAATCCATTGAATACTTTCAACACAGGGTAAAAATATGACTAATGCATGGTCATTTCTACAATGCATGTAATACTGTTTTTACACTAAGGAATGGCATCATAATGGTCATTTCTACAATGCATGTAATACTGTTTTTACACTGAGAAATGACATCTACATGGTCATTTCTACAATACATGCCACATATACTCACTTAAAAGTTGGGTCCAACTGCATAATGCACTGGAAGATCTGGTTCTGTACACTTTGCAGTTGGACTTCACTTACAAGTGAGTATATATGGTAAGCAGGACTGCAGTTGGACTTGACTTCCAAGTGAGTATATATGGTAATCAGGACTGCAGTTGGACTTCACTTCCAAGTGAGTCTATACAGTAATCAGGACTGCAGTTGGACTTCACTTACAAGCGAGTATATACGGTAAGCAGGACTGTCTAAATTTTCAAGAACCTGAACAGCGATCAGGATTTTTCATTGAAATTTTGAATTAAATTCTGGTGAAGTGATGGAATATTTTATTTAATTTTATTTGCCCAGCAAACTTTCAACCTGCCAGACAAATAATTATTCTGATACTGTCTGAATCATTCTAAACTAGTGAACACTAGTGATTTTCACAAAATAATCATTCATTTTGATTGGAGAATTTTTTTCTCCAAAATCTTCAAACCCACTAAATTACAGCTGGCATGTATGATCTTATATTTTTGCATTTTTAAAATTTTTGTTCTTTAGAACTCCAGCTTTGGATGTTTTTTTCCTGTTACCAAATTGAACATGACAAATTTAAAGTCAACAGTGTAACTGATAAAGTCCGAAACAGGTCACAAAACACCTGTTTCAAGTTTAGCTACAAACAGTGTTTCTAGAGGGGATAAGAGTTGTCTCTCATGACAGTTTGCAGTTGAACAGCTGACTGTATGTTCTTTGTGAATATATAATATTGAAAGTTTGGCTTTCTTGACAGATGAATTTTCAGTTCTTTTTATTTTATATACTCAATAATAAAAGAGAATTTGCATCTTACTGTACTTTGTCATTTGTCATATATGAAGTGCATCTTACTGTACTTTGTCATTTGTCATGTATGAATTTGCATCTTACTGTACTTTGTTATTTGTCATGTTTGAAGTGCATCTTACTGTACTTTGTCATTTGTCATGTATGAATTTGCATATTACTGTCATTTGTCATGTGTAAAGTGCATCTTACTGTACTTTGTCATTTGTCATGTATGAAGTGCATCTTACTGTACTTTGTCATTTGTCATGTATGAAGTGCATCTTACTGTACTTTGTCATTTGTCATGAATGAATTTGCATCTTACTGTACTTTGTCATTTGTCATGTATGAATTTGCATATTACTGAACTTTGTTATTTGTCATGTATGAATTTGCATCTTACTGTACTTTGTCATTTGTCATGTATGAATTTGCATCGTACTGTACTTTGTCATGTATGAATTTGCATCTTACTGTACTTTGTCATTTGTTATGTATGAATTTGCATCTTACTGTACTTTGTCATTTGTCATGAATGAATTTGCATCTTACTGTACTTTGTCATTTGTCATGTATGAATTTGCATCTTACTGTACTTTGTCATTTGTCATGTATGAATTTGCATCTTACTGTACTTTGTCATTTGTCAAGTATTAAGTGCATCTTACTGTCCTTTGTCATTTGTAATGTATGAATTTGCATCTTACTGTACTTTGTCATTTGTCATGTATGAAGTGCATCTTACTGTACTTTGTCATTTGTCATGTATGAGGTGCATCTTACTGTACTTTGTCATTTGTCATGTATGAAGTGCATCTTACTGTACTTTGTCATTTGTCATGTATGAAGTGCATCTTACTGTACTTTGTCATTTGTCATGTATGAAGTGCAATTTTTAAAAAGTTGGGGATTGGCTTATCACCTGAGAAATTCAGTACTCTATTAAGTATGCTAAACAAGAATCCATTGTAGCGACTGATGCTCTACTAAAGAATTTCCCGAAATTCAAGATAAAACCATTTCTTCCTTTTAACTGCTGAGTGTTGAAACCATATTGGATAATCTTCAGCGAAAAAAAGATTTTCAAAATTAGTTGCTATGGTGGACATACTGTATGTCAGATTGGTACCATTTTCATTTAGGACCAAGTAGACATCATTAGAAGTTTTTCAGTGAAAACTCCATGTCAATATGACCACCATTCAAGGGAAGTAGGGGAGTAGTGACATCAAGATTTTCAAGACAGCCATCAAGGCAGCCATATTGGATTTATGACTGGTACCATTTTCATTTAGGACCAACTAGGTATCATGAGAAGTCTATTAGTGAAAACCCCATGTTGATGTAGCCAGTCTGTTTACATCATGATATGTGTGCATGACAGAAAACATAACAAAAGTCACACAAGTTTATTTAAATGTCATCTTCTCTGATGAACAGTTGGGGCCCCCCATTTTTTTTTACCCTGTTGTATAAATTTGCTCAATATTTTTCATTTTTTCATTGGGTTAGGCCACAAAATCATGTCATGCCATTATTTCAATTTCCATTTATTTTGTCTATGAAGAAATATGGCTTTAAGTGTTTAAAACAGTATTATATGCCATGATGAAAATGCCGTGCATTTGAAAAAAAAAAATATCAACTTGATGTATTTATGTGTACCATATATAGCTGCTTATAAGTCGAAAATTTTGAACTGAAAATTCTATTCATGCAGGGATGGGGTTGTCTTATAAGCACAACATACAGAATTATTTATAAGTCTAGGGATAATACTGGAAACTCTATAAGTTTGCAGTATGTATCAATACTGTCAATTCAAATATTTTTACGTTTTCATGCCTTATTCCCATCCAGAAATGCATATATGGTATGCACTATGTTTATCTGTTTCATGACAGTATTCATTACACAATACTTGTATCTACATTTATTTAGATTTGAATAATTGAAAATATTACTGGTAAATTAAATACCACCCACCACAAGTGAAGTGTCCGTCAATGTTGCTTTCTGTGGGTGCTTTCCAGTAAGTATATTGCTTCCATTTTCTTGCAAGTCTTAACAATTCGTATTTGTGTTATATTTTGTCTTTTGTTGTATCTGATGCAATAAAAGTTTTGATTTGATCTGTATTTTCCTTTTTCATAAGCCAGATCTAATTTCCAAGTGATATTTTCCAAGTTATCTGGCAGTGCAAATGGGCTGATAAGCCCTTATCTTGTAAAGGCAGCACCCACTTGGTTTTTCAGGTTGACAATCCTCTGATTGAACCACGAATTTGATACTTCTTCAGTGACAAGTAGAATCCCACAACTCCCTGTGCACATCTGACCTTAATCCCTAAGCTTGTAAAGGCAGCACCCTCTTTGTTTTCTCACATGACAACCCTTTGATCGAGTCACAAATTCTGATGCTTGTTCAGTGCCATGCAACAGGCTGCTTATTTGAACTCCATGTGACCAGACGATGATAGACGATTTCAGAACTTTATTTGGTGACTCAATGAGGATGAATTCTTGGGCTTTGTATCAGATGACATTAGATCGTGACATTTATAGGATACTGTAAATCAAATAAGTGTGGACTTTACTATCATTGTTTATTTGTAAGACATTTGGAATTAACATATTACGGGATGTTGTGAATCAGATAATTCTGGGCCACTTTTTTATACAGGTATGTGACCTATAATAGAATTCATGGATTTATCATATAAATGGATATAATATGTCAAGCATTATGGATTTCTATGATTTTACTACACGAAGATGGGCAAAATGTAAGTTGTCAATTTATTTGTCATATATTCCACTCAGTAATATAATTGTATTTTACACTGGTTTTGTCTTTATTTTTCCTATCTGTCTATCCATTCAGTTTGGCTTGTTTATTGTTTTTTTTCCAAAGTGCAACTCTGACTCAATGATGATAAGTCACCCCTTCGGACAGATCTGATATGCAAAATACACTCTGACTCAATGATGATAAGTCACCCCTTCGGACAGATCTGACATGCAAAATACACTCTGACTCAATGATGATAAGTCACCCCTTCGGACAGATCTGACATGCAAAATACACTCTGACTCAATGATGATAAGTCACCCCTTTGGACAGATCTGACATGCAAAATACACTCTGACTCAATGATGATAAGTCACCCCTTTGGACAGATCTGACATGCAAAATACACTCTGACTCAATGATGATAAGTCACCCCTTTGGACAGATCTGACATGCAAAATACACTCTGACTCAATGATGATAAGTCACCCCTTTGGACAGATCTGACATGCAAAATACACTCTGACTCAATGATGATAAGTCACCCCTTTGGACAGATCTGACATGCAAAATACACTCTGACTCAATGATGATAAGTCACCCCTTTGGACAGATCTGACATGCAAAATACACTCTGACTCAATGATGATAAGTCACCCCTTCGGACAGATCTGACATGCAAAATACACTCTGACTCAATGATGATAAGTCACCCCTTTGGACAGATCTGACATGCAAAATACAGATCTGATAAGTCACCCCTTCGGACAGATCTGACATGCAAAATACACTCTGACTCAATGATGATAAGTCACCCCTTTGGACAGATCTGACATGCAAAATACACTCTGACTTATAAGAGGGTCAAAGCAAAGCAAAATTAGCTTTTTGCAGCCCTAAAAAATGGGGGGGGGGGGTCGACTTATATTCAACATGACTTATAATCGAGTATATATGGTATATCATTTTTACATAAATATACATAAAGTTAGTCAACCCTGCCACCAATATTGAGAAATAATGTAGTTTTATAAATTAACCTTAGAACTTACCAATTCAAGGGGCTTATTATTTACAAAATTCTATATTTGTATTTACTTAAATTCTATTTCTTGTGTAGATTCTCAATGATAATGAAAACTGAGTTGCAAAATATCATCTACTTGTGAGAAATACAGAAGCATAAAGCTATGTCTATTATACATCAACGATGAATGAAATGTTATATTCCAAGACTGTCATAGATGACATTGGTTTGGATAGCTTCAATGACCTATTTCTGCGTGAAGAGGAAGAAAAAAAAACACAAAATACTTGGCACCATACAGTACCTTCTTCAGGTCTCCAATTTTAGTTCTGAAGCCAGTGTATGCCTTCTTCCCTTGTGACTTGACCTGCAAAGCAATAAAGCCAATTTATGAATATGAAGGCAGATATCACAGTGAGATGACAATTTGTGAATATAAAGCCAGTATCTCAGTGAGAGAAAAATTTGTGAATATGAAACCAATATCAGAGTGAGATGACAATTGTGAATATGAAGCTGGTATTGCAGTGAGACAACAATTTGTAAATATAAAGCTGATATCACAGTGAGATAACAATTTGTAAATTATGAAGCAGATATCACAGTGTAATGATGAAAAGGATAACAGCATTTGAGAATTTGAGGAAGTTAATGCTGCTTTTACTGTTTTCAACTGAGCTGTATTGACAATATGAGCAGAAAAACCAGCATTAACAACCTTATATCCTGAAACACCGGATTGTTATCCCCATTCTAACATGTTTTGGGAAAATGTTCTGGAAGAATAGCTGAAACATGTAATTCTCCATGGCACTATGTCATGTAGAGATTGAGTCCTGACATCAAAATGGGTGTCAACATTTCTGACAATATATCTTAAATTTTAATGCAGCAAAATCTGACAACTGACCAAACAGGAAGCATGTTACACCTGAAGATGTGTTTGAATCTTGTTTTGTTGAGCAAAATCAGGTCACAAAACTGAGTAAATTTTTTGTTTACTCATGATCAAATTTTAAAACATTTTTATCATTTTGAACTCTGCACAGGGAGATGTCAAAACCCCAAAAATCTGGAAATTATCTTAAGGTAATGTTTGTATCTCTAAAAAAGTTCCAAATTTCAACTTGAGCCTTTCCATGACTTATCACGGCAGATCTCCATGCTTTTTAATACCCACCCCTAGCAACTCGGAGCCTCTCCCTCAACCCTGACCCAGGGGTAGCAACCCAAAATTTTTCAATACATGCTTTGTCCTGTGAATGCATGTTAAAACATTGCTCAAAAATATTTAAAAAGTCACAAATGTCACTGTAACTGTAATGTGTGCATATTTAACCTCTGACATACTCCCAGGAAACCCCCTGAACCCTCAAACTATACCTTTTTTGTAGATGGTTATCACATGGACAATCTATGAACAAAGTTTGGTGAATTTCCATTCAGCAGTTTAGGCATTGATAGTGTTATGAAAAGACAAAGGGACAGATGGAGGGTACCTCAGTATGAGTCCACAGTAACATTAAAAACCATATAATGAGGCCACAGTATCATTATCCCTTTACTTTAGCATTGGGATACATGGTAATGGATTAACAGACTGGAGGTATCAAAATATCCCCAGGCATGATGTTAAAGCATGGGAATACATGGTAATGGATTAACAGACTGAAGATATCAAAATATCCCCAGGCATGATGTTAAAGCATAGTGATACATGGTAATGGATATACAGAATGAAGGTATCAAAATATCCCCAGGCATGATGTTAAAGCATGGGGATACATGGTAATGGATACACAGAATAAAGGTATCAAAATATCCCCAGGCATGATGTTAAAGCACAGGGATACATGGTAATAGATACACAGAATGAAGGTTTAACAATATCCACAGGCATGATGTTAAAGCATGGGATACAAGTTTCAATTAGTATAATCATCAAATTTTCAACTGATGAGAATAAAAATACATCACAATATTTTTCATCATTGTTCACTTGGCATTAACAAGTTTCAAATATTAAGTGCAAGTATTGTTTTATGTTTATGTCAAATCATTTTGTGATGAAATTGTTTGATTACAAAACAACATGAAAACCTTTCTATTCCTTCCCTAATGCATGTATTCTAAAGAGATATTTGGTGACTTTTTCTCTTTATTTTTTTTTAAAAAGTTTAATAACAGAATGTTGCAAAGTCATAACTCCATAGCAACAAGCCAGTTCAATTTATAAATTTGCTGCTATTAACAGTATCAATCTCCATACACGACTGGTAGTTCTCACTACTAATAATATTTGTCCATTTTATTGTATGACTATGTTAATATGACTGCAATACCATATAGAAAATGCAGTGGTCCTCAGCACTTTCAGATAAGAATATCATTACCAAGATATTCGTACCATATAATCCAATGCTGAACATTTACCAAACGACAAACAGTGTAAACCCAGATCTGCTGTCAAATAATGTGCCAACACATTTACGTCTATACTGTTTCCCAATGAAGTCATTACCTTATCATATTTCAGTACATATTATATGTGAACTTTTATTCTTCTCAACAAAACTGACTTTACACTTTTTTTTTTTGAAAAAAAAAATAAGACAGAATTTAATATGTAAAGAAAGCTTCGCAAAGAACGTTGTGCAGATTGAGTTTGGTGAAAAATTCAAGATTTCAAAGTATACTACACATCGAAGCCATGTGGGACAGACAATGCACTTAAGATTTTTTTTAATATATAAAGGTTGAATTGGTATTGGAAGACATTCAATAACTGATGCATCCTGGTGAATTAAATTTTTGTTTGTGATCATCAGGTGACAGGCTGGAGAAGGGTGCTTAAACATTCATGACAGGAGAAGGGTGCTTAAACATTCATGACAATGATGTTTGAGATGAGATTGAATGTACAATTAAGGATTTGTATGTAACTGGGACAGTTGATTAGCATCACACCAGTGTATGCTGTTTGATTATAGATATTTTTGTGTTTCAAAACTATTTTTTATAGGTATGTAGTATATAATGTATGTAATGTATATTATCTGATCATAAAAGAATGCAGGGTTTGAATAATCTCTAAAAAAATCATTCTGCCCAGTCAGGCAAGTAATAAAAAATTTTACTTGCCCAGAATAAACTCTTATTCAACCAGCTATTACAGAAATATAAAATTTGAAGATGGTAATGACCTAAATTTGATTATATGAAAGGTTGTTTTTTTTTTAATTTATTCTGTGACCCTTCCAACACCAGCTGAAAGTAATTACAAATTGAGACCAGTCTGATCTCCGTCTGATAAGTGTTTATTTAGTATTGAATAGTGACATTGAAGTACTTATATGAGCTTGATCAAATCAAATGGAAAACAAACTTCATTAGAAAGTATGGAGTTTAAATTAAGAAAGTGAGCAATGTAATTGACAGAACATTCTTTTCATGAATGGGAAGCACTAGTCAACCCTGAATCAGCACTTCCCTGACTGGGCAAGTGACAGGAAATTTTCACTTGCCTGTTAGATTTGGGCAAGTGAATTTTCAAGCCCTGAGAATGATGATTACACATGGTTTTGCTGTGTACAAATGTTTCCCTGAGCACTTGGGAATGACTCTAAATCTAAAGACTCCAACACTTCCCTCATGCTCTGACAAACATCTGCACACAGCAAAGTATGTATTATCCCTATAAAATGCTACAAAAGGAACAATTTATCTTGCATACTTTATGGTCACAAAGGTCTTTATCTCAGTGTTTGAACCTGATCAATGCTACACATCTCACAGCATTTGCTTTTACCTCAGTGTTGGAACCTGATCAATCCTACACATATCACAGCATTTGCTTTTATCTCAGTGTTGGAACCTGATCAATCCTACACATATCACAGCATTCGTTTTTACCTCAATGTTGGAACCTGGTCAATTTGATATACATCTAACAGCATTTGTGTTTGCCTCAGTGTTGGAATCTGATCAGTGTTATACATACCACAACGTTTCTTTTTACCTCAGTGTTGGAACCTGATCAATGTTACACATATCACAACATTTGAATTTGCATCAGTGTTGGAACCTGGTCAATGTGCTACACATATCACATCATTTGCTTTTACACAGTGTTGGAACCTGATCCATGCTACACACAGCACAGCATCTGCTTTTACCTCAGTGTTGGAACCTGATAACTACACATATCACAGCATTTGATTTGCCTCAGTGTTGGAATATGATAACTACACATATCACAGCATTTGATTTGCCTCAGTGTTGGAACATGATAACTACACATATCACAGCATTTGATTTGCCTCAGTGTTGGAACATGATAACTACACATATCACAGCATTTGATTTGCCTCAGTGTTGGAACCTGATTAATGCTACACATAACACAGCAATTGTTTTTCCAGAACCTGAGCTAATTAAACACCTGATGGAGTTCAACTGGAAACTCTTTGTAACAAAGCCTAACCATTAACTAGAAATATGTTTTCAAGAAATAAGATTCTGGTTTTCTTCCCTGAAATGTTCTTGTATCTATAAACAGTGAAGCAAATGTAGTTTAATATAAAGCTTACCATATTTATCTGATAAGCCACCTCCTAATTTGCACCATTTGCCAAATATTTGCTTAGGATATCTTTGTCTAATTATTAGCCAACCTCCCACTTTTTACCAAATTCATTAATCTGGACCATGGTCTTATCATGGGTAAAATAAAATACTGTATTTGATGGCAATAATTTCACAGGGTAAATACCAATTTCTGAATTTTTAACTTGAACATTATGTTAACAGCTACATCTCATTTCACATGATATGCTGTATTGCATCTGACAATGGTACTGGCTGTGTGAAAATGAAGTAATGGATTAAATACAGGGAAGATGATGCAGAATGATCAGTCAAATGCAGCATTGTGCTTACCGTATATACTCGTGTATAAACCGGATCTAAAGTTTGGTCAAATTCTAATCAGCAGTTTTGGAAAAGAAGTTGTTTCAAGGTTCTTATATTGTTAGTAATTGTGGCCATATTTGATGGTAGATCAGCATCAGTTGTACAAACTTGAATGCCTTTTATGCCAGGATGCTTTACGTTAAATTTGGTAAAAATTCTGTTAAGTGCATTTGCGAAGTCATTTAAATGTTTTTCTATTTTTAGTAATGGTGTCAATTTTTGATAGTGAATCAGAAGCTTTAGTATAAATTGGAAAGTTCTTCCTGCCAGGATGCTTTCTGTCAAGTTTTGCCAAATTCTATTCAACAGTTCTGGAGAAGAAGGCATTAAAAGGTGTTTCTAATTTTAGTAATAGCACCTATATTTGATATCGGATCATCATCAATAGTACATATTTGAAAGGTATTCATATCAGAATGCTTTCTGTCAATATGATCAACTTCTATTCAACAGTTTGGAATATTCTTTTAAGCTGTTCAGTTCTTAGTAACAGTGGCCATATTGGATGGTGGATTGGCATCAGTAGCACAAACTTGTAAGCCCTCTATGCCATTATGCTTTCTGTTAAACTTGGTCCAATTTTGTTGAGAGGTTTGTTAGAAGAAGTTAAAGGTTTGTCTATTTTTAGTAACAGTGGCCATAACTGCATCATTTATACAAATCTGAAAGGTCCTCATGTCGGCATGCTTTCTGCAAGTTTCGTCAAATTCTATTCAGTGGTTTTGTAGAAGTCATTTAAATATTTTCCTATTATTAGCAATGATGGTCATATTTAATGGTGGATCACATCAGCTGTGCAAATTTAACATCCCTTCTGTCAAAGTTTGCGGAACAATTTTTGTGAGGAAGCTGTTTAAAAGTTGTTCTGTTTTTAGTAGCAACAGCCATATTTGATGGCTGATTGGCATCTTTTGTACAAATTTGAAAGGTCCTTCTATTAAATATAATCAAATTTTGTTCAGTGGTTTTGAAAAAGAAGTAATTTAAAGTTGTTTTTTCTATCTGAAGTAATGATGGCCATATTTAAAGGTGGATCAGCATCAGTTATAGACAAAAAGTTGGTCAAATTCTGTTGAGTGGTTTTTGAGAAGAAGTCTTTTAAAGGTGTTTCTATTTTTAGTAATGGTGTCCAGATTTACTGGTGGATTGGCATCATTTGTAAATACTTGAAAGATCTTCATGCCAGGATGCTTTCTGTCAAGTTTTGGTCAAATTCTATTCAGTGGTTTTTGGAGAAGTTGTTTAAAGGGTTTTAAATTTTTAGTATCTGTGGCTTTTCTTTTTTTAGCAACAGTGGCCACATTTGAATATGAACTGGCATAATTCTTTACAAATTTGAAAGGTCTTCAAGCCAGGATGCTTGTTCTGAAATTTGAATAAATTCTGTTCAGTGGCTTTTGAGAAGAAGTCGTTTAAAGGTTTTTACTATTTTTAGTACCAGTGACCATATTTGATGGCTGATCAGCATCATTTGTACAAACTTGAAAGCCATTCAGCCTGGTGATCTAAAAACTGAAAGGGAAGTTATAAATTTCTGTCTTACATTCCATTCAGCTGCAAGGGCAATAACTCTAATACATATTGTGACAGCAAAGTGATTTGTCAATATGTACATCTTGAAATGATGACCATAATACATGTATGTAAAGTTTCATGGCAATCCATTGAAATCTGTGACTCAAGTTTTGTTCACAAGATTCTGTCATACACTACATCAGGATCCAAGTCAAAAAGGGCAATAACTCTAACAAAAATTGCAGGAGCACAGAGATTTGTCAATAAGTGCATCTTTAGATGATGATCATAACATTTCCCAAGTTTCATGGGGACCCATCAAAATCTGTGAGACAAATTGCATTTCAGAAGATTCTGCCATGCATCACATAGAGCTGCAAGTCAAAATGGGGCAATAACTCTTATAAAGATTTTGGGAACAAAGTATTTTGACGATGTCAACATCCTGAGGTTATGACCATAATATTTATACACTTTCATGGCAATCTATCAAAAACTGCAGGACTATTAATGAGATGGTGTCATATATTGTACTAAGCAACAAGACAAAGAGGGCAATATCTCTAACAAAAATTGTGGAAGCAATAATTTGTTGATATGCACATCTTCAGGTGATGACATAATATGTAACAAATTTCATGGTAATCAATCACAAACTGCAGGACAATTTGTGCCAACAAAATTGTGTCATACCATGCATTAAGCTGCAAGACAAAAAGGGCAATAACTCCAACAAAAATTGTGGGATCTAAGTGATTTCCTGATATGCACATCTTCTGGTGATGAAGATAATATCTGCCAAGTTTCATAGCAATCCATCAAAACCTGTGGGACTAGTTGTGCTAATAAGATTGTGTTGTACACTGCTATGAGCCAAAAAGTTCAATAAATTGAACACAAACTTTGGGAGCAAAGTGATCTGCCGAATGTGCATCTTCATGTACTGCCCATAATATTGACCAAGTTTCATGACAATTCATAAAAAAACAACTGCAGGACAAATTACACAAACGAGATTGAGTGCTGGACAGAAGATGGATGGATGGACAAAAGGATTACTATAGAGGCAGGGGAATGAAAACATTATATTATGTGCAACCCAGCAGTAAATTTACATATTTATGCACTCTACTGAAATATACAACAGAAGCGTAAACTTAACAATGGTCTGATCAACAGTAAGTCAACAACAAGCCAGTTGAATGTGATGTAACTGCTAACATCTCGGTCAAATGTAATGATCACAAACTGGTATTTACCACATGAGTGTGTATCAGATTAAAGAGATTAGATTCTATAACAATATTTTTCCCAGCCAAAATCCCTCATGCAGAATTCCCAGTTTTAGCAATTTACTCATGTAAATTTTGTTCCCTGTTGGTCAAACTTCTTCCAAAAAAATGATGGGCCAAACCCCCAGTTCCAATCCCCCAGGAAAAAATTCCTGTATGCAAGAATTATTTACAAACTCACTATGCACATATTCACATGCATGCATGCTTGCACACAAGTCAAATTCTACCTATGCCACATGTTTTCTAACATGTATATTTGTGTCGAATTCTATTTGTGTCAAAGTCAAAATCTACCTATGCCAAACATTTTCTAACACGCATATACAAGTCAAATTCTACATATGCCATATGCTTTCTAACACATACATATCAGTCAAATTCTACATATGCCACATGGTTTCTAACACATATATACAAATCAAATTCTACATATGCCACGTTTTTTAACACATATATATCAGTCAAATTCTACATATGCCAGATGTTTTCTAACACATATACATCAGCCAAATTCTACATATGCCACATGTTTTCTAAAACATATATATCAGTCAAATTCTACATATGCCAGATGTTTTCTAACACATATATATCAGTCAAATTCTACATATGCCAGATGTTTTCTAACACATATATATCAGTCAAATTCTACATATGCCACATATTTTCTAATACATATATACAAGTCAAATTCTAAATGTGCCACATGTTTTCTAACATGTATATAAGAGTAAAATTCTACATATGCTACAAGTTTTTGAACACATATATCATGAGTCGAATTCAACATACCGGTATGCCACAATATTTTCTAACACATATATGAGTCAAATTCTACATATGCCACATATTTTCAAACACACGCAAGTCAAATTCTACATAAGCCACATGTTTTTGAATAAATATATCATACCAGAATTATTGCATGTCTCTGGAGAGCAAAATATAATTAGTCAAACCTGTCCAAATGGTCACCTGTGTTCAGCGGACACCTGGTGACAACGGTCATTCTAATTTCCGCCGGGCAAGTTTCTTAAATAAATGCCCTGTATTTAACGGTCATGTGCTTTCAGCAGTCAGCAGCCAAGTGTTTCCTAACCAAACACTGGTTTCACCCTGCCTTAAGCGGTCACTGGAGAATTTCAGCAGTGACCGCTCCAAGCATTTCATATCTTGATTGTACTTACCATAGTCCAGTCACTCTGTCAGTCAAACTCTAAGGTATCAACATGTCGGCTTCGAAAGCAAGGCCATTTTTGTCCTTACACGAGAGAATCAAAGCAATTCATTTGCTTGATAGTGAACAAAGTAGTCATGTAGTTGCAGCAGAAATGGGAGTCAGGTAAACTCAGATCCAAGGAATTATTAAGCACAAGCGAGACATTATGACAGAATTTGAGAACAATGTTAATCTGGAGTGTAAGAGATTACGTACAATCACATCAAATGAAGAGAGATACATGTACACTGCACTTGTGATATCGATTATGGTTGATATGCTACTAACAATAGTCGCAGGAAGCTTCTTCTCATTCCCTAATCATCAAAGGTCTCTCACAAAAGCCGACTGTCTTCTGATCTCTGTGAGTTTGAGCAACTGCTTAATCCATCAATTGTTTGAAGTGTGAACACCTGTTTTCATGCCGAATTATACCAGCTGGCCTAACAAAAAGTCTGTCCTGTGTTTGACAATCACAGGTAAGCTGTCAATTAGTAATTTTATTTAGATGCCGTTTCTACTGATCAGTGATAATTTAATGTACATGATGGATTAAAGTGGAACTTTTTATTTTATTATTTTGTTATTTTTCTTTTTGATAAATAGCTAAACTAATATATGTATCTTGATAGCATACTACTACTACTAATAATAATGCTAATGCTATTCTATGCTTAGTACATGTATTTGTCATGAACCAAGTTTGAGAGCTGAACCTGCCTTCAGAGGTCACCTGTATACAAAGGCCACTTTGGCCTTTTCCCATGGGTGGCCGCTGTAGATAGGTTTGACCATACACTTTCCTCTGTCTGAAAACATCTTAAATTTTACATTTAGTGACCAAAAAACAATGAACGACAAATTACATGTACGATTTAAATTGTTAAAAATTGGGAGAACAACTTTTAAGTATTCATTGGCTCACTGACACTGATATAATGAATAAAATGTGTTTAAAATTATATTATTCACCTGTAGAGAAAAAAATATAAATATTAAAAACAGAAGAAGAATATGCCACCCTTTATTAAAGGAGGAAACCGTTAAAGTGAAAGTCATCTAAAAAATTTTGCTTAACGCCTGCATTGTGGATGAGACTAAACCTTGCACCCAGTTACATACAGGTCACTGATAAACTGATTACAGTTTGTTGTAGTCTGGTAACAAAACTTTTATAAGACTAATAACAGACTAAATTATACTTGAATACTTACAAATTCATAATATGTAAAACACATGGGAAAAGGATTTGTTTTTGCTATTTCTTCTAAATATGCTATAATGTTATTATCCACTGAAACCAATTCCTACATATGCAACATCTACATGACCAGGTGTAAGTTTTAGTATTATCCATAATGGAGGTATTATGCAACATCTACATGACCAGGTGAAAGTTTTAGTATTATCCATAATGGAGGTATTATGCAACATCTACATGACCAGGTGAAAGTTTTAGTATTATCCATAATGGAGGTATTATGCAACATCTACATGACCAGGTGTAAGTTTTAGTATTATCCATAATGGAGGTATTATGCAACATCTACATGACCAGGTGAAAGTTTTAGTATTATCCATAATGGAGGTATTATGCAACATCTACATGACCAGGTGTAAGTTTTAGTATTATCCATAATGGAGGTATTATGCAACATCTACATGACCAGGTGAAAGTTTTAGTATTATCCATAATGGAGGTATTATGCAACATCTACATGACCAGGTGTAAGTTTTAGTATTATCCATAATGGAGGTATTATGCAACATCTACATGACCAGGTGAAAGTTTTAGTATTATCCATAATGGAGATATTATGCAAACTCTGAGATAAAGACTTACACTTTAATGCTTATCTCTTTTAATAAAGGGTGACATAGTTTTCTAATGTCTTTATGATTGAGATTTTTTTTATCCACAGGTGAGTAAATTAGTTTTAAACAAATGTTATTCGTTATATTGGTGTCGGTGAGCTAATGAATTGTGAAAAATGGTTCTCCAAATTTTAGACAAATCAGATCATATATGTAAGTTGTCAAGGCAATTTCTGATTACAGGCAAGCTATTCCCCAACTTTCTGAAAGCGATATTTGTCTGTCTATCTTGTCTTCTCACTGTATAGTTGCATTTGTGTCCAAAAACATAAATACATATATAAAACAATTTTACAATGTTGTCCGAATGCAAGAAAGCAAGAAAATACAATTTGTGCCAAAAACAAAACCTGGTGTCCTTAAACAAACACTGTCCAAAGACAGAGAGAAAATATAGTAAGTCAAATTTCAACATATGCCACATGTTTTTGAACACATATTGTAAGTCAAATTCAACATTTGACACATCTGTTCTAACATACATAATAAGTCAAATTCTACATATGCCACATGTATTCTAACACTAAAGATCCTTTCATTTGATTTTTATAAAACTAAAAAAAAAAAAAAGCCTGGATTTAAACACAAAACATGATCAAAAGAGTCAATAATGTGAGGGAAAAAGACAATTCAACATAAATATAGTGCAAAAAAAAAATGACCACATTTAAAGAAAAAGAATGAAACAACAGAAAGTTTAAGAAAATTACCAGAGCTTTCATGTCTAACCTACACACAAATGAAAAGCTTTAACCAAAACCTTCACAAAACTGTTAACAATGACAATTCCAGAAAACTGACTGATCTGTCTTATTTTCCACAGACAAGGCATCAACAAAAATCATAGAAATGTAACTTTAAAATGAAGCAAATAATCGGTTTTATTTTAACAAATAAAAAGATTTGTACCTCTATAGAATTATAATCAACATATCATTATTGTGTGATGAAAAATTAAATCATGGATTATTTTATCTTAAACAAAAGTCTTATAACTTTCCTTTGAAAGAAAACAGACAACAAAAAAATTTTTTTGATAAAGACCCTTAAAAGAGAGAAAGATTAAACTTTGAATTAATCTGTTTTGCTCATTCACTGCAATATTTTTACTAAACAGCAAAATTTGAAGTTTATACTCAGCCGAGTTATGAAGACACACTAAAGTTTATACTCAGTTAAGTTATGAAGACACACTAAAGTTTATACTCAGCTGAGTTATGAAGATACACTAAAGTTTATACTCAGCTGAGTTATGAAGACACACTAAAGTTTGTACTCAGTTGAGTTATGAAGACACTCTAAAGTTTATACTCTATCAGTTGAGTTATGAAGACACATTAAAGTTTATACTCTATCATTTGAGCTATGAAGACACATTAAAGTTTATACTCAGTTGAGTTATGAAGACACACTAAAGTTTATACTCTATCATTTGAGTTATGAAGACACATTAAAGTTTATACTCTATCATTTGAGCTATGAAGACACAATAAAGTTTATACTCTATCAGTTGAGTTATGAAGACACACTAAAGTTTATACTCTATCAGTTGAGTTATGAAGACACACTAAAGTTTATACTCTATCAGTTGACTTATGAAGACACATTATAGTTTATACTCTATCAGTTGAGTTATGAAGACACATTAAAGTTTATACTCTATCAGTTGAGTTATGAAAACACACTAAATTATGGATGAACATAATATTCCACTCTTGCACATGTAGAGAGAAGGGATGAAATAATCTAGACTTGCGTTTTTAAAAAGACAGTAAAACAGTAGGCAAACATCAGATTTTAAACTTTCTATTGAATGGATATTTACATGACTGTGAATAGTAATGCATATTTACATGACTGTGAATGGTAATGGATCTTTACATGACTGAATGGTAATGGATATTTACATGACTGAATGGTAATGCATATTTACATGACTGTGAATGGTAATGCATATTTACATGACTGTGAATGGTAATAATATTTACATGACTGTGAATGGTAATGCATATTTACATGACTGTGAATGGTAATGCATATTTACATGACTGTGAATGGTAATAATATTTACATGACTGTGAATGGTAATGCATATGTACATGACTGTGAATGGTAATGCATATTTACATGACTGTGAATGGTAATGGATATTTACATGACTGTGAATGGTAATGCATATTTACATGACTGTGAATGGTAATGCATATTTACATGACTGTGATTGGTAATGGATATTTACATGACTGTGAATGGTAATGCATATTTACATGACTGTGAATGGTAATAATATTTACATGACTGTGATTGGTAATGGATATTTACATGACTGTGAATGGTAATGCATATTTACATGACTGTGAATGGTAATGCATATTTACATGACTGTGAATGGTAATAATATTTACATGACTGTGAATGGTAATGCATATTTACATGACTGTGAATGGTAATGCATATTTACATGACTGTGAATGGTAATAATATTTACATGACTGTGAATGGTAATGCATATGTACATGACTGTGAATGGTAATGCATATTTACATGACTGTGAATGGTAATGGATATTTACATGACTGTGAATGGTAATGCATATTTACATGACTGTGAATGGTAATGCATATTTACATGACTGTGATTGGTAATGGATATTTACATGACTGTGAATGGTAATGCATATTTACATGACTGTGAATGGTAATAATATTTACATGACTGTGATTGGTAATGGATATTTACATGACTGTGAATGGTAATGCATATTTACATGACTGTGAATGGTAATGCATATTTACATGACTGTGATTGGTAATGGATATTTACATGACTGTGAATGGTAATGCATATTTACATGACTGAATGGTAATGCATATTTACATGACTGTGAATGGTAATGCATATTTACATGACTGTGAATGGTAATGGATATTTACATGACTGTGGATTGTAATGGATATTTACATGACTGTGGATGGTAATGGATATTTACATGACTGTGAATGGTAATGCATATTTACATGACTGTGATTGGTAATGCATATTTACATGACTGTGAATGGTAATGCATATTTACATGACTGTGAATGGTAATGGATATTTATATGACTGTGAATGGTGATGCATATTTACATGACTGTGAATGGTGATGCATATATACATGACTGTGAATGGTAATAATATTTACATGACTGTGAATGGTAATGGATATTTACATGACTGTGAATGGTAATGGATATTTATATGACTGTGAATGGTAATGGATATTTACATGACTGTGATTGGTAATAATATTTACATGACTGATTGGTAATAATATTTACATGAATGATTGGTAATGGATATTTACATGACTGTGAATGGAAATGCATATTTACATGATTGTGGATGGTAATGGATATTTACATGACTGTGATTGCTAATGGATATTTACATGACTGTGAATAGTAATGCATATTTACATGACTGAATGGTAATGCATATTTATATGACTGTGAATAGTAATGCATATTTACATGACTGTGAATGGTAATGCATATTTACATGACTGTGAATGGTAATGGATATTTATATGACTGTGAATGGTAATGGATATTTACATGACTGTGAATGGTAATGGATATTTACATGACTGAATGGTAATGCATATTTACATGACTGTGAATGGTAATGCATATTTACATGACTGAATGGTAATGGATATTTACATGACAGAATGGTAATGCATATTTACATGACTGTGAATGGTGATGCATGTTTACATGACTGTGAATGGTAATGGATATTTATATGACTGTGAATGGTGATGCATATTTACATGACTGTGAATGGTGATGCATATATACATGACTGTGAATGGTAATAATATTTACATGACTGTGAATGGTAATGGATATTTACATGACTGTGAATGGTAATGGATATTTATATGACTGTGAATGGTAATGGATATTTACATGACTGTGATTGGTAATAATATTTACATGACTGATTGGTAATAATATTTACATGAATGATTGGTAATGGATATTTACATGACTGTGAATGGAAATGCATATTTACATGATTGTGGATGGTAATGGATATTTACATGACTGTGATTGCTAATGGATATTTACATGACTGTGAATAGTAATGCATATTTACATGACTGAATGGTAATGCATATTTATATGACTGTGAATAGTAATGCATATTTACATGACTGTGAATGGTAATGCATATTTACATGACTGTGAATGGTAATGGATATTTATATGACTGTGAATGGTAATGGATATTTACATGACTGTGAATGGTAATGGATATTTACATGACTGAATGGTAATGGATATTTACATGACTGTGAATGGTAATGCATATTTACATGACTGAATGGTAATGGATATTTACATGACAGAATGGTAATGCATATTTACATGACTGTGAATGGTGATGCATATTTACATGACTGTGAATGGTAATGCATATTTACATGACTGTGAATGGTAATGCATATTTACATGACTGTGAATGGTAATGCATATTTACATGGCTGTGAATGGTAATGGATATTTACATGACTGTGAATGGTAATGGATATTTACATGACTGAAAATGGTAATGGATATTTACATGACTGTGAATGGTAATGGATATTTACATGACTGTGAATGGTAATGCATATTTACATGACTGTGAATGGTAATGCATATTTACATGACTGTGAATGGTAATGGATCTTTACATGACTGTGAATGGTAATGCATATTTACATGACTGTGAATGGTAATGCATATTTACATGACTGTGAATGGTAATGCATATTTACATGACTGTGAATGGTAATGGATATTTACATGACTGTGAATGGTAATGCATATTTACATGACTGTGAATGGTAATGCATATTTACATGACTGTGAATGGTAATGGATATTTACATGACTGTGAATGGTAATGCATATTTACATGACTGTGAATGGTAATGGATATTTACATGACTGTGAATGGTAATGCATATTTACATGACTGTGAATGGTAATGCATATTTACATGACTGTGAATGGTAATGCATATTTACATGACTGTGAATGGTAATGGATATTTACATGACTGAATGGTAATGCATATGTACATGACTGTGAATGGTAATGGATATTTACATGACTGTGAATGGCAATGCATATTTACATGACTGTGAATGGTAATGGATATTTACATGACTGTGAATGGTAATGCATATTTACATGACTGTGAATGGTAATGCATATGTACATGACTGTGAATGGTAATGCATATTTACATGACTGTGAATGGTAATGCATATTTACATGACTGTGAATGGTAATGCATATTTACATGACTGTGAATGGTAATGGATATTTACATGACTGAATGGTAATGCATATTTACATGACTGTGAATGGTAATGGATATTTACATGACTGTGAATGGTAATGGATATTTACATGACTTTGAATGGTAATGGATATTTACATGACTGTGAATGGTAATGCATATTTACATGACTGTGAATGGTAATGGATATTTACATGACTGTGAATGGTAATGCATATTTACATGACTGTGAATGGTGATGGATATTTACATGACTGTGAATGGTAATAATATTTACATGACTGTGAATGGTAATGGATATTTACATGACTGTGAATGGTAATGCATATTTACATGACTGTGAATGGTAATGGATATTTACACGACTGTGAATGGTGATGCATATTTACATGACTGTGAATGGTAATGCATATTTACATGACTGTGATTGGTAATGGATATTTATATGGCTGTGAATGGTAATGCATATATACATGACTGTGAATGGTAATGGATATTTACATGACTGTAAATGGTGATGGATATTTACATGACTGATTGGTGATGGATATTTACATGACTGAATGGTGATGGATATTTATATGACTGTGAATGGTAATGGATATTTACATGACTGTGAATGGTAATGCATATTTACATGACTGTGATTGGTAATGCATATTTTTATGACTGTGAATGGTAATGCATATATACATGACTGAATGGTAATGGATATTTACATGACTGTGAATGGTGATGGATATTTATATGTCTGTGAATGGTAATGGATATTTACATGACTGTGAATGGTAATGGATATTTACATGACTGTGATTGGTAATGGATATTTATATGACTGTGAATGGTAATGCATATTTACATAACTGTGATTGGTAATGGATATTTACATGACTGTGAATGGTAATGCATATTTACATGACTGTGAAAGGCAATGCATATTTACATGACTGTGAATGGTAATGGATATTTACATGACTGTGAATGGTAATAATATTTACATGACTGTGAATGGTAATAATATTTACATGACTGTGAATGGTAATAATATTTACATGACTGTGAATGGTAATGGATATTTACATGACTGATTGGTGATGGATATTTACATGACTAATTGGTAATGCATATTTACATGACTGAATGGTAATGCATATTTACATGACTGTGAATGGTGATGCATATTTACATGACTGTGGATGGTAATGGATATTTATATGACTGAAAATGGTAATGCATATTTACATGACTGAATGGTAATGGATATTTACATGACTGTGAATGGTAATAATATTTACATGACTGATTGGTAATGGATATATACATGACTGATTGGTAATGCATATTTACATGACTGAATGGTAATGTATATTTACATGACTGTGAATGGTGATGGATATTTACATGACTGTGGATGGTAATGGATATTTATATGACTGTGAATGGTGATGCATATTTACATGACTGTGAATGGTAATGGATATTTACATGACTGAATGGTAATAATATTTACATGACTGTGATTGGTAATGGATATTTACATGACTGATTGGTAATGAATATTTACATGACTAATTGGTGATGCATATTTGCATGACTGTGAATGGTGATGCATATTTACATGACTGATTGGTGATGGATATTTACATGACTGATTGGTGATGCATATTTACATGACTGTGAATGGTGATGCATATTTACATGACTGTGAATGGTAATGGATATTTACATTACTGTGAATGGTAATGGATATTTACATGACTGTGAATGGTAATGGATATTGACATGACTGTGAATGGTAATAATATTTACATGACTGAATGGTAATGGATATTTATATGACTGTGAATGGTAATAATATTTACATGACAGTGAATGGTAATGCATATATACATGACTGTGGATGGTGATGCATATTTACATGACTGATTGGTAATGCATATTTACATGACTGTGAATGGTGATGCATATTTACATGACTGATTGGTAATGACTGATTGGTGATGCATATTTACATGACTGTGATTGGTAATGCATATTTATATGACTGTGAATGGTGATGGATATTTACATGACTGAATGGTAATGGATATTTACATGACTGTGAATGGTAATAATATTTACATGACTGTGATTGGTAATGGATATTTACATGACTGATTGGTAATGGATACATAAATGTATATGACAAGCACAATTTATTTATGTAGATTTAATTTTTAAGTCAAATGGTTGTTAGTTTTAATACTTCTAGAATCATCTGTGGTATTTTTACAGTAACAAGACTAGGATACATAATTCTAACAGATGTAAGACTACTGATGATCCAATTACCATAGGGACTAATTTAACAACAACAGAATCTGATCTCTTGCACCACAGAAAACAGATATGTGTACTCACTGTTTAAATGGGAACACTCAAAGTGCTGAGTCAATAATGGTGTATGTTAATTTAATTGCATAGGTGAACATTTAGTTGAGAAGCCATTAATAGGTCAGTTTGTATTAGGCAAATTGGCAACATGTAAAAAGAGATTTAGTAGTATATATGGTAGTAGGTGTATGTTCCTGAATCAATTCATAACAGGTATTATAAAATACAGGTGTAATAAGTCAGGAAGCTATTTCAATTCCTAGGAATAAATTCCCTTTAACACATACTGAATGACTGTTTGTACATATGAAATTGACAACTATGTTCTAGAGTGTTTCTTGCAGACATGCAATTGTTATTGCTTCTAATCTACATGCTACATGTATGTTTTATAAAATAAATGTTATTACTTCTGACCAATAGGTGTCCAGTATAAAAATCCAAAAGTAAAATGTCTGACAAACTTACATAAACTCAACATGATATTAGAACCTTTGAATGATAAAATTTATTTCTTGAGTTGTGCAGATGTACATATAATGTAACGGATGCAAACAGAAATGCATGAGCCAACTAATCCAAAGGAACTGTCAGAATGGATAGAATAATTCAGTGATATCTAATAATTCCAGGTTCAATTTAAAAAATTACAATTTGATTGTAAAAGGTGGATGGAAAACTGGTTTGAACTGTCTCCATTGTTGTCTAACAGATTCCTTCTTTAAAAAAAAAAAAAAAAAAAAAATGAAAAGAACTCTGGAAAGATTATGAAACATGATAAAGGCTGTGCCCAATATATAATGGTTAATGCATAAAAGGTGCATTATATTGATACATATATAAAGATAACAAGAAACGTGTTCATGAAAAACACAAATGCCCTGCCACAGTGACCCCCACACAGACCCGTTTACCCAAGGGCATGACAATAATTTTTGTCATTTGAGTTTATATGTCAACACACCACTGATTGCTGATCCAAAATCAACTGTTTTATTCCTGCAGCATCACCTAAAGTAGAGCTGATACAAAATAAAATAAAATTCCTATTTGAATATTTGTGGATTGTATTTGGATAGCTGTTAATAAATCTATTGAATTATCTTTATTATTCCTTCATATTTTTGGTCTACTGTGATATTTATTGACAACTCTCTCCCCCCCCTCACACCGTTGCCTTGCTGTATTGAAAACACTGTGAACGCAGTCATCTAAATCTAATTCAATAACTCTGTTGAGGTCTTGAGTAAACTTTCTTTCTTTATCTTCAAACTCTTTGTGACCAACATGTTTGTTAGTGCTGATAATGGACTATAGGTAAAAAATGTCAGTAACTCTTCATTATTTCTTCAATTAATTGTAACAACTACATTCTACAGGAATTAATTTTTACAATGAAAATCGCAAAAATCCACTTTTAACGTATCTTGACTGGAGTAGAAAACATTGAAAACAATTCTTGCACACAGTTGATGACTCAATATTTCTTAATTTTAACATGTAAAATATCCAATTTTGACTGAGTATCAGGAATATAAGTAATTAATCCAATAGTGCTCGAATTCCGAATTAAGTTACATTGTTTAAAGAATTTGTTGGTTTTTATATGACCCCTGTTCTATATCATGTGCTTTCCTGTCATGCAGTGAATGGACCATTTTCAATTCTGATGGACTGTAAGGGTTGATACCAATCTATTCCAGTCCAGGGTAAACAGTAACCACCAATCAGAACTGTCCAGGGTAAACAGTAACCACCAATCAGAACTGAAAGTAGCCTATTCACAGTGTGACATATTGGAAGTGGGTACCCTAAAAATGGGATCCAAGTAGACAAGACATGAAGCAACAGAGAAGTAGTTATAAGTTGCTGAACATGCTGATGGTATAAGAAAATTAGCACAGAGTCAATGAGGTATCAGATTTAAAACTGCTCAAATTAGTCATCTTGTGTTAATTGGGAAAATGGAGTGGGATCTGTCAATAGGTTCCTTTTTTTTCACTGACTGAAACAAGTGCCCGGTGTCAGCATAGTCCACTGACTGAAACAAGTGCCTGGTGTCAGCATAGTCCACTGCTGAGTCTGGTTTTTGATGCTGCTACTCACTAGGTAAACAAATGAATATTTAAATACTGATTTTCTATTTGAATATTCACAGAAAAATATTCTGATTTGAATGTTCAGTTATTTGTTTCAGCTCAACCCTAAAGTAGCTGTGACTAATGATACAGTTGCCCATCTCACTAATTAGCCCCCCCCCCCCCAACTAACCCACCTCTGCTACAGCAAGATCACAATTTATGGGACAAATCGTCTTTATTTTAAGACTATCTCATCTTTCAATCACAATGATCATAAAATCAACTTTTTTTAATTTTATTTGTTCAGAGTTCATCATAACTCCAAACTCACGGACTTGACATAATCAACAGATATGTTTTCACTCAGTCACTAAGCCACTTAGATTTTGTGCCTTCAAACAATATAAAGCATTTCATTGATTAATTTGATTAACCTAATAAATGAATAGAATTCTGACATACTGAGGAAACAGACTCAGCCCATACAATCAATACAATGAATTATAGTACATATTTTTTGGTAAATTTCTACGGAAAATTTGGCAAAACAAAGAAGTAAACAGATCTGTACATGAAAAACTAAAATGACCCGAAATACAAACAAAGGGATAGACGGACAGACAAGGGTAACAGCATAAGCCCATTTCAACATTCGTGGTAGGGTTTACGAACTACTCTTTGTCGAATGTGCATTTTTCATTCTTCAGGCTTAGTTTCAGCTGGTTACAAGCTAAGTCACTTTATATGTCAACATATATGAGAGTCTTCCATTTTCCCCCAGCCATTATTTTTACCATGCTTACTAAAAATTCAAAATGTGTTCATGGAATGTGAATGCCCAACAACAGTGCCTGAAAACTGACCTCAGCACAAAAATTAGAGCGGTTGGATGGATGGACACATGAATGCACTGTATCTATGGCATAGCTAAGTATACACATGAATGATCGTGTGTGTTAAAACTCACAATACTATGTTTTAAAGTTCCAGGAGGAGCACTCTTCGAGCCCACTTATAAGTGCATACATCAGAAAATTTCCTGATTATGCTGCTGTGTATGTCCCTACCACATTATACAGTATAGCAGGAAGTCCAAATCTTCAACTTACACATAGTACCGTAATAATCGCTTATAAGTTGAGTCCGATTGCAAGCAACATAGATCCTGATCTACCATCACATAATGTGCCGCCAGATCATGGTCTATTTTGTTTGTTCTACTGATTACTACTAACAAACTGCATAGACCCAAATCTGCCATCACATTATGCAACAGCAGATGTGGGTCTGTGCAGTTTGAAGTTGAACTTGACTTATAAGTGAATATATATGGTATCTGTCAATTAGAAGTAGTTCTTATGAGTGTGAAAACGATACTGTTGATAAATTTGCTGTGATATTTTCTATATGTATATGAAACAGTATCTCAGTTTTTGTGTCTCAATTTAAATAATCAGTTTTATCACACATTTGAATTTTCAACAGAGTGTGTATAAAGGGAACAACGAGCCACAAATATACCACATAAACGGAACCTGTTTAAACTGAAAATTATAATCAAAATTTTTGGCTTAAAAACAAGGACTGCTTGCAAGCCACTTGGGTAGCCAGGGTTATCTAAAGCAAGGCATTTCTGGTTTGGTAAAAGAATGGGTAAAGAGAGACATGTGTATCACATAACGCATTATGACTGACACTGAAAGCATGCTGGATTCTGAATACACTTACAGACTCAACAGCATTGGTCATTACTGGTCCTGCCTAAAGAAATAAGCAAATTATACATGTATATATTTCTGACTGTGCAAAGATTTTCTGCTGAGTGTGCAAAATAACTGGCTTCAAGAGAAACTACACTTTGTTCATATGTGGATCTAAAAAGCATGTGTCATAAAAGATACTGACTTGAGAAACTGTTGACTGTGAAAAAATTATGTCAAGCATGACAAATATTGTTGGCTTCTACAGAAACTACACTATATAAATGTGGATGTAAAAAGCATTTGCCATTACATGTACTGTCTTAAAAATCAAGCAAAGTATTGCTGACTGTGCAAAAATATTAATGTAAACTGCGGAGTGTGCAAAAGTTGTCAGTTAAAAAGAAAAACTGAACTTTGTCTAGACGTGGATTTAAGCAGACTGATAGTTATAACAGTGCATAAAAACTCGAGAAAACAGGACAGTAGCAGATAATTCTCTTATACTTTCTTAGCTTTTTATTACTTTTTTAAAAGCATTTTCTCCTTTTTAAAAAAAATCTACTCCAAGTCAAAGTAATATAATATGTTTTTCTTTTGATTACATCTTTCTGCAGAGTCTTTTTGTACCTGCTTTAATTGTCAGGAATAAAAGTCAAAATATCACATTAAATATATGAGATTGGTCAAACAAACAAAAAATGGCACATGAAGTAATATGATGTAATGCAATATGCATTAAGGCCATTACTTAAAAACTTGATAACTTTCAGGTAAATAAAGGTAATGCAATGAAAAAAGGATATTTATGCTGTTAAACAATACATTCTACTTTAAATACACATAAGCTCACTGAGCCAAATAAATACAACTTTAATTCAGAACAGCTTAGAAGTGAATTTTTATAAACATCCAACACTTCAATACTTGTAACTTTTTTTAAAAATCATGAAAGAAGTTTTTGTACCCCTATGCACATTAAAAAATATGTATGGTCATCCACTAAAGAAGAATGTAAAGATTAATGTGTGTAAAATTATAAAATTAAAATTGTCAATATACACTCTTAACTTTGAAGAACTTGTATAATTTATGCTCATTTCAAATTCTTTTCAGTCAATGTGAATTTTTATAACTCAGTGTGAGATCTAATTTGGGGCTAGTCTTACACTACAAACTAGTATAGAAAAAACATCCTTTCCTCATGATCGGCTCAAAAAATGTCATAATAGGATAATGTATCAAGCGTATATGTCAAAATATTTTGCAGAGGAATTTTCTGTGTCAGAGCCAACTACAATACTATACTGAAGAAGCTAGAAAGTTTTGAAATCAAAATGAAGTAGCAATAGTCTAAACCCATTTCATTCAGTGCAGAAAATATTTTTACCTTTTCCTTGAAATCTGCCCAAATATCTTTGCTACCTTTTTGTACTTTCTTCCCTTGTTTCTGAAAGCAAATAAAGATGATGGAAGATGTTGCTGATGATGACAAAGATAATGATGATTATGATGATGATACAGAGGTGTCAAGCCCTACTGATGTGAAATAGGAACGTCAGGTTAAAAAATCAGAATCTTTACATAAAAGCAAGGAATACTTCATACTTTTATCTGCTTCCAAGTACTCTTTGGTTGAAACTTGCTTCCTATAATCATCTTTCCTGCCATGTGACATGATTAAGTCCACCAAGAAAAGACTGCAAAGGCATGTCCCATATGGAATTTCAAAGGCACAGTATTCATCCAATGTTGATGCTTTGCATGTCCCATTTGTAATTTCTAATGCATGGCATTTCATCCAATGCTGATGCCTTGCATGTCCGATTTGGAATTTCAAAGGTAATGTATTCATCCAATGTTGATGCCTTGCATGTCCCATTTGGAATTTCAAAGGCACAGTATTCATCCAATGTTGATGCTTTGCATGTCCCATTTGTAATTTCTAATGCATGGCATTTCATCCAATGTTGATGCCTTGCATGTCCGATTTGGAATTTTAAAGGCAATGTATTCAACCAATGTTGATGCCTTGCATATCCCATTTGGAATTTTAAAGGCAATGTATTCATACAATGTTGATGCCTTGCATGTCCCATTTGGAATTTCTAATGCATGGCATTTATCCAATGTTGATGCCTTGCATGTCCCATTTGGAATTTCTAATTCATGGCATTTATCCAATGTTGATGCCTTGCATATCCCATTTGAATTTTAAAGGCAATGTATTCAACCAATGTTGATGCCTTGCATGTCCCATTTGGAATTTCTAATTCATGGCTTTTATCCAATGTTGATGCCTTACATGTCCCATTTGGAATTTCTAAGCTCATGTTGTTTTTTCAAACAGGTGAAATCGTCATCAACAGTTCATTTTGACATCTTTCTTGAAATCGTCATCAACAGTTCATTTTCTGTCTTCAGCTTTCTAGGTGAATCAGTGCACTAACCGATGCGATTTTTAATAGGTCAATATTCAATTGCTTTTCAATTGTAGCATCATCAGCAGAAAAGGCAGAGATTGTTCTGATTAAATTGCTTTTGTGCTAAAAGTGCTTAGCTAGCATTTTACAAAAGAAATACAATCAGACATTTACAAGGATTTCAGTGATCTAAATACACCTCTCCCTCAAAAATTCGCACACAACGGGGTCCAAAAACTTAGACTGCAGACCTCAGAAAAATTAAGAAAGGGATGGACATCGACAGTGAGAAATGGGGGACAGGTTAAGTAGTTGAATACTCATGTAATAATCTAATTGCAGTGGGAATAATTGTCAATAAATAGCTTGTTCTAATGAAGTTCTTCACTTTTCTGTATAAATTGCCTTTATTTTCAATGTATCCAATCTCTGAAAGATCATTTAAAACTTTATTCCAAGTGGTTTCAACACACATCAAATGTGTACCAGCAAAAACACTGTATTATGTCACTGCTTTTTGCATGTGAATGTGGATACATTCTAGTGTTACTGTAGATTCAGAATAAAACAAGACTCTTTATTTAAAAAAGTGTGACATTTATTTAGAGAAATAATGTAGAAACTCAATTTTTAAAAACAATCGTTATATTTAATTTAGTCAAATACTGATGCTGTGATTTCTTTACAAGTTCTAGCAAAATTTCTGCTGATCCTTGAGCAAACCTCTGAGTGCCAATTTGGTAATTTTAAGTTCACTATAAACTTTGGTACTTACATTTCCATAATGAACCCTACCTGTAAAACTAAACTTTACCTGCACTTTGCACACCTTTTGCTTGGTTCCTTTGCTATCATTGATCACATTTGTGAATGAGTATGATAAACCACTGATTAATGTTATATTCTTTAATTATGTTACATGCACTTACAGTGTTCTTAGTGTTCAATTACTCAATTGAAATGAGTTGACTTAAAACACTACCATGACTGCTATCTCTTATGCAGGTAGAATCTGCATGCCTTTCAACTTTTTTATTCTACCTCCTTTACTTGATTTGACACAAAAGACTAATTAATGTGATAATACAATGCAGGTCAACTTATAATTGATTGTAACAATGTAACCAACACTTCCACAAGTCAGAGATCAGAACATAGCCAGTACTTAATTAGGTTCTCACGGAAACACTTGCAGGCATAACTGTGATGGTCAATTGACACTTTTCACATTTAAATACAAGATGGCACATCACATTTATTATAATTACACTGAAACCGAATTTAAAGATAAAACAAACACAAATTTCGCTCGACAGGACTTATTTTATTGCCACCAGTAGGCATTACTGACATTTTAATTGATCAATATTTCGTCATATATTTTTATTTACAGTGTACTGAGAATTTAAAAAAAAAATCAAAATTGAACAAAATATATGACTTTTATTAAAAGTTATGAATTTCATAATTTTTAACCAAATTTCCAGGCACTAACAGCTGTTTTGGATGATGAAACGAGCACTAACTGCTGTTTTGGATGATGAAACAAGCGATATATCAAGGTTTCATTTTACTAACTTTGATCACGATTTTCTTCATGTTTAAAAATAGAGCCCATATCTTTTGTTATTTTTGTAGAAGGAAAAGAAATGGGATCCATGCCTGACCTCATGTTATAAGCGGGTTCAGAAGTTATCCAGGCACAATTTATCGAGGGAGAGGTGTACTGGTGTTGAAGCTGTGGTTAACCAATATAAAATTTTATCTAACAAGAAAATCAGAATCTGAATGAAGTGATTGTAATGGTGTAAATAGAGGTTAACAACTAGAATAATTCCACCAAAACTGAAATGGTTAGCATCTTTGATGACAATGATGATAGTGGTGACCATGACAATTTTGAAAGTGTAGACGTTTCATCACTTTTAAAAAGGACTCTATCTCAGACCTGCCAACATTGAAAAAATCAAAATCAGGAGTTTGCCATCAAATGACCATTAAAAATCAGGAGGCAGGGTAAAAAATCAGGAGTTTGCCACCAAATGACCATTAAAAATCAGGAGGCAGGGTAAAAAATCAAGAGTTTGCCATCAAATGACCATTAAAAATCAGGAGGCAGGGTAAAAAATCAGGAGTTTGCCATCAAATGACCATTAAAAATCAGGAGGCAGGGTAAAAAATCAGGAGTTTGCCATCAAATGACCATTAAAAATCAGGAGGCAGGGTAAAAAACCAGGAGGTACAAGATTAAGGTGTATATATCGTGATATATTAATTTTATACATCTACTTTTGTTGATTGATGCCATTTTATGTTGTTAATCAGAGAGATATAAAGGAACAGAGAGATGCTGAGAGATAGGCAAAAAAAGAGATCTTTTTTAGAAGATAAAAATCTCCTGAAGCTGAAGATGTTTATTTACAAAAATGTACAAAATTACAGCATTTGTTATTTGAGTCCATTGTACGTTACAGATTTGCATTTCTGCAAAAGTTCATCATTTATTGGTCCTTGAGTGCCGAATCTGATAACAACAATAGCTTCCCGGGTTGTTGCTGACAGACTGGCTCTTTGGTTGGTTCTATTTTTTCTGACCATTGAGAAGGTTCTCTCAGCATTGCTGTTGCTGTGTTGTATTGAGAGTATGGACAGCATTACTCTCCCAAGGGTTGGAAACAACAGTTGGCCAGTTCCATCCTTTATTTTCCCGATAGCAACCTAATGATGATCTGCTCTTTCCACATGCAATTCTGTATCAAAGTTGTAGCTTTGGTAAAGCTGAAACTGCCTATGTAACTCATCAGTGTTGAACTTGGTAAATATGTAAACTAATAGTATTTAATTTTATTCACTTCAAATACTTACTCTAGTAAAAATAGTCTCTGCTCTGATCACCGATAAGTCATTCTTGTAATTTTTCATGGAAAATTCCAGTGGCTTCATGCTGCTAATATTTTTTTCACACTGTTTGTGTTTGGCTGTTGTTCTGTGTTTATTAATGTCATCTAGACCACCAGATCAGATTGAGAGATGCTGTGAGCACCACTGGCAGAATGAATGATAGGCCCCTTGAGATGATGGACAAAAGAAAGCAAACTACTTCTCCCAATCACTCTTATATTTTTCGCTTTTTGTTGAGAAACTTATCCATGATTATGATGCTAAGATTCGCTGATGGGGTCGGATAAAGAGAGTCACCATGTGAGTCAATTGCTTTAATGGCGGACAACAACTGGAAATTGGATATTGCTAAGAAACAAAACAAGACATAGAAACAGAAAAACAGAAAGAAAAAAAAATAAGGAAAAAAACTTTTTAATCCGGGGTTTTGAAAAATTGGGAGTTTTTCATAAAAATTGGGGACTCAGGAGACAGGTCCAAAAATCGGGATTCTTCTGATTTTTTCAGTAGGGTTGGCAGGTCTGGTATCTTCTGAGATTCCTTTGTACATACGGATTAATTTCTGATTTATATTCAAAAACGAATATTTTATCTGCTAATACATCAAATTTACATACTTTTTTATCGCTCATCATTAGAAGAAAAAAAAATACATTACTTGATTCTTACTTGAACTGTGCAGAATTTATAGAGTGAACATGGTAATCCTTGTAGGCAATTTATCATTTTAAAAGTGTGGAAAAACCTCTGTCAGCTATACTTTTGAGGTATTTTTAACAGATTATGACATTTCAAACCAATGAATAGATAGTTATAGCTGCTCCATAGCCTGCTGTAATGAAATACAGAAATGTGAGTAAATGATTCACTAGTAGCATTTTTGAGCGACAGGAAAACTTTACTGCAAAATTTAGCACAAGACCTAAAATGGACTCAAAATTAGACTCTACAGTGAACTCTCTTATCCCAGATAAAAGCATGAAAAACTTGAATGAATTTTCTCTAGTTCTGTCACAAAACTGAACTTTACAGGTACTGAACTTGTAAATGGATGCTAACTCTAATAACCCTCAAATGCATTTTGATATAGAAAGATATGAACAATTCTGAAGACAAAGTATGTATATTTCATAAAGTTAACTTCTGTACTAACAATTATTTATTGTAGGTTAATACCCGACTTACTCCATTCTTGTCAAATAATGACTGTCTTCATGGAAACAAAATTTCTTTAATTTCTGTTATGTTTCGACAAGGAATGGAAAAACTATACAAATCCTTAAGATACCAACATCCTGGTGGTATTCACATCTAATTAAAGTTTTATATTGACTTTAGTGTTATTTTTATGGCAGATATTATACTGTAGTAGAAATGGAGTGAATAAAATTACTTTTTTATATCTCACCTTCATATTATTGAGCCATTCCTTGTATCGGGACTGGGCATTGAGTTTGTCTGCATGAAGGATGGCCTCTCTTTCAAACAAGTCAGCAAACCCCTTTCCTGAATTTAGCATATCTAGCCGCTCATTGATGAACTGAAAAAAAAAATAAATAGAACTACTAGCGGTGTAGCGGTGGGTGTATCACAAGACTCCACTCACTACAATTTGCTCCATAGGGCCTTAAACAGATGAACTTGTGTTGGGAACCAAAGTTAGGATAAGATAGGCATTCAGGGGCCATGACTCCTCCAAATGATGTTGTCCAGGGACCATGACTCCTCTACTGTATTTTCATGCACATATCCCGTGGGTTATACAGGATTTTACATACCCCACACCCCCCATATGGGTTATCTTGGTAGGCGGGCTATATCAGTTCTTTTTATACAGTTATCAGCTTATTTTTAAATTTAAACAGATATGATTTTTAATAATTATGTGATAATGACTTTTAAAAGTTTGTTTATGTTAAACAGAATCACAACAGAAGTAAGACAAGCACGAAAAAATGGATGCCAGGAAGTTAATTCTAGCTACACCTATTGAAATACGAACAAATTGCAATAGTCTTTTATGGGAATAGATCAATGCAAGAGGTTCTAAAGAGCTATTTTTTCACATAATTAAAAGTATCCAGATCTTCATCACATCGGTATTCATCCATCCCTTTTTGTTGCAGTGGATGACAATGCCAGCTGATACGTGGTCGGTTCATGTGAGATTATGTTAGGGTTTGTGCAGGGTATAAGCATGGGCGAGGTATACTAAATTTGTACACAATTAGTGAATTTCTGTAGGGTATATGCTTGGGCAAGTTACACATGTGGGCAGGATATATGTGTGAAAATAGGGTAAATGATGATATTAAGGGGCCACGACTCCTCTAAACGATGATATTCAAGGGCCATTACTCCCCCAAATGATGATATCCAGGGGCCATTACTCCTCTAAATGATGATGTTCTGGGGCCATGACTGTCTAAATAATGATATTCAAGGGCTATGATTCCTCTAAATGATGATATTCCAGGGCCATTAGTCCTCCAAATGATGACATTCAGGGGCCATGACTCCTATAAATGATGATATTCAGGGGCCATTACTCCTCCAAATGAAGATATTCAGGGGCAATGACTCCTCTAAATGATGATATTCAGGGGCCCTGATTCCTCCAAATGATGACGTAGAATACTTGAAATCCAACTCCTTCATGGTCTCATCAATACAAGCAACATTGCATGTAAAAAAAGAGATTATGTAGTTGATTGACAAGGACAATAACTCTGTCCAAAATGGAGTAGACATGACGCATAGGTCTATAAAACAATATTCACATTAACTTGCATCAGAATATACTGAATGGTTCTTGAGCTATGCTGATTACAAGCAACATGCCATGCAAGGATATTAGGTCAATTGACAAAGGACATAGCTCTGTCCAAAATGGTGTAGACAAGACAAAACCAATAAAATGCACATTTAGCTCTAAGAGACAATGTTCTTATTAAATTCCATCAGAATATGTTGAATGAGTCTTAAGCTATGCTTGACAAGGGGCATAACTCTGTCCAAAATGGAGTAGACAACTACAAACCCATTAAAGATACATTTAAGTCTATGAGTCAATATTCACACCAAAATGCATCAGAATATGTTGGTTGGTTCTTGAGCTATTCTGGTTACATGCAACATCCCCAGGGAAGATATGAAGTTAATTGTCAAGGGCCATAACTATATCCAAGTTGGAATTGATGAGACAAAACATATAAAAGGCAAATCTAGGTCTATGAAATAATGTACACCCCAAATTACAACAGAATATATTAAATGGCTCTCAAGCTATGCTAGTTACAAGGACCTGCTGTAGGGGTGGTGTAAAATTGATCAAAAAAGGGCAATAACTCCATCAAAATTGGACATGGAAAGACTAAACCTTAAAAGGCACATCTACCTGTCATAGGCAATTCACCTACTAAATGGCATCCAATTATTTGTAAGGGTTGCAGGGCTTTGGTGGTTACATGCAATGTGAATGGATGCTGAGATAGAGAGACAGATGTACAGATTGAAACTGTGATTTCTATAGGGCTACTACATCTCGATGTGTGGCCCTAAAAAGCTTATTTGCCTACCATGCACTGACACTTATTTTACACACATTAACTTCTTAGACATTCTGATGGGACACTCAGGTTCGATTTAGATACCATACTCTAAAATCATGTCTAAATGACCTAAAAAGTGTAGAAAATTGTTCTTCATTAGAATTTCATATGTTCTGCTTGCATGCATAATTTTATAAAAATTTTCAAAATCCAATATTCCACCCAGCAAGGGCAACAAACATGGATATTTAAAAGTTCAAAAATTTATATCTATCTAACATGTAATTGTAATGATTTTAGATCTGTGACATGAATATAGCAGGGGTATTTAGTGTTACACTTGTCTGTCCAACCTGTACATATGAATATTCTGAAATACTTGTGTGCACCTACTCCCATATCTTTCTATAGGTTTTGTTGAAACATGGCGGGCTTTAATAATACAAAGTCATCATGTGCATATTGCCCCGTCATTACAACGATACGTTTTGAAGCATTATGGCTCTATCTGGTGTTAAATGAATCTGCTATATATGATAATTCTTGTGTATAGAATAATTCCTCCATCCAGCTTTGGATAAACTGCCTGACACTCAGCAGACATTATTGACGTGAAGTTAACACATGCTTATTTTTCTATCATGCTCTGATGCATTTTTGCAGAGTTATGTCCCTTCTTTGGCATTAAATGTATATATTTTTGTTAATGATAAATTCTTGTGTATGGAACTACTCCTCCATCCAGTTTTGGATAAACTGACTGGCACTCAGCAGACATTACTGACATGAGGTTAACATATGCTTATTGTTCCATCATGCTTTGATGCATATTTCTATCAACATGCAAATATTGTTCTGTCATGACACTCTGATGTATTTTTTTCCAGAGTTATGTCTCTTTTCTTTTTTTGGTGTTAAAAGTATATACTATATTTACTATATATATATAATACATCAGAATTCTTGTGTACATTCATAGCTTTTGATGAACGCCATGAATCAATCCTATCAAACAGAAAATAATGACATGAAGTAACCATGGGCACATCATTTTGTCGTCACATTTTGATGTGTCCCCCCCCCCCCCCCCCCCCGTGAGTTATGCCCTTGTGGTGTTAAATGTACTGTATATACTGATTTATAAATTGAATCCAACTGCAAACAACACAAACCCTTATCTGCTGTTGCATAATAATGCACCAGCAAATCAGGGTTTATGTTATTTGTTCAACTGATTACTCCCAACAAATAACACAGACCCAGTGCATTATGCAATGGCAGATCTGGGTCTGCACAGTTTGCAGTTGGACTCAACTTACAAGCAAGTATATATGGTAATATATGTGAGAATTCTTGCATGGACAACTTATGATGAAATGCCCTGAAGCTTGGAAGATATTAGTGATGTCAGGTGAACATGTTCTGCTGCCAAGCTCTTAGGTGTTATTGCTTTCTTTGAAGTTATGCCTCTCTTTTTTGCAATCCATACATAAGGTTCTCCTGTGTTTTTATATATATATATATATATATATATATACACACACACACACATATACATATACATACATACATACATACATTCTGCCCCAGTTATTGCTCTTTTCAACATGCACCACTCATTCAAACAAGCAGTGGCAGGAGGATCTGTGTCCTATGGACACATTTCTAGTTTCAAACTTTGCACTTTTCCTCAAATAAAAAAAATAGAATAAAAAACATTACAAGAGAAATTTCAAAATTATTTCTTAATACATTTATAGAATAGAAGAATAATTTACTTGTGTCGACTTTATAATCAATGCAATCTTGTGTTAGGCTGGTCAAAAAGATAATACATTTTAATGTTCCATGTACAATTATCATATATGATTATAGGTACATTAAAACAAAACAAAACAAAAAATGCTTTCAAACCAAGCACTTAGCTGTTTCAGAATTCAACAATATTGGAAAATGGAGGGGTTGGGGACACTATTTAGAGGTGCATACTACAGTACACAGATTGACTCTGTTTCATTTGTGCTGGTGTAGGGTGTTGCTGAGTATAGTTTAGTGACACTCTGGATAAATTCTGGTACTTGTACTAAACTCACCTGGTGTAAATTACCATCAACATCACAGGAACTAAATGGCCAATTTGAAAATAACCTTGGATAGTACATTTTATCACTAAATGGACTCGTAACGAATGGTAACTCCATCAGCCAAAAATCAATCAAGTCTTAAACCTCACAGCTGAGGATATGCAGCAGTTTTGAACTCCATGGGTCAAATACCACAAAGTTCAACACCTAGATATTACACATTGTAGTGGGGTGTAAACCAGTGGCAGCTACACAGGTATGAGTGGAAAGAGGTTTGTGCAGTTTGTTTGTACTCTACCTATTAAAATTTGCCATCAGCAATACTCTCACAACAGTAAAAGCAGACATGCCCAAATACCTACATTCCACTGAAAAAAAATCAACACCCCAAAACACAGTGTAGCTCGGGCTTGACCCTTCAAAAACACATTGATATTACATAGTGTAGTGGGGGTATAAACCAGTGGCAGCTACACAGGTATGAGTGGAAAGTGGTCAGAGCACTTTGTCTGCATTCTGCCTATTAAAAATTGCCATCAACAGTACTCTCACAACAGTAAAAACAGACATGCCCAAATACCTAAACCATTGAAAAATAAGCCTAATGACATGTTCCACCATTTGTCAACATCCACATCAAACCATGCCATCACCCACAGTTCATCTTTGAAAATGCCTAAAATGGACTACTCTGTCTTGACAGGTTTGAAAAGCAAATACTCATAATACTGATGAAAACAATATTTTGGCAAATCCGGGCATTCAAATTGTGATCAGTCCAGTTGAAATTTCAGGTTCACAATAGTTATACTAAACTCTTGCAATACCCATTTCTGTATACTATACTAAAATCATATGATGACCAAACACAATACTAGAGCAGATCATTTGGTGTTCTGATAACTGGATCAGGTATATTTGAACTCATCGAAATATTACATATTTGATTGACTGAAACTTTGTTATTTGTCCTTGCTTACATCAATTCTGATGTGTATATTAATGTGGGTCATGATATGTTTGCTGACATGTATTGTTCTACAAGTTACCAATAATAAATCAATATCATGCAAATACTTTACATGGAATATCAGGGAGTATCCACTAGCTTCCACTGTTGTGTACTGTGAAAATTACATTGACATAAATGCTACTTGTATCCCATTACTGTTACAAATGTTTGCATATAAAAGTCCATCTGAAAACAACACTATATCTCATTTCTGATTTCATATGAATCTATATACCTGTTGAAAGATCTGCAAGTGAAACATGTTTTGCAGGCAGGGCTGCATGGAAATCGGTCTAGACTGTATAAAAGCTTCAGGATTGAAGGTGATGGTCTCACCTTCCTGGAATTTTAGTGCATCTCGATAACCACCTGCAAAGAAAAGAATTTTTCATGAAATTTGAAAATCATGAGACAGAAATTGAACGCAGTATTTTAAAAAAATAAGACTATGTTTAAAGATAAAGCAGAATACTTTATACACATCAGTGTTGGTAGTAAAATTCCACTTGAGTCAGAATATGACATCAGATACCAGGCTTTACATAATGTCTTACATCAAATTCTGATCCTGAAGGTGAAATTTTCCTGTCCAACCAAGTAACACTTTCTCAAACAATGCTCTTCACCTCTGAGCTGGGGACCAGACCATGGTACAAAATATAACATCTAGCCAAGATGTATATTTGGGACAAGTTCATCAAAATCTCTCAGAAGCTTGCAAGGCTATGGCTGAACATGAAAATAGTGACTGATGAACAAACTGATAGAAAGACAATGGCCCATACATAATACACTGTCAGGATGGGTGTATAAAAATAGCAATTTTCTCCTGGACTCAATTTTAATAAAGGGTTCATTCTGCTATAAAGATGGTCACTTAAGAAATATTGGACTACTGTGAATTAAAACTTTTTTTGTGCGGTACCATTATTCATGGATTTTGAGGTTGCTACAAAACACAAATTCAAAGATTCATTGAACAATAATCCTTCTCTGAAAACAAAAGGACCCCTCCTCCAATCCAAGAATTTAAATACCAACGAAATGTCATTTTTATCCTACCACAAAAATTATACCCACGAAAAAAAAAATTGAATTGACAATATTAACTTTTTGTAAAGGTTTGGTTTTTACATGCTGTGTATACTCACTTGTCAGTTCTACCTGCAAACAACATAGACTCTGATCTGGCATCACATAATGTGTCAGCAGATTAGGGTCAATGTTTTTTGCTCTACTGATTACTCCTAACAAACTGCATAAACTCAGATCTGCCGGTGCATATTGTGATGACAGATCTGGGTCTATGCAATCTGCAGTTGGATATGACGAATAAGCGAATATATATGGTAGCTATGGATCCAAGAAATTAAAAATCACTTTAAAAATTAAAAGCTGATGTGCAATATCTCATGCTACTTTTAGTTGAATAATCTATCCCCAAGTAAGGTTTACTACATACAAAAGTACGCGACAAAATGATCTGCCACCTACTGATCATAACAGCAAAAGTATGAGTAACTAAAAATTCATCACATTTGCCCAGTTTGAAGAGCAGACTCCTCTTATCAAACACACAAGCGAAAGTGTATGTTGGTGAGTGAATTTTTTCAGTATAACACAATTATCGAGATTGCATCAGTTTTCCACAACATAAAGCCTTGGTGGCCGATTTAGAGCAGATCATAAATCACTAATGATTTTCCAAGGTCTTGTATACTTTTCATTGAAATTATCATTTTCTTTCACAGCAGTTATTGCAATTATTAAAACTATAAGCATTTTTCTTTTTCATAATTTAATAATAGGCATAAGTTGCAACCATATCATTTTATGTCCAATCTCTCCTGGAGTTTATAGTGCTAGGATACACATGGATGACAAGTGTTTATAGTGCTATGATACACATGGATAACAAGTGTTTATAGTGCTATGATACACATGGATAACAAGTGTTTATAGTGCTATGATACATATGGATAACAGTATGTTAATAGTGCTACAATACACATGGAGTGTTTATAGTGCTACGATACACATGAATAACAAGTGTTTATAGTGCTACGATACACATGGATAACAAGTGTTTATAGTGCTACGATATACATGGATAACAAGTGTTTATAGTGCTACGATACACATGGATAACAAGTGTTTATAGTGCTACAATACACATGGATAACAAGTGTTTATAGTGCTACGATACACATGGATAACAAGTGTTTATAGTGCTACAATACACATGGATAACAAGTGTTTATAGTGCTACGATACACATGGATAACAAGTGTTTATAGTGCTACGATACACATGGATAACAAGTGTTTATAGTGTTACGATACACATGGATAACAAGTGTTTATAGTGCTACGGTACACATGGATAACAAGTGTTTACAGTGCTACGATACACATGGATAACAAGTGTTTATAGTGCAACAATACACATGGATAACAAGTGTTTATAGTGCTACGATACACATGGATAACAAGTGTTTATAGTGCTATGATACACATGGATAACAAGTGTTGATAGTACTTCGATAAACATGGATAACAAGTGACATAACATATAATATCATGATATAATGATCATGTCATTTCAGGCTGTGCAGTAAGCATTGATTTTACATCCTTTAGCGGAAACAGTACAAATGTGACTGTCCAGACCCACTGGGAGACATGGATTTTTTGTCTGAATGATTGGTTATCTTGATAAGACATGATATTAAGCACAACAACAAACTCCCCTTTTTTTAGCTAGAAAGTAAAATACATAAACACTGAGCTTAATATAAAAATTGTAACACTGGCCTTTATCTAGGGTGTGGATGGACATACAGATGGAAGTATCAATAAACACACACATAGACACCTAAGTGATCACTATGATGAGCTGTCTAAGCAGACTTGACAATAAATTGTGTATGTACAAATCTGTTAGTCCATGTGATTGATAAGTCCACGTAAATGACCTGCAGATGATTCCTGTTTTACTGTAATAATGCGAAGAAAAAGTCTGAAGAAACTAAAGAATGACAAGACTGATATCTGAGATTTATTCTTGAAATCACAACTTGATCAAAGAAGACATACCTATGAGTTTGACAAGCGCCATCATGAATGCTTTGGATATGGCATCCCCTGTACCCTGCATGGAATTCTTCACCTTCTCACTCTTCAGATGCCTCTTCAAGTACGACTCCTGAAGATACAAAGCACAGGATACATGAAGTTACTTACCACAGACCAGAGAAGATACTAATAGAATCAATTACATGTGTTATTTCTGATAGGGAAATCCCATACATGGGTCTGAATTTGCAGGAAGGAATGAGGATATGACAAGTTCCTGCCATCAAATTCTGATCCCAATGGTGCAACTACCCTATCCCACACCAACACATATGATCAGTTATTTGTATATCATTTCTGAGAGGAAACAGCTGATTGAAACAAAATGAACAGTATCGCAGAAAACTAGTTGTCTAGATCACGTTTTATCATATTTATTTGACACATCTATAGTATACTTGAGATTAGCTAATACCAGTGCTTTTCTGCAATAGTTTCATTCATATGGTAATGTCTGAGTAATAAACAAGACATATGTCAGTCATATAGGTTACCATTTTCTATTTACAAAGTAAATATGTGTAAGTTTAGTGCTATTAAAACAGTGTTCGATAGTCTGTACAAAGTTTTTCAATGGTGCTCAGTTGCCATTTTTTGCATTGTCATTCCATGCAGACTGGTTCCAAAACTACTGTTAGACTGTAAACAATTCCTGAATTTTATTATAAAGCGAATGAGAATTAAAGAAGCAGTCTGTGACACAGCATAAATGGCCACCGATTGCCAATGTAAACCTCAAAGAAACTGTCAAACATTGTTTAGTAGTACTAATCAAGCATCTAGAAGTTATTACTTCAAGAATAGAAAATGGTACCCTATTTCTTGAAGGTATGTCTTGTTTATTATTCAAATATAAGAATACAAATTTTATTATTGTGGAATTATGCCAGTATTCGCTAATATTGAGTGCACTTTAAAAAAAATATTATTTAATATCTTTGCTGTGTCATGAGCATAATTTTTGACACGATTAGCAACAATGTTATTATTTAATAAATTACAAGGGGGTTTGATGAAACATACAAGATAAAAAAGACAAAAACAGGAGTCTCTTGAAAAGACTGATGCTCTACTGGCCGAAAAGAATTTCCAGGAATTCAAGATAAGACCATTTTTCCTTTTAACTGCAGAGTGTTGAAACCATCTCTGATAATAATATTCTTCAGCAATAACAAGATTTTCAAATCAGCTGATATGGTGGACATACTGAATGTCAGATTGGCACCATTTCTGTTTAGAACTAGCAATACCTCATTTAGGAGATATTACAAGAAGTCTTCTGGTGGTAACCCCATGCTGATATGACTTTTCATTTTGAAGGAGTAACAATAACAAGATATTCAAGATGGCTGCCATGGTGGCCATACTGGATATCAGATTGGCATCATTTCCATTTAGGACCAACGAGACCTCATTTAGGAGATATTACAAGAAGTCTTCTGGTGGTAACCCCATGCTGATATGACTTTTCATTTTGAAGGAGTAACAATAACAAGATATTCAAGATGGCTGCCATGGTGGCCATACTGGATATCAGATTGGCATCATTTCCATTTAGGATCAACGAGACATCATAAGAAGCTTTTTAGTTAAAGCACAATATTGGAGAAGTAGTAATAAGAAGATTTTCAAGATGGCCCTTGTGGGGCGATATTGGAAGTCAGATTGGCACCATTTTAATTTATGACCAACCAGATATCATGAGAAGTCTTTCAGTGAAAAACCCCATTCGGATATGACCATTCAATCAGGAGTAGTGATAACAAAATTTTCAAGATGGTCACCGTGTGGTGGCCATATTGGATATCTGACCAGCACCATTTTCATTTAGGACCAACTAGACATCATAAGAAGTCATTAAGTAAAAACCCCATTTGATACGATTATCCATTCAGGTGGAGCAATAACAAGATTTTCAAGATGGCCACTGTGGAGGCAAGACTCGATGTGCAAGTGTCAGCATTTTCATTTAGGACCAACTAGATATTATAAGAAGTCTTCTGGTGAAAACCTCATGTTAATATTACTTTCGTTCAGGAGGAGTATCGATACCAAGATTTTCAAGATGGCTGCTGTTGTGGTCATATTGGACATCAGATCAGCACCATTTTCATTTAGAACCAACTAGACCATGGGTTGAACATGCGTGTAAAGTTTTATGGCAATCCTCCAAGCAGTAAAGCAGAGTAGCGATAACAAACTTGTGATAATAGATGGACAGATGACTGACAACAGATCATCCCATAAGCTCTGACGAGAAGAGCTAAAAATTATTCTAATTTTAACTGAATATATAATTTACAAAGTCAATTTTTCTAAGAATTCTTACTGACATATCATTAAGGTTTTAGGCAGGTCATTAGTAAACGTTTCATTGAAAATAAAACTAGAAATGTGTTAATGGAACAAAAATGTGTCCCACCACAGTGCCTGAAATGCTCTAAATGCAAAACCAGTGTGACATATGGTTGTATGGACAAGGGTAACAAATTCTTTCCCCTACCACTCTCATAATGGGACAGACAAAGTACTGGTATTAAGAATATTTGTTATCACTTTAATGTCCATGCACCATTATGTAATTCTTTACTACATGTGTCTATATATATATATATATATATATATATATATATATATATATATATATATATATATATATATATATTTAAAGCAGCATTAGATTACCATTTCACTTTCAGTCTATGTCACCTGTAATCATACAAATATACCAAATGTCTGAAAAATTAAGAAATACTCTCATACTTGCTTTGCACCTCTGCAGTCCTGAGTTCGTTGCCCAGTTCCAACAAAAGCAAGGTTATTGACCAATTGACCACCAAGCTAACAATGGTTTCCTTTTAGTTCTCTAGTTAGCTCAACTCCAATTGAGTCTAAATTTTTTTATATATTTACTGCAGTTACACAACATGTTCTGCCAACTGAAAGGATGGATTCGCCATGGGTCAGATGATAGCCTTGGAGGTGGAGATAACCACTGAAGCCAGAGAAAGTCACCGACCTTGGGTGGGTGACCACGTACTAGTGCTGTTCCAATTAATCAATTTGGTTGAGCATTGGTCACTTTTAGTAAAATAACAAATTAATTAATTACAATTTTTGCTAGGACAGCAATTTATGGTTTGGGTAAGATTGTACTATTCTCTCCAAGGATGAATTGTTGTTCATTGGGTCTCTAAATTCATGATTTGTAGCAACCATTAAATCCACAAAAATTAGTAGCCCAAAAAAACAAGTGAATTGACAGTTCTTCAAACTTGAGAAATACTTACAATTTCCTCTGGCAAATCCTCCACATCATCATAATCTGTAATGACCGTGTTGTTGTCAGCATCCACCTCAACAGCATCACCTAGGTCAGCATTCTTTATTTTCTGTAAACAATACACAGTCTATTCATGATAAACTGACACAAACCTTTGCCCCTTCCCCCTCTCCCAAAATCAGATACACTATATAATTAGACAAGGAAAACACCAATAAAAGAATAGAAGGATTGTCAGAATAGTATAGTATTCCTCTGATGCATTTATATATCAAGTTACACTGATCTGCGAGCAACAGTGTCCAACAGACTGAGCTAAATACCAATGTTAATACAATTTAACTCACAGTGACCCAGTTTGCCTGATGGGTGAAGAATTCCTCATGATGCAACTAAATATCCTGTTGCATGCCTCTGCAAGCAAAAATGTGTCATTGCATAGACTAATGAAGATTACTGGAGCATGAAATATTGATAAGAGCGACTAAGTATTCACTGAAGGATATAGTGCTCTTCATCATATATTTACATACCAAGTTACATGACTAACTTGTTTTAGCAACAAAAGTACTAAAAAGTTGTCTGCTTGCACAAATGGAAGTCAAATGAGTGGTCTCCCCTTGGATAGAGGGACTGGCACAAAAACCCATAAATTCGTCTGTTACTACACAGATGTGCATGCTCTTTCAAGGATGTACCGGTGGGGATGGCTGTTGAGGATGTTCCCATATTATGATCAGATATGTATTATTGAAGAAACATATTTTACTCCTAAACTTGGTTTCTTCATCAAATATGTCACCTGATCATAATATATTAGAAGAATAAGTATATGGAGGAAGTTGCATCCCAGAATTCCAGAGTTGACCCTGTCTAAAGTCTCCTAATGCATAAGAAGTACTAATCTTATGTGAGATATGGGCTAAGGTTAGCACATGGTTTATGCATGGATGCATTTTGGAGAACAAATGTAACTCCTGTAAATCCAGTGGAAGAAAAGCAAGCCATGTCACCATGAAGCTGCTGAATAATCTGGGAATGTAGCCTGTTGTGCTGCTGGTATTTGTCCCACCAGGTCAAACAGAACCCTTCTGGATGAAAAGTCTCTGAGATAAAAGCTAGAGTATGTTGTCTCTGACCTCCATCCCATGGCTTGGATGATGTCAGTTAGGGAGCCATTGCATTTTAATGCTATGATTGTAGTGATCACCCCAACCTCGTGAGATGGTATGTGCAAGAAATGTTTGGTCTTGGGTTTTTTCCTCCTAAGTAGAGTGGATAACCCATTGCATCCAGGATGACAAAACCAGAGATGAAATATCACCCCCCCTGCCTTTGAGCGGTAAGATCCAGTGAGATCTCCATCTTATGATCGACTTGTTCTGCTATGGGTACCGTTTCTGAGCTCAAACTGGATCGTGCAGATACTCTTGGAATGAATAGTCCAAAGAAGATGGAGATTTCAAAACAGAGAACTGACTCACCCTGAATGGAAGCCTGTTTCATGGCAATGAATACAGTGGCTGTCATGAGAGAACATGAACAATCGTGGCAGAACTGCTGATAGTTCGGATCTACCAACAAGGTGTGCATTTCAGTGATCGTACCTGCAATAGCTAGAATGAATAGGAAGCAGGATTTGTATCAGATGTGAGTCAAGGAAGCTTTACACATTGGTTTGAAAGGTTGCTTTATTCAACCATGTCAAGAGTCCAAAGAAGATTCCAATTTAGACAAAAGACCCAAGCCTTTGGTCATGATAAGTCAAAGTTCACAAGCTGGTCGGAGGGGTCTTTGTTATGGCCTTAATCCATGAGTCAAAACATGTCTAAGACTGTGGAACTGAAGCCATTGACAGTGATGAGAGCTACTTCTCTTTGGAGATCCCAAAGGAGGGAGTTAGTTATCTGTGGTACAGACACTTTGTAGGGTAGATGTTTCCACTCTCCAATTCCCCCATACTCTTTCAAAATGGTGGACATTCTTGCTGGAGCAATTCTGTCCACCACTTTTCTGAGAACCATTTTCTTCTGAGAAATTTCTTGATTTCTTGATAAGAGCCAAGTATGCAAGTTTAGCATCACTGGGTATGAATGAAAGACCTACTTTCACAATTGTTTCAGCAGGTGCAGAGAAGGCAGGATTTTCATGGGAAGCTCTGTTGCTAAGTTCAGTACATTGACCCATGATTTTTCCACTGGTGGGGCACAGTCAGGATTAGACATCACTCTGATTCCATCACTTTTTTCAAGACTTGTGAGGGGGAAAAGCATATGTCATGAGACAGTTCTAGTTTATGCAAAGGGCATTGACTGCCCAGGCTTTCAAATCTGGAACTGGAGAAACGAAGATCATGAGCTTTGCATTCATTTCTAAGTCAGCCCAAATAAGTGCAGATTTGACTGATAACCAATGATGACCAAGGGGTAGAAAAAAACATTCAGTATGAATAAGATAAATTGGACAAAACATTGAGTCCACTAGGACATTCAGCATTGGATGTGGTGTAATTCTAAGTGGATATGTTGGTGATGACACCACCTGAGAAAATCCAATGAAAATGAGAATGCCCTTTTCAAATCGGAGACCCTTCCATGGTTGCAAGGTATGCACAATGGCCTTCATCTCAGGAGATTAATGTGTAATAAGCATTCTAGAAGAAGAACAGGAGGTGGGCACCCTAGCCTGTTATGTTGGCATCTGGGTGGATCTTGATTTTCAGCGGTTGCTCCTGCAGCAGGATGCCTGCTGTAAGCCAAGTAAGATCCTCCCATTTACTGAGATGGGACTTCATACAGCCCATAACTGGATCATTTGGTCTAGAGGGCAAAGATCAGCTGCTACTGGGACAGAAGGATCATCTGCTGGGATCTCATGAACCAGCAGCCAAAAGGAGAGGATCTGTTGTCATATTAAGGAGACCCATGAGGCTACAAAATTCCCAGACTGAAATTTGATTCTCAGAGCAAATGGTAGACACTGCTCATTTCAAGACATGTTCCCAAGAGCAGTAGACTCGGTTCAAGTGGATTTTGAACTTCATGCCCAAATGAATGAAATGCTGGGATGGGACAAGTTCAGTATTTTCCTAACAGACAAGGACTCCAAGGCATAGCAGTACTGAAACAAGTGATTGCATGTCTTGGTACAAAAATGACTGAAGTGGTGCTTTTGCAGAATATTGAACAGGTAGTTTGACATGATGAACATGGAGGTGGCTTAGAAATGCAAAACAACTATGTTTATGATTCTCATGAAGCCCCAGGGACCAATATTCAGACCAAAAGGGAGTGCCCTGAACTTGTGGATGTGTTCTAGATTGTGAATGATCATGTGAAGATATGCATTTTGGAGGTATAGCTTGATTGTGAAACCATCCTCCTGAGCTGTGTTTAGAATCAATTTCAGTGCCTTCATTCTTAATGTGGTGCCTGAATGAAGTGGGTGAGAGTTCAAATCCATGACTGGATGACGCTCGCCACTGGCTTTGGAACCAAGGAAAAGGTCTAGAGTAAGATCCTGGTGAGTTTACATTGTGAATGATCTCAACTGCCCTTTTCATAGGGAGAGTGCTGATTCTTGCTGCATGACATCAGCTTTGTTTGGGTCTCTTGGGACATATGTATAGAAGGGAGCCATTGATAAATAGGGAGGGCCCCAAATGTGGTCATGAGGCCCTCAGAAACAACTTTTATCACACATGGCTCAGCAGGGCAATGTCCCTCCTGTTATGATCTGGATTCCTCCCACCAGGATGTCAGAAATGAAGCATTAGCTTGGCATTATTTGTTGAGGGTTGATGGGGGAGAGAAGCTGGTATGAGATTGATCCTTGTCTCTCCCATGCTTAAATATCAGTGGCCAATGACTACTGGATCCTCACTAGGAAAAAGGGAATGGATGGTTTTGTATACCTAAGGGGCTGCTTCCTGTTTGTCTGATTTCTCCATAGAAATAAGGACAAGACTCTGCATTGCTGGGCTTGTGAAGTTTGCCTCTTGGGTAGTCTGTTGTGATGTAAAAATGGCTTTGTTATGGTTTTTCCATAAGAGCAGACATGGAGAAATGCATCTCTATCTAACAGGTTGAGTTAATTGATGCAGCTATGGCATTTGATAAGTGATCGTTGCTCTATTCACACACAAGCCGTAAGACCAACTCTATAGATGGAGTTTCAGCAGGGATCTTGATGAAAGGTTTAAGGGTATGTTGAGATTGCAAAAATAATATCAATGAAAACCAAGTTACATTATTTCAAAGCAGCTGTTGCATGTTGAGGAAGGACTTATGGTCTATACATAAAGAGGAAGGTTTGAAAGTCCCAGGTCCACAATGTGTATGTCAACAGTCCCAGGTCCACAATGTGTATGACGACAGCTGGAAGGACAGGTAAAAGGTCGGCAGTGTGCCTTGCAGCACACCAGGTTAAAATTGCTGGCAGTTGCTGTTGCAAAAGGAAAGGACTGTTGACCCTTGGACCATGAAGTGGCCTTTCAAAGCAACGAAGTATGTCAGCAACTCAACAAGACTGGGAGAGTTGCTTGACCAATGGTTGGTCTTTCTTGACAAAGAGATCAAATGATGAAGGAATTGGTAAGAGGCCAGAAATCTTATCAGGCATAGAGTGCTCTGTAGGCAGAAGCTGGAAACTCTCATTGACTGAGTGTTCTGTGAACATCATTGGATGGATAAATGAAAATGGTGTTTGTGAGAGTGAATCTTCCCAAACGGAAGAGTGGGGTGATATGACAACCTCCTGTGAGGGGTTCAACAACTCAGCTGATGAACAGGCTGTCCGGGGTGGGGGTGGGGTGGGGGGTCTGTCAATGTTGGGTTACAGTTATCAACAGGCATTCACTACATGCATAACCTATGGTCAGGGGTTGGTACCAGGCATCCAAGGATGGGTTGTCGCTGTAGCTGGTACTGGGTCATGCTGGAGCTGGGACCAGTAATCGAACTGTCCAGTGCCAGTCCACTCTATTTCAATGGGTAGATTAATGGGTAGCATGAGACAGTTCATCAATTCCAGTACCAGATATACTTAATATGATTGGAGTCCAAGTCAGAACTGTCATGGTTGGGAGCTGAGTGCCATCTGTGTCTTGAAGCCAGTCTCAGGAGCTGAAGGCATTGGTTGGGACTGTGCTGGAGCCAATGTCATCTACAGCTGGGTTGTGTCAGGTACCCATGTCTGATACTGGCTATCCCAGGGATGATCACCTGTCAGTACCTGGGTATGTCTGTGTTGATTGTTAATCTACTACTGGTCATGATGTTTCACTGTACAATGCCAGTCCCCGCTCAAGTTACAGTCATGAATATCTGATTTGCTTGCAGTGACTGACAGTGATGTGTCAACAAAGACAGTATTGGCAGCAAAACTGATATCATCCACATCCTTGATCATGCGTTTTTCACTCTCTCATTGCTCTTAGCATGTTTGTAACAATAGTTGCCATACCTTCTCAGGCCAGCATGAGCATCATGACATGTATGATCCAAATTGCACCCCATACCAATGATATAAAAGCAGAGTGGTTTGTCATCAGTCAGCTACAGACATTTACACCCCATGCACTTAGTCCTGACAACTGTATTGACACCTGTAAACACAGAGAGCAGAACAATGGTATACACAGATGAAATCAGTCAAATGTTGCTTTGAACTTACTGTGAAGAGTATACTAATGATAACAAAATGCCCATGGAAATTACATGCATGACTTTACAACATGTAATAACAGACAAGTGTTTGACATGTTTTAAGCTCAGCTACTGTAGTTGAATTGATAAATGCCCTATAGACCCTAAGGCAGGCAATTAAATTGGTGATGACATGCTTATGATATGATGAATTTAAACAATAAAGTGCAAAATAATCATTTACGATGAAGATAGAACAAGAATAAACAGAAATATGCCTGGTATGTACTTCTCTGTTGTGAGAAAACACCAAAGAATTGCTCAATTAATGAAAAGGCACAGATGGATTCGGAGTCTGCAAGGCCTTGAGAAATTGCATGCTTTCTAGCATAAGCTGAAGTAGTAACGAACGAATTGATGGGATTTGGCACCAATCCCCCTGTCCAAGAGGAGACAACTATTGTCTGACTTCAACCTTGGCAAGCAATTGACTTGTTAGCACTTTTGTTGCTAAAACAAGCCTGGGAGGGCTGGATTTGCAAGGTAGTGGATGTACTGCTCATGTATTATGATAAGGTAACACATCTGAAGAAGATATGTGCCCTTTGACTCCTACCCACAACTAGTGGGGGCCGCATTCAGGATCTTAAATCTTCATTGTTGTCTACTTATACTCCTAAAATATCATACCAAATATGAGATTAACACCCTCTACTGGTGTAAGGACAACACTGACAGATGCATGGATGCATGGGTACATGATGGATAGACATGACATATCAAAGCATATATGTGACGGATGCATGAATGCATGGGTACATGATGGATAGACATGACCTATCAAAGCATATATGTGATAGATGCATGAATGCATGGGTACATGATGGATAGACATGACCTATCAAAGCATATATATGATGGATGCATGGATGCATGGGTACATGATGGATAGACATGACCTATCAAAGCATATATGTGATAGATGCATGAATGCATGGGTACATGATGGATAGACATGACCTATCAAAGCATATATGTGATGGATTCATGAATGCATGGGTACACGATGGATAGACATGACCTATCAAAGCATATATGTGACGGATGCATGAATGCATGGGCACATGATGGATAGACATGACCTATCATAGCATATATGTGACGGATGCATGGATGCATGGGTACATGATGGATTGACATGACCTATCATAGCATATATGTGGCGGATGCATGGATGCATGGGTACACGATGGATAGACATGACCTATCATAGCATATATGTGACGGATGCATGGATGCATGGGTACACGATGGATAGACATGACCTATCATAGCATATATGTGATGGATGCATGGATGCATGGGTACACGATGGATAGACATGACCTATCATAGCATATATGTGATGGATGCATGGGTACACGATGGATAGACATGACCTATCATAGCATATATGCGACGGATGCATGGATGCATGGGTACACAATGGATAGACATGACCTATCATAGCATATATGTGACGGATGCATGGGTACACGATGGATAGACATGACCTATCAAAGCATATATGTGACGGATGCATGGATGCATGGGTACACGATGGATAGACATGACATATCAAAGCATATATGTGACGGATGCAGGAATGTATGGGTACACATTGGATAGACATGACCTATCAAAGCATATAAGTGACGGATGCATGGATGCATGGTTACATGATGGCTAGACATGACCTATCAAAGCATATATGTGATGGATGCATGGATTCATGGGTACATGATGGATAGACATGACCTATCAAAGCATATATGCAAAAGTGCATATATAAAAGCAATAACAATGCTGTCTGCCAAGTTAACATGCCTTAAGAAATCAGGTCATTCAATGGCACTCAACTGTTTTCTACCCTACAAGTGCTGAACATGCTTCTAAAGCAATGCAGCTCTGATTTTCATTTTGTATTTTATATAATACCATATATACATCTACTTGCATGTAAGTCAAGTCTGACTTTAAACAAAAGAGACTCTGATCTGCCATTGCAAAATGCACCGGCAGATTAGGGTCTATGTTGTTTATTCTACTGATTACTCTTAGCAAACTGCACAGGCCCAGATCTGCGTCTATGTGATGGCAGATCAGGCTCTATGCAGTTTGCAGTTGGAACTGACTTACACATGAGTATATACAGTAACTGTTGCATGGAAACATCAGGCTCTATGCAGTTGGCAGTTGGAACTGACTTACACATGAGTATATACAGTAACTGTTGCATGGAAACATCAGGCTCTATGCAGTTGGCAGTTGGAACTGACTTACACATGAGTATATACAGTAACTGTTGCATGGAAACATCAGGCTCTATGCAGTTGGCAGTTGGAACTGACTTACACATGAGTATATACAGTAACTGTTGCATGGAAACATCAGGCTCTATGCAGTTGGCAGTTGGAACTGACTTACACATGAGTATATACAGTAACTGTTGCATGGAAACATCAGGCTCTATGCAGTTGGCAGTTGGAACTGACTTACACATGAGTATATACAGTAACTGTTGCATGGAAACATCAGGCTCTATGCAGTTTGCAGTTGGAACTGACTTACACATGAGTATATACAGTAACTGTTGCATGGAAACATCAGGCTCTATGCAGTTGGCAGTTGGAATTGACTTACACATAAGTATATACAGTAACTGTTGCATGGAAACATCAGACAGTGGCAAAAAAGTAGTTTCTTTTCTATTTCTTTGCAAAACAAGATGGTGAAAAATTGGGAATACTTACCAACTTAACTGTGTGATGAACACCTATTAAATATGGCATTGGAGCACTGAAAAAAGGAACAAAATGAATTGTACTTGTCCATAAACTCAACTAAATGTCACTGTTTTGTTTTTACTTATTATCTGCCATTCTGAATGAAACTCATTTAATGTCATATATAGTCATTAGTTGCACTAATATGGAAAAGAAAGACAGAAAAAAAAGAAACAAACTTCTCTAAAAATTTCAATTCAGTGAATGAAGCAATTATATCACTTGATTAAAGAAGTAATGATCATGAGCATTTAATAATCACATTGACCTGGCAGTGTAGTAATTGCATCCAGTATTTAGTAATCACATTGACCTGGCAGTGTAGTAATTGCATGGAGTATATAGTAATCACATTGACCTGGCAGTGTAGTAATTGTATGCAGCAAAGAGTAATCATATTGACCTGGCAGTGTAGTAATTGCATCCAGTATTTAGTAATCATATTGACCTGGCAGTGTATCATTGCATGCAGCAATGAGAAATCATATTGACCTCTCAGTGTAGTAATTGCATGCAGCACTGAGTAATATTGACCTGGCATTGTAGTAATTGCATGCAGCAATCTGTAATCATATTGACCTGGCAGTGTAGTAACTGCACACAACATTGAGTGATCACATTGACCTGGCAGTGAAGTAACTGCACACAGCATTGAGTGACCACATTGACCTGGCAGTGTAGTAATCACATACAACTTTTAATAATCATATTAACCTGGCAGTGTAATAACTGCATGTAGCACTGAGTAAATCATATTGACCTGGCAGTGTAGTAATCATATGCAGTATTAGTAATCACACTAACCTGACCTCAAAACTCCTCACCTTAAGGGTACACTCAAAACTCATTTTCTTAATCACTGAATAGTGAACAAATTGATGTATCTGCAAGAGATTACAATTATCCAGTTGGAAAATGATAAATATGGAGAGTAAATTTCTGATAAAAATTTGAGCTTGAGTGTGCACTGAAGTGGAAGAGCCTTGTGAACACAGAACCTCAACTGCTTTTCACCACTAATCCAGCCAGCCATGTCAGAAATGCTGGAGGCAAACAGAGGTTGGATTGGTTTTGTAGATGTAATGAATGGCTCCATTTTAATTAGTGAAAGGAAATGGAGAAGTAGAAGGTAAATGGTTCAGTGATTATTGCAACAGTGATTAGTGAGGAGAAAAAAAGTTGTAATAATCAAGTTTTGAAATTGTGGAAAATGTTTAAAACTGCTGAAAGAAAGAAGAAAATGTTTAAAAACAGCTGAAGAAAAAGGTATGAGAAATATTTATGAAAATTGTAAATGTATATAAACTTGTAATATAAAATTTAACAAGGATCTTATGCAAAAATGATGATAATAACTTATCTTTTAATTCAAATTTTTTATGTTTCATTTGAAATCCATTTGTAGCTTTTTTCCCCAAAAAAGTGAATTCTTTTTTAAACCAATGGGTCTCTTTAATCATTATAAATAACACACATACATTAAAAATAAGTCATTTTTGTGGAATAAAAATTATCTAAAAATTCAGAAACTGAATTTATGTATTTTAGTGGCTTTCAATTTTTGTTGTTTTGTGAAAAATGACATTTTTGCTGATATTTAAATTCATGTTTTAGAAAAGGAGTACTAATGTTTCAAAAGAAGGTTAACTGTTTACTGGATCTTTAAATTCCTGGTATACAGCAACCATGAAATCCATGATAACTGGTATGCCATAAAAAAGTGAAATACAAAAATGTCCACTCTCCTAAAATAATTACTTTAACTGCCATAACCAAATAATATACATTTACTGTGTATTCATGATATGATGTTGTACAAGAATTTATGCTGTAGTGACAGCAGCCATATTGGATGTACGAGAGGCACCATTTTTATTTAGAACCAACTAGGTATCATAAGAAGTCTATTGGCAAAATCCCCATGTTGATATCGCCATCCATTCGGAAGGAGTAGAGGTAACAATATTTTCATGATGACCACCATGGTGACCATATTGAGGTCAATTTGCATCAGTTTCATTTAGGACCAACTAGACACCATAAGAACTCTTACGCTGAAAACTTATATCAAAATGACTTTCCATTTAAGTGAAGTAGTGATAACAAGATTTTCAAGATGGACACCATGGTGGCCATACTGGATGTCAGATCAGCACCATTTTAAATTAGATATTATAAGAAGTCTTCTGGTGAAAACCCCATGTTGATATGTCTTTCTGTTTTGGAGGAGTAACAATAACAGAATTTTCAAGTTGGCTGCCATGGTGGCCATGTTGGATATCATATTCCCACCATTTCCACTTAGGACCAACTGGACATTATAAGAAGTCTTCCAGTGAAATCACAATGTCGATATGACCAGCCATCTAGGAGAAGTAGCCATAATAAAATTTTCAGATGGCCACTGTGGCAGCCATACTGAAGGCCAGAGTAGCACCATTTTCATTTACGACCAACTAGACATCATAATAAGTTTTTCAGTCAAAACCCCATGCTGATATGATTATTCATTCAGTAGCAGTAGTGACAAGATTTTCAAGATGGCTACTGTGGTGGTCATATTGGATGTCTGAGCGACACCATTTACATTTAGGACCGAGACATCATGAGAAGTCTCTCGGTGAAAACTCCATGTTGATATGACCATCCATTTAGAAGTAGCTATAACAAGATTTTCCAAATGGCCACTGTGCCGGGTCATATTAGGCATCAGATCGCAACCATTTTCATTTAGAACATCACAAGAAGTCTTTTAGTGAAAACCCCATGCTGATAAGACCATTCATTCAGGAAAAGTAATGATAAGATTTTCAAGATGGCTGCTGTGGTGGCCATATTCGATGTCTCAGCAGCACCATTTTCATTTAGGACCAACTAGACCATGGGATGAATGTGTATGTAAAGTTTCATGGTAATCATCCCAGTAGTTTAGGAGGAGCATTGATAACAATTTTTGTGCTAATGGATGGATAGAAAACGAATGGGAGATGACGGATGACTCATGACAGATGACGGACAATGGACAAAAGACCATCCTATTAGCTTTTTGGTCTATGACCAGTAGAGCTAAAACTATTGCTAGAAGGCATGTGAACAATGCCATGATCAATAATCACATACTCTACATTTATTTATCATTGTGGATGTCAATTATTGTGATTTTGCAAAAAATAATATTTTTGTTGGTTGTTTCCACAAAAGAATTGCTCAAATGGGATCTAAAATTGCCAATAAAACTGTCAATTTTTAAAAATTTTGATTCGTCACTCAAATCCTTTGTGCCCCTTAAAACTTGACACAAAAAAAGCCACATGAAGAGAAAACTCACCTGATATAATCAATTATGCTGGCAGGTAGAACAGGAATGTATAAATGTTGCCTGCAAATATAAAATAAAATGAGAATAATATAATACCTGAAATTCTGAGTTTAGACCTCAGCTCTCTTTCATTTTAATACCCCTCAGTATAACATAGTACACATATAATAATGATAAGAAAAATATATCCCTTCAAATTTTAATTTAATTCTGTCATTACCACAAATTTTATTCCACTTGTTTTTGGTTCCTTCTGATGAGGACAAGTTATTTAACTAGACCTATTAGTGATGGGTGCATCATAAAGGGCACAGCTTACCACAAATTTGCATGGCACGGCATTATACAGATAAACTTGTGTCAGAAAACAAAGTTAGGAGAATGGGCATTAAGGGGCCATAACTCCTCTAAATGATGAAAATCCAACTCATTCATGATCTCAGTAATATAAAGCTGCCAATTCCCTTTCAAATCCAACAATCTTTCAAATCCAACAAGTCTTGGTAAAGTAATGCTGCAGAAACCAAAGTCACGAGGACAGGCAAACAGGGGCCATAACTATTTTAAATGCTAGTGTCAAATGCTGTAAATCAAACTTATTTGAGGTCTCATCAATATAACGCTGCATACCAACTTTGGGTCACAAAATGATAGATATAAACTTATTCATGGTTTTGTCAATATCAAGATACATGCCAAATTTGCTAGAAACCCAAATATCCTTCGTAAAGTTATGCTGCAGGAATCATGGTTAGGACGAGGGAAAAGCAGGGGCCACCACTATGATAAATGATGCTGTGGAATGCTGAAAATTAATCTCATTCGAGGTCTCATTTGTTTAAAACAACATGCAACATTTGATTGAAACCCAACAATCCTTGGAAAAGTATGGTTTGGTTTGGTTTTGTCCTTTATGGCACTGCAACACAAGTAGGTTATTTAGTGGCGAGGCAACTGGAGCAAAAAGTGCCTTGCCCAAGGACACACCACGATAGCTGACCCAAGCTGGTCTGATGGTAGGATTCGAATCCACACCCTTTCAATCTTGAGTCCGACATGCTAACTGCTCAGCCACCATGGCTCCTCTGTTGGAAAAGTAATGCTGTGTTGAAACTCAAGTTAGGAGGCTGGGCAAGCAAGGAGCATAACTCTTGCAAATGATGCTGTGGAATGTTTGAAATCAAACTCTTTCAAGGTCTACTCAACATAAAGTCCATCACAAAATTTGGATGAAGTCTAAGAAATATTGGTAAATTTATGTTTCAGAAACTAAAGTCTGTAGGATGGGTAGTCAGCGTCATAACTCCTGTAAATGATGCCGTGGCATGTTGGAAATAAAATCCATTTAAAGTCTAATCAATATAAAGCCACATGCCAGATCTGGCTGAATAAAAATAAAAAAAACTTGGTAATCAGGGGTCATAACTCCTGTAAACGATGCCATATAACACTGGAAATCAAACTCATTTAAGGTCTTATCAATATAAAATTCATGCAAAATTTGGTTCAAATCCAACAGAATTTGGTCAAGTTGTACTGTTGAAACCAAAGACAAGAGAAATAGGCCAGCTGGTAGCATAACTTCTATCAATAATGTCAGGGAATGCTGGAAATCAAGCTCTCTCAAGGTCTCATCAACATAAAGCCACATACAATATTTGGTTGAAACTCAATAAAACTTGATAAAGTTATGCTGTGGATAATAGGTACGTACAAAATTTGATTAAAATCCAATTCCCAAGAAAGTTATCTTACAGAAACCAAATTACTGATGGACTGATGTAATTACTATAGGGTTCTGATGACTCTGTCAAGTGGGAACCTAATAAGACTTCATATATTAAAATACCGTTTTTGTGGTTTTGTGAACAACAATACCCATGTTGAATTTTACACAGCTCAGTACAAGATGGCCTCAATATAACACAGCGTACTTTTATGGTTCTCGTACACAGCACTATAATGAGGGAGCAATGTATTACATAACTGTACAATGTATTTTTCCGATGCAAAGTCCTTGCTTGATGATAAAGCCACCCCAAAACTTTCAAAAAATGTTGGGAAATATTGGCCTAATAAACGTTTTGGGTGTTTATAAGACCCCCCATCCCAACACCATTTTTGGGGGGAACATTTACTAGACTTGTCCACTGGGTTAATCATGGGACTTACACTGTAACAGACATTTCTCAGGTTTGTCTCCCCTTTTCTATAAATGTTCAGGAGATTCAAAAGTACATTCAAAATTTAAAATAATGTTTAAAAATATTTTTATCTTAAGGACAGATAAATTCTAACAAAGATATCATAAAAGAGTGAAGGAATTTTAATTACATGCATCTTTATAGATTTTTTGCTACTACTTAAAACTCGGGTGCCTGTTTCATTACCAATTTCAAATTTTCTTCCTCAAACAGGGGTTTGAGAACAGCTTTCAGATTATGTTGTCGTTCCTGGCAGAAAGTAAGGATTACTATATTATTTGTAATTTTAAACACTCTTTGTAAATTACTTTTTAGGGTGTATGAATAATTAATTATAGGTAACAAATATTTTTTCAACTAATCCTTCAGTATAGTCTGTTTGCTGTCCCTTGACAGACCAGAGAATTCCATTTTCCCTCAATTTTGAATGTCTGGACTATTATGACCCAGCTTGATTTTTAAGTTATTCCTATACATAATCCTACGTAATTTCTCCAGAAATTTTTGAGCTGTTAACATTTTCACACCTGTTTATGCTGAAAAATGTCAATCAACAGTTTACTAAAGTCCAGTCTGTAATTTCAGCAACCAATCTGTAGTTCATTTTTCCAACACTGACAGATGGAAAGAGTAACATAATAGTTGTGAAGAAACTCACTAAGTCTGCGTGTGGTTACTTCTAGCACAGATGATCGTCTCATCAGCTGACACCCCCCATCATTCTATACCAAACACAGCATAAACTGGCTGGTCACAAATCTTGGTGCATATTGTCATTTCTTATATGACGAATTCATCTGTTGTCCAAAGTGAGGATCAATCCAACTGCTTTATTTTATTTGTAAACAGTTTCTGAAAACATCAACCTGACAAGTTTGATCTGTCTCAAGTCTCATGGTCATTTATATGCTTGAATTAGGTGAAACAGAGAACTGTCAAGGGCTTCAATGATTGAGATGAAGAGCATAAAAAATGAAGAGAACTCTGACATGCCGCATCTTTGTGGAAAAAGACTACCTATAAAATTGCAACAACGAACCAACACCAATATTTTTGTGAAATTTTGTGAAGAAACAACTGTGAAATCATAGCAGTAAACAGCTCTGAATTATGCAACATGCTTAAAATGTTCACAAACAAGCATTCTGAAGGAATTTCCACACAGGTGTAACATGGTACATTAAAAAACACAAGGATGTCATTGGCTGCCATCCAAGGTTAACCTGTCATGAAGTTAATGGGATTGTACTGCTGACTTCAGCTATAGTTTACCAAAGAAAGCAATTGGTTACCACTATTAAGCTAATTAATCTCTGTTGCTGCCTTTTTCTTTCATATGAACAACCAACTGTGTTAATTACATATAAATATGATGATAGAAAGAACAAAATTTGTATGCTTGAAATTTTAAAAGTGCAAAATGCCCATGCTTGAGTTGTACTTTGAATTAAAGTCAAGTAAGCTTTACAATTTCGAAATTTGTCCCAAACTTTTCACAGAAGTTCAATATTATGAGCAGGCAGGGTGCACCAAACAGACTATACTAGTGTACAGGGATCGACAACGTGCAAATTTGTTCACTAGCAGAGGTCTAGTGCAGGTTAAAAAAATACAAGTTTTTGAGAATTGAGTCGTTCCAGAAAAACTATTACCTCGAAATTTGATGCATATTTCAGTCAGAAACTTCTCCAATGTATCACAGGAATCTGATGTTCTATCTTTAAAATAGGCCTAGAATTACAAATTACTACGATAAATGCCAAGAACTTGGACATTTATTGGGGTAGTTTTAAATTCTAGGCCCATTTTAAAGATAGAACATCATATTCTTGTGATTGCAGTCATAACATGTAAAACATGCATTATCTTGTGAGGGCAGCCATTTGCAATACCTAATAACCAGTCAGATCTCATTTAAACTAGTCCTCATCATTAAGATGCTTGAACATCACTTTTGTGTGGAAAAGTAAAACATCTTATGAACCAGGAACATGTTATATCCTGCAATGTGAGTCAGAATTTTAAAACTTTTTCAGTTTCTTGCTGTGACTGGACAGATTTGATGGCATCCATTTCTTTCTTTTTTTTTTCTTCACAATTCCAACAGATTAGCTACAAGCAAGATTCCACTAGTCTCCCAACAGTTTTACTTATGGGTCACAAGATCAGTGTAAATGTTGAATCCTGCTGTATTTGCAAAATCTTTATAAGAATACCAAGTTCTCTGGACAAAATAATTAAAGAACAAAATTATAACTTTTATGGTTTACCAAACATGAGAGAGTAAGAAAAATGAAAGGCCATATAATATAATGAATATTTCACATCTTGAATTTCTCTGAAATTAAACCTGTTTGTTCTGTGAGAAAAATCTAGCGATTTCATGAAAGTAATTACTTTTTCCTATAAAGTAAAAAGGTAATTTATAGTGCAATTAAACTCTGATAACACTGGTCTACAATTTTTTCGAAGTCGTCTGCTTCAGAGATAAAATGTGCTATTTATTAGGGATTTTGATGTGCTGAATTCAAATATGACAATTAAAACAACTCAGTGACCCAGAATTAGTAAAGTTTGACAACATTTATTGCGGCAGTATTTTGGCTGTAGACCAGTGTAATTTATATCATTACCTTTTACAACTTCTATATCTGGAGAAATCATTTTTCTGGATTAAGAACCTTACAAGTGATATTATATTAATCTAAATCTAAAGAGACAGTCTGAGAATTTTAGTAAAACTGGGACCTGACCTGTGATAACAGTATCGCTGTTTTTTTCTGTCCTACAAATTAAGGAGAAACTCACCAATGCATTGGATAAAGCATAGCCTCCGCTGCATGCACGCAAGCTGTCAGTCGACTCAACTTTTTAGATGTGACTAGAATTCTCCTTTCTTTCAACATACTGCAAATCATAAAATTTTTGCAAGTATAGATTACCATATAGAAGGAATTTCCATGTTAAACTTGTGCAAATTGACGATGTCAAATTTATCATTTTTAATCTCAATTGTTTTGTCAGTTAGTGGCACAAATTTTATCCATATTCTAAATTTCCATGATGTTAAATTTTCAGGATTTTCCACTCATGGTCAAATGTTGCTCTTCAATGACAGTATTCATGAACTCTGACCTTAAAATTCTACACTTAAGTTTCAAAGTGTCATTATAATCAAAGTATACAATGCATACTGCTAAGGAGCTATCAAGAAACTTCTTTCTTGTGAATAGTCTGAATTTACTGAATCTGTAAAAATTTGAAGATGCTTAAATACAGTCAACCTCAATTTATATGTAGCTTTCAAGACCACAGAAAAGACTACAGGATGTTCAAAATTAGCAAATACCGGTTTTCTGCAATAATTATTATGGTAATGTTTTTAGTAATTAACAAGACATACAACAATCAAATATGTTGCCATTTTCCATACATGAAGTAAAAACATGTAGATAAGTTCAGTGCTTCTAAAATAGCATTTGTCTCTACGAGGTTTTACAATGGAAATCTGTTGGCATATTTGTTGTGTCATTCAATTTGGACTGGTTCCATGCATATTGTTGAACAGAAAACAAGTTTAGAATTTTATTATGGTGTCCAATTATCAATGCAAACCTCAGAGAGACTGCTAAACACAGTTTTAGAAGCACCAAACTTAGCATCTACATGTTTTTGATAATAATAATCTAACTTATTTGATTCATGCATAGCTTCTTTATTAATCAAACAATACCATATGAATGAAATTATTGTGGAAAAACACTGGTAATCTCGAATGTACTATAGATTTAATGCAAGTATATATTATCTATATCACATGATTAAAAGAAGGGATGAAGTAAGAACTTGAAAAATTTTGACTTTATATGTGAAGCTATGTTAAATGACAGTATCTTATAAACAATGTTCACTGCATTAACATTTACAGTACTGTGGAATTAAGAAATTTTCATATGATCAAATCCCTTCAAATGATTAGAGGCAATAATTGATGAAAGTTCTATTGTAAAGTTGGTGAAATATGTTTGTAAAAGAATTACACCATAGCAGCTTAAGATGACTCATTTCTCAAAGATGGCAAAATATGATCTATAAAGTGTTTGCTCACCTGGCTGACATCTGTTTAATAGACACCTGCAAGAGCAGTTGGCCAAGAAATGTGGATCAGTATGATGCTTTCTGTAGAAATTTCTTTCATTGCTTTTGTATCTTCATCCATATTTGATGGTATATCAGCATCATTTATCCAATATTGAAAGGCCTTTATGCCAGGATGCATCTATCAAAGTCTTCTGAGATAAAGTAGTTTAATTGTTTTTCTATTTTTAGTAATGGCAGCCATATCTGATGTCAGACCAGCATCATTTGTATACATTTGGCACGGCCTTCAAGCTAGGATACCTTCAATCAAATTTGACCAAATTCTGTGGGGCACTTTATGTTAAAGGCTTTTCTATTTTTAGTGACAGTATCCATAAGTGGTGGTGATTGATATCATTTGTATAAATCAGAATGTCCTGAGGAAAACTTGGTCAAATTCTGTTGAGCAATTTGCTGAGAAAGTTTTTTTTAAAAGGCTTCTCTATTTTTAGCAACTATGGTCATATTTTATGGCAGATTAGCATCATCTGTGCAAAATTTAAAGGCCTGTATTCAAGGATGCTGTTAATTTGGTCAAATTCTGGCAGCAGTTTTTGAGAAGTCGTTTAAAGGATTTTGTAGTTTTAGTAACAGTGGCCATATCTGATAGTTCACTGGCTAAATTAGTACAAATATAAAAGGATGCCAAGATGCTTTCTTTTAACTTTGGTAAAATTTTATTATGCAGTATTTGAGAAGTTGTTTAAAATTTTTTTCTTCTTCTATTTTTATTAATGCTGGACATATTTTATGGCAGACTGACCTCATTTGTGCAAATCTGAAAGACCATATGCCAGAATGTTTCCTGCCAACATTCCTGCCAAGTTTGGCTGAAATTAGTCCTGTGGATTTTGATAAGTTGAAAAAAAACAATTGTTGACAAACATAGGATAGATGTAGGGCCATACTAAAAGCTCATTCAGCCCTATAGCCAAGTGTCCTAACAAAGGATATGCTACATCAAGTGTGAAATTTCATGTCTGAATGGAACCTAGGTCTGTATTAAATAGCTTACCTTGCAAATATTATAAGCATATTGTTGGTATCAATGGCATTATAATACTCAGTTAAATTTCTCTGAAATGGAAAAGGAAAAAATATACAAGGTTTGGCATCATGTACTTAACTATAGTAAAAGTCATACAGGTCATGTAGGCATTCATTATGAACTATTTCAGTAATGTGTGTCATATCTTACAATTTGATTACATGTAGCTTTAAATGGTGACTGTAAAGGGAGAGAACTAAAGCTTTTTTATCTCATCTTATTAAAAGTATGTTTTAATGAAATAGCAAATGCATGAAGTACAAAAGACAGCATTACATTTATGACCAAATATAACTGCAACTTCAATAAGTGTAAAAAATACAGTAAAACCTGTCATAAGCAGCCAATCTTTGGAAAAGGCCTAACTTACCTTTCTACACAGGTGACCTCTGCATACAGGTTCACCTTTCAAACTTTGCTTTTGAACCAATACCATGCACTGAATACCATTATTATTATTAATATTATTATTGTTACATGTATTATTATTATGATTATTTCAGGCCATTGGCATAATTTCCTATGAAAAAAAATCAACATATAAATTTATCATTCATAAATTCTGGTGGAAAATGGTTTCATTCATAGATATCTACAAGTTTTCTCTCTGTCTTTTTCATGAATTACGTTTTTGCTTATAGAAATATATATACTAAGGAAATAGGTAGCTCAGCTGCTTGTACAGCGCACCTTAAGTCGGCTGTATTAGAAGTAACAGACCTAGGTCAAATATAGAATGTATCACCCCAATGATTGTCAGGTCATCTTTGTTGGATTTGTGTAATGTGAAACACTGTTCCCATCATGTATTTACTATCAAATGTGCACAAGTTTTCATCCTCAATTCTGTGTTCTTGCAGAATCTGGCATAGCAATCCTTGAAAATTCTGAACCAACAGAACATCTTGTATGAAACAGTGACTGTAATGTTGGTCCATTATCTATTCTTGGATTAAATAAGTAACCTAATGATCAAAATGCTTTTTAAAATTTATATTTCAAACATGGATGGATATTTAATGAAGATTTGGTATGTATGTTGTGACTATCTGTTCATTTTTCTAGGACCACAATGCATTTTGCACACACAGATGTATGCAGACTTTTCAATACTATTGGAATACTCTAGCTGTTTTTTGTTTCAATTGTTGTTATTTTTTACTTACAATAATTACAATCCACTTACCCCAATGAAATGAGCTGAGAATTTCCTTTTTGCATTATAAACAATATGAAGGAGTTTACCACAATCTTGGTCCCCAAGATGCTATTATGCAGTAAATACTGACAGAAATTGTTGAATAGGTAGAAGTTGATAAACTAACGGAAATTCAGGTTAAAATTAGTTCTCTTAGGGTATAAGAATGACAATTTACCTTGATTATTTTACTCTAACAACAAATTTCTAAGCAATATTGTGGCTTTATTTAAATTCTAAAAAAAATACAAACAAAGAGATTAGCCAGTTTTAAGTTACACTGACAGATTGACTTGAGTACAGTGAATATAAACAAGATAAGGCATGTTTACACATCAATTCATATGATCTCTTTACCTGAACAATGCCTTTCTTTGGAAAACAAACACTTCATTTGCATGGCTGATATGCTCCAGTGACTACTTTAAGCAGTAAGAAATCACTGTTTGGTTAGGAAACATCTGCCCACTGATCATGGAAGGTAGGTGACTGTTTAATACATGACTTTTAAAGAGGAAATTTCACAGGGAAAAATGGGAATTGCCACGGATACAAGGTGACAACTATATAAAGGTGACTATAAGGAGATGTTTGACTGTAGTTGTAGGTATTTGTCAGCAATTTGCTGCAAGAAAGACTATGCTTGTGATTATACTTAGATAAGTAAAACATTTTTTTTCTTAAACTGGAATTATTTACTCATTACAAAGTTTGTCTATTGACATTAACATACTTTAATCTATTTACACAAAATTGCTTAATTCTGTGTTTAATTAAAATTACTTAGTAAAATTATTATTAAGTAATAATATTAGTAAAATTAATATTTATTATTAATAACTTTCTTAGTAAAATAATTGCTAAATAATATTATTTTACTTAGTAAAACAAGAGATCTCAAAGGGACAGATGCTCAACTGGGCAAAAAAAAATTCCAGGAATTCAAGACAAGACCATTTCTTCCTTTTAACTGCTGAGTGTTGACACCACATCTGATATTCTTCAGCAATAACAAGATTTTCAAATTAGCTGCTATGGTGGACATATCTGATTTCAGATTGGCACTATTTTTATTTAGGACAAAGTAGACATCATTAGAAGTCTTTTGGTGAAAACCCAATGTCATAATGATCATCTTATTCAGGGGAGTAGTGACAACAAGATTTTCAAGACAGCCATTATGGCATCCATAGTGATAATATTTTCAAGATGGTTGCTATGGTGGCCATACTGAACATCAGATTGACATCATTTTCATTTAGGACCAACTAGACATCATAAGAAGTCTTCTGGCGAAAACCCCATGTCAATATGACTTTCTGTTAGGAAGAGTAGTGATAACAAGATTTTAAAGATGGCTGCTGTGGTGGCCATATTGAATGTCAGATTGGCATCATTTTCATTTATGACAAACTCGACATCATAAAATCTTTAAGTGAACACCTCATGTTGATATGACCATCCATTCAGGAGGAGTAGTGATAAGATTTTCAAGATGGCCACTATGTGGCAGTCATATTGGACGTCAGATTGGCACCATTTTCATTTAGGACCAGCTAGACATCATAAGAAGATTTTTTAGTGAAACCCCCATTTTGATGTGACCATCCATTCAGGAGGAGTAGCGATAACAAGATTTTCAAGCTGCCCGTTGTTGTGGCCATATTGGATGTTTGAGAGGCACCATTTTCAGTTAGGACCAACTAGACCATGGGATGAGGATGAATGTGTGTGTAAAGTTTCATAGCAATCCTCCAAGTAGTTTAAGGGGAGTAGCAATAACAAACTTATGCTAATGGATGGATGGATGGATGTCTGACAACAGACAATATATGGACAACAGATGAAAGACAAAAGACTATCCCATGATCAATAAAGCTAATAATTACTAAGTAAAACATTTACATGTCTTTTACTTGGCACCATTTCCATTTAGGACCAACTAGACATCATACAAAGTCTTTTAGTGAGAAGCTCATGCTGATATGACCATCCATTCAGAAGGAGTAGCTATAACAAGATTTTCAAGATGGCCACTGTGTGGCAGTCATAATTGGACTTCAGATCGGCACCACTTCACTTAGGACAAGCTAGACATCATAAGAAGTCTTTTAGTGAAAATCCCATGTTGATATGACCATCCATTCAGGAGGTGTAATGATAACAAGATTTTCAAGATGGCCACTATTGTGGCTATACTGTATGTTTAAGCAGCACCATTTTCATTTAGGACAAACAAAACCAAGGGATGAATGTGTGTGTTAAGTTTCATTCCAATCCTCTAAGTAGTTTAGGAGAAGTAGCAATAACAAACTTGTGCTAGTGGACGGATGGATGTCAGATTACAGATGATGGATGGACGACAGATGAAAGACCATCCCATAAGCTCTCTGGTCTATGACCAGTAGAGCTAGTAATTACTAAGTAAAATATTTACATGTCTTTTACTTGCATTTACTTCTCTTTTACTTAGCATTACTTGCCATTACTTGTAACTATAAACAATTACTCGTCCATTTGACAAACTTCTTAATTATTTTTATTGTCAGTAATTTACTAGTAATTTAGTTTTTAATGCTAATTTCACTAACATCTCAAAATTTTGTCTGCAAATTTGGATTTTTGAAAATTTTTTCCTATTACTATGTTGGCAAGAATGAATTTTTCCTTGAACATTCAGAAATCACCGCAGATTAACATAAAATCATAACATCTTAATTTCTCCAAAAAGCTTTGTTTTATTTCTGAAGAAAACTTGAACATTTCCTAAACTCTTCAGCTTTCTAAAATTTTCATCCTCTCTTTTATCTCTGTAAAATATCCTGATGCTATCCGAAGTATTACAAGCAAGATAATACAAAATCTCTATCTGAGGAGACATTTGGAAAATGTTAGTGCAAACGGGGCCAGGACCCTTCATTTGTTCTATTGTAAATCATATGACTGTATACTTACACTTGCTGGGATACTGGGCATTTTGCTGGGGTCTGGAGCTGTAAAACTGAACATCTGAAAACAGCAAAAATAGAGACTGAATATACTGGACTAATCAACCAAACAATTATTAACAAAACTAACATACAATTGTCTTTTGAGTACCATAATTATTTTCCTTGTAGCTTGAATAAATAAATAAACTCATGAGATAGCATTACCCAAAGTATACTATTCAGGTAAGTATCTCATGTTATCTAGTGCAAGTCACAGGTGAATGGAGGATATGCCTAGAGTATACTAATCAGGAATCTCATGTTATCTAGTGCAAGTCACAGGTGAATGGAGAATATGCCCAAAGTATACTAATCAGGTAAGTATCTTATATTATCTAGTGCAAGTCACAGGTGAATGGAGGATATGCCCAGAGTATACTAATCAGGTATCTCATGTTATCTAGTGCAAGTCACAGGTGAATGGAGGATATGCCCAGAGTATACTAATCAGGTATCTCATATTATCTAGTGCAAGTCACAGGTGAATGGAGGATATGCCCAGAGTATACTAATCAGGTATCTCATGTTATCTGATGCAAGTCACAGGTGAATGGAGAATATGCCCAAAGTATACTACTCAGGTAAGTATCTTATATTATCTAGTACAAGTCACAGGTGAATGGAGAATATCATCAACAAGATATCGTTGGATATGATGTGCTGTTTATCAGGCAGAATATGTTGGCCTTTGGTAAATGTTGTCTGTGGAGAATGAACGACGAGATGTAGTCAAGAGGGGAGTATGAAATGGGAGTTACTAGGCTGAGGAAATGCAGCATGAATGAAGAGAATCAATACTTTTATACATGAACAATATAAAACTAAATACCTCAACCAGTCTTCAAAGTTAGATGCGTGCTGTCATATTTTGTAAAATATTTTTGTAAAAATATGACGAGCAGTTTTTGAGAACAAGCTGTTAAAATGTTTTTCTATTTTTAGTAATGGTGGTAATATTTGACGTGAATAGGAATAAAATGTATAAAATCTGAAAGTCCTTCATGCTAACGTTCTTTCTGACAAGATTTGGTTATATTCTGTCGAGTGATTTTTAAGAAGAGTCAATTCAAGTTTGTCTATTCTTATTAATGGCAAACATTTTTTTCTGGTCGATATGCATCATTTGTAAAACATTTAAAGTCCTTGTTGCCAGAGTGCTTTCTGTCAAATTTAGTCAATGTCTGTTCTGTTCAGTACTTGTTGAGAAGTAATTTAATGATTATTCTATTTTTAGTAATGACAGCCATATTTGATGATGGATTGGCATCATTTATACAAACTTGAAAGCCCTTCATGCCAGGAAGCTTTTATGTAGAATTTGGTTAAATTCTGTTGAGGGGTTTCTGAGAAGTCGCATAAAGGTTTTTATATATTTAGCAATGGTGGCCATATTTTAGGGTGGATTGGCATCATTTGTATACACTTGAAAGGCCTTCATAACCGGATGCTGTCTACCAAATTTGGTGGTAATTACTTTAGTAGTCTTTGAGGAGGTGAAAATAGCAACTGTTGTTCTCAGATTTGGTCAAATTCTGCTTACCAGGTTTTCAGAAGTCTTTTAAAGGTTTTTCTATTTTTAGTAATGGTGGAAATATTTTATAGTGGATTGTATATAATTTGTATAAAACTGAAAGCCCTTCATACCAGGATGCTTTCTAAAAAATTTGATTAAATTCTGTTGAGGGGTTCTTGAAAAGTTGTTTAAAAGTTTTTTGTTGTTGTTGCAATGATGGCCATATTTAATGTTGGATTGGCATCATTTGTATAACCTTGAAAAAACTTGATGCCAGGATGCTGTCTGCCAAGTCTGGTGGATTCGGTTTAGTAGTTTTTGAGAAGTTGAAAAAAGCAATTGTTCAATGACAGCTGATGCACGATAAATGTGGGGCCATACCATAAGCTCATTTGGCTTTAGGGCTAGGTGAGCTAACATGCAATCCAAACTAGTATGTCACTTTAGTAGGAGACACCATGAGTGCTGCTGAGAATCTGCTTTTCTGTGAGGTTGCAGAAGATAAGTCAATGGAAGTGCCATCATCATTTGTTACGGTGTGCATCAGCTGCTATCCAAATGTTTTAGATCAGGGGTGTCCAACCTTTTCACATGTGGGGCCACATTGCATTTTTTTTCTCACTCAAGGAGCTATTTATAAACTTATCTTATGTATTTCACTACCAGCTGACACAATTTATGAAAGGTTGGTAGTCCAGATAGACACCTTTGTTGGGCCGGATTCTGGCCTGCAGGCCATATGTTTGACAACCCTGTTTTAGATAAAAGTTTGAAGCTGTTCTTCTGCTAGTGAATTTTTGAGCCTATCAATGTTGAAGTCAAGACAACAGTAATGATGACATAGTTGTTCCTGAGGATGTCTGTGTAGAGTCTTTGGAACTGGCTGAGATGGAAACATAATGGAACTTTAGATGGCTTGTATACAACTATAAGAAGCAAGTTGTTGAAGCAACTGTCTATTCTCAGAGAAAATGACCCACCCTATATACTCGCTTACAAGTCAAGTCCAACTGCAAACTGCACAGACCCAGATCTGCATAATGTGCCAGCAGATCTGGGTCCATGCATTTTGTTAGGAGTAATCAGTGGAACAAACAACATAGACCCTGATATGTTGGCACATTATGCAATGGCAGATCAGGGTCTATGTTGTTTGTGGTTGGTCTTGACCTAAGTGGGTATATATGATAAATGCAAACCCAGACTTAGAGAAACTGAGCTCAAAGCAAAGGTTAACCCATATCAGTGGAATGTGGAAATAGGTTACTGTTACTTAGTTTTCACTGAAAAGTGGAGTACTACACATAATGCAAATACCAATACGTGTGAACAACTGTGTCTGAGAAAACTACCTAAATGCAAACCAGATGGACATAAATAAATAAGCCGAAGCTACTTTGCAATCTGGAAAAAAACAGTACATAAAAGACGACACTCCACAAAGTTTTGTAAAAGAATATTGCCAGGAACTTATGTTAATTTGAAGAAAGGACATGTTTTCTTCTTTGACACACTGGGACATTTACTATTTTTCAAGTCACTGTGACTTTTACCTGTTTGACCTATTGACCCTAAATTCAATTTGTTTCTTTTATCTGCCTTATTTTCAATCCAACAATAAAGATTCCTTAAGAAAAATTATGCAAGACTCAATATTTGATATAAAGTGACCCTGACCTTTTAATCAGAACAGCAATAGACTTCTTTCTTGTCTGAGATACAAACCTTCCACCATGTCTGGTGAAGGCAACTGTTGTAGAACAAATATTATTTTGAGGAAATTATTTTTCTGTTTCAGTCACTGTGACCTTGAGCTTTCACCTATTTAACTCAAAATATTTACATATCTTTCTTGCCAAAGTGCAAGCATTATATGAAGTCTGCTTAAGATATGTGGTGTAGAACTTAAATTATTTTGAGGAAACAATGTTTCAATAGTTGATTGGCGTAATATTGACCTTTCATTACAGTTTAATACAGTATTTGTTATTTTGTACCTCCTGTTGACCAACAAAAGTGACAGGTTGGCTGGGATGGGGAACGTGATCGGCCAATGCTGCCCGCAGCAAAACTGTCAGATCCGTTCCATCAGTACGGTTCATTATCTCTGCAAGGTGGTTCAGAAGACTGTAGAAAATCTCATACCATGGCAAGTAACTGTAAATGAATATAACAAAATAATAATAAAAATATAAAAATAAAGACAGAAAATGTTTTTTGATGTTCTACAGACACGACTAATAAGGATAATAAAATTCCTTGCAAAGGTTTAAAAAATGATGCAAAAATTGAATGAGGGAATAGACCAAGTGCCCATTATCTAGACAATTCAAACTGATGACAGCTTATTTATATGGACATATAACAATGGCAGGTATGGAGCAAACTGAAAGGAGTGGAAATAATTTGTATAATTCCACAGTTTGGTTAAGTTGATGGCCTTTACATGTGTCTTGGAATTTAACAATAAGGCCAAGGTCTGTATGTCAAGACCAATGATCAAACCATTGCTGTAAAATGTCTGACCTTGACCCCAAAGTCAAAAGATTGAGTAATCATGTTGCAGAATGAACTGTCTTAGCTTCGTAATGATAAACCCAAAGAATGAAGAAAATCCAGCATGATAGAGTTTTGGAAATAAAAGCAAATTACAAAAAAATTTGGACCAAAACTGTAACACACATTTTCTATGACTGCAACCTTGAAAGGGGCACGAGCATGTCACATAATGAATCTTCTCAGCTGCATATTTATTCAGCCCAAGTATGAAGAAAATCCATCAAGTTTAGGAGATATAAGAAACAAAAAAAAACTTTAACAAAAACACTGATGCAAATTTTTTTATGACTGTGACCTTGAGTCCAAGTTCAAATGGGCAAGCGAGCAAGTCACAGAATTAATTGTCTTAGCATCTGATTTTTTAAAACCCAAGTATAACGAAAATCTGCAAGGTGTTTAGGAAATACAGTATAAGCAAATGAAATAACTTTAACAAAAACCTCATTCACATTTTTTATGACTGCCTTTGACTGAAAGTCGAAGAGGCAAGTGAGTGTCACAGAATGAATTGTCTTAGCTTCATATTTATTTAACCCAAGTATGCAGAAAATCCATCAAGTTGTTTAGGAAATATAATTAAATGATTTGTTTTGATTTAGTGCTTTAATGCACATCAACACAAGTAGGTTATTTAGTGCCGAGGCAACTGGAGTAATGTGCCTTGCCCAAGGTCACACCATGGTAGCTGACCCAGGCTGGTCCAATGGTAGGATTCTAACGTGCACCCTTTCGGTCCTGAGTCCAGCATGCTAACCACTAAACCACCATATAATTAAATGAAAAAAAACAAAACATTAGCCAAACTCCTAATGCAAGTTTTCTACGACTGTGACCTTGACCCCAAGGTCAAAGGGTTGAGCAAGCATGTCATAGAATGAATCCAAACAATAATTACAAAATGGCTGTTCATGAGTGCAAGATTCCAAACAATAATTACAAAATGGCTGTTAATGAGTGCAAGATTCCAAACAATAATTACAAAATGGCTGTCCATGAGTGCAAGATTCCAACAATAATTAAAAAATGGCTTGTCCATGAGCATAAGATTCGAAAAAGAAAAAGGATCTCTTGCTCAAGGTCTCTCAAGTTCATTTCAGAGTGAACATGGTCCTTAACAAGCAATATTAACCCCAAAAAATATTACATAACATTTTTCTTTCAATCTTTTGTGAATTCACTTTTGTCCCCAAGTATCACTTTGACATTGTATGGATTTCATGGTTGTTATAGATGATAAATGTAAAGGGCCAATAAACAATAATCCATCTTCAACAGCAACAAGACCCTTCTTCCCCAAAACATATTTTGCAAAAACAATATACATGAATTCAGTTTTTAAATGGGGGTGGGGTGTTGAATTTAAATGACCATCAAATTATCAACACTATAAATTTTCAAGAACAGAGAATTTCTGCATACTGTGGATTCATTTATTTCAGTAGATATCAATTTTCATATGTTAGTAAAAAAAATGACCTTTTCATGGACACTTACAATTCATTGATACCATATGTACTCGCTTATAAGTCAAATCCAACTGCAAACAATACAGACTCTGATCTGCCATCACATAATGCACTGGCAGATCAGGGTCTATGTTGTTTTGTTCTACTGATTACTCCCAACAAACTGCATAGACCTAGATCTGCCAGTGCATTATGTGATGACATATACAAGCCTGTGCAGTTTGCATTCTGACTCAACTTATTAGCAAATATATACGGTATGAACTGGGCCGTCTGTTTCCTTCACAGGCCTAATACCTTCCACTGGGTCTAATAACTTGTGGGTTGAAACAAACCCCACACCCATAAAATTAATAAACCATGAACAAAAGTGATTTCAAAGTACATGTATTTAGAGAAAAAACTTAATTTGCCAAAAATTTAATTCATGTTAATAGCAACAACACTGTCAATTCTGTCACTAGCAACAATACTGTCAATTCTGTGACAACCAATGTCAATACTGTCAATAGCAAAACAGTCAATACTGTCAATTCTATGACAACCACAATGTCAATACTGTCAACTGCAAAACTGTCAATATTGTCAACAGGAACAATACTGTCAATTCTATGACATGACAACAGAACCCAATACTGTCATTACTGTCAACAGGAACAAATACTGTCAAAAACAATACTGTCAAGTCTGTTAATGACTGAATCACAAACATTTCACACCAGTTTGAAGAGCTCTAGATAAGCAGTGTATCTGCATATTTACACATACAATCTGATAAAGAATGCATTCAAATTATTCAAAATAATGTAATTTTAAGCATTTAGACTAAAGTTATCAGCATACTGCTCTTGCCGTAAGCTCAGTCCATGTTGTATGATGGCTCATGCGATCCATATAAACTATGCTGCTAGTTCAAGTTCCACATGTTCCATGCATGTTTGAAAGAATAGGACCTGATCACTGTGAGAAAACTCACTTAAATAGAGTGATATCAATAAACATAGTCAAGACTAGTGCCATTCAAAATGGCATGATTATTAAATAGAGCGATATCAATAAACATAGCCAGGACTAGTGCCATTCAAAATGGCATGATTATTAAATAGAGGGATATCAATAAACATAGCCAGGACTAGTCCCATTCAAAATGGCATGATTATTAAATAGAGGGATATCAATAAACATAGCCAGGACTAGTTCCATTCAAAATGGCATGATTATTAGACAGAGTGATATCAATAAACATAGTCAGGACTAGTCCCATTCAAAATGGCATGATTATTAAATAGAGGGATATCAATAAACATAGTCAGGACTAGTCCCATTCAAAATGGCATGATTATTAAATAGAGCAATATCAATAAACATAGTCAGGACTAGTCCCATTCAAAATGGCATGATTATTAAACAGAGTGATATCAATAAACATAGTCAGGACTAGTCCCATTCAAAATGGCATGATTATTAAACAGAGTGATATCAATAAACATAGTCAGGACTAGTCCCATTCAAAATGGCATGATTATTAAATAGAGGGATATCAATAAACATAGTCAGGACTAGTCCCATTCAAAATGGCATGATTAACATCTTAATGATTAAGACTCAGTCTTATAGCACAAGTTTTGTGTTTTGCAATGTTTTGCAAATGACACCATCAAATTTTAAAAAATGTGATTCATTCGATACCAGACAGTAAAATACCCATGGCAATTTATCATATTCTCACCTAGAGCTCTGTGTCTGCACAAGTTTAATGACTCTGAAATAATCTGATTTTAAATATCCCACCTGATAATACAGAGACACGTTTGAGCCCCTGTGGAATGGCGACAGAACCCAAATTTGTACATGCTCTCAAGGTCTGTCAAGGTGAAGGTGAAATGGTCAACTGTTGTCCTGGCAACGAGAAATTAAAATCAGTAAGTACTATTGCATCAAATCTTTCCAAACAAGAAACTGGTCATGGTGTGCAAGTGTTGATACCGATCCTGCACTTTTGGAAAAACTGAGTGTTGTACACATCAAGATGTATCCCCATACCAAGTAACATGACTATGTGGCCAACTGTACTTAAGAAACTGACCACATACAAATTTTAATGCTTTGGCTAATCTAGGGTGTGGGCAGATATATGGATGTATGTATGGACGGGTGTACAGAAAAGAACACAGACACCGAAGCAATTGCTATGTTGAGCTTTCACCAAGGTCATTGGTTGGTTGGTTGGTTGTTAATGATACTTTTAACACATTATTAGCTTATCATACCAAGTTAAGTGCGTTTCTCAGGGACACACCAAGGCTGCTGGTCCAGGCTGGCTTCTACCAAAGTGGGCTGAACAAGAACTGTAGAGAACATGCTCTCTTACCTGTAACAGTGCTGTGATATTGCTTCATCTAATATTATCTTTACATGAGAATAACTTGCATCCAACCTCTTACTGCAGAGACTCAGATCTACCATCACAACATGAACCAGCAGAAATGGATAAACAATGTTCATCCTGCTCATGATTTCAAGCAGATGCTGATCTACTGGTGTGCTATGTCAAGGCAGATCTTCAGTGTTCCAAATTAGTGCCTACACACTGGTGTGCTATGTGAAGGCAGATCTTCAGTGTTCCAAATTAGTGCCTACACACTGGTGTGCTATGTGAAGGCAGATCTTTAGCGTTCCAAATCAGTGCCTACACACTGGTGTGCTATGTGAAGGCAGATCTTCAGTGTTCCAAATTAGTGCCTACACACTGGTGTGCTATGTGAAGGCAGATCTTCAGTGTTCCAAATTAGTGCCTACACACTGGTGTGCTATGTGAAGGCAGATCTTCAGCGTTCCAAATTAGTGCCTACACACTGGTGTGCTATGTGAAGGCAGATCTTCAGTGTTCCAAATTAGTGCCTACACACTGGTGTGCTATGTGAAGGCAGATCTTCAGCGTTCCAAATTAGTGCCTACACACTGGTGTGCTATGTGAAGGCAGATCTTCAGTGTTCCAAATTAGTGCCTACACACTGGTGTGCTATGTGAAGGCAGATCTTCAGTGTTCCAAATTAGTGCCTACACACTGGTGTGCTATGTGAAGGCAGATCTTCAGCGTTCCAAATTAGTGCCTACACACTGGTGTGCTATGTGAAGGCAAATCTTCAGTGTTCCAAATTAGTGCCTACGCACTGGTGTGCTATATGTAGGCAGATCTTTAGCGTTCCAAATCAGTGCCTACACACTGGTATGCTATGTGTTCCAAATTAGTGCCTACACACTGGTGTGCTATGTGAAGGCAGATCTTCAGTGTTCCAAATTAGTGCCTACACACTGGTGTGCTATGTGAAGGCAGATCTTCAGCGTTCCAAATTAGTGCCTACACACTGGTGTGCTATGTGAAGGCAGATCTTCAGCGTTCCAAATTAGTGCCTAAACACTGGTGTGCTATGTCAAGGCAGATCTTCATTGTTCCAAATTGGTGCCTAAACACTGGTGTGCTATGTGAAGACAGATCTTCAGCATTCCAAATTAGTGCCTACACACTGATCCAACATAGATAATCTGGGTCTATGTTTTTTGCAGGTGGGTGCAAGTTATAAACAGATAAAAAACCAATGACTTTAAAATTTAACATTAAGCTTTAAGGATGGTCGCTTGTGAAATGTTGAAGTACCATACTTATTCAATGATAGGACCATGCTTGATGGTAAGCCCCACCTATGATAGGACCATGCTTGATGGTAAGCCCCACCTCAGTTTTACAACATTTTGGCAAATACTTACCAAGGATATCTTTGTCACAATAAAAAGCCCACCTCATACTTACAGACAAATTTTTTAGCCTGACACCCTCACCATGGGAGAAATACTGATTTTAGCTTTTTGGAAAACTTATATTTTAAAAGAGCTAAGGGTCCAAACAACTCAAAGTAATTTAAAAGATTTTAAATTGGTGTACACTTTCTTGTGCTACTCTTAGCTGAAAATCTATCCCCAAGTAAGTGTCATTTCACATAAGAATATTGAAAATCTATCCCCAAGTAAGTGTCATTTCACATAAGAATGTTGAAAAAAGTACCTAGAAAATCTATCCCCAAGTGTCATTTCACATAAGAATGAAAATCTATCCCCAAGTAAGTGTCAATTCACATAAGAATGTTGAAAAAAGTACCTAGAAAATCTATCCCCAAGTAAGTGTCAATTCACATAAGAATATTGAAAAAAGTACCCAGAAAATCTATCCCCAAGTGTCATTTCACATAAGAATATTGAAAAAAGTACCCTGAAAATCTATCCCCAAGTGAGTGTCATTTCACATAAGAATATTGAAAAAAGTACCCTGAAAATCTATCCCAAAGTAAGTGTCATTTCACATAAGAATGAAAATCTATCCCCAAGTAAGTGTCATTTCACATAAGAATATTGAAAAAAGTACGCTGAAAATCTATCCCCAAGTAAGTGTCATTTCACATAAGAATATTGAAAAAAGTACCCTGAAAATCTATCCCCAAGTAAGTGTCATTTCACATAAGAATATTGAAAAAAGTACCCTGAAAATCTATCCCCAAGTAAGTGTCATTTCACATAAGAATATTGAAAAAAGTACCCTGAAAATAATAGCTGAGCAAGTATTTAAAAATTCATTAAATCTGTACAGGTCATAGATTCTCTCATCAAATACACAAAGAAAAGTGTATGTTGGTGAGCGGAGTTTTTACACACGACACAATTATTAAGATCACATCGGTTTTCCGCAATAGAAAGCCTGCACAGATTTCCCATGGTCTTGTATACTTTTTGCTGACTTTATTATTTTCTTTCACAGGAATGTTACTGCGATTATTAAATTTGTATATGCGTTTTTCTGTTACATCATTTAATAATAAACAACAGTCACAATCATGCTATTTTAAGTCCAATCTCTCCCAGAATTTATAGTACAACAATGAACCCAAGTAAACGGTTTTGTCATATTAACGACATCATATTGCAATGATCATCATTTTGAGCTGAACAGTAACTTAGATTTTGCAAAAACAGCCTACATCAACGTAATCTGTTTAATTGTTTACACGTCACAACAATACAACAGAAGTGATACATGTTTCTTAATACCTACTAATGCACATAAGACTATAAACAAGAACTGACATATCAAATATGTTTTGCCTTTTCATTTGTATATCAACTTCTTCAAATTCAAGATTTTCTTGTGAAAATGTGCACACATATTTCAGTGCTGAAGTTTTTGAAAGTCATTATACATACATTTATATGCTGTGAGGCTGAGCTCTCACTAGTGAGTCCCTGCTCTAAAACTTCAAGTTCCAAGTCCTGGACTCACAGTTTGAGTTTTCCAAATTTGGTCAACATTTATATATATATATATATGGCCTTTTACTTTCATTTTTTAAATAAATACTGCAGTGAACTCTAAGGTTGGCTTTTCAGGCATGGTGTACAGTATGCACAAAACGTATTGATCCTATTTCACCTGTGCTAGTGGTTGGGTGATGTCAAGTGTAGTTCAGTGAACTATGCCTAAGAAATATCCTGTCCATGCTGTACTTCTTTCACCAGGTGTAACCTTCACTCAACTTTGCTTCAAGAGTGGATTCTAACTGGCCAGTTTATGGATTACCTCTATATCCCAAAAGGATTTACTGTGGGTAGCAAAATCATGAGTCATATATCAATTAAGTCTATTACCCAACAACAAAGTGTAGCATTCCTGACTCCACATGCAATTCCTGAAGATTCCATTGTGTAGTGGGGTGTACTTCAGTGGAGACTGCAGACATTTTTGTTGGAAATGGTCAATACATTTTGTGTGTACTGTATGGTTTTGCAAGTAAGTCTAGTATTTAAATCTATGCAATGCTTTTGACACACCCTACATATCCCAGTTAGAGAAAAGTATTACTGTACATCATTTCTCAGCAAAGCAGACATAGCAGTCCATTTTAAGGAATGCAAATTTTAGAAAACTATAAAATAAATTTCTAACAGCTTAACAATTCAGATCATTGCTATGTCAACAGAAGAGAAAATTGATACATATACAAACAAGAGCAAAACAAAATAATCTCAAAGCATTTACAAAAAACTGTCCCAAATAAATTGTCACTCACAGAAGGTATACATATTGTTAGTTTGCATTTATATTTAACATGTTAAAAATCCCTTTACCACACTTCATTACCAACTACAACTGGAACTGAAACTGTGTCAACAAAGAAATTTTGTTTTTATAAATTACTAATGGTACCATTAGTAAGGAATTGTCCTTTATATAAAAATAAACAATTAATGACACCCCAATACTTTGCCTATATGCAGTTACCTAGTATAGTTTTTCATTAGTTCATCCGGCAAAATGAGTAAAATAATTCAATGAGGTTACACTTATATGCTAAACATAAATGAAAAGGTGTCACAAATTGTATAGATCTATTTTTAAATAATAAAAAAAACCTCTGCTTGTATTTAATTTAGCAATGCTTTTTCAAACTTGCTGTTTTCATGTTCAAATCAGGATCAAGGAATTCACAATAAGGTGGTTTCTTCCCTCCTTTAATCTTTTACAATTTCTGAGTATTTAAATTATCTCCGATATTCTTGAGAAACTCCAACACATCAAATTTGGTAACAAATATATTTTCTTATATATATATATATATATAAAACCTGTCTTGAAAAGAGTTGACATGTTTGCAAGATAAGTGTAGTACAAAATTCTTTGTCATGGGTTTTGACCTTGAACTGGACTTTTGACCCTGAATTCAATATCAGAGTGCTGGTTATTAATTTGTTTATTGAAATGTGACTAAATACAAAGTCTAATCAAAATTCATTTGCAAATATACAAGTCACTGAGTTCACAAGCTCAGTAAAGTACAAAAATACAAGCAATGACCTTTGACTTTACCCCAAGGTCAATTCAGTCTATTTACAAACTTGTTCACAATAATGGAGACATGTGCGTGGTCAGATCTGTACCATTTTCATTCAGGAACAATTACATATCGCAAGAGGTGTTTTTATGAAAACCCCATGTCAATGCCACAACTCTTTCCAAAGGAGTAGTTAGAAGAAGAGTTTTGAGATGGACACTATGGTTGCCATGTTTGAAGTCAGATCAGCACCATTTTCATTCAGGACCTGCTAAAAATTGTTGTTATGTTTAGTGAAGTTCATGTCAATACAGTCATCAATGCAGGATGCATTTAGCCATAAGATTATAAAGATGGCCACCAAAGCAGACATTTAGGAGGTTAGATCAGCATCATTTTCATATTGGACCAACAACATACTGTGAAAGGTGTTTTATTGAAAACCCCATACTGATATGACCATCACTTCAGCAAGAGTAGTCATGGCAAAATTTTCATGATAACCACTGTGGTGGCCGTATTGGAAGAGGTGGGGGTTGGTGAGAAACATCTGCACTATTTTCAATCAGGATCAACAATATATCATAAGATGTCTCTGAATCAAAACCATAAGTGAATATGATAAGATTTCCAAGATAACTGGCATGTTATACATCAACTCGGCATTATTTCCATCTACAGCATCTACATTGCCTAATAAGTCTCTTAGTGAAAGGACCATGTCAATCTGAACAGCCAGGCATGAAGAAAAGCAATAACATGATTTTCACTATGGCCACCATGAAAGATATGATGGATGTCAGATTGGCACCATTTTCATTCTGAATCATCTACATGGCATAAGAGGTTATTTTGTTTTCTTTTGTGAAAATCCCCATGTCAATATAACCATTCATTCAGAGGACAAAATAACATTTTCAAAATGGACACAATTGTGACCATGTTGGATGTCAGATTGGCACCATTTTCCTTTAGTACCATCTACAAGTTATAAGAAGTCTTTTAGTAAAAAAAAACCCATGTCAATATGACCATCCCTTCAGAAGGAGTAGCTATAAGTGAATTTTTAATATTGCTACCATGGTGGCAATGTTGGATGTCCAATAGGCACCATTTTCATTTAGGACAATCTGCAGGTCATATTAAGTCTTTCAGTGAAAACCCCATGCTGATATGATGATCAGTTCAGGAAGAGTAGTGATAACAAGATTTTAAAGGTGACCAACATGGTGGCAATATTGAAGGATCACAACTGTCATTTAGGACCAGTTAGAAGACCTCAAGATGAAATTGTATGCCAAGTAGAGCTAGGTACTGCCAACAATTTTGTGTTATTATAATAAACATCACTCAGTGTCTGGAAATTAAACACAAATTGTGCTAATGTCATTTTCCTGCCAAAATATACATGTACTGAATAAAATTGCAAAATCCAAGTTGGTATGGTATCTGCAAGGTCATGTTTTGTTGTGTTTAATTCATTTTTCTAGGACATCTCTAGTGTAAAATTGGGCAGTTAAAGGATGTAGATTGTTGTTTCCTAATAGAATTATTTTATTGCATATATCTAAAATTGGCACTTACTTATATTTAAAGTGATGGGGTTGAGGGGTGGGGGTGGGGCCGAAGGAAGATTTTTTTTTACGTAAGCAGAATATGAGATATATTTTTAGGGCAGGCACATTATTAATCAATCTATATAATGGGATTAGCATACTGATACAAAAATACACAGGTGCAACAAAATATTTCAAAAATGCATATATGTATTATTTTTTCATAAACGTTTCAAGTATTAATACAGAAAAACCTGTCTTGAAAGACCACTGCTATTGGAGACCACCTGTCTTAAGAGGGCAGGTTTTAAAAGCATAGATTTATTGATTATACAGTGTTATGACCTGTTATGAGACCACCTGTCTTAAGAGGCCAGGTTTGAAAAGCATAGATTTATTGATTATAGTGTTATGACCTGTTATGAGAGACCACCTGTCTTAAGAGGCCAGGTTTGAAAAGCATAGATTTATTGATTATATAGTGTTATGACCTGTTATGAGAGACCACCTGTCTTGAGAGACCATAATTTTATGGAAGGGGTCGTCTTTCAAGACAGGATCTACTGTAACTGCTATCCTGTGAATGATAATAATTCTCTGAATTTATGCAGGTGTCTGTGTCAATTAATTAGGTACATATAGTGGGTAGAAGGAAACAGTTTGTAAACTTTTGTTAAACCTTCAGGGATTTTGACTAAGGGTTATTTATTATTGGCTGTTTATTGCTTACCCTCACTGAAATCCCTCTGCAGGTTCTAAAGAAAGTGTTTGGGAAAACAGTATGCATTTGATCCAGTTAAAATCTGAACAAATTTTTAATGTTGATATGAAAGTCTACATCAGCAAATTGAAAGTTATTCCTGGATGATACATTTTTTCTCACACATTCTTTCAATTTTCAACATTTTATTACTTTATAACCAGATAAATCCCTGATTGAGACTGCATTCTTAATGAAAATCGACATGTACCGCCAATGTTTTTAACACTGGCTAAGACTGGTCACGTACTCATGTAAAACTGGGTATAGCCTACACTGCGATAATAATGAGTGCTGTTGTGCAAACTTCTGCAACCAGACAATCTTTACTTCCAACAGAATTGTATTTCTATTTAAGAGTATAATTTAATCACACATCAAAATCCTAAAAGCAGGCTCTTTTATAATCGTCCAAGTCAGCAGAAAGTTTACAACAGAATATATCCAGTTTTACATGATCACAAGACCATGTGACCCGTCTTTGCCTGTGCTCAAAATATCGGCAGTACAAGTTGATTTTTATCAGAGTGACGATTCTGTTAGGGATTTATATGCTAAAAAACAGGAAGAAGAATGTTAATAACTGAAAGAAGTTGTGAGAAAAATTTACCATTCAACAATTAATTGTGATTTTCTGATGTAGATTTTTGTACCAATGTTGAAATTAGTTCACATATTAACTGAGTCAAATGCATATGATTCTCCTGAACACTTTCAGACCTGCAAAGGGATTCTGACGAGAATGAACAATAAAAATCTAGTAACAAGAGTCCCTAAAAGGGACTGACGTTCTACTGGGCAAAAAGAATTTCCTGGAATTCAAGATAAGACCATTTCTTCCTTTTAACTGTTAAGTGTTGAAACCATGTCGGATATTCTTCAGCGATAACAAGATTTTCAAATTAGCTGCTGTAGTGGACATATTAGATGACAGATTGGCACCGTTTTCATTTAAAACAAAGTAGACATCATTAGAATTCTTTTGGTGAAAATCCCCTGTCATAATGATCATCTATTCAGGGGGAGTAGAGACAACAATATTTTCAAGACAGCCATATTGGATGTACAACTGGCACCATTTTCATTTACGGCCAACTAGGTATCATTATACATCTACTGGTGAAATCCATATGTTGATATAGCCATTCATTTGGGAGGAGTAGAGATAACAATATTTTCAAAATAGCCACCATGGGGGCCTTATTACAGGTTAGTCATTTTCATTTTGGACCAACTAGACACCATAAGAACTCTTCTGATGAAAACCCCATACCAAAATTACTTCCATTTAAGCGGAGTAGCAATAACAAGATTTTCAAGATGGCCACATACTGGAAATCAAATCAGCACAATTTTAATTTAGAGTCAACAAAACATTATAAGTCTTTTAGTGAAAACCTCATGCTGATATGACCATTCATTCAGGAGAAGTAGTGATAAAAAACTTTGTTAGCTGGCCACTGTGGCAGCCATATTAGACATCAGATCGGCACCATTTTCATTTAGGACTAACTAGACATCATAAGAAGTCTTCTGGTGAAAACACCATGTCAATATGACTTTCCATTCTGGAGGAGTAGCAATGATAAGATTTTCAAGATGGCTACTGTGGTGACCATATTGGATGTTAGATTGGCACCATTTTCATTTACGACGAATTAGACACATTAAGAAGCGTTTTGGTGAAAACCCAATGTCAATATGAGAAATATTGATAACAAGATTTTCAAGATGGCTGCTGTGGCAGCCATATTAGACATCAGATCAGCTCCATTTTCATTTAGGACCAGCTAGACATCATAAATAAGAATCATTTAATGAAAATCCCATGCTGATATGACAATCCATGTAGGAGGAGTAGCCATAACAATAACAAGATTTTCAAGATGTCTGATGTAGTGGCCATACTAAATGTCAGATTGGCAGGATTTTCATTTAGGACCAACTAGACATCATTAAAAGTCTTTTTAGTGAAAACCTCATGTTGATACGACCATCCAATCAGTAGCTGTATGGTGGCAATTATGGATGTCAGATCGGCACCATTGTAAGACCAAATGGACATCTTAAGGTGTCTTTTGGTGAAAACCCCCAAGTCAATATGACTTTCTGTTCAGGAGAAGTTCCAATTACAAGATTTTCAAAATGGCTGCCTGTGCGGACATATTGGAGATCAAATTGGCACCATATTTATTTAGGACCAACTAGACATCATAAGAAGTCTTTTAGTGAAAACCCCATGTTGATATGACCATTCAGGAGGAGTAGCTATAACAAGATTTTCAAGATGGCTGCAAAGGTGGCTGTATTGGACATCAGATCAACATCATTCTCATTTAGGACCAACTAGACATGATAAGAAGCCTTTAAGTGAAAATCCCATATTGATAGGACTATCCATTTTGAAGGAGTAGCAATAACATGATTTTAAAGATGGCAGTCATGGTAGCCATATTGAACACTGGAGAAGTTCCAATAAAAAGATTTTCAAAATGGCTGCCTGTGCGGACATATTGGAGATCAAATTGGCACCATGTTCATTTAGGACCAACTAGACATTATAATAAGTCTTTTAGTGAAAACCCCATGTTGATATGACCATCCATTCAGAAGAAATAGTGAGAAGAAGATTTTCAAGATGGCTACCATGGTGGCCATATTGGACATCAGATCGGCATCATTTTCCTGTATGACCAACTAGACATGATAAAAAGTCTTTTATTGAAAATCCCATGCTGATATGACCATCCATTCAGGAGTAGTGATAAAAAGATATTGGATGTTCGACCAACACCATTTTCATTTAGAACCAACCAGACCATAGGATGAATGTGTGTGTGTAAAGTTTCATGGCAATCCTCCAATTAGTTTATGAGGAGTAGTGATAACAAACTTGTGATAACGGATGACAAATGAAAGACCATCCCATAATCTCTTCTGGTCTATGACCAGTAGAACTAAAAATTCATTCTGAGCAGAAATCCTAAAAGGGATTAGTTTGTCATAAGGGGTCATACTGTTTACTTCTAAAAGGTTTCATATAATTTAGTTTTTGTTTTATTATACTATTGTCCTGTATCAATAGTTTGAGTCTGTATCATAACACACTAAACCAGAGTAAATATTGTGATTCAAAGATGCACTGATAACACTGAAAAAGCTCTAATCCCAAGCTTCATGACTTTCATCCAAATTGTTTAGGACATGTAGCAGTAACAAATAACAGCTAATGGACAACAAGTGGATGCTGGATGCTTGACACGGGCCCATTGCAAAAGCTCATCTGGTCCTCAACCAGTAGAGCTAAACATTCATCTCAAATAATTACTGTTGAGAATTGTTATTTTTTAAAACCAAACATAAATTAAAAACAATATGAAATAACGAACAACAAAATATAACAATTAAAATCAATTAATTAAATTGGGTACTTACACTGAAAGATGCATATACAACCACGAAACCAAAAGAATACAGTGTAAGTAATAATTATTTCTAAAGTAGAGATAAAAAACATAAATGCAAAAGCAATGAAAAAAAAAACAAAAAACAATACATGAGAGATATTGGGCTGCTATGCACTGCTTATAATTGCTATGTGTACAGGAAATCCACTCACAAGATTAGGAAACTAGTATAAAACTATATTCTAGAATAGCACACAAAACGACATATAATTACAAGAATACCTACAATCCTGCTAGGTCATGCCGACAATTTTAATTACATATCCCCCACTATCACAGTCCCCACCCCCAGACAGTAACCCTGGGATAAAATTAAATGCAAAATTTGTTACATATGTACGCTATATACTGTGTCTTCCTGCAATAACTGCATATATAAAGTTTGGTAAAAAAAATATATTGGAAAATATCATTGTACCCTCTTGACCACCCTCCCACCCCAACCCATGGAAAGGGAGCCAAAACAAAATGCTTTTTGCAGATGGTTACCACATGGACAAGATAACAACCACGTTTAGTGAATTTACACCCAGCTGTTCAAGAGGGCATGCAGTAATAGACAGATGAATAAACAGAAACAGACAGACAGACAGATAAAGAGTATCATAATATCCCCACGCTCAATGCTAAATCATGGGGAAAAAGAATTGCACTATGGAACAACAGGACTTAAATTTAGGTCTAAGGTACTCTACATCTGAGTGTACAGAAACAATTTTGCCAAAGGAAGGTAACCATGAATAATCTAGGTACCGTATATACTTGCGTATATGCTCATACCATCTGCAAACTGCATAGACCCAGATCTGCCATTGCATAATGCGCCAGCAGACATGGGTCTATGCAGTTTTTAAGGACTAATCAGTAGAACAAACAACATAGACCCTGATCTGCCTGCGCATTATGTGACTGTAGATCAGGGTCTATGCTGTTTGCATTTGGACCTGAATTACACGCGAGTTTATACAGTAATTAACTTGCCCCTTTTTAATAACTATGTAAAATGCACATTCAGCTGTTTATCTCCACTGTAGAAAGGAATGCATGATGTTTAACTTTCAAATATTCTTCACTCTCCATGTACAAAATAGTGTTAGTACCTCAGCAAGAAATCTAATATGAAAAAGCAGACAAGTTAATAAAGCACTCCCTCATTATAATGCTGTCAACAGAAGCCACAGAGCATACCACCTTATAGTTAAACCACCTTATAATGAAGTACATGATATATATAATTTTGCTACCACTTAATGAAATGAGATCCATGATCATACTCACCTTATAACAGGAACTGTATTATAATGATGGGTCTTATAACAGGAACTGTGTTATAATGATGGGCCTTATAACAGGAACTGTGTTATAATGATGGGCCTTATAACAGGAACTGTGTTATAATGAAGGGGCTTATAACAGGAACTGTGTTATAATGATGGGTCTTATAACAGGAACTGTGTTATAATGATGGGTCTTATAACAGGAACTGTGTTATAATGATGGGTCTTATAACAGGAACTGTGTTATAATGATGGGCCTTATAACAGGAACCGTGTTATAATGATGGGCCTTATAACAGGAACTGTGTTATAATGAAGGGGCTTATAACAGGAACTGTGTTATAATGAAGGGGCTTATAATGAGTGACTCATAATAAATAGCACTTTACATGACTGATGTAGTATATGCTTGGAACAGCAAAACCAACATTTTCTGAATCTACTACGTACATGTATGTTTTAAAATTGTACACCGGTTTTCTTTCAGCTGTGACTGTTAGGAAAAACATTATTAGGAACAATTAACCAAAAATGCAAATATGAGTATCGCAGATGTTGACTCCTAAATTCTCAAAGTAAATGGATGAAAAAAAGTCAAAATATCTCCCAAGAATGATGTCCAGCATTCAATTATTTTTAAAAATTAGAATTTAAAATTTGAGGATCAAGTCTTGTCACTTTTAAGTATTAAAATATAAGTATATATCAGTAAATTGTACAAGTAAGATATCAGAGAATATTAGTTGCATTAATTGGTTAATACACAGGTACCATCTGCCATTGATATGTAAACTTACGTATACCTTTCCGTGTTGCATGGAAATGCAAATTTGGGTGCACTTTTAAGAACTTCCTGGAAAACACAAAAGCACAGTAAATTCACTCATACCAGTACATGAATTAAAAATTAACAGAGCAGTTGCCAGTAGAATGCGCAAAGTCCACCAGAGCTCTAGATATGCAGTGTATTTGTATATTTTATGCAAACACCAGAGTTCTAGATATACAGTGTACATGTATGTGTACATTTTATGCAAACACCAGAGCTCTAGATATGCAATGTAGTTGTATATTTTATGCCAACACCAGAGCTCTAGATATTCAGTGTGTTTGTATCTTTTATGCAAACACCTGAGCTCTTGATATGCAGTGTATTTGTACATTTTATCCAAACACCAGGGCTCTAGATATGCAGTGTATGTGTATATTTTATGCAAACACCAGAGCTCTAGATATGCAGTGTATTTGTATATTTTATGCAAACAAACTGACTAAAACTACATACAGAAAATTTGTAATGCATTTAAATTGTGTGAAACAATTTAATGTTAAGCATGTAGTTATAAGTTGTCTGTGTATTGCTGCTGCTGCAAACAGTCTTTGTTTTATGATGGAGCATTTGATCAATATCAACAATGCTATACAGGCAAGATGCAGAATTTCTTGCACATTTTAATAAAAGTATTAGATTGCTGTGAGAACACTCAGTCAAATAAAGCCAAATAATAAGCAAACACAGCTTGAATCAGTTATGGTCAATATGTCGTTTGAGGCATTCTTAGGCATGATGGACATTTTGTTGATTCCAGTATCATAAGATAGTGTTTTTGTGGTTTTCATGAAATAACTCGAGTGAATTTTGAAAAATACAGTTAGTGCCAAACAGGGTGTAAAATACTCAATTTATTAAATTCTTATCTAGAGCTCTGGTCCACAGTTTCCAAGAAACATGACATGTCAGGATTATTCTATTGTCTGTTATTTTTCATATCTCTAATTTTTAGTACACCACAGAAACATAAAAAAAAAAAATTGTCCTTTCTTTTTTGTCAAGAGAACTTCTTGTTGTAATATTTTTAAAATATTTTTTAGTTAAGTTGAAAATTAAAACAAATATTTTTAACTTTATTTATTTGTAAACTCAGAAAAATACATAAAAATAATAAAATGTGCAAGAAAATTACAAACAGTTTCCATGACTCTATTATGGAAGATCGAATCCTATGGAATAATCCTACTTTTAATAAAAACTTCTTTGATAGTTTTTGTGAAGAATTTGAAAACAAAAAATATTGACTGAGCCACAGCTCACATTCAGTAACAGAACACAAACCCCACGACTGAAGCAGATCACTGCCTATGCTGAGATTTCCTCATTACTTATGAATATGTATAAACCTGCTAACCAATCACTGTGAGCATGAGTAAAATTTTCTCTTTATAAGTACATCTATCCACAAACAACACGTTCAGGACTAAAATAAATACATTTATGATTGTCATTTGTATAAAGGACACCTGTCTAACATGGACACAGGAGACTTATTTTTGTCACTTTTCATGGCATTTAAAAGACGCTGTACCATGTAGCAATTTGGACAATCTTTTGTAAGCATTCGTTCACTTGTTTGCATTATCTAAGTTTTGGAACTGAAAATCGTTGTGTTTACTGTAGATGTCTTAATACCAGAAAAATCTTGATATGAAAGACCAGCGGGTATTGGTACTGAATGGCTACCAGATATAATGATTTTTTCAAAGATAAAACAAAAAATCACTTGGTATATATTATTGAACGAGTTCACTTTATTACCTGAAGAAAAACTTGGCTTAAACACTGTTTGTTTGATCTACTTGGCTGGTTACCTTCACAAAGTTTGGCAGCAGATGGTCTGCAAATATGACCTACTTTTCCATATCAGAAATGGAGTCAATGTATCAGTTATCGTGATTCAAAATTAACTTTGATTTTTTTTATGGAAATTATTTACAATTTGTGAATTTAGCATGAAAATGACATCAATATCAAAATACACCATGACTACTACGTACAAGACTTAAACATACACCAAACAGAAGTTCCAATAACATGTCTGGAACTCTAAATGGGTACCTTGCTTGATGCAAGGAAGACACAACTGTATGGTTTAGTAGTCAGTCTGCTGTCTGCGCTTAGTTCTCTTGATCATAATTTTCATACAAGGTTAGAGATTACATCATACCCATCATAAGGATGTTTACACGCAGCAGGCAGTGACTTTACAGGTGAAAATCCAACATTGTTCTGAGTTTAATTCAGCCCCATCCCCAGCAGTGACTTGGGTGTTGTCATATGTTCTTGCTTATAAGTCGAGTCTAACTGCAAACAGCAAAGACCCAGATCTATCATCGCATAATGCGTTGGCAGATCTGGGTCTATGCAGTTTGTTAGGAGTAATCAGTAACAACATAGACCCTGATCTGCCGGTGCATTATGTGATGGCAGATCAGGTCTATGTTGTTGGCAGTTGGACTCGACTTATAAGCAAGTATATACAGTAATTAACAATTTTAAGGTGAGTTTGGGAGATTTATATTACAGTTGCATTCACTAAAGTAATACCCAGAGCGATGGAAAAAATAATGATCGTCTTTCTGTAGCAGAGAATCACATGAAAAAAAATTTGTGCACGGTGGACATGCACAGAAACAAATGTTACCTGGTAATCATAATATCTGATAACCAGCTAGTAGGAAAATAATTAGTATGCACAGTTACTGTATTCAACATAATGCCAAACTGCACACTTAAAAAATTTTTTTGGTAAATTATGTGGTTAAAACTCATCATAATAAGTGCACAATGATGATGTCAAAACTAATTCCAATCACTTGTATGTGCATCTAAAAAGAGTTGGCTCCCTTTGGCTATATAGTGAGCTCTTCAATTTGGAGGTGCATTTTTTCTCCCAATGTTGGTTGCGCTGAATAAAAACACATCTTTAATCTACTTTTGAGATTCATTTAACAGTAGAAGTTAAGCTGTTACGAGCAACGATTCATGATAGTAAGTTCTGAGAAAATTATTATGTTCTGGCATATTCTTTGCAGCTGCTTCCCTTCCACGTGGCATGCTACAGTAGGATAGAGACACATGCATTATTTATAACTATTTTATTAAAGTTTTGTCCAAATAAAGGGACATAAAGGGGAATGAAAGTGGGGTGGGGAGATATGTATGTATTTATTAATTAGGCATGCATAGGTATTAATGTTGAATACAGTATCCATAAATCTTCATGGCACATTCTTGCTTCATATAAAGTAGGGGTTGGCAACCTATGGCTCAAGAGCCAAATGTGGCTCAGTACGAAACAAAATATGGCTCTTTTGTCATCCCTAAAATTCATGAATTTTTTTAAAATTAAAATTAAAATTAATTTTAAAAAATAAAATGCTTAATAACTCACTTCATTTTGGTCTTTTTGTCGCTTTCTTTTCTTCTCATATTATTAATCAACATGTTTAATATCAATAATGTTAAATTGTATAATGTCAGTTACAAATAGGCTTTCTTATACTGGCTCTTTGTTGATCTCTTGCTCCAAATTGTGACATAGTTTGGCTCTTTCAGAATAAACGGTTGCCAACCTGACTAAAAGGAAAAATACTACTGTTCTTTATAGACAGGTTTCACTCTACTAAATTTGGCAAAGCAAATACTTCTAAACATCTGAATTTCGGATTTTTGTTTTACAAAATTCATCCCACCTCATCGCTATAACCTGGAGGGTACTTCTGCAGGACGAATGGTTCTGAAAAACAAGAAAAGAATAAACATGTTTCAGAATTTGATGTCATAAAATTCTTGTTAGATCTCAAAGTTTTCCAAAAAATTTCTTGGTTATTATAAGCTGCCCATGTTACTTAATTTTAAACCTAATTAGGGGCAATTTGTTTCCATATGAATGGAGATAGTTTCTCATAAGTATTGTGTACACATAAACTTTTGGGGGTTGAGCATAAAAATAAGATACCAATGGGATTTTTGTCCTAAAATTTTAGCAATATCATTGAATATATTTAACTGATGTTTTGACTGTGTGATAACAGACCAAAGGGCCGGTCTTATGTACTATATTGAACATTAAGATCAGTATAAGAAAACTGTAGTCATTAATTGGTTGGAAATGTAACAGGATACCATTTTTGCATTTTCACTAATGATTATGCACTACATTAAATCAGACTCTCCAAATGAATAATAATCTACAGTATATACTTGAGTATAATCCCATACCAACTGCAAACTGCATAGACCCAGATCTGCCGTCGCATAATGCACCGGCAGATCTGGGTCTATGCAGTTTGTAAGGACTAATCAGCAGAACAAACAATATAGACCCTGATCTGCCAGTGCATTATGCGACAGCAGATCAGGGTCTATGTTGTTTGCATTTGGACCCTGCTTATACGTATGTATGGTACTTGGAACATGCAAGTTGATATAATTTGTTGTGCAGTTTTATTGTGTTATTATGTTGAATATGTGTAAATTAAATTTTTGTGTCCTTTCTTACATCCATGTGAAGGATTTTTCTTTACCATTTGATCACTGGAAGAGCCTACTGTCTCATTATATCGTCTCTGTTCAATTAATGTAAACGAGGTCATTCTAAACCATTTTCTTTTATTCTCACTGATAAATCATTACCCTTGACATTATTCTTTTAGAAGAAATGTGATGTCAAACACACTTACATTTTATCACTTTAATGTGAAGTTTTGCAAAAGCTGCTATAAAACAAAACTTAAGTCTTATTTTGTGTTTCATATCTGGGCAAGTTTTATCACAAACACCAGAACACTACATAAAACATGGAAGTTTTCCCACTTCCATCCAAATGATGTAACAAATGACACTGCACAAAGGTATTGTAGACTCTGGTACATGTACATGTTACAAAAGGATATTTAATAAGAAATCAACCGGAAGATATTTGTTAAGTCGATTAAATGGGACAGCCATCTTTCAATTTTCCTGTAATAATTACTTGTATAAAAGTATCCCCAAAATCAATGGTTACAAATGCTACTGACATTTAAAAAATCTGTCCATGAACTGTGGCACCTGTTACATCTTGCCTATCATGCCCCTAACAGGAAGTTTTACTCCTATTGATGGCATGTGATAACTATCTTCTCATTATTCCTGAAAGAACTATTGTTATGAATCATCCTCAATCCAACATCAAATGGTGCTATTACCACTTGAAATCAAGTATGTAACAATTGACACATATGGAAACTTTTTATCCAGCATAAACAGCAACTGGAAACTGTCAAGTTGTTGGAAATAAAATGTGACACTGTTTCCACATGAATTTCAAGTAAAAATACAATATAAAATTTAAACTGCTGACCAATTTATAACTACCGTATATACTCGCGTATAAGCTGGGTCCAAATGCAAACAACATAGACCCTGATCTGTCGGCGCATAATGTGCCGACAGATCAGGGTCTATGTTGTTTGTTTTACTGATTAGTCCTTACAAACTGCATAGACCCAGATCTGCCAGTGCATTATGCGACAGCTGATCTGGGTCTATGTAGTTTGCAGTTGGTATTAGCTTATACATGAGTATATATGGTATTTATACTATTTTCCATCTTTACTGAGCAAAAATGTCATCAAGAAACAGTTGTTTACACAGATGTCACTGTGGCAAGAAAATACTCATTTTTGTCTGAAAATTCAACTAAACTGTACACTTTGAATAACATATAAACTAGCGTAAATGGGTAGCATACACTGTATATACAGGTCACAAAATAAACACTGCATGATGCAGACAAAGTCAGCTATTTTTCTGGTTGCTGCCATTATTTCATAAGATTATAAGACATAATATTCTGACAAGAAACTGACTTACAAATTCTGAGAAATGTGCCGAAAATTCTGTTGGTGCTTTTTTTGACAACTTGTCTTATGAATTAGGTCAACAAATGCATTCTCCACACAAGGTTAACACCAGAGAAAACTTACGATATTGGCATAAATTTTATCTGATTTTGGGATGCACATTCATAATGCTCAAAAATAATCTGAGAATTTATAAATTCTTTCATTTTTATGAGGATTTTTGCATGATTTTCAGTATGTATTATTATGCTTTCTCTGTAACTTTAATTTCAATGACGGCTCTTTTAATGAGAAATGGGGCATTATGATGGCAATTAATCACAACACCCTCACTGCGGACACGATAAAAACTTGGGAATGTTCTCAACACTTGGGTTGAAATACCAGTGTTTATATTTGTGGCTGATTTTCCCTTTTCATTCCAAGTTAGTGTATATTGGTTTTTACGGTGGAGCTGTGAAAAATGTCTAAGTTATGACTCGGGGGTAATGAGAGACACAGAGACCAATGCTGGCTGCATAAATGACTTGGTCTTTTTATGCAGAGAAAGTGTATATGTGGTTAAAGGGTTGGGATCTCAATGGCGTCCAAGCTATGACCCCAAGGACTAGGCACTGGAGTGGTAAGGACAGCCCCAGGAATCTTAGTCTAAATGCTATCAAGAGAGAGAGAGAGAGAGAGAGAGAGAGAGAGAGAGAGAACATGCATCATGGATTATAGATTGTCCACTCAATCCATTGGACGTGGACAAAGGGGCAAGGGATTAAGTGTCCATTATGAAAAGTGTATGTCCACTATGTTTGATGGATGTAACCTAAGCCTAGTGGACATCCACTCAATCTAGTGGATCTCCGTCACAGATTTGATTCCAGCCATAGTGGGTTTTATGGCATCCCTTGCTGATTTTATTGCATTCACTCTGCTAGTCGACACATTAAACAAATAGATGAGAGAAACCACTAAGCCGAAATTCCGACCATGGCAGGTGTAAATGCCATATATTTACCTGTATAAACTATACAGTAGTAAAATTTCTTGTGGCATTTAGGAATGGCCTAGCGAAACAATTGCACAGAGACGAACGTGCATAAGAGACAAAATACCACATTTTATATTCCTTGAATATCCCCACCTCCCACCCCCATGGCACAGCATACATCAGACAAATTGCCTAGCTACAATGTACATTCCTGTTGATTGACTATATGTACACTGTATACCTGTTATCATATATGCATGCAGCAATTACATTCTGTTCTACATCAGGCGATACCTTCAATGTTCTTTCTCAATAAATTATATTTAAAAAAAGTGCTTGCTGTACTGGTTATTAATTTGTCATAGTTTCCCTTTAATTTCCATACTATTTACAAGACACACTTTGAACAAAATACTGAAAGTAGGAATACAAATAAAACTCGAAAAGAGATTACAAACAAACACCAAACTATTTATACCGTACATGTACGACCAAGTATACACTAGTATATAATGTATAACATAATTCTTTCCCAAAAATTTTCAACAAAAATAATGTGACATCGTACATTAAAATTTTAAAAAAAGATAAGCGAGCTATGCTAGAAAATGTTCTTCTGTAGCTTTATCCTTAATGTTAATGCGTTTTAGTGAGCAAGTCTTGAAATATTAAACGGCATTGTGTACAACTTAAAAAGAGCATTCATTAGGTTCTTAAAATAATTACACCACTATGAACCAGATACATTAGATTTGCTACAATAAGCCCTATTACCACAGGATCTAAGTATTCTCCAAAACTTTTGTGGATTATCTCTCACAGAAACAAGAAAGCTCCTGTTTCTCTTTTTCTTTTTCTTTTGTTACTTTGCAAACATATTTGAATTTATGTTTTGCACATTTATACAACTCAAGATTCATTGGAAAATTAATTGCCTTAAAACAGTAATGTTTTTTTGTAATAATTATTTTCATACTCGGTATCCCACCAAAAAGGTTGAGATAGTCTTTTTATAGAAGAGACTGTGTCAAACTTTAAAAAATCTGTAGACATAGAAAACAAATTCATTAACGCACTTACAAACTCATTAATATTTTGGATAATCAATTAATATATCTGAATACACCAGTAGGAATCTCTCATAAAAATTTGACAATAGTTCCTTGAACTCATCTTTTAAAATATATCTTAATTGTTCAGAAAAAAAGTACCCTCTATAAAATCATTGTTTGTATTGGCCCCCTGAATTATTAGAAGGAAAACTTAAAGTGCATTTTAACAGAAAATATATGCTTTCGTTTCGTTCTTCAACATGGAAGTATGATACAAACTGGAAAAGTCCTGAGGAAGCAACCATATAGTTACCGTATATACTCGCATATAAGCTGGGTCCAAATGCAAACAACATAGACCCTGATCTGCCATTGCATAATGTGCTGGCAGATCAGTGTCTATGTTGTTTGTTCTACTGATTAGTCCTTACAAACTGCAGAGACCCAGATCTGCCAGCGCATTATGCGACGGCAGATCTGGGTCTATGTAGTTTGCAGTTGGTATCGGCTTATACGAGTATATACGGTATGCATGAGCTAAGCAACAATGATCTGATAAAAGAGTTTCTGTTTGGGGAACTACAGTCTGACAAACAAGATATCTTATCAACATCAGGTCTGTTCAAGTGAGAACACTGCTCTTCCCTACCATCAGGAAGACAGGACTCACTTTTATCAGGCAAAGGCAACATGCAAACCCCCACCCCCACCCCCCACCCCATGGGAAGCACCAAGGATCTCTCCCTAACAGGGGCTGACAGCTTCAGATCAAGTGTCAGTGATCCATATTTACCCACATCTTGCACATAACATAAGCTGAAAGAGAAAAACACAACAACAAGTGAAAACCCCATGCTGAGTATATTAGGAAAGCAGCAAAAGAACAGACAAAAGTGTAAGAGGAAGAAAAAAAAAAGATTTTTCTCAAAAGTAATCAATAAGCAGGAAGAATGGTTGGTAGGTAGATATAGTATCTGTACAGGGTAATTGGTAACCATCTACATGTAACTAGATGATACCATGATTTAAAAAAAAATCTATTTACATTAGTTTTTTTAGTTTCTTGATTAAAAATCTTAGCAATTTGTTCATTTAAGAGAGAAAACAAACAAATTTCAATATCTCATAAAATAGTTAGCACATGGTCTGCATGTCAAGCTCATGCAGAGATGAAAAGCTCTTACCAAAACATTAACAAAATTGTTGACGATGCCATCAACAAAGTCACGGCTACATCACATTTTCCCACTAACCTGGACTAGACAATATAACTGATTACTTTATACATGTACTGGTATAATGAATGCATGTTCATCCAATGGGAAATTAATTAAAGTAATCACCACCCATTACAGCAGATTTGGACTTTATTGACTGATTCTCCAGATTAAAACTTAAAACTGAACAAACGATACAAGAGTGACTGGTATATTGTACATGTACATATGGGGATTTCAATTTGATCACAGATATTGATCAAGTAACTGAATGTGTATTTACATACCATTTTTTTCATCTGTAGGCTTGCCAACTTCCAGAAAAACTTCAAACAACTTCTCAGGATTCTCTCTACAATAAAAAAAGAACGTCAATGGAATATTCAGATAGCAGCTTAACCCGTGAGTTCAGTATCTCATGTGCATCAATTAAGGACTGCACAGTTATGATTCTGTTTATATTAGGATTTCTTTATCCACCCCCATCCACCAGGATCTTGGATACCTGTTTATATTAATCTTTCTTTATCAACCTGTTTATATACACACTGATCCCACAGGTATCCTCGTAAAATATTCTATAGGGTTGTCTTAAAATTTAAATGCGATCACTGATATACATATTGATGTAGATAGATTTTGGCCTTCAAAATTCCCTTGGTCCATTGCCTGGCTAAAGTCAATTCTGACACAGGCAAGCAAACATCCAGATGCAGGTACACTGTAGACTCACTGTACCAGATACCATACAAAATTATTTAGTTTCAGCTCTGACTCGGAAAACAAGATTTATTACATGAATATATCTCCACTATCTTTTGAGTATAATTTGGTTTGTATATAATGAATCATACAAGTCCAAAAACATCATTATTTTGAGCAGGGGGAGTGGGTAGGGTTGAGACTACATTAGAACACTGTAGCCGACACCCATGGATCCAGTTACCAAATGACAAATAAATAATATTTCCCCAGCATTTCCATGAGAAATTATCGTTTATTTTGACCCTTCTCAAAGAACTGAATCTATATGATATTTTTAGATACCTGATGAGACATCCAGAAAGATACTAATAGTATGTAAAGCAAAATTTTAAAACAGCATCTCTTTGTGACACCAGCAGTCAATCTCATGTGGCATCTTGGTAAATTCCCCCCCCCCTAATATTTTACGATACTATTACATGATATGTAGTGCACACAACCTGTCCTGTTGCAGTTATCAATATTGATCGTTCTTAGTGATGTTGTCTGTGCTGAGGAAAGAACAAATTTATTGCTTTTATCTGCATTCTTGGAAGATCATTTAATGATTTCTTTTTATTCATTAAGGGATATATAAAATATAACAGTGATACAAAAAGTAATTGCTTGTGTGCTTCGTTTGAAATTTTCCAATTGCTCATTTCATTTTCATCATCTGCCATTCAGTTTCATGGCCAAGATGGCTGAGAAATAAGTACCGTATATACTCGCGTATTATATGGGTCCAAATGCAAATAACATAGACCCTGATTTGCCATTGTATAATGCATTGGCAGATCAGGGTCTATGTTGTTTGTTCAACTGATTAGTCCTTACAAACTGCATAGACCCAGATCTGCTGGCGCATTATGCAATGGGAGATCTGGGTCTATGCAGTTTGCAGTTGGTATCAGCTTACACGCGAGTATATACGGTATGCTTGAGGAAGGATAAAGATATGTTGTGGTATGATTTTATATTGACACCATTTTCATAAGAAAACTGTTCTTTGGTGTGATAAGGAAAATGTCATGATTTTGTAATGTTTGTGATGAATGAGGAGATTTATGTTTGGGAACCGTGTTGGTGTCATTCTTGCAGATGCACGTTGCATAGTAGGAGTTTATCTTACTGTGAGAAACAAAATTTTCGAGTAAGGAAGGAAGCGCCACGGGATATCACAGTATTGTTTGAGATGGTGTACCCTAACCCCTAAAGGCTGGATACAACATGCTAACCCAAGAAGACGTTTCCAGAAAGAAGACCTTTCCAGAACACAATACTGAAAAGGGCAGGGGCTACAGGCCTAAAAACAGAAGACGAGACGGATAAATGTAACAGTAGATGAAATAAAGCTGAAAGGAGAACCAAACGTGGTTTAAACTTGCAACAAGCAATTTTTCTCTGGTCACGTTATGAACGACACAACCATTTTACATTGCGTCCTTGAAAAAGATGAATGTTCGCGCAGGCGCAGAGAGGTGCACGAGTGTGCCGTGTCTTATTGACAATATTCCATTCTGAGAGGATGTATTCACATCGAACAGACGAGATTTTTCGACACGAAAAAGTAACAAGCTACGTAATAGTGATAGGGTATTGTGTTGCTGCTATTAAAACAAAATTTTCAAGTAAGGAAGGAAGCGCCATGGGATATCACAGTATTGTTGTTGTTTTTTTAAAATATATGTTGGCAAATAGAATATCGTGAGCTAAAATGCTTTTAAGTTGCAAAACAGATCTAATGCGCTTCTTTGATATCCTATAAATATATGCAAGTTCATGTTGAATCAGAAATAAGAAACACTGGGGCTACTAAAATCAAAACGTTTGGTATCTTGTTCTGAGGGCCATACAGTAACCAAATGGGAAATGAGATCTGACAATAACAGTAACATCCTTAGGCAGAAAAAGTAACCAATTTAAACAGGGAAGTAAAAATACACATTTCACTTGCCCATCAAATTTTTTTAAAGGCCTTCATGTTTTTTGGTGCGAATGTGTACATTCATGATGCATGGGATGCTTAGATTTACTTCAGTCTGGAACAGGTATATTATACATGTATATTCATGCCTCCCCTCTGTTTTTCTTTAACATGAACACTGTACATGAAATTGTAAATTCAAGTACTGTATATACTCGCATATAATCCGGGTCCAAATGCAAACAACACAGACCCTGGAAAAATTGCAACGACAGAGGATACAGAATACAACTTAAACAGGAGGCGTGAACCTCTGTTGTAAGCTTTACCTTCTTACTCTGTCATGGTCATTTTTACACTTCTTGTATATGATACTTTGGCATACCTTCCGCTGCTGCTGATTTATCTGATTTCATATACAGGATGCACCCAGAAGTGCCTGCCCGATATATGACATTTTTACTACTACTGTATTTCAAAGTTTTTGCTACTTATGGACAAGACGGAATGGAAAATCAAAGCAAATTTACAAGTTCATTTAACTTCACAACCAGAAATGTAATCAATAGAAAAGATACGGAAGGTTTTTATTTATGCATGTTGCACAAATGCCCCTCTTTTTAAGTTGTCAATAAAGCAAGATACACTGTGTAAATAAGAAGAAATAACACACATCATCACCTTGTGAAATTCTTGGAGTCATAAAGCTGCTTGAACTGAAGATACAATAGGAGCCATAGTAGCTCAGTGGTTAACGTGCAAGACTTGCAACCAAAAGGGTGCAGGTTCAAATCCTTGGGTTGGCTATCGTGGTTTGTCCTTGAACAAGGCACTTTAGTCCAATTGCCTTGGAATTAAATAACCTACTTGTGTTGCTGAGTCACAAAACAATGAACCCAAACTAAACCTTAACATGAAACTGATGCTAAAAAACAAAAGTAGAACATAGTGTATTGAGTATGACATAGTGTATTTAGTGTAACAGTGTATTTAGTGTAACAGAGTGTATTTAGTATAACACAGTGTACATGTATTTAGTGTAACATAGTGTATTTAGTATAATATAGTGTACTGTAGTATCATAAATTTTCATGGAGGACCAATTTTTGTGGTTTTCGTTGTTGCCCCGAACCATGAATTTAAAGACCCAACGAAATATTAGCCACGTATGATGATGCCCACCCCCATTTTCTTACATTGTTTTGTTCCTAGAGATTAAAAAAACTGCAGGTATTTGATAAATCAACATCAATACTGTAATCTGGTAATAAAATATTAGCTTTTACACGTGTTTGTTTCATTTTAACCCTGTGAAAAAAAGAATTATTAAGCATTTTATATTGTTTCAATGCACACGTATCAATAAGGCATCCAGTAGCTGTAATTTCCACTCACTGCCTTAAATGGATATGTGAGATAAGTAAGGATAGAGAGAAAAGAGAAAAATCATAAGGTATTCCAACACTAGTAATACTGAAAATAAAAAAAAGAATAAAAAAAATACCAGTATATGAAAATTAAATTTAATACTTATTCAAATCAGTCCTACAGTTGAGTACAACTGTTGTTGAAAAATGTAAATTCTCCTGAAAGCACATTTCATTTTATCCTTGCATTTTTTATCTTAAAGAACAAGAAGCCTGTAAAATATTAAAACTATTGCTTGAAGTACTATTATTAATGAAACACTATGTATGAACAATAATTACAGCAGAGTATTAACGCTCACACTTCACTGATTTTCGGACAAAGCCACAGTATGCACATCATGTCAATCAAGTCTCATGGTACACACAAATACTTTTCAAGCAAATAATCCCCGATTTGCAGAATTAAACAAGTCCAGCTTTCTCAAAACCACTGATAATTAGGTCCGATCTTTCACTCATTGTTGCATGAGCTGTAATTATCCATTCAGCGTGAATTGGCTTGATTCATGAGGTTGCAAGGTTCACTAATACAGTGCACTGATCGTCACCGGTAACATCTTCCTTTTCCGTGAAGGCCTCCATAACCTGTTCGCATACCAGTTGTGGAAGTGTGATTTTTATTCTTCTTTGTACTCTTTATTTAATTGTCAAGTCTAGTGGTTGAAGTTGGTCTGTACTTGAGGCAGGCACAAACAAAGGAGTGATTCCACTGTCTTTCAATTTAGTTAGCATCTTTGCACTTTGCTGGCGTTGGCTTCCTTTGATGTTGAGCACTCAGACAAAAACACAGTGTAAGTGATTGATCTTGACAGGTGTTTTATTTGTGCTCATAGTGATGGTAGTATTGTTTTAGTGTTGTTGGCTGCATTGGCTTCCACTGATTTTATTCACTCGGATGAAAACACATTGTAAGTACTGAACTTGTCAGGTCTTTGATTTGTGTTCATACATGTGTTAGTATTGTTTAAAACGTTCAGGTGACCGCCATTTGCATTGGCATTGTTTTGTTCTTTTGTATTCTTTATTTTGGGTATTTATTGAGTTTAAATGACAAAATTAAATACTTACTAATATGCAAACTTTGACTGGCAAAACCACAAATTAAATACCTACTAATATGCAAACTTTGACTGGCAAAACCACAAATTAAATACCTACTTATATGCAAACTTTGACTGGAAAAACCACAAAATTAAATACCTACTAATATGCAAACTTTGACTGGCAAAACAACAAATTAAATACCTACTAATATGCAAACTTTGACTGGCAAAACCACAAATTAAATACCTACTAATATGCAAATTTTGACTGGCAAAACCACAAATTAAATACCTACTAATATGCAAACTTTGACTGGCATAACAACAAATTAAATACCTACTAATATGCAAACTTTGACTGGCAAAACCACAAAATTAAATACCTACTAATATGCAAACTTTGACAGGCAAAACCACAAAATTAAATACCTACTAATATGCAAACTTTGACAGGCAAAACCACAAAATTAAATACCTACTAATATGCAAACTTTGACTGGCAAAACCACAAAATTAAATACCTACTAATATGCAAACTTTGACAGGCAAAACCACAAAATTAAATACCTACTTATATGCAAACTTTGACTGGCAAAACCACAAAATTAAATACCTACTAATATGCAAACTTTGACTGGCAAAACCACAAAATTAAATACCTACTAATATGCAAACTTTGACTGGCAAAACCACAAAATTAAATACCTACTAATATGCAAACTTTGACTGGCAAAACCACAAAATTAAATACCTACTTATATGCAAACTTTGACTGGCAAAACCACAAAATTAAATACCTACTAATATGCAAATTTTGACTGGCAAAACCACAAATTTGAGTACCCATGAAAATGTCTTTTTTTAGCCAAACCACGAAAATTGAGCCCCACAAAAATAAATGATACTACAGTATTTAGTTTAACAAAGTGTATTTAGTGTAACAAAATCTCTAATATATTTACAGATAAATAGCTATACAGCTGTATACTTTTTGTAAAAAATTTAAACAAATGAGTAACATACATTTGTAAAAAAAACAAGCTGAACTGATTACATCAACACAAAATGAATTTACAACATTCAATTGATGTACTTGAGAAAACAAACTCTTTCCCCATACATGTATATTATCTTCTGTTACACTGTATATGAAATTGTACCAGAGGTAAATATGCAGTTGAATTCTTAAGTGTCAGACTTTACACTTTCCTAGAAATACTTCCAAATGGACTTGATGGACAAAAAATAACTAACAAAAGACTCTTTGAAAACAATATATAACCAATCTGCCTTAAACATGTTTCCAGTCTGACAACTATTGCGGGGCCCTAGGTGGCCAAGTGGTGCGGGGCCCTAGGTGGCCAAGTGGTGCGGGGCCCTAGGTGGCCAAGTGGTCTAAGGAGCTCACCTTTACAGATCACTCACAAATCTCACCTCTGTTCGCGCGAGTTAGAGTCTCAACTCAACCAGTGTGGGTATGCCAGTAGCTTCCCATGGGTCAGCAGTTCTTCCCGGGTTCTTCCTCCACCAAATATACTGGCCGCCATGTACAGCCTGTCATGTGCTAAAAAATGGTGTTAAACCACACAAAAACTAAACTAAACTGACAACTATTGCAAGAGATCCCATTTTCTACAATTTTGTATTTCACCATACCTGTGTAAATCTTAGACCCAAATATGTGTATATATGTAGTAGTGCTTTACAGCACCTCAGCACAATTGTGGCTCAGAGCCGTTTTAAGGCATAGGCACGTGCCTAGGGCCCCGCGGCGGCCCAAAAACAAAATTTCGGTGTCGGTTTCGGTATCGGTGCAGAAAGTGACCAAATTGTTGCTTTCGGTGTAGTCTCGGTTTCGTCCGAAATTTAAATTGCATATTTCGGCAGACTCCTATGTATGTCTGGATATAATGACTGACAGTAACCTGTAGACACAAGACTTTTACGCAGATTCAGATTGTAATTGTCAGTTATCACCGATTTTCCTTGTCAATTTTCACTAACTATGATCTATTAAACGAACCATTATTAGACAACACACCAAGAATGAGTAGAAATTATATGAGTGGTGCTGCGAAGAGAAAGAAGGAAGCAGCAGAATTGGAAAGGTTGGCCAAACATAAAAAATTATCGTCTTTTTTTCAAAGTCAGAAAGCACAATCATCATTGCAGTCCGACATTGTTGAGACGCAAGATACTCTTAAGTCGATTGGAAGAATGCAATGACACGTCTCAGCGAACATGAAAATGGCGAGGGTCATCGAAAGTGCATGCTTATTTACACTGAGCGTGTTAGAGAAGCTGGTCACATTGATAAACAATTAATGAAGCAATTAAAAGTGGAACAGCAATATTGGCGTAATGTCCTGCAGCGGGTTGTGGCTGTAGTGAAGTTTTTGGCATCCAGGGGCTTGTCTTTTAGAGGTGACAATCAGATTCTAGGTTCACAGCACAATGGACATTATTTGGGAAGCTTGGAATTAATTAGCAAATTTGATCCATTTCTCAGTGAACATTTGAAGAGATATGGCAATGCTGGAAAAGGTAACCCCTCCTATCTATCGGCAACTATATGCGAAGAGTTTATCGCATTGATGGGCACCAAAGTTGTCTGCTCAATCCTTTCAGAACTAAGACAAGCAAAATATTTCTCTCTTAGTGTGGACTCCACACCGGATGTGAGTCACACCGATTAATTGACATTGACCGTGAGATATGTGAAAGATTAATCATCAGTAGAACGGTTCTTAGGATTTGTATGTACCCGCGGTCATGGAGCAGAGTATCTTGCGGACACCATCGTGAACTTTTTGGATGAAAACAACATCAGCATAGCAGATTGCCATGGACAGTCCTATGATAATGCCTCTAACATGTCCGGTCAATACTCAAGCGTGCAAGCTAGAATAAAAGGAATAAACGAATTAGCTGTATACGTTCAGTGTGCGGGCCCTTCCCTGAATTTAGTTGGCGTAAAGGCTGTTGAATGTTGCACGCAAGTCATAGCCTACTTCGACTTTCTTCAAAAACTATATGCCTTTTTCGTGGCATCAATGCATCGTTGGCATGTCCTGGAGAAATCTTTAGGACATGAACACAAAGTAGTGAAACACTTATCAGATACGCGATGGTCCGCTCATGCTGATGCTGTGAAGGCTCTGTGTCATGGGTACAAAGAAGTTCAAGCAGCTCTTGATAGGATTGCACGGGACAAAGACCAACCTAGAGACGCTTCCTATGAAGCAGCAGCTCTAAGCAAAAAGATGGATAAGTTGGAAATTGCATTCCTCACCATTCTCTGGAATGATATCCTTTGACGCTTCAATGAAACAAGCAAGACTCTACAAAAAGCAGACATGGATTTATCAATCGCCGGCATCTGATTCAATCACTGAAGCTTTATGTTGATGCACTTAGAGACAATAATTATTTTGAAGAATATGAACGCAGAGCCAAAACACAAACTCACAACGCAGAGTACTACGACAGCCAAAGACGAGTGACTAAAAGAAATATGCGAATTACATTTCTGGAAGGTCCTGCAATTGACACTGTTATGGATGCGAGCACAAAATTTAGAATTCAAACCTACTTACCAATCATCGACTCACTGATCACTGAACTAAACAAACATGGAGAAGCTTATGAAGAAATCAGCAGCAGATTTACATTCTTAATCAAACTGGACCATTTGAATGTTGAACAAATAACAGAATACAGTGAAAAGCTTGCAAAGTTCTATCCTCAAGATCTTGACCAACACGAACTAATTTCAGAATGTGTACACCTGAAACACTATATGTCAGTGTCATTTGCAAAAACATCAGTGCCATCTATGTCAGTAATCTATGCCATGATAAAGAATGACAATCTGGAATCAACGTTTCCAAACGTTGAAATTGCAATAAGAATGTTTCTGTCAATGATGGTGACAAACTGTACCGGTGAACGTTCTTTCTCAAAACTTACATTAATCAAGAACGAGCTTCACAGCCGTATGATGCAAAAACAACTAAACTGCCTGTCTGTCATGAGCATAGAATCAGATGTGTTGGAATCTTTGAATTTCGATGATATTATCAGAGACTTTGCTGAGAGCAAAACACGAAAGCGATGTTTGTAAGAAAATGTCCTGACAATGTATAGCAAAGTAAGCAAACATTTACTCATTACAATAATACAATCTCGCTTTCAATTTATTTAACAATAAAAACTTTAGCATATGTTTAACTAAACTTTTATTTGTTTTACACACGTAGTAGGCCTACGCAGTTTGTTGTGTTAACTGTGTTAGCAGTTTAGTACTATATGAATTTAATAAATTTAACAAAATGACACACATGCACATGGAAATGCAATGCAATACTCTATATCTGAGACTGAGAGATTGAGGCGCAATTCTGGTTACTTTTAAGGTTAGAGTTTGTGCCTAGGGCCCCCAAACTTCTTAAAACGGCTCTGTTGTGGCTATATGGCGTCAATAAAGGTAAAGTTAAAGAAATTTAAAACTGAATTGCACAATAATGTAGGAAGATAAACCCTTCTAAATAAATGTAAACATGAAGTGCAACAAGATAAAATACAAAATGTAAAGATGTTCAAATTCTGTAAAATGTATACACAAAAAGGTAAAGTGAACAGCATACACCCAGATCCGCTGCCACATAATGTGCTGAAAATGATCATGGACAGTGCTGTTTGCTTGAATAACAAGTACATGTACATTGAACACACACCCTGTGCTACCAGTACATTATGCAAGTGGATATCTGAATCAATACTGTAAGCAGTGGGGATATATTATATCAACATGTGGTTATCCTGAGTAAGGGAATGTGCCCTATTATAAATTCCATACTGTGCTTTACAAACCAAGGTACAAGTCAGATAAAACTGTTAGGGTTCTCTAAAGGATTTTGAAAGTAGCACTCTTGGACTCCTTCCCTGAAAAAAGTTGGGAGTCTCAGCCCTAAAAATAGAAGTCCAATAACGAAACCTTTTTTCCTTGCAATAATTCAGACCATTATATATGCAATGTTGTGTCACTAATAAAAAAGTCATCAGATTGCTGATGCTCATTCACTGTGAAATAGTTAGTATCATAACAAAAGAATGAAAATCTAAGGCAATTGAGAACAGTGATACTTGTTATTGTGATATTACAATTATAACAATTATCAATGGCTTTATCTTGCCATTCTTTAATTTTATGTATATCTAGATAGAATCAAGGAAGAGATTACCGTTTCTTTTCCATATTAATTTACTTAATTACATTTATTCCATTTCAAATCAATAAATTTGCCAAGACACTAGAAGAAGAAACAAATGACCAATATAACACTCATTTTTTCATTTCATCTTTAAGCAACACAGCATACTACATTCACTTTTTTCTCTTCATCTTTAAGCAACACAGCATACTACAGTCACTTTTTTCTCTTCATCTTTAAGCAACACAGCATACTACATTCACTTTTTTCTCAAACAAGCCTTAACAAACTTCTCCACTGCAGGTTTGGGATCCAAATCAGTGTTCAAAAAATCTGATAGCCTGACGCTCGGGGCCGCTCTAATTTCAGATCGGGCCCCTCCTATATTTTAAGTGAAAAGCCTGTCAGGCTTGTCGAACAAAAAAATCTAAATCTGCCTGAGAAAACTTCAATCTCGCTAACTAATTGCAGACTTTTATTTTAATGTTGTTGAAAAACCAGTACATTATAAATATTTATACCCATGAGGGCCCCTCTGTCATTTGAAGTTCGTCTACTGATCGTAATTTTATAGAAAGCTGTAAACTTTGTGTACAACGCGAGGCATGTGACCTATAAATTGGGAACAGATTGCCTGGGGTTACATGTACCTATAATTAGTGCTCAGTTGGGTTCAAGCAATAAATTAAGCTGCCCTGTGCTCACGCTTCTCGTTCCATTCTGAATCGTATATCATCTTCGGTCTTCAAAAGTATTTACCTGGGCCAATTACTATCTAGCTGAGGATTATTTAATTCCTTTATACCTTACAAAATTTCAAATCAAGACTTGTTCAGTCTGCGCAAACTTTTTAATTTGGAAAAATTGAGTTGTTAACGGTGAGAGCAATGTTTATAGTACAAGCACAGCCTAATACACGTCTTAAGGTGCATGTGTGCAACGCGGACCCTCGCGCAAGTAAAATTAAAAGTCGGTACATTTATACTGTATAAAATGTGCACAATACCATCAGCTATAATCAGTAAAATTACAATAAAGGCTATGAAACTATAGTGGAAAAAAATTCTGAATCATAAAATGTAATGTACGTAGAATATAGATTTTATCATTTCTTTGTTGATTATATGCCACACATTTCCAAAATAATGCAGTCTGAATAAAAATGGCATTGTAGTATTTTTGTACAAATCATAATTAAGTACATTTAATATAGTAAATAATTTAGACATTATTATCATTATAGAAAACAAAAAAATAAACAAAAACATATACATGTACACATGCATGCAGAATAAGTAATAATTAAAATAATAATTAATTATAATGTCTACATTACATGTTCTTTTTAAACGTTACTCAAATTGCTGGCATGCTAAATGCCATGTAAATATGAATTAAATATCATGGTACAGTGAAGACTGATTTGGTTGATATAGTTGATTTAAAGGCTGCAGATGCTAGGGGTGTTTAAAGAACAGCAATTGCAACATGCAAAATCGTGTGAAAAATAATAGTAAAAAATTGGGCCCTTTTGGGCACATGGTATTGGAGTCAGGGCTTGTGGATTTTGAGTCAGGGTTTGTGAATTTTTTCAAGGCACAAGCCTTGGGCCTGTGTCTAAAATTTTTTTTCTTTGAACACTGCAAATCCTTAAATTCTTGATCTTCCTCCATCACCTTCATTACAATTTCTTGTTTTAAATATCCATGGCTCTTTGCCTTGATATAATTATGTGACAAAAAGCCTCACTCACATGCCACTGACGTTACAGGTGAAACCAGCAACACTTCAGCTGAAAGTAGGCTCATCTGCAGCCTTGTGCCTGGCACCAAAAAACTATTTAAACTTCCATCGGAAAAGTACATGTGATAATCACTCAAAAAATGAAAGGACACAACACAGAAAAACAGCTGATTTTATGACAAATTTTATGACAATTTATGATGATTAACATGGGAGCTTGAATTCTAGCAAAAAAAAAAAAAAAATAAGCCCTAAAATGTCGGCACTATTTTTCTAAGTACAGTATACGATAGAATGCAAGTGTTCAAAACATCACAGAAGGACTTAAAATATGATGGATTCAAAGTGTGCTGAGTGGTGCTTATCAAAGCACGGTGTCAGAGCACACATGCATGTAATTAGTCTTTTGATCAGAATGATAATTAGGCACTGAGAATCGATAAAAAGGTGTCTTAATCTCCTTATCTACTAAGATATGGCCTATGCAGCTTTACCTAATCCCTTTAAAATCGCTTGAACTCTGATAGCGTGCACATTACATGATTGATACTCGCTTTGAAGAAACGGATCAAATAAAGAGAAGTTTGCTGACAAAAATTTGCATACCGAGGTCTGGAGTATTGGAATTTTCATGTGTCCCAAATTGAAAGTACATGTATTTTTACACAGTTTTCAGCATTACGGACAACCCTGACTGTAAACAGCATTGACCCTGATCTGCCATCATATAATGATAATGCCTAGCAGATCTGGGTCTATACAGTTTGTTAGGACAAATTAGTAGAACAAATAACACAGACCCTGATCTGCCATCACAAAATGAATTGGCAGAATGGGGGTCTAAACAGTTTGTTTAAGCTAATCAGTAGAACAAACAACACAGACCTTGATCTGCCATCACATAATGCACCAAAGGACTAAAAGAACAAACAACATGGACCTGATCTGCTGGTGGTTGTTTTGCAGACTGGAGTGGACTTGTACAAAAGCATATATGGTATAAGCATAATATCCAAATAAAACAGCTGTCTGTGTTGTAAGAATTCATGGCTGCTGGAAATACAGAGGGAAATGGTATTCAATGGAATATGTTAATGTCATGTAGCAGACACACTTTCCCTAGTGAAAACAATCAACAAGGGTATCAGATTCTACATTAGACACTACACAGTGTATGATGCAAGGTGATTCACTATGATAACTAAAAGGTGGCAGGGCTGGTTTAATTTTCTTTTGTATGTATCTTAAAAACACTGTTTCATGCCTCTGGCTGATATGTATTGGCATTTACTCAAGATAATGGAACAGGATGCTCTAAACTAAGGGTGGGTCACGTTTTGTGGTCAAAATTGAAATAAAAATGTATGAAGCCAGCACTTAATGCTTTATGGACAATGGATCACACCTAGAGTAATGAAGTACAATATACATGTTTATTATTTACTGACTTGTTCCCGCATTAATTTAACATTGTTGGAACTGTGCAGTATTTTCCATACTGCACTGCATCATGCTTAACAACACAAGCACATCATGCTTAACAACACAAGCACATCATGCTGCACAACACAAGCACATCATGCTTAACAACACAAGCACATCATGCTTAACAACACAAGCACATCATGCTTAACAACACAAGCACATCATGCTGCACAACACAAGCACATCATGCTTAACAACACAAGCACATCATGCTGCACAACACAAGCACATCATGCTTAACAACACAAGCACATCATGCTGCACAACACAAGCACATCATGCTTAACAACACAAGCACATCATGCTTAACAACACAAGCACATCATGCTTAACAACACAAGCACATCATGCTGCACAACACAAGCACATCATGCTTAACAACACAAGCACATCATGCTGCACAACACAAGCACATCATGCTTTACCAAGTAATTAACAGTGCTATGTGCATGTGAATATTTTTTTTATTTTCGTTTGTGGCTTATTTGTGTACAGTTGTGTATTCCTCCCAAAATGAACAGAAATAAAATTATAGTCATTAACGTAAATATTTGCACACTTAATCATTACTTTTCTGTGTGTCCGGGTAATTTGTGTACTAATGAATTGATCAATTTTTTCCGTAAATATTTTGTCTGAAAAAAAAAAAAATCTTGATTGTCATGACTGTGTATTGTGCTCGTGAAGTACATGTACAATTCTGTCCAGAAGTGATCTACATGTAGGTAAACTACATGTAGGTTCCATTATATACTTGCTTGCCAATAAAGAACACTTGCATGAAAATGTTTCAGCATTCTTTTACAAATAAAGAATTATGGTGGCATTTCTGACGTTTTTTTTTCTGTCTGTTCATCGTGCACATGTACTGCTATTTGTGATAAGTCTCACTATCAATTAGTCTACGAACACGACTCAGTTATAAAATTGATATTTTTTCATAATATAAAGATTGTCTTTGATCATAGAATGTACCGTATATATTCACATATAATCCAGATCCAAATGCAAACAACATAGACCCTGATCTGCCATCGCATAATGCGCCGGCAGATCAGGGTCTATGTTGTTTGTTCTACTGATTAGTCCTTACAAACTGCATAGACCCAGATCGGCCAGCGCATTATCAGGGTCTATGTTGTTTGCATTTGGACCCTGATTATACGCGAGTACATATGGTAAGTAGAAATCACCAACACAGCCATCAGCTCTTAAAATTATGTGAATAACTGGGCTCAAAATTAACACTAGCAAGCTACATGTAGCATTTTGCTAGTTACAATTCTGATATTGCTAGCTGAAAAAAATGAAATAGAAGTTTCTTGCAAGTGATATTTTGTATTCAAAATTTCAATTTTATTGAAATACTCTAGTGGACATTTAAAACACCCTGATTTTTGCTAGTTGAAAATATTACAACTATCAAAATGTTGCTACTACTGAGAAAAAAAAGTTAATTCCAAGCACTGGAATAATTTCATGGCAATTATGAAAGACATTGCTTTGAAAACCATTTCAGGCCCTAGACTCTCAGTTTTTAGGATTGCTTTTACTTTATTTTTTTTTGTTGTTGCTGGAATGGAGTCATGAACTTTCATTTCCAAAATCATACAGATGACTAACTAACTCCTTTTGGCAATGCAGAAATAATGGGCACCCTCAACTAGATGTGACTGAAACTTTGTTAAAATGGGTTTCAGGACACAAGAAATATTACAAGGCAGCAATTTTATTAGGGCAAGAGTTGCTACATATACCGTAAGACTCTAGTCCTGGAAATCATAGAACTTGAGCACGAGTTTGAACTTAAGATTTTAGTTTGACCAATCACAAACCACAATTGAACTTAAGATTTTAGTTGAGCAATCATAAACCACAATACTTTTGAAAGTTCCTTTCTGATTGGTCCTAGTAGAAATTCAATCTCAGACTCAAGCTCCAAGATGAACGATCTCCAGGCCATGTCTTACCACATAAATCATTTCTCTGATAATTTACATTATTGTATTTATAGTCCAAATAACATCCAGAAGTTTTTCATTTTCCCACATGTGAAAGAACAAGAAATAGGTATTACCACTGGTAGTATATATATATAACATCAACATTATCATCACATACTAGTTGACCTTAGAAAAGAATTTGATCCTTTTGATCATGATATTCTTATCAATAAATTGAACATTTATCAATGTGACAATTCAACATCTGATTGGTTTACATCATATCTAACAACAAGAAAACAGTGTGTCAAAATAAATGGCAGTTTTTCTATAGAAGAATCAATTACATGTGAAGTACCATAGGGATCAATACTGGACCCACTCCTCTTTCTCATTTTCATAAATGATCTGCCACTGAAAATAGGTGACTGTATTTCATCTACCGATTTACTGGTATATGCAGATGACACCACTCAATCAGATTTCAAACAGCTAAAATCAGACCTAGAGGTCTCCCTTCAGACAGCCTTTCTTAGATTAGATTCCTGGCATAATTAAAATGGCATGAAAGTAAACACAAACAAGACTAAAGTATTAATGATAAGTTCCCAACACAATACACACAAGGAATTATCTCCTTTTATACAAAAATAAAAAGCCTATTATCAGGTGTTTTATAATTATGTAATATGGACAAGTTATAACTGTTATGTATATTGACTTTATAATATGTGTCCATGAGGTAAGTTGTACTTTAGTCATTTTGTAAACAACATATTTACTGCATTTGAGTTCAAGGTCAGTCTTGCTTACATAGCATTTAACAATTAAATTGGAATTTTCCATATCTTTATGTGAGAAAAGTCAGGTACACACAGGAAATTTCCATGAGAGTTACTCATATTCTAGAATATTATGTCAGGTGACTAATCCTTATATTTATACAGGTTTGGTAAACAAGATTTCATTCCTATAGTAAACTTCACATTATTAAGATCAGCCAATTAAGGAATTTATTTTAGTAATAAGCTGTTACAGTTGTGAAAATCAGAGCAAATTCTGAGAGAGGACGTATTTATTTTAAATATTCATTGGAATTACTAAAAGTGCTCATTCTCATATTGAATCAATACTTGACTTTGGGATTTATGTGAATTATTCAAAGATATTCTGGATTACATCATTCAGGCATATCAGAACATTCAAGACTACTGACACATCAGGACATACAAGGCTACTGGAATTCATTAGGAACATTCTATATTTAGGACTTGTGATTAGGACACATAGGATTATTGGATTATTTGGATTTTAATTCACGTTACTATAAGTGTCTTTTGAATTTTCACTTTTATTGTCTAGAAATAAATTGCTTGTTGATTTTACTTATGTTGTTGGTTTCACTTTCTTTCTGTTACATTATTTTAAGACCTAGAGTCGTAACATTGGAAAATAACAATTTGAACATTACGTTGAATGAAATTTGTTTACAAATGGTTACCATTGACAAAATCCTTGGGGTGATGGTTGACAACAATTTGTAATGGAATGAACATATTCAAGTCATATGTCGTAAAGTCAATTCATGTCTCTGGTTATTAAGTAAGATAAGGCCATATCTATCGACTAAACATAGGATAATATATTACAAAAGCTATATACAACCATACATAGATTTCTGTAATGTTATCTGAGGAAACACTTCTGACAAGAATAATTGCAAATTATTTCACTTGCAAAAAGGAGCTTGCAAATTCATCCTAGATAATGCTGAAAACATCCCAAATGCAATGAATGATATTAAAATGTTAACAGTAAGTAAACAAATATTTCTGAGAAATGCTAGACTTATGCACAAAGTTTCAAATAATATCTCAAGTAACTATTTCATGCTAGAAAAAAAGGCAACACCCTCAATTTAAGATCAATTTCAGCTAACCACCTTTCCATTCCAAAACCAAATAAAGAACTCTTTAAGAAACGTTTTAAATATGTGGAGTCACTAATTTGGAACAGAATCCCAAAGGAAATTAGAGAAAGTTTCAAATATAAATGCATTTAATTATAATCTAATTCAATGCATGAAAAGTGGAACCTGTTTGATTTGACAAATACATTACAACTTATAAATTCTCAAACCCTCCACTTTGCTGTCTCATTTTTATTGTACTGTACATGTATATATACAATGTACCTCGTTGGAGCATGTTCTTACAAAATTTTTTCTGTTTATTATGTCCACATATATATTTAGTTTATTATCAATGCTTTTTTGATATTACTATTATTACTATTATTGTGTGTGCAACTATGTACATGTACTCTGCATGTAAATATGCATATAATAGAGGATCACAAGGAGGATTAGTTCCACTGCAACTAATTGTGTCACCCTCTTTAAATAAAGTTATTATTATTATCATTATTATTATTATTGTTATTATTATTATTATTATTATTATTGTGTGTGCAACTATGTACATGTACTCTGCATGTAAATATGCATATAATAGAGGATCACAAGGAGGATTAGTTCCACTGCAACTAATTGTGTCACCCTCTTTAAATAAAGTTATTATTATTATCATTATTATTATTATTGTTATTATTATTATTATTATTATTATTATTATTATTATTATTATTATTGTGTGTGCAACTATGTACATGTACTCTGCATGTAAATATGCATATACTAGAGGATCACAAGGAGGATTAGTTCCACTGCAACTAATTGTGTCACCCTCTTTAAATAAAGTTATTATAATTAATATTATTATTATTGTTATAATATACTGTATGCACCAGTTTAAGTTAATAGATGGACCCTTCATGACAAATTTAATTGGCTGGTGCTGTCTTCAGCTTTTCAAACAATTTCATTAGATTCCCCATATATTACAGAACAATAATATTGTTTCTACAATGCTTTTATTTTGTTTTATTTCTGTTTATGTTTTTTCAAAAAGATTTAAATTCTACATGTATATACATGTAGTTTTAAAAGAACTTGCCACTTAGTAAAGTATGTAACAGTATTAGCAGTGTGTGTGTATGGTAGGACTTGCTACAGTAATTTATATAAAGTATGTAACAGTATTAGCAGGGTGTGCATGGTAGGACTTGCTACAGTAATTTATATAAAGTATGTAACAGAATTAGCAGAGTGTTTAAGGTAGAACTTGCTACAGTAATTTATATAAAGTATGTAACAGTATTAGCAGTGTGTGTGTGGTAGGACTTGCTACAGTAATTATATAAAGTATGTAACAGTATTAGCAGGGTGTGTATAGTAGGACTTGCTACAGTAATTATATAAAGTATGTAACAGTATTAGCAGGGTATGCATGGTAGGACTTGCTACAGTAATTATATAAAGTATTTAACAGTATTAGCAGTGTGTGTGTATGGTAGGACTTGCTACAGTAATTATATAAAGTATGTAACAGTATTAGCAGGGTATGCATGGTGGGACTTGCTATAGTAATTTATATAAAGTATGTAAGAGTATTAGCAAGGTGTGTATGGTAGGACTTGCTACAGTAATTTATATAAAATATGTAACAAAATTAGCAGGGTGTGTATGGTAGGACTTGCTACAGTAATTTATATAAAGTATGTAACAGTATTAGCAGGGTGTGTATGGTAGGACTTGCTACAGTAATTTATATAAAGTATGTAACAGTATTAGCAGGGTGTGTATGGTAGGACTTGCTACAGTAATTATATAAAGTATGTAAGAGTATTAGCAGGGTGTGTATGGTAGGACTTGCTACAGTAATTAATATAAAATATGTAACAGAATTAGCAGGGTGTGTATGGTAGGACTTGTTACAGTAATTTATATAAAATATGTAACAGAATTAGCATGGTGTGTATGGTAGGACTTGCTACAGTAATTTATATAAAATATGTAACAGAATTAGCATGGTGTGTATGGTAGGACTTGTTACAGTAATTTATATAAAGTATGTAACAGTATTAGCAGGGTGTGTATGGTAGGACTTGCTACAGTAATTATATAAAGTATGTAACAGTATTAGCAAGGTGTGTATGGTAGGGCTTGCTACAGTAATTGATATAAAATATTTAACAGAACTAGCAGGGTGTGTATGGTAGGACTTTTTACAATAATAATACAAAGTATGTAACAGTATTATCAGGGTGTGTATGGTAGGACTTGCTACAGTAATTTATATATAGTATGTAACAGTATTATCAGGGTGTGCATGGTAGGACTTGCTACAGTAATTATATAAAGAATGTAACAGTATTATCAGGGTGTGTATGGTAGGACTTGCTACTGTAATTATATAGAGAATGTAACAGTATTATCAGGGTGTGTATGGTAGGACTTGCTATAGTAATTTATATAAAATATGGCACAGTATTATCAGGGTGTGTATGGTAGGACTTGCTACAGTAATTTATACAAAATATGTAACAGTACTATCAGGGTGTGTATGGTAGGACTTGCTACAGTAATTTATATAAAGTATGTAACAGTATTAGCAGGGTGTGTATGGTAGGACTTGCTACAGTAATTTATATTAAGCATGAAACAGTATTAGCAGGGTGTGTATAGTAGGACTTGCCACAGTAATTATATAAAGTATGTAACAGTATTAGCAGGGTGTGTATGGTAGGACTTGTTACATTAATAATACAAAGTATGTAACAGTATTATCAGGGTGTGTATGGTAGGATTTGCTACAGTAATTTATATAAAGTATGTAACAGTATTAGCAGGGTGTGTATGGTAGGACTTGCTACAGTAATTATATAAAGAATGTAACAGTATTATCAGGATGTATGGTAGGACTTGCTACAGTAATTATGTAGAGTATGTAACAGTATTATCAAGGTGTGTATGGTAGGACTTGCTACAGTAATTTATATAAAATATGGCACAGTATTATCAGGGTGTGTATGGTAGGACTTGCTACAGTAATTTATACAAAATATGTAACAGTACTATCAGGGTGTGTATGGTAGGACATGCTACAGTAATTTATATAAAGTATGTAACAGTATTAGCAGGGTGTGTATGGTAGGACTTGCTACAGTAATTTATATAAAATATGTAACAGTATTAGCAGGGTGTGTATGGTAGGACTTGCTAGAGTAATTATATAAAGTATGTAAGAGTATTAGCAGGGTGTGTATGGTAGGACTTGCTACAGTAATTAATATAAAATATGTAACAGAATTAGCATGGTGTGTATGGTAGGACTGGTTACAGTAATTTATATAAAATATGTAACAGAATTAGCAGGGTGTGTATGGTAGGACTTGTTACAGTAATTTATATAAAGTATGTAACAGTATTAGCAGGGTGTGTATGGTAGGACTTGTTACAGTAATTTATATAAAGTATGTAACAGTATTAGCAGGGTGTGTATGGTAGGACTTGCTACAGTAATTATATAAAGTATGTAACAGTATTAGCAAGGTGTGTATGGTAGGGCTTGCTACAGTAATTTATATAAAATATTTAACAGAATTAGCAGGGTGTGTATGGTAGGACTTGTTACATTAATAATACAAAGTATGTAACAGCATTATCAGGGTGTGTATGGTAGGACTTGCTACAGTAATTTATATAAAGTATGTAACAGTATTATCAGGGTGTGTATGGTAGGACTTGCTACAGTAATTATATCAAGAATGTAACAGTATTATCAGGGTGTGTATGGTAGGACTTGCTACAGTAATTATATAGAGTATGTAACAGTATTATCAGGGTGTGTATGGTAGGACTTGCTACAGTAATTTATATAAAATATGGCACAGTATTATCAGGGTATGTATGGTAGGACTTGCTACAGTAATTTATACAAAATATGTAACAGTACTATCAGGGTGTGTATGGTAGGACTTGCTACAGTAATTTATATAAAGTATGTAACAGTATTAGCAGGGTGTGTATGGTAGGACTTGCTACAGTAATTTATATTAAGTATGAAACAGTATTAGCAGGGTGTGTATAGTAGGACTTGCCACAGTAATTATATAAAGTATGTAACAGTATTAGCAGGGTGTGTATGGTAGGACTTGTTACATTAATAATACAAAGTATGTAACAGTATTATCAGGGTGTGTATGGTAGGACTTGCTACAGTAATTTATATAAAGTATGTAACAGTATTATCAGGGTGTGTATGGTAGGACTTGCTACAGTAATTATATCAAGAATGTAACAGTATTATCAGGGTGTGTATGGTAGGACTTGCTACAGTAATTATATAGAGTATGTAACAGTATTATCAAGGTGTGTATGGTAGGACTTGCTACAGTAATTTATATAAAATATGGCACAGTATTATCAGGGTGTGTATGGTAGGACTTGCTACAGTAATTTATACAAAATATGTAACATTACTATCAGGGTGTGTATGGTAGGACTTGCTACAGTAATTTATATTAAGTATGAAACAGTATTAGCAGGGTGTGTATAGTAGGACTTGCTACAGTAATTATATAAAGAATGTAACAGTATTATCAGGATGTATGGTAGGACTTGCTACAGTAATTATGTAGAGTATGTAACAGTATTATCAAGGTGTGTATGGTAGGACTTGCTACAGTAATTTATACAAAATATGTAACAGTACTATCAGGGTGTGCATGGTAGGACATGCTACAGTAATTTATATAAAGTATGTAACAGTATTAGCAGGGTGTGTATGGTAGGACTTGCTACAGTAATTTATATAAAATATGTAACAGTATTAGCAGGGTGTGTATGGTAGGACTTGCTAGAGTAATTATATAAAGTATGTAAGAGTATTAGCAGGGTGTGTATGGTAGGACTTGCTACAGTAATTAATATAAAATATGTAACAGAATTAGCATGGTGTGTATGGTAGGACTGGTTACAGTAATTTATATAAAATATGTAACAGAATTAGCAGGGTGTGTATGGTAGGACTTGTTACAGTAATTTATATAAAGTATGTAACAGTATTAGCAGGGTGTGTATGGTAGGACTTGTTACAGTAATTTATATAAAGTATGTAACAGTATTAGCAGGGTGTGTATGGTAGGACTTGCTACAGTAATTATATAAAGTATGTAACAGTATTAGCAAGGTGTGTATGGTAGGGCTTGCTACAGTAATTTATATAAAATATTTAACAGAATTAGCAGGGTGTGTATGGTAGGACTTGTTACATTAATAATACAAAGTATGTAACAGCATTATCAGGGTGTGTATGGTAGGACTTGCTACAGTAATTTATATAAAGTATGTAACAGTATTATCAGGGTGTGTATGGTAGGACTTGCTACAGTAATTATATCAAGAATGTAACAGTATTATCAGGGTGTGTATGGTAGGACTTGCTACAGTAATTATATAGAGTATGTAACAGTATTATCAGGGTGTGTATGGTAGGACTTGCTACAGTAATTTATATAAAATATGGCACAGTATTATCAGGGTGTGTATGGTAGGACTTGCTACAGTAATTTATACAAAATATGTAACAGTACTATCAGGGTGTGTATGGTAGGACTTGCTACAGTAATTTATATAAAGTATGTAACAGTATTAGCAGGGTGTGTATGGTAGGACTTGCTACAGTAATTTATATTAAGTATGAAACAGTATTAGCAGGGTGTGTATAGTAGGACTTGCCACAGTAATTATATAAAGTATGTAACAGTATTAGCAGGGTGTGTATGGTAGGACTTGTTACATTAATAATACAAAGTATGTAACAGTATTATCAGGGTGTGTATGGTAGGACTTGCTACAGTAATTTATATAAAGTATGTAACAGTATTATCAGGGTGTGTATGGTAGGACTTGCTACAGTAATTATATCAAGAATGTAACAGTATTATCAGGGTGTGTATGGTAGGACTTGCTACAGTAATTATATAGAGTATGTAACAGTATTATCAAGGTGTGTATGGTAGGACTTGCTACAGTAATTTATATAAAATATGGCACAGTATTATCAGGGTGTGTATGGTAGGACTTGCTACAGTAATTTATACAAAATATGTAACATTACTATCAGGGTGTGTATGGTAGGACTTGCTACAGTAATTTATATTAAGTATGAAACAGTATTAGCAGGGTGTGTATAGTAGGACTTGCCACAGTAATTATATAAAGTATGTAACAGTATTAGCAGGGTGTGTATGGTAGGACTTGTTACAGTAACTTATATAAAGTATGTAACAGTATTAGTAGGGTCTGTAAGGTATGATTTGTTACAGTAATTTATATAAAGTATGTAACAGTATTAGCAGGGTCTGTACGGTAGGACTTGTTACAGTAATTTATATAAAAAAGCATGCAGAGAATTCAATCATATTTGCAAGCCCTATGTTCCTTTCTTCAGTAAAACCCTCCTGTATTTGGAAAATTCCCACCTACTCAGTTTCACAAATTATTTAGTTCTAGAATAGACCCTCTGTTAGTGTACATGCTGTATACTTTCCACTGTTATGTGTATATTTCATTCTGGTTTAAGGTGTTGTACTTTTGCAAGAGTCCACTTATATCAATTTCCTTGACCATGTTGAGATTTAAAATTGGAATGCAATTTATGTTCAGTCCACTTGTTTATCCTTACCTTGCACAGTATATGCAGGAAAGACTTCATTGACAGAGATTAGGTTGAACTCCACAATGAGGAAGTTAATAAATGAAACAGGAATGTAACATTTGGCCTAATATTTATCAATTATAATTACATGCTTCATACTGCAGTATCAAATCCATTGATATATAACTCATGTATGTGGTTCTTGTCCAATTTTTAATAATCAAAGTGTAAAAAAAAAAAAAATTCAAATAATACATTCGACATGTCTTTATTACCATCTATACTCGCGTATAAGCCGATACCAACTGCAAACTATATAGACCCAAATCTGCTGGCACATTATGCTTTGTCCAAATGCAAACAACATAATGCGCTGGCAGATCTGGGTCTATGCAGTTTGTAAGGACTAATCAGTAGAACATATAACATAGACCCTGATCTGCCAGCACATTATGCGATGGCAGATCAGGGTCTATGTTGTCTGCATTCAGACCTGGATTATCCACAAGTATATACGGTATGCTAAAAGTAGCAAAAGTTTGTCGATCTTCACAGCTATCAGAGATAAGGGAAATTTTGAATGACCCTTAAGATCATTAGTCTGAAACCCACAACTCTGATGTTGTGCCAAATTAAATAAATTCCAGCTGAACCAAAAGTGTCAGACATGTATACAACACCTAAACTCCCATATATGTATGTATGTATGTACATGTAGGCAGGCCCGCCAAGATCGGGGGGGGGGGGGGGGCAAAAAGAAATTTCTGCTGCATTTGTAATCCCCCTCCTGCATAACCTGCAATTTCCTCTCCGTTTTATAAACATGGCACAATGCATGAGATTGATGTCTGTCCATGTAACTGTGTTAAGGAATCACGTCACCAGAATGAAAGATGAGCGACTTCCAAAGAAGATCTTCTACAGTGAGCTGAAGGAGGGAAAGCAATCTCAGGGAGGTCAGAAGAAACACTTCAAAGTGTCCCTGAAGTCATCCTTGACACACTTCAACGCTGACCCCAGAGTCTTGGGAAGATCTCACACAGGACTGTTCCACCTGGTGCAGTCTCATCTATACTGAAGCTACAGACGTTGAACTGAGGAGAACTGCAAAGGCAATGCAGAAGCACAAGCAGCGTAAATCTCAGAACTGCAGCACATCCTCTACTGATCATGCAACCCCAAGCGGCATCTCTTCTCCAGTGTGCCACAGACAGTTCAGAACACAAATTGGCCTGATCACAGAAATCAAACCAGTTAATGATGTCATGGTCATCTTTAAACTTCAATGACAAACAACGAAACCAGCTGTGGAAGAAAGTTTGCTCTTCCTTCTGCCCCCTTAAAGCTGCAAATCTTCAAGTTAATGTTATTCTAATATACATGTACTCTGTGTGTCAACATTAGGGGGCAATCCTTGGGAAATTGTTGCCCAAGTGCCGATCATTTCAACCAAATACTCAAAGCAAAGTCAACACTGTCAAAAGCCTGGGTGTGTTTTGGATGGAGGGTGACTACACTTTTCTTTAGTTGATGTTCCCACCCCACAACAATTTTTCCACACAAGTGGTTTTGTATTCCGAGTACAATATTAATTCTTTCATGTCTTTTTTCTGTTGAAAGTGCAATGTGAAGCAGTTTCAACATAGTATATTTTCATGCTTCTGATCAACTTTTGTGTCAATTTACTGGCAATGATTATTTATGTCTGCAATTATGTTTCAATTTATGGGGTTTACACAAAACAATTCACATGTGAAGCTTAAAAAACTGACTGAAATTCCATGCATCTGTTATAAACCAAATCAAGAGTACTTAAGAGTTATTACTCTGTGGTGGTCTATTGGCTGATTGCTAGCAAATGTAAACGAGTCTATTGCATATTTCATCTTGTAAATGTAGAAAGAGAAGAGTTGCACCTCCATATGTCGCCCCTTTTCACTAGTAATCTACTATTTGCCGTTTTTTTTTTTTTTAAGTGTTGAGATGGTAAATATGGAAAACAGTCAGACAACTTAGGCTAAACAATGTATATAACATTGTGAACAACTCTGGTGCAGTATATTTCTCCAGTAATTTCCTAAGAGTATTGGTTCAACAACATTATAAAATATCAGAAGCAGTCATTTTAACTTTGAAGTACTGAGAGGAAACAATGTATCCCCTACAACCTTTTATTGTAATGCAATAAAAGACTGAATTGCCTTACCACAGAATATTATAAATATTACCAACACAGACTGATTTAAACGGAAGTAGAGTCTCACTAATAGCTGATCATGCTGAAATTGCTTAAGTGAATAATTTCTCTATTATTGACTTCTGGGAATTGCGTTTCTATTAAAAGGAAATAGAACCAGAAGTTTTATTTCCCCGGCAAATAATGAATTTGTGACACCTATGTTTACTCAGTAAACACTGAGATCCACTTCTCATCCCATTATCTTCCATCTTACAGTTCTTTCATTTTTGGTTGAAATGTGTGATCTGTTTTGAGCTGTTTTATTTGACTAGCTGCTCTTTTGCTTATTTGACTAGCTGCTCCTTTGCTTATTTTCTTATGTGGTGATCTTATACATGTAGATCTCGCCCCCTAAATCTTGAATCACAGCTAGGTCTCCATTGAAAATAATGCTGATAAAGGCTTTATGGGTTATCCTACATGTAGGTTTAATCAACATGTCTTCAGAACTCAAGATAAGAATTTAATTAATTGGATATTTTACTACTTGTATCTGATTTGGAACTAATTGCGTTTTTTAAAAATCTAATGGATTTTATGTGAACAGAGCAAAATACAAACTTAGGGAACAACCATTTAATTGGGGGAGGGGGGAGGGGGTTGGGATATATTTTATTTAGAGCAGAGATATTTTATTTTATTTAACCTCAAGATAATTAATTTTTTTCAACTAATATAATAGACATAATAGGGGTTTTATTTGCTGCTATAAACCATCTAGCAAGAATATATTTTCAAACTATTTGAGATCCAGAGATTTTTTTATTAAAATAAATTCCAGGTCCCCCTCCCCCCACCCCTAAAATTAAATGGTCAGTCCCTTACAATCACTGATTGAGTCTTAATCTTCAAGATGCTTTCATTTCTTTTGGAGTGCATCAAGTAGCTTCATTACCAAGACTAATACAAAGTGCATTTGATTATAAGACTCTACTAAGAGTACTAAGTTATCAATTACTATCATTTCAAACATGCACAACACATTTGGCACTTCACATCATAGCATACATGTAGTTTATAGTGTTCAAATGCACCATTATTAAACACAGACTGCTTATGACAGGAGCAACACACTAATAACTTTGGACTAAATGCTTAAAATTAAATTGTTTTTGCATTTTAATCTTAACGCATAAGACTATATATAACTTATCTTGAGCTCTGATGTATTGTTTTACTTGTGTAATGTGTTTTTGTATAAAGTGTTAGTACATGTATGTATTATTGTATATATTTATCTTAAATTTTACCTGTGCAGATTACCGTATATACTTGCGTATAACCCGGGTCCAAATGCAAACAACATAGACCCTGATCTGCCGTCGCACAATGCGCCGGCAGATCAGTTTCTATGTTATTTGTTTGTCCTTACAAACTGCATAGACCCAGAACTTTTGGTTGTATCTGCGACAGCAGATCTGGGTCTATGCAGTTTGCAGTTGGTCTATATGCGAGTAGGGTATATACGGTATACTATTTTTTATGTTGCTTACTGTAAGTTTTATGTCTTGTATTGAAATTTGTATGTATTACATATTGATTTTGCAAACAAAATACTACTACAATTACAGTCAAAATTTTTACCGCTCTTCTCTCACTTCTCCTTATTTTCCCCAACTTTGTTCTATTCTGGTAGGACAGCAAGTCACTTCACCAAAATTTTTCAGTCCAGTGTGGACCCTGATGTACCTTTTGTCTTCCACTTTCCTTGTCATCAAGGATGTTGAAATACAGTGCTTTGTTTGATTTTAAAAGTGTATAGCTGTCAAGATACCATATCTGTAAGTTTGGGGCCCTGGGTGACTGAGTAGTATAAGTGTATCAGCACATGATAGGCTATACATGGCCGTCAGTATATTTGGTGGATGAAGAATCCAGGAAGACCCAGCGAAGAACCACTGACCCACAGCAAGCTACTGGCAAGCTTTCTCACATACCCATGTTGCCTGAGCCGAGACTCAAACCCATGCAGACAGAGGTGAGATGTGAGTGATCTGTAAAGGTGAGCGACTTAGACCACTTGGCCACACGGTGCCTCTAATGATATGCATGTGGCATGTATTGATATGTATCATGATATACAATGTATGATATAATATATATCAATACACATTTACAGACAAGAGGAAAATGACTAATAATTATTCATGGTTGTTGAAGATTAAAAGTAACTTAAATGTGTATCATTTTGTATCGACTGTGCATCTTGTGTATCAATGTATGCATCACCTTTTGTACTGACGTGTGTATAACAACAGCAAAATTATTTATGTATTGATGAATCGTTTCATGCCTAATAATGCAGTGGCAGATCAAAGCTACTAATCATCGACCAATGATCTCAAGCAACCTGCAGTGTAGTCTCATTCATCCCGATCTGTAGCATGGCTCTGAGATCTTTGCCATATGAGTTTTCCCTGTAACTACCAAAAAAGGCTTTCCAAAAATATGGAAAAGTTATTTGACTGGCTGATGAGATGTGGTGACATAATACATCACAGCGATAATGAGATGATGTCATGCAGTGCTCTGAGTTGCAACTACAATGGTCATGTTTGCTACAAAAAATTGAGAATTTGCAAGTGAAAATGGTCAACTGGTTGCCCACTGGCAACCTTCATAATTATAATGTGGCAACTACAGAATGACATCAACATTTTCTTATTACAAGTTTATACTACATTTTATGCTAAAATCATTTGGCAGATACAATTTAATTCAGAGCATAACCCCATTTTGATTGTGAGACTGCCCGTTCCTACATTAAATTGCCATCTTGACATTTCACTAGTCTGGCTTGCAGACCATTTAAATTGATCGGTCTAATAGTGTTCATTCCAAGACTGGAAAATTTGGGGCCCAATAACACCTACCATGTCAAAAAGTGGAGTAATTTAGAAAAAACAAACAACAACATGGATCTCAAATAACCTTACCCGTCTTTCATGTATTCAAGAAATTCAAACACATATCATTATTACAGGCACCTTGGTCAAGGATTTTGTAATTTCTGCAATAAATATTAACTTTTCCAGCATTATATACTTTGAATCAGTCATTGCTGAGTCAGACTATGGCATAATTTTCAACAATTTTCTAAATGTCTGCTAAAAATAAGCACGTCCACTGTTTAGGACATGGTTATTTGAGTTGACAAGGAAATTGTAGCAAACCGTTTAACAACAACTTTTTCAAAATATATAATGCTGGAAAAGTGAATATTTATTGCAGAAATGAATAAATCCATGACCCAAGTGCATGTAATTATGCAACTATTCCCCACTAGAATTTATTTTTGGACATTCGAGACTACATTTATTTCTCCCTGTACACTACTTTGGAAATATATGCAGAGGACTTCTGCTGAAGATTTCATCTTCTTTACATTTTCTATCAAAATCATTAAGACATTTCTGTCAGCCAATGAAACTGATCGTCTTATGCTTCTTTTGGAAATAAGCACATTCTATTCTGTAAGCTTGGATGTACTCGATTTAGTTTAAAATTAACTATAACGATCTTAAACCTTCATTTTTTTTTGTTTTTTATGCGCCATGGAGGAAACTTCCTTGTGCCAACGATGAAAAATAAGAGTCATCGGCGCAAGGGTGTAGCCTAAAATGAACTCTGCTAATTCATGACCTGTGCAATCAACCTCAGTTAATGGTGCAAATCTGGAAGAATGTGGACATGGAGACAAAAATGGAAAATTTAGTCAGCAATACAATTGTTGTCAATCCAATTACCATAAAATGAGATATGGCTATGGCTTGATTAATATAACTATCATCAGAAGAAAATGAAGGTAATGACACTTTCTCCAGTGAATCTGAGGCAAGGCTACAAGTATACAAGGAGAGATGGTTTAGAGAATGTAAAATTTAGAATTTTAATGTCTGGCCTGAGCTTGAAGCAGGTTATGACTGTCAGACAAATCTGGGTAAACTGTTAAAAATAACCTGATTCTTTTCTATAATTACTCTTTAATTTACCTTAACTAAAACATCTTCCACATACCATTAATTACCCACCCAATTGGTTTCTGCCCTAAATGTGTAAGGAGACCAAACTGTTCGGGCTTGGCTAAATAAAATTTAAATTAAAAAAGTTACTAAAATTTTCAAGTTGGTTGCCTATGGCAACTAAAGTTTAATAGGTACTTGGCGCACTGTTATGTTTTGTATAAACATGAACAGTTTCATTGGCTGACTGAGACACCCCTCTTGCATCAGCATATGTTTACAAAGTGATGTTGAATGATATCCTTTTCAGCTTACAATGTAATTTTGACTTGCATGATTGTAGAAAGTATGTCTAGATAAATTTCGCGTAGCTTTCACTGTGACATCACATCATGTGACATTCAATCTGGTTTGCACTGGATCACACCTTTAGGTTGACCTTGTCCAAAAATGTCCACATTGAGTTTTGCTGTACATGTATGTGTTTCTCAAGGCAATTAAATAAATGCGCTTCCAAAGGAATATGGATGTATGAGGATCCAAATAAAGTGAATAATCACCATTTAAAAGTATGTTTAATCAAATTCTAAAAAAAGACACCTGTTACTGAAATAGTTGGTACCGAACACATACATGACCTGTAAGACTTTTACTAAAACAATGATCAACGATGTATTTTACCATACACTTATATAGTGTAGATCTCACAGAACTATGCAAGAGATCTGGTTCAACGAGATTACCTGTGGAGCAGACCCTAATGCAACAAGGGAATGGCAGCTCTGGGGTTATTCTGTTCTCAGTTGGGTGTACATTGCTCATGAGTACCGTATTTACTTGCTTATAAGTTGGGTCCAACTGTGAACAACATAGACCCTAATCTGCCACTGCATAATGTGCCAGCAGATCAGGGTCTGTGTTGTTTGTTCTAATGATTATTCCTAACAAACTGCATACACCCAAATCTGCCAGTGCATAATGCAATTGCAGATAAAAAAAAACGACATTTGGGTCTATGCAGTTTGCAGTTGGATCCAATTTTTCTGCAAGTATATATCATAACATTATGCCAATATAGCGGAGTATGCAATAATGTCAACTGGGCAAATCTGTTCATCTGATTAGCAACACAAATTTATGTTTTAATAAGAGAAGTTGTCAGTTGTCCTGAACAAACCTTATCACTGGCACTACTTATTCCATCAGACTACATGCAAATGTATCACTGAAAAATGAGTACAAAAATGTTTAAAAAATGTGTACAAAAATGTATTAAAAAAAATGTGTACAAAAATGTATTAAAAAAAATGTGTACAAAAATGTATTTGACATAGAATTTAGTCAGAGTACTGCGCAAGAGTACTGAAGTACAGCAGTGAAATCACATAACAACCTTGAGCATTCTGGGAAAAGATTTGCACTGAAGAGAATTTCTATATCAAGTTAAAAGTTCACTGATACTGTCACCTTTGGTTATTTTTCAGCTCAGCTTGTAAGTTCCTGGTTATGCTGAAATTCCCACAATAGTATCAACTTTTGTTACCAGTGTATGTAAACTGTAATTACACTACTACACATTTCCTCCATTCCTGTCACATTTCCTATATCAAATCAACCTACATGTCTTTCAGCTCTAATTTATGCCATACACATTGCTTAACCCTAAATTAGAACTGCCAGCAACATGTGGCAGGTATATTAGTGTACAGTATATCCGCTTCACTAATGGATACTATTCAACCACAAATGATTACAATGGTCAGGTTTAAAGACTTAGATTGGTAGCTCACAGGAGAAATTCCACTTTTATGATTTGTCTGTTTGGTGTTTAATGGCACATCATCATATGAAAGGTTATATTTTGCCAGAGACAACTGGAGTGAAGTGCCTTGTCCAGGGATGCACCACGGCAGCTAACCTGGCATGGTCTAATTCACACCGTTCTGGTCGCAAGTCAAATACACACTGACCACAGATCCACCACCTTCTCTGTTATAGATATAGTAACATGCATAATTTTCAAACAACTGAGCTAAAAATCCGAGTTTTTTTGTGTAACTCGGAATTGTATGCTTTGGTACTGAGACAAAATATGCTTTGCACAACCAAATTTTTCATACTGAAGAATTTTAAAATGTGACTTTTGACAATGTCATTATTTTGTATTGGGATTAGAAGGAATTATTATCAATGAGAGTGTTTCGCTTAGACCATGAAATACGGCACAATGAAGGAAAGGAGTATGGTGGAAGTTTTAATTGGTTGCCCAAAGAAAGAGGAGATTAAACATGCTTGTCTTTGCAAGTAGATTTTGGGAATGTAAATTTTTTTTCAATGTTTACAAATAAAGGCCACTTAAAAAAAAAATATATATATCATCAAAAATTCAGCAATGTTTTAACAGTCTTATTCAATTTAGTCCATTTATCAACTTCAATTTTTTAATTAAAAAAGTTGGGAAGGTAAAGCACACCACTTTAAGTGACTACATTTCTGATGTACTCCAAAATGTACTAAGGAGTATTGGGTAATTTTCCATTTCAAAGTATGGGTATGCATACAAATATGGGTACTTTAGCTACTTAAAGACAAGAACACTAGTCGGGATACTGGCATTTTGATTTTCTGGACTCCAGAGAACAAGGATACCAGAATTCTTTCAGAATTACATTCCCAGAATCACGAAATGGCTGTACTCGGTAACTAGGATAGAGCACACTGTACTCGGTAACTACTGTAATGATGGTAAGTCTTGAGACAGGAAAAAATAATTATTATTTTCTGTGTCCCCAGACTTACATGCACGTTAAAAATATAACATTTTCAGTGTCCCAAAACTTATTAACACAAAAATATAAAGACAAAATTTACACGATCACCATATGTCACACAACAGTAACCAGCTCTTGTTCCATTACCATGTCAATAAACTGTTATGAACTATTATGATTGTTTTTGTATTTTTTTTTTTTGCATGTGCATATTTTTTGATTTCTCCAACATTAATCAAATTAAAGGTAAATAAAGACTTCATCATTCATGTGACCACTTAGACTTTACTGGGAGACATGTATTATAGTGTTCAGTACTTACATAGTGCATATCATACATGTATTTCATTCAGTGCAAGTTTAAAAAATCTTCCATGTACTGTACATGCAATGACACCATGATGTAAACAAGGTCACTATAAATAAAAGCAATTAGCCAAACACTATTTTCGTTGTTTTAATACTGGTACAACATTTTAATGAGTCAGGTATTTAAATTTTCAAGTCAGAAAATGTAATTACTGGTGACTTTTGACAATTTTAATGCAATAATGCATAAACTACTTTTATTATGGTTGCAACACTGTGCCAATGCTCATGCTTGCCGTCACCCGATGAAATTATACATTATATTTGAAATAGGCAGAAATGATTAGAAAACAGGGGAAATTTTTTTTATAAAATTATTTTTGAAACAAATCATATTAATTTATAAAATTGTCATCTAATAATTCGTAATGATAGTCCCTTAACAAATGTAGTCTTTTTAAAAAAAAAAAAACTTTATGATCGATAAAATACACAAAGTGATCGGTAGAAAAAAAGAAAGAAAATTTCTAAGGTGTCCTAGGACTTATACTACATGAAAATCTGCTATAATTTCATGTCCCAATTTTTATTGGTCATAAAAAAAAAATATTTTTGAAAACAATTAAGGGTGTCCCAAGACTTACCATCATTATTGGTAAGAGGGAGTACATGTACACTGTACTCAATAACTTTGCATGCACAGGCTGAATTGAGATGTTTTCATGTCTTTAAACAGGGCACTGGTATGTGTGTGACAAAAACATAGGAATATGAAAAGAAAATGACAAATTCAGCAAAAACATTTCATAATTGGAATTTGAAAATAATCTCATCCGGAAACTATAGAGGGTTTTCAATAGATTGCAAAACTGAAGAGTCACCTGACCCGTGACACCAAAATCTCAAGAATCAAAAAAAAAATCTCAAGAGTTAAAACTGAAATCTCAAGAGTAATTTGTTTTCGAGTCATGAGCTCATAGCTGGGATTGTTCCTTATTTGTGAAGCAAACATATACTTAAGATTTCTTACAACTTTAAGTGATTTATTCTCCTTCTCGTAATTGTTACTAACTTTCTGTTTTGTTTAAGCCTAAGGATCGGAATGATGATCACTGGCAGGTCTTTTCTGAGACTGAGACAGTAAAGAAAATATACTTCTTTGTGCCATTGTGATTAATTAATATGAGCCAGTGTAAGACAATTCAATGAAAAAAGAAAGGTGTATATCTTGTAGTTCACTGCAAAGATTTAAAAAAATAAAATCCACAAGCATTTTTAGTTTCCTTCACAAGATCACTGACTGGTGACCACTTACGACATTAATTGTGATTATTAAGTTTCATACTTAACAAGCTCTCAATAGTTTTCCCCTTGAATCACTTTATTTTGCAAAGAATGGAGAATGGCTTCTCTGTATCATTAGAATGTGGCAATGACAAAACAACCATGCTCATACTGCAAGAAAGTTCGAACTTCAGTTTTCCTGTGGCTGGGGTTTTAAGGTTGCTGACTGTTCTCCAGCACTCCTCCAATCTAAGTTCATCCTGAGAAGAAAGTTTCTGAGTTGGACATGAGATGCAATCCTGAGTTTTATATTTATTAGCCAGTGTTTTTTTTAGCATTGGGAAAAAGCTTATGTTTCAGCATTTTTGACATGAATTGAACTAAAAGATACATCACAAGCCCTTAAATATTCCTCTAAAAATATCTTGAACAACGCAATAACAATTAAACAATACAAAACATCAAAATACCTACTTAAGTTTTTTTGCCTAAATCATTTTTGGGTTGATCTCTCCTTTTTATCTCACCTCCGCCAAAGGTCAGCCGATTTGTATTAAAAGACGTGAAAGTCATTACCACAACTGATCCCTTCATTACTTTTAACACCCTCATAATACATCCAACATTTGGCCCTAAACTCTCCAGATTACAACAGTAAGGTAATCAATTACATATAACAGCTTGTTGTGCACTAATATTAGCCTTCGTAATCTGATTACTCAGCTACATATCATTGCACCGGTATAAGATTTCCGGTCCCCAGTAGACTGGTTCCCAATAGTTTCTGCAATGTGGGGATAAAACGCACAAATATACCAATTTTTTGGTCTTAAAATAATAATAATAATAATAATTAGTAATCTTTTATATTTCAAAAGCGGCAGGGTAGATTTTGGTATGTGTGGTAGACAGCCTTTAAAATGGTATTTTTGTCCTACTGACGGTAGAATGTTGTGTATGTTGATGGGCAATAAAATAAATGCTGATATTTGATCAGAAGTTAATCCAATCAAGTCATAATTGATTCCCTCTTTCTCTATTATAAACATCAAAAATAATCTCAAAACAATCTAACCTTTATTCAGTTATGCCCACCTAAGCGTGACATCAGTGTCCTGTTAGCTTTGCCCAGTTCATATTGATTTTGCATAGGTGCGATATTATTGGCTGATAAGGTGTAAACAATAGTCTAGCAAATGTCGATCACTGGTGCATACAGTCAATTTGTTACGGACAGCGCGCACTCAGTAATAAATTACGCAAGAGGCCAATCAAGGGTAATTACAACTGATGCTGCAGCCCAAATCAATTTCCATGTGTCAGAAATAGTTAAAATTTAAATTCCAAGCATCAAAACATGAGGGTACGCATCTATTGAGAACCCTGCTATAAGTGGTAGTATTATCAAGTTCAGCTACATGTATGTGTATAAATACTGATTACAGTCATTTTCATCTGTTCCTGATGCACTTGAATTTCGCTAAACCTCTTTTCCTGTGAAAATCCTCTATACCAGGCTTCTCCTGCATAATTCTGCATAATGATGAACATTGAGACTGTTTCACTCTTTACACAAGAATAGTTTTTGGTTTGTTTGGGTCCAACACTCTTGACTTTATAAAGCCAATTAAAACTTATTGTCCTATTGTTGAACCTTTACTTGTATGGGCATGTCTGTTAGTTTGGGAAAATCCGATGCATCTTCATTGTCCTTTTCAGCCTGTTTCATTACCAATGAGATCAGTCCTTAACCACTTTACACTGTCAATGTCATAACTAGATGAATTTCTCTTGCAAAATAAACTTAATAGCCTTGTTTGAGTATAAATCACAAATAAATGACACATTTGCTTACAATCTATCAATTTAATCATGCTGCTATACTTCACTGCACTGCATCTTTGTGTTTTGTATTGGATAACCAAAACATTTTTGAACCAGTCAAAGCAAAGCTGACAAACTTTATTAATCTAGTCTATCCAGATTTAATATTTAAGATGAAGACTACTCAACCAATGAAAAGTGCCAGATAATTACTTGTCACCACCATCTGATACATAAAGAGCATCAACTAGTATTAAAATTTGTTTGTTTGCCTTGCGTTAATCCACTTTAATTGACCCAGCCATGGCTTTGCCTACAAACATATATTTTTCCATAGGTCCTGTAAAAAACAGTAAATAAAAAAAATCTGCATCCGTGAGAGGTCTAGGATTGAAAATTGGAGGTCATGGATGCAGGGCCCTGCATTATGGAGAGCTCTAGGTAAGGCTGGTACACCAGTGTTTAAATTAGTCTTTATTCTATAAAAGTTGACATTATTTGCTTATGCTAATGTCAAAATATGAAATACTAATCGCATGGGACTGTATAATGATCTCTTGTCTTTATTGTCTGGGGACCTTTTATGAGCCCTGTGGGCACCATAGAGGCAATATTCTTGCACCTAGGATTAAAAATAAGAGTCACTACCGCTGCCAAGAATAAACACAATAGTAATATACTGCCCTTTCATTGACTACCCAATTGTGTGGTATTCCAACTAGCCAGTAGAGAGATTTACCAACACCAACCAAGCAAACTACGGCTGGTATGCGATTTACCAACATAAGGGTGAATTAATAAGAGCATGCAATAAACGGGTGAGTCAATAAGAGTGCGGGACAAAAGGGCGAGTGGACAAGAAAGGCGAGTGACAAAAAAGTGACAATAAATTAAATATTTTTAGCAAGGAAATATACTATTATATTATATCAAAGTATAGGTATAGTTAAAGTTTAATTACTGATAAATAAAAATTGAGAATGTGATTTCATGCCCACAGATAAACTCAATATCAAAAGTATCAAAACTAAAGTTCAAACACGAAGGGTCAGGTTATGTGCTAATCCACATAAATGACCCAAAATTGCTTGACTGCCATAATCTTTCATGATGGTGTTGATCCTGGCTGCCGTATCCTTGTAGATTCGTTTTCCCTTTGGAGGTCATTGACCAGTGCTGTATTGCACCAGTTTGGTTTCATTGAGACCTTGTTCTTTTTAAGGCTTTCAGTGAAGAGAGATTAGCTCTGAGCAGCTGGCTGAGTCCACGATGCCAACCCTCTGCTGAATTATTGGTTTTAGGCAGATCATTTCAGTGTGAAAATAGGGTGTTGTTGAGCATCCCGCGAACGGCATCCCTGTCTTCTGATCCAGTTGTCCTCAAAATAATCCAGAAGATCTTCAAGTTCGTCAACGTTTTCCTGGAAGTATGAATATTCTATCAGTTTCTTGAAAGACTCGATGACATTCCCTACTGGAACAAATGCCATGGCAGCTAGTTGGTGAACTGCTAAGGCAAATTCATGGTCATTCATGTATCGATGCTACAGTCCATATGTCTGCTGTAAGCTTCTCCAGATGCACTGGCTTAAGTGGAAAAAACATCCTCATTGTTGCGCCAGTGGGTATGTAGTCGAAATTGACAGAAGAGCAGCATGTTCTAAATCGGTCATAACTGTTCTTGGAGCGAGAGTAGATCTGAGTTTGTTCAGTTTGGCAAAGACTTGATTGTGTGTGCTTGTTTTGCACTGTGTCATTAGTACAAAAAAATTTGGGATCACTGCACTGTACTTTACAGCGTGGATGCTGTAAATCTGATCTAATAGCAGTTGAGTAGATTTGAATGTTCCATCTCCATACCAGTGAGGAGATTCTGCTAACAGATCCATATTACGCTGTGTTGAAAAAATCAGTGTTCTGAAGACCTGGATCACTGTCGTACATCAAGAAAGTATCGCCTCTCCAAGTCAGGTTTGGCAATGGAACATGATGTCTTTGTCTTGTTCTCTGTATAGTTCTTTTCACATTACGAATTACTGGTATTTGCCTGCTGATTGAAGCATCGACAGTTGCTGTTGCAGTGATCTGATGAGTTGATTCCTGCGATATTGCAGCTCTTTCTTTGGTGTCTTTCATAACTTTAATCTTGGCAATGTCAGGCACGCGGTTATGTGATGACTATTCAATCTTCTTTATGACAATGAGCTGTACATTTTTCCTTTCTGTACATTTCCATATTGTCTTATCCTTAATTTGCTTTTCCTTCCTAAAAGTGGATCCATCCAAAACCAATAAATCCTTTCCTTTCTGACTCTTGATAAATTCCAGTGTCATGACTTCAAATTCAACTGAATTTTTACATGTGGTATGGTACACTTTTATAGTAGTTTGCTGGAATGGTTTTCAATTGAATGGAATTTAGTTAATACTAGACCTTTTCTTTTCTACTGAAGCTATTTATCTATAAACTTTCTTCTCTACTCATGATCGGCAGAGTGCACCTTTTAGTTAATACCAATACCTTTTCTTCTATACTCAAGCTATTTATCTATAAACTTTCTTGTCTACCCATGATTGGCTGAGTGCACCTTTTAATTAATATACTTTATACTTTCTTTTGTTGCTCACCTTTTTTGTCCACTCGCCCTTTTGTTGCATGCTCTAATTGACTCCACCTTTTGTCACATGCTCTTATTGATGTGCCCCTTTTGTCGCAATACCCTGGTATGCAAGGGCTGATAATTCCTTAAGCCTAAGGTCCAGGATCCATGTTTTTGACCCAGCTATCCCCTCTCCTCCTTCCCACAACAACATTCGGCTGACTGAGTCTCAGTTTAATCATAACAGATATACTGAACAATGTCAATGAAGATATAGGCAGAAAGGGATAGGCACAAACAAGAAATAAAACAGTGGGACCTAACATACAAATATAGTTATAATTGTAACCCAAACCTACTGCATACAATAATAGGTGACGCATTACATGTTTTGTGTGACTTCAGTGAAATATTGGGATCCAAGTGCCACTGGATCGGACCCAGCATATATTCGATTCAATAATCCGGGACCCAGGGAACGAGAAAAAAAAGGTATCTCCTGGTATGATGGTCTAATCTTGGAATTTTACTGAAAATTCTTTCGATATTATCCTTACGTTTGAGATCTTGAATATTATGCGATTTCTTTTTAGGGACCATCTTACGCACCCTTAGTCCTTCCTTTACACCACTGCAATGTATAAGTTATCTACGCTGAGCCTTAGGCTGATGAATATTGAAAGTGACACTTCATATTAACGATTATCTCACGAGTTTTGTACCATGTACTTCAAACAAAAAACACTCACCTAAGCCTTGACATCCTTGCAGCTTGATCTTTTACCAATATTCCATGGTTCTGTCAGTATGCACAGTGATTTGTCTGTAAGATTAACTATGAATATGAATCATTGTTGAAGGGGGAAGTGTCATCGTTCCAGCCATCGACAGACTGGTTGCTCAATATTGGTACGATCTATTCTTATCAAGTAGATTCATATTACGGTGCCGACTTATATAACAAAAAGCGCCGAAAATTCCCCACGGTAGTATTTATCTGTCTTGGCGTACGTTGCCTATATAAATAAATTCCCATTTTTTCAAATTCTAAAATTGTTTATTGGAATATTATTTGTGTTATTTTGTATCAATTGACAACTGTAGGTTAAATTTCAATGCATTAACTCTTATTGGTCAGAAATTAAAAGTGTTCCAGTAATTGTAATTTTATAAAAGAGCATTTGAAGGGGGAAATATAAAACATACAAACCTGAAAACTTTGAATTGAAATGGATCTAAAATATGTGTATTTGATCATCAATAGCCATTCCTTTTATTTTTATCTTTTTTTTTTATTTTTACCAAGAGAATATGTAAGGATGAGCAATGAAAATGTTGAGTAATCTGTACATATTTCATTAAGTACATTTATTATGTTTCATAATGTTGTCTTTTTAACCCAAAAAGTTAATCTCTTTCTCTCTCTCTCTCTCTCTCTCTCTCTCTCTCTCTCTCTCTCTCTCTCTCTCTCTCTCTCTCTCTCTCTCTCTCATATCTGTATTTGTTCTCTCTGTAAAGTGAAATTAAGCATTGTGACTACCAAATTTTTATAATATATTTTGAGTGAAAGAAGATCCTTCATAGACTTGGTACCATTTGAGAGAAACCAAAACAATTCATACACAAATACTCTTTCAAGTGAAAAAAACCCCCATTCTTTTTCCAGAATACACCACCACCACCATCATGAATAATAATAATAATAATAATAATAATAATAATAATAATAATAATAATAATAATGTTTTCAGTCAGATAAATTCAATCATTTATTTGCATACAAATGTCATCCTAAGCTTGCATGTATGTTGAAAAAAATAATTTCTGGCCTGACATTGAGTTTACAATTTTAAGTTCAGTATCTGGACTGAATCTATGATATATATGTTTAAGCATTTAAGTGTAAAAAAATCACTCATGTACATGACATATATCCTCATATATGTTCATACAGCAAATACCTCCTTCCTAATGGTTTAGCTCAAGAAGAACTAAAAGGAGAAAATCTAATTTATTTATATATATATATATATATATATATATATATATATATATATATATATATATATATATATATATATATATATATATATATATCAGAATGGAGGCATTTCAGGAATAAATTCATAGATAAAACATGCAGATTTGTGTTCTCTTAATAGTCAGCCAATACAATTTTCACTTTTTTTCCAAGCTGCTTTAAAATGTATTTATTTATTTATTTTTTTACTGTCAAGCCTTTTAAAATCTACCTTATTGTGGTAGAAAACATACATACAACCATCCGGACAACGACTCTGCACGGGCATTTTATATTATACCGTGATATGGAACCAGTCTACTGTTCTTCTGCTGATTCAAGGAAAGTGTATGGAGCAAATTGGTGTCACAGAGGTCTCAGGGGTGTTATATCTCAAAATATAATTTGTTGAATTTGATAAGTAACATATATAACGGATTTTGTTTGTGGGTAAATGTTCAGGTGGATATAACATTGGAAAGGACAAACTTTGGTTCATCATTTCTTTCGGGGTGATGGGGGAAGTAACTCCTTACGTAAATGTCAGCAACATAACTTTGCCGACCTTGACTTGATCTTAATCATGATCTTGCTTAGTTCGGTGCTACATCATAATGACATTTTTGCAACGCGCAGCGTCAACCTTTACAGCAACATCTTATTTTAGAAAAATAGGTGTCCTTGTTAATTTTGAAACATCAGTTTAGTTTTCAGAAGATTCACAATAGACATCGACAAATTTTATTTAAAGTGGGAGTTGCATTACATAATAAAAAACATTAGCTTGTTGGAGCTATTTTACCGACTGTAAAAAGTGATTAACAATTAACAATTAACTTAAATTAACAATTAACAATTAACTTAAATTAATAATTAACAATTAACTTCAACAATCAGACTGACAGTACTTACAATCATAATTTTTTTTCTTCTAGTTACAGAATCACGATTCTAAGCTAAAACTACATACCCCTCCCCCCATTTATGATTTAATAATCAATGCAGAAGGATTGTTTACATGAAAAGATTTTATTCTCTCTTCAGTTACATGCAATGTTACAATACATGTGCACAATAGCTGGCTAATATACACATAAGATATTCCTTTCCCCCAATTTATAATTTCCGTTTTAACAACAATGCAGAGAAGTAAATTTACACTAATAGAATAAACTCTACACTTACACACGCTGTTTAAATATACTGGTTAAAAATAATTGCCAATACATCCTTAAGATCCCATTTACATACATACCGATTTTAAATATACAATAACAAGGACAGACTATGCAAAACATACAAAAGCACACTTATACAATCAATCAGCAGTTACAAATAATATTTGTTGTAACGAATTCCTATCTGATTGTTTTTGTGGAAAAAGCTGAATTTGTAACTATCAGTTAGTGCATATGATATCAGATAAATATATTCATTTTAATTTCTACTAGTTCTTTTGTTATTAAATAGTACCATGGTATTTTTGCTTTGTTTTTTTAAACCTATGTAGAAAAAATATTTATCTATTGTTCAGTCTGTGTTGGTTTAATTAGGAAGTGTCTATTTGCACCATAGGCGTGTACTGAATTTTTCAAAGACTATTCACATAGCTGCAGTGTACCCATTGTAGTATAGATTATCCGCACAGCAACTGGTGAAGACATTAGAGATGAGTCTGAAGGATCTTGCATCAAATCATCCAATGAACATGGGGGCTTATTACATATGAAATTAAGAGCATTGGTTAATGTGATAAACATTGTTACAGCTTTAGCGACACTCCAACCCTCTCTATTAAAATTAAGGGGTGTAACGTTCAGAGACCTATCTGTGTCTCTGTAACGTACCAGTTTTAGCTACAGTGACTTGCAAATTTAATCAGGAGTGAAAATGAATATATTTTTTTATGGAAGAAAAGACTAAACGTCCGAATTTCTGACAATTTCAGTTCTAAAATGCGAAAAATGAAACTTTTTAACAATTTGTGGGGGACAGTGTCAAAAGCTTGGTCAATGCCTAATGCAAAAATATCTTCTTGGTCATCTTTATCTAAATGTTGGCACAGTCATCAATAACACAACACAGTTTTGTTTCACAGCTGTGTAATTTCTAGAAGACATGTTTATCAGATATGATAGAAAAGTTATCAAAGTGCTTCATAAGGTTAGAACAGATAATTACGGCAAACAGAAAATTGATTCATCCATTTTGCGTCAGAAAGTCATACTTATAGCTAGTGAAGGAAACATTTTGAAAGAATATATAGATCTAAATTCTTGTACATTTTGATATGGAGTTATTTTGGCGGTGATATTTTTGCCCATTTTTATTAAATCAGAAAATTACTGTACTGTGTTTTGATACAGTAATAATCATAATCAGATATTTGGAATGGACGATTTAAATTTATATCATCTATTGTGGGCATATGCAGCCTATGGACTGTAGGCCTCATCTGGCCTGCAACCTGGTTTTATTTGGTTACATTTACATCATACAGGTACTTTTAAATATCACTATCTGGCCTGTGCTCTGGAAGAAGCTGCACATGCCTGATCAATTGAATTGATCCCACTCAATTAGGTGTATGAAGTAACAGTAAAATAAACACAATTCAGATAAGAATTCTGCGTTTGTAAAACAAATCTCTTTGTGCTTCCCCGTGACCATCACACCAAAGTTTGAGCTTCTTGGTAAGGACCCCACTAGGGACAAATGTTAGATGGGCATGTGCATTTCTCTTTTCATGATCAGTAAGTATTTACAGTTAAATCCCATTATTGCTTAGTTATAACACAAATTCAGATATAACATGATCATAGCCTGGCTCCCTAAATTTTACAATAATTTCACCAATTTATTGAAGTAATAAAAATAGTTCTAAAATAAACAAGAGTTTGATTTAATAATTTGGCAAGACGCGTTGTGTTCTTGTAAATAAAATGTTGCTGTGTCTTTCTTTATACCGATAAAGATGTGAAGGTAAAATATATAAAAATGAAAATGGATTGTTGTGGTAGACTACTGATATATAGGCATGTGTTTTAATAGCTGATTGATCAATTACCTCCCCCCACCCCACCCCCCGCAAGATATCACTGCCCGGTTTCTGCAAGTTATCATATGATGATGAAAACTTAACTTGTGTTTTGAAACTAAATCATCTCTATGTAAATAACAATTTGTGTTTTGAGAATAGAATTGGTGAAAGCACTTTCTACATGTATATTTTGAAGATTTTAACTGCCTTGCTTGCATTATTTTCTTAATAAAATCAGTTTGAAATTGTAAGTGAACCTGCTAAGGGGTAATAATAGTGGACATCACTGTGTCTTGGAAGTACGTTTTCATTAGACTGTCTGTTTTCATGATTCACTGGGCGCATAAATTTATGGAAATTATACAGTTTGTAGAAAGAAAAGAGTAACTATTATGTGATAAAAGATTTAGCCTAAAAATAAAAATTTGTTGGTCAGAAACATGGGACAATGCGTGTGGAATCAATAAGCATTGTAACTTAAGGTCAAGGTTGTTTTCTTACGCCACTCAATGTTGTGAAAATATGAGAAAAAGTAGGAAAGGAAAAAAATACCCAGCCAATACATGACGTTGTGAGTACGTAGACAAATATTAAAACCATACATTTTCAATCCTATCTAGGGATTGTTGTAATGAAGCTAGAAAGTGAGTGATCATATATAGAAAATCCCTGTTTAAAAAAATAGATGCATCTACTTTTAAAAACTTCACCAAAAAATGACCATCACAGTCAAAAGATTGACATTTTATTTAGAATCAACTCCCACAAAATGTCGTTGTAAAGTTGAGATTACTCATTAGTGACCACTGTGGTTTGAATGATGTTTAAGACACATATAAATTTGCTCTCATGTGCGTGTTATTGTCTAATGTAGGGGTTGTTTCAAACTAGTTTAGAAATGTTTTCGACTGCCATTTTCTAGTGAAGACATAACAAGAATAAAATGTGTTCTTTAAGTGGCAGTTGCTTAAGTATTTTTGCCTATTTGTAATTACAATACTGTAATCTAGGTACTCATGTCAGTTAAAATTAATTACAATGTGTGTATATATATATATATATATTGTGTTTCTTGCTATGCTGCCACCTCTCCCTCTTCTGCTCTCACTTCTCCCTATTCTGTTCAAAAGGAGAAGTCACTTCTCCCTAAAATTCAAGTCTAGCTTGACCCCTGATATATATATATATTTTCTTTTGTTTTTTTTTCTTTTACAGAAGCATGTCTGAAAACTAGGGAAAAAATATGATTTGGGGCACGTGCAACTATGTGACCTGCGGGCTTCAGGTATGTGACTTCCAAAATTCCAACCAAGGATATCCACTACTTCGAAAAATAAAAAATAAATGTAACCCCTGTTACCATATCTCCATGCTTCTTTGAAAGCAAAGGGAAGTGACAAACAAGTTCTCTTCCACCTTTTATTATTTTCTGATATTATTGCCTATAGCAGAGAACAACTGTACAAAGAGTAATTATTTCTTGCCTGGTCAGCACACATGTTAGTTTGCATAAGAATTCAACTGCCTCTGGATTGATAGGGGTAAATTCAGAGACATTGCAAAGAAACTGAGTGTTTGGAAAGATTCATGCAAAGGATCAGTAGAAAGGGGGATAGATTTGCAGTCTGGATACAAAAATCAGTCCACATAATTTAAATCCTTGGTTGTGAGCTGCCTGAAAACATAATTTGTAAGGACAGATGTCCACCATTGAATTTGCCACTATATAGTTGTTCTCCACCATGGCCAGTATTTTAAGACAATATAAGTGGTGGAAAACACCTTCTTTGTCTAAATTTAGACTAGAAATGAGACTGTGCTATTATTTTAAGTTCCAGATGTTCAGTACACACTTGTGAGAATAGTAATTGATCAGTGTGTGAGAACACTCACTCAGATAGAGCCATGTGATCAAACACATCATGAATTAGTCTTGGTCACAAAACCATTTGATGCACTCTCAAAGGCATGATTAACATCTTGAAGATTAAGACTAAGTTTGTGTTTTGAGTTGTTCACAAATATTTAACAGAATGCAGTTGATTCCAAACCAGGGGGTACAATACCCAAATGTTTAACAGAATGCAATTGATTCCAAACCAGGGAGTAAAATACCCAAATGTTTACAATTCTTATCTCCTGTAGAGCATTTTTATGATAATTTTTTAGGCTGCTTTGAGGTGTGTGTGAAATTGTCCTTCCTCAAGGAAGACAGAAGAGTCTGTTTGACTTAGAGGTGACTATCTGAGGGATTTAATTAGTTTATGTCCTTCTTGTGTCGCATAGCATTAAACAGAGGTACTTATGGCATGAGCCATTTAAATTGAGGGAGATAGACTCATTCACTCGTCTAGAAATGTAAGCACTGGTTTAGCATTATGAATGTCTTCTACTTCCAGGTTAAAAACACTGATTTGGATTTTTATTTTTAAAATAAAACACATTTGCTTTGCTTCACTGTGGATATTACATCGTTAAGCCCTATATCAAACACAGTGGGGATGAGTTGATCTTCATTTGAGAACTTGGCAGACTTATTATGTATTTTTTTTCCTCCAAGTTATTGATAACATCAAATCAAGGAAGAAAAAATGGATGACATTTAACACATAATGCGAGGAACAATTCTGCACCATTTTGATGCAGTCTCCAGCAAATTTTACTATGAGTGTACGCATTTTGTTTCTTTAATTAAAACAAAAAGTACAACAATGTACTGATAGTAAATTTAAAGTGGAACTTTGTTGAGATTGTCAACAAACATATGTTCTTGCTTTAGATGATTGTCAGATTTATATTGACAGTTTAGATTTATTTTTTAAAATTTTATTTTTGTTATTTCTTTTATTTCAGTCTCATTACAGAAAAGTGATAACAATCAATGCATTATCAGCATGGCAGCAGTGTGATTGCCTATACAGAACACGACTGTCGAAGAATGGATATTTACATATGTCCACCAACCTTACCATAACCAGGCAAAGGCCAGTTACATTGGATGAATTTTCAAGTCATTCAAGAACAGACCATATGCAGTTTGTTGCATCAAATTTAAACCAATCGGTATATTGTGATAAATCAAGGAACAGCAAAAATCCTTCACCACATTCTAAACATACTTTTCAAGGATATTTCAACTTTCTAAAACGAGTTCCTTTTCAGTCTTTCAATCAGATGCATATATTAGCAAAACATTTTAATATAAAAATGTATGTGCCATTTCCAGCACTATTATCAATAAATAGAACTCTAGTACTTCACACTCAAGGGAGGCTACTCTGGCAATCTTCCTTCACTGATGATACAGATGCATGGGAGTCACTTGTACAGTATAACAAATTATCTCCATTGGAAAGGATAATTCATGAGAGGCATTTAAAGGCTGTAAAGGTAATTATCCTATCACATTGATAGCTTTTTTCACATTATTGTACACCTGTTTGTTTGAAGGTACATCTTTCAGAGATCCTACAAGGGCAGTATTTGCCAGACATCACCAACATATGAGCCCAAACCATTTGCTAACATGACATGTCTGATATTGGACATAAGTTGCCTGTAATTACCTCATGCAATTGTTTGGTCATTATATTTTCCCAGTAATTTAAATTACTGTGTAGCCACAAAGCACAAGGCAAAAGAGGCGTGAAAGTTTATCTCCTCAACTTGTAAAATCCATATGAGTTTACGATTGCCCCAGCATCTGTACTTAAGACATTGCATCAGTCCCTTATACCAGGGGTCAAACTAGACTTAAATTTTAGGGGGAAGTGACTTTTCCTTTTGGACAGAAAAGGGAGAAGTGAGAGCTGAACAGGGGGAAGGTGAGCAAAGCAAGAAATGCAGTAAGAAAGTCACGGTAGGTAGCATTTCAAATTTTACTGCCTTAGGTTTGGCGTTCAGCTCATGACCACAAGATGTTTTACAACCTGTGTACATACTGTTATACCTAGAATCATGAAACTTCTTAGCGAGGATATGCATCTTGATTAGTACTACACCTCTTGAGAAAAGTTGATCACTGTGACCCATATTTCACATTTTGCTGACTTTAGTTCAGTTTTGTGTTTTAAATTGATTTCTCAAGCACTGTTAATTCTAAAATCATCAAATTAGATCATTGTATGCAACTCTTGTATCACACCCTTACAACGAAATAAAATCACTGTGACCTGCAACCTTTTACTTTTAGTTAAAAGTCAGTTATGGAGCAAAACTAAAAACATGTAAATTTTTCATGTTATTTTGTGGAACATTACGTGTAGATTAAAAGTCCATTTCTTTGGGAAAATTTACTCCAACCAAATTCCTAAAATTTACCACAGTGCTGAGCAAATCCCATAGCCCGACGTCCCGAACTATACACTTTCGAAGTCAGGCAAGTAAAATTTTCCAAGTCGCTAGTCCGGGACAAGTGCTTTTTTCCTATTTTAAAAAAGTCGGGCAAGTCCTTATTTTCGTGTTGTAATCAATATATCTACCTTATTTGGCCTTTCATGCCCTCCGGGCATACTGAATAATTGATTCTACCCCTCTACATGTATACATTTACATCCTGTATAACACCTACAGGTGGTCAGTGATAACTATCACATAATGTGCATGTTCTGTTACTGCTTGACTTCATATTGGGCTAAGCGCCCAAATTATCAGCAAATCAAAACACGTCAAACAAAACAAAGCTGGTATGATTAATTAGCAGTGTTTTAAGCGGCTTTGTTGCACTGTGTTTACTCAAACCAAATCTTTATGAGCGGCTCACTCTGATTTTAATCCAGCAAGTCAGTGTAATTAAATTAATGAAAGGTACTTTACTGACATCAGTGTTGGTTTCCTTTATGAACTGATTAAATGACAGTAGTGATTCTTTCATTTTTAATTGCTCATACAGAGGATCAACTTTCACGTGCGATATTGCGTTTGAAGTGAAACAATTACGCTAATTAATGAGCTGTCTCTTTAAAAGAGAAATGTTTGTTATGATCACTTTAGAAGTAGTTGTCAAGCAAGCTGATATTTACTATGTGGATAAAATGAGTTTGCTAAATTATTTTTGCAAGGAAGGTAATAAGGACGATTCGAAGAAGGAAAATTCTTGTGAAAGTGGAGGGATGAAACTGCTACTGAGTGTGAGAATTCCTTAAACTAAGAGAGTTAAAAATTCTAATGAACATTTCACCAAATGGACCAGAGCTTGAGGACTTTAATCCAGACACAGCTATCAACTGCTGGCTTAGTGCTGGTGCAGGTGGCAGACATGTACATGGACATTTTTTCAAATCCAGCTGCTAAAACATATATACATGTACCTGAAGTTGCCAAATGTATATCAGCCAATGTTTTAGAAAAATTAAATTCTTTTAAGAAATAATTATGTTGTATATTATTTCATTTGTTCTGTCAATGGATTAAGTACATCTCATCAAATCTCAGCAAGTGATTACCATTTTGGGACAAGTGAAAAGTAAGGTGGGACAAGTGAATTTTCTGAAACCACTTGTCCTGGACAAGTGGATGAAAAAAAAATTTGCTCAGCCCTGTACCAATAAAATTAGAGATTGTCCAAAATTACCAACTGCATTACTTCCCATGACTAAGGTCAGTTTGTTGTTATGTAGGATCTTGTTCTTGAATGAGCCAAACAGCCACTAAAGTAGACATGTGTCGATTGCATGGTCATTTACAGTAAAATTTATGAATTGTGTAAATTCAGTAAAAATGATTGATTGAGTGCAGTATTCAATCACATATTATGATGAGAAAAAGCACAAAGGACTATTGTTTTTTAATTCTTGTAATTTCTGAGTAAAGATTGCTGTGTTGTAAAACACCAAACCAAACTAACTAAAAAAAGATGCAGAAAATGGGGGTATATAAATAATACTGTGTCAAACCCAGAAGTATTGTGAAGAGCTTTAGGAATAGGTCCTACTGCTCAGTATATTTTTTTCCAAGCATCTTACAAATAATCAAATGATCAGAAAGCCTTATAAACATTACACCAAGGATTTATACATAATATTTAGGCAATCATCAGGGGAAAATGAGATAGAGAAAGAAAAGAAGAATATTAAAAAATAAGTCGTCTCTTATCTTAAGCTACAGAAATTTGAACTGCAAATGCAAATATCTTTGATTAAACTGTTGCCTTATCGATTTCTGATTGAGAAATAAGAGAAGCTAAGATCAAGTAAAACATTGCAAAATTATATTATGTTCGGAGATAAGGTGTTACATTTCAAGGGATGGGGTGCCAAATATAACCATTTTAAAGAAAGAGCAAATTACTCTCAAAAAGTTCAATAATTTTGGCTAAAGATAGGGATCTGATGTATTAATTTTCTCTGTGTGGCTTATATAATATTAAAGTTAGAAAACATGCGGGGATCTTGCTTTTGCATTTGAATGCACAGTATTTTCGTAAATTGTGTCCAATAATTGTCATTTGTTTTCATTTTTTTCTCACAATCAATCAATGTCCATATTGACCATAGGTGTAACATTAGTTGTTTCAATTTCTTAAATTTCCACAGGTTCACTGTTCATTCATAACCTATCACAGATTTCCTACACTGTAATCTCTATGTTAGTGAGTTCTAGGGATACATCACTTCCACACACATATAAGGGGCAGGTATTACCTGCACCAACTTTTGTTATGGTTTTACTTTTAGATGCAAACAGTGCAATAGAAATTTAAAATAACAGTAACTATGGGGTTTTCAGGTATGGAAGATTCAAAAATAAGTTTATTGTAAACAGAAAAACCTCCATAATTGAATTTGTAAGTCTTTGAATTTAGTTCCTAACCACAGGTTTTTTGCATCCTGTATAAAATCATGCTGTTATACCTGGATTTGTGGAACTTGGCATCTTGATGACTACTACACTCTCATCACAAATGTAGGTTGCTGTGACCAATATTTCACACTTAGTACCATACTTGTACAAAAAAAGAAGGTTACTGTGTCCTACTTTTCACATTGTACTGGCTTATGTCAAGTTTTTTGCATTTAACTCGTGGCCATAGTTTTTTGTCATGGTGTGTACATACTATCCTATCTAAAATTATGAAACTTGGTGAGGAGATGCATCTTCATGAGCACTACTACCTTATTGCAGAAGTAGGTCATTATGACCCATATCAGGGTTGAGCAAATGTTTTTTCACCCACTTGTCCAGGACAAGTGGTTTCAGAAAATTCACTTGTCCCAAAATTTTAATCACTTGTCAAGATTTGATGAGATGTATGCACTTCAATCCATAGAAAGAACAAAGGAAATAATGTACAACATATTTATTTCTTTAAAGAATTACATTTTTCAAAAACATAGGTTGATATTATACATTTTGTTACATCAGAGGTTTTCAGTTTTCCACTGTCCATGTATCTTATATGCACTATTTTTTTCTCCGATACGGTAGCATCAGTACTTTCATCAGCAAGAATAGAAAGGAATTTACTGGAATTCAGACTTTCCCCAAACTTCTTCTCTCAAGACTCCATTGATTGATAGAACAAAGTCTGTTGCCCTGAATCTGTTCTTATAATTAGCACTAAGTTGAACAGCGTTCTTCTCCTGGAGTGCACACAGAATTTGCATATCAGAAAATGGTTTTCCATGACGGGCTAAGTTGTAGCCTGTGTTAAAGAGAACTCTCATTTTTTTCATTTCAATCTTATTTAGTTCTGAAAGGGCCTTTCCTAGTGTAGTGGCAGCATTTATAGGGATTTTCTGTACATGCTGGCTAGTGTCATTCATATACTGTGCTGCACAGGTCTTGTGAGGTCCAGGATTGTCATGAGACCTAATTGGTTCAATCCTGAATTTATCAGCTCCATTGACAAATACACTGGTTGAATTTCCAACATGTGCCAGTTTGGGATCTTGTTTGCAATAACTGCAAAACATGTTTCCTTCTGAGTCAGTGAGTTCAAATCAGGGATAACTATCAACCCAATGGAGCTAAAAATTTCTCAGTCTCTTAGTAGTGTCATATTTGACATTTTCTGTTGCCACAGAGTCTGTCTTATGTCTCTCTGGAGAAATAGTTACCTCACACTAAGTGGCTGTCTTACGTTTTACTCCTCCACTTTCACATGAATTTTCATTCTTTGAATCTTCCTTAATAACTTGTGAAAATAATTTAGTAAATCCATTTTATCCACATAGTTAAAATCACCTTGCTTGACAACTATTTCTAAAGCGATCATAACATACATTTTGTCTTTTAAATATGAATAGAGACAGCTTCTTAATTAGCTTAATTGTTTCACTTAAAATGCAATATTGGACGAGGAAGTTAATCCTCTGTATAATCAATTAAAAATTAAAGAATCATCACTGCCATTTAATCATTTCATAAATGGACACTTATGTCAGCAAAATGCCTTTCGTTCGTTTAATTGGATTGACTCGCTTGATTGAAATCAAAGGGTGAGTTGTTTGCGCGGATCTGGTTTACACAATACAAAGAAGTCATTTAAAACACTGCTAATTAATCGTACTGGCTTTTTGTTTTGTTTGACGTGTTTTGATTGGCCAGTAATTTTGGTTGCTTAGCCCAATATGCAGTCAAGAGGTAACCGAACGTGTGCACATGCAACAAGTTATCAATGACCACGGGCAGGTGTGATACAGGATGTAAATAAATACATGGAGAGGGGTAGAATCATGCATTCAGTATGCCTGGAGGGCATGAATGGCCTGATAAATTTAGATTATAGGATGAAAATAAACACTTGCCCGATTTTTTTAAAAAAGGAGAAAAGCACTTGTCCGGAACTAGCGATTTGGAAAACTTTACTTGCCTGACTTCAAAATTGAATAGTCTAGGACATCGGGCTATGGGATTTGCTTAGCTTGGCATATTTTATGCTTCACTGGCCTAAGTTAAATTTGTGTCTTGGTGTTCATTTCTCAGGTAATGTTCATACTAGAATCATGAAATTGATGATGCTATGCATCTCTGTTAGTACAGCTGTACCACACCGTTATTACAAAAGTGGCTTATTGTTACCAATATTTCACTTTTTACTGACTTTGGTTAAGTTTGTGCATTTAGCTCATGACCACACAAGTTTTTGGCATACTGTATGCTAACCATAATCATAAAGTTTGGTGAGGGGATGCATCTTGGTAAGTACAACAGCTTCATTGCAAATATAGGTATCTGTGACCTTTACTAAATGCTTCAGTGACATTGTTGAAATTTTTTGTTGTTTAAAGACTGTTTATTAGATGCTGTTTATGTTAGAATCATGAAACATAATAATTTGGTGCATCTTTGTTAGTACTACACCCTAACAACCAAAGAAGGTTTACTGTTTCGGTGTAGCTCATGACCACATAGATTTTGTCTGTGCTGTGTGCATTGTAGTGTACACAGAATGCCTTTTCTGATCACCACAGTTGGAAGTAGGAATACATTTATTCATTGGTAAATTTTCCATATTAATGACTGTACATATATTGTTACAAGTTATCCTCAACAGATTAACTGTGTTTTGTACATGTGAGTAAGCACAGGAATTAGATGAGCTGACTGCATGCATTTCATGCAAGGCCTCAACTGTAGTGGCTAATCAAGGTAATTCCTGATGCATGGACTATGCTTCTGCTACTGGTTTTCATTCCAAGAATACTTGAAGCCAGTGACTTTCACCCAGTAAAATCTGGCTTCTGGGGATGGACATTGTTAGTAGCTTCTGAAGCAGATTTTAAGAAACAGTGATTTTACAAAAAAAAAAAAAAAAACGGGTGCAACTTTTTGTCTCTCAGTTCTTCTTCCGATTCTGAGTTTTGTTTCGTTCTCCCACATCCACATCAGGGTCCAATATATATTATTGAAAATGTCTTCTGGTTTATCTACATATGGTTTACTAACAACCTACAGCCCACTGCCTTCTAGAAATTTGCTGCCTTCATCCATATAATCTGAATGGTTAGACCAGATGCAAATACTTGAGCAGATATTTTTGTGCACATGAGGTCCAGCACTCTCTGCAGTGAACATGTTTACTGCATGATCAACAGCCACTGACTTCATATACTTGTCTTGGCATGCTAGATCATCTATGGCTTCATCTGGATGCCCTATGATTTATGATGAGAGCAATCACTTTTATGCACGAATCTAATAGTACATTTGCAGTAATAAGTTCTCATACCATGTGCTTAGTATTTATGTCTTTCCAAAAGTTGTAAATTAGAAAGAGGCTGTAGCCAGTACACTCAAACATCTCAAAGGATCTGGTCACTGTGCCATCCACAACAGAAATGACAAGTATCATTAGTTATTTGACCTGCATATAATTTTCCTTCGTGGACATCTGTGTGCCATCTATAAATAACACATGGAAAGTTCTGTTGTAAGGCAAAGTGTATTTATGTTATGAAGTCCATCTGTTACCAATTTCGTTTCCACACAGTAACTTGAGTTGTCCAATAAACTACTGTTACTGATCTTTGTGGATGACCTGCACTTGGGGTAAGGAAGGACCCATATAATTTCAGGGTCAAAAGTTCAGTGGTCAAGGTTACTGTGATTGAAAGAAGAAGAATGGTTTACACATAATAACTTGAGTTCTCCACCACATACAGTTACCAAACTTTGTGGATGACTTGCACTTGGGTAAGGTACACCCTATTGATTTTGGGATCAAAGGTCAAGGTCACTTTGTCTCCAAGAAGAATTTTTTTTCAACACAATGAATTTTCTACCATCTACAGTTACCACACTTTGTGAATGGCTGGCACTTGGTGCAAAGAAAAAAATGCACAATAACATTAGTTCTGCATCACAGATCAGGACCATACTTTGTGGATGGCTTACACTTTGGGTAAAGAAGAAGCCAAATGATCTTGGAGTCAAAAGGTCAAGGTCACTAACTGAAAGAAGATAAACAGTTTGGCACACAAACATTAGTTCTATATCACAAACTTAGAACAAAATCAGGATAGCTTGCGCTTGGGGGGAAGAGGCCTGTCAGTTTGGGGGACAAAAGGTCAAGCATTAAGTTCCCTGTGCACATTGGGTAAGAAAGAAGCCTTTTGGAGTTAAAAGGTAAATTGTCAAGGTCACTGACTGAAGAAGAAAATAGTTCTTGTATAATAACTTTAGTTCTAGATAATGCACTTGGATCAAAGTTTGTGGAGGTCTTGCACTTAAGGAATGGAAAAGGCCTATTGACTTGGGGGTCGAAATGACAAAGGTCAAGGGGATTGTGATGTAAGGAAAAATGTTTTTTTTTCAGAAAACTTTTGTTCTAGAGAAAGTTCCTTTACCAAACTTTGTGGATGACTTGCACTTAGGGTAATAAAGAAACCTATAGACTCTGGGGTCTAGAGGTCAAAAGTCATGGTCATGGTAAGTTTAATAAGAAAATAATGGTTTCTGCCCATTAAGGTTAGTTCAAAACCGCATACCCAACTAGTAACTACACAGAGGACATGAGGCAGGCGTATAACGTGCCATTCTTGTTAACTTTTGTTTTATCATTGCTGCTTTAATTATTCCTCTAAATTTTAGTTCTTGGCTAATGAGGACCAATTATAACGTGGTTTCACATCATTAAATACTCTATTTTTAAGTTTTTATGCACTTTCATGACACAGCCAACCATATGTACTTGCTTACAAGTCGAGTTCAACTGCAAACAACACAGACCCTGATCTGTCGTCGCATAATGCACGGGCAGATCAGAGTCAGTGTTGTTTGTTCTACTGATTATTCCTAACAAACTGCATAGAACCAGTTCTGCCGGTGCATTATGCAATGGCAGATCTGGGTCTGTGAAGTTTGCAGTTGGACTTGACTTATAAGTGAGTATGTATGGTAGGTTTAACATCCATCAGAATAATGCTCCCTAACTTGTAACGTGAGTTATTTTGTTAGGACCAGCATTATCAATAGTCAGCATTGTACATGTATATATAAAGACAGTGACAGTGATTTGATTCATGCAAATATCAATGTAAAAATGTGTCAGTTGTAAACAAGTCATTCTTGTTGAATAGTGTATAGTGAAATAAATTGAATTGTTTAGTTTATTGGTTGGAAAAATTTGTTTTCCATTCATCTCTGGTGAAGTTTGGCACAGATTTGCCGAATGAAAATGGGAAGGGTTATTTGCACTTATTTTTATATACAAGGGTTGGTTCAAAAGTTCATGGACACTGTATACAGAGAGTCCCTTGAAGGCACTGACACTCTACTGGCTGAAAAAGAATTTCCATCAATCCACAATAAGTCTGTTTCTTATGTCCTTTATTCTTTTTACCTGCCAAGTATTTAAACATTCTCTGATATATATATATTAGAAACTCCAACTTTGCAAATTTCAAATTTGGTGGAAAAATAATTTCTTGCTTGTGTTAGTTAACATATTCACAAGATACGTTTAAGTGGAGTAAAAACAAAAAATTGTCATGGGTTTTGACCTTGAACCTTATTTCATGGTTAGGGGGTCCTTAACTTGTCTACTTACCGCAGAGAATGCCAAGAAATATCTACATGCTCTGTTTGGTTAAATGTATTAATTATTAGTTTTTGAAAGAAAATATTTTTTAGTGAAGTGAGATCATTCAAAGTATTTTTCAGATATAACCACAGGCTGGGGTTTGATAAAAATCCATTCATACTGGTTTGTGGTATCATGTTTACAAGCCAGAACTGCTAAACAGCTGAGTCAAGACCTATGACTTTAAAAGCAATGTCAAAGATCTTACCATCAACTTGCTTACTGGAATGCAACTAAATACATGTACAAAGTCTGGTCAAAATTCATTTACTGTATTCATAAGGCCATTGAAGTATAAAAATGCAAGTAATGACCTTTGACTTGACTTGAACCCAAGTCAGTTAGGACTGGTTTTCAAACTTCTTCACAAAAGTGTTGATATGTTGTTTGTTAGATTTGCACTATTTTCATTCAGAACCAATTAACTATTGCAAGAAGTGCTTTAGTGAAAACCCCATGTCACTGCCTCCATTGATTCAAAAGTAGTGATAAAAAGATTTTGAAGATGGTCACTATGGTTGCCATCTTGGAGGTCAGATGATGAGCATTTTGATTACGAAGAATCTACATATTGCTATAACCATCCATGCAGAAGTAGCCATAAAAAGATTTTCAGGATTGCCATTGAGACAGCCATTTGAAGGTTGAATCAGCATAATTTTGACACAAGAGCAAGTATAAATTGTACGAAAGAAGTAATTCTTTTTTAAATATTGGTATGGGCATTATCAGGGGAAGTAGCTGTCATGAGACTTGTAAAATTTTGTGAGGTCACATTGGCATCATTTCCATTTTGGACCAGCTAGATATTGTGAGAAGTATTTTAGTGAAGACCCATGTCAATATGACCATTCCTTAAACAGTACTAGTGATGACAAGATTTCCAAGATGGCCACCATGGCTGATGTGTTGGACATCTGATCAGCACCATTTTTATTTTTGACACACTAGATATCATAAAATGTCTTTTAGTAAAAATTGCATATCTCTGTGACCATCTGTTCATCAGAAGTGGCTAAACAAATATTTGTACAATTGCTACCATGGCAGCCATATTGGTAGTCTGATTGGCACCATTTTCATTTAGGACAAACTAGATGCAAGTCTGTTAATGAAAACCCCATTTGTCAGAGATAAGAATAAGTGGCTTTAACAATTTTCAATATGGCACTTGAATTGGAGCTGACCAGTGCAATTTTCATTTAGGACCAACGAGATAACTTAAGAGTCTTTAGTGAAAATCAATATGACCATGTGCTCAGTAGGGGTAGCAAAAGCAAGATTTTAAAAATGGTTGCATTATATGTCAGTTAAGTACTATTTATATTTAGGACCAGCTAGAATTTATAAGAAGTCTTTTAGTGAAAATCCATGTCAGTACAACCATTCATTCAGGAGGAGTAGTGATAACAAAATTTTAAAGATGGTCACCTTGACAGTCATGTTGGATGTCCAAAAGGCACCATTTTGAGTAAATAAGTACCTGGTATTATGTTTTGTACATTTGTACAGAATTACACTCATTTGTTAGGAAATGTGCTACCGGTATACGAAATATTGCAAAGTTTTAGTCCTGCAGCTCAGTTCATGTTATATTTACAGGCAGTGTCTGCTAGTTTTTGGCTCAGCCTTTGTATGCTTAAGTTTACATTTGTGTCTCTTATCCAGATTTCACGTTTTTTTTTCTTTGCTGAAGGCTGGACAGATGTTCTATACAGACCCAACTACAGGTTACCAAGTTATGACCAGACTTGTACATATGAAAAGGGGCAGATGCTGTGGAAATGCTTGTCGACATGTAGGTATACCTAGGAAAACACCACAATTTTTTATTCTCAAATGAGAATCTTCCTTTTTTTATGCCCAAGAACCATTCAAAATTTACCTTGAACTTACAAAGTCTGCACCCTTGCTCTACAATATATTTCAAATTATGTCTACTGTATGTATGGGTAACTACATACTATTTAAGGGGACCTTTCCATATGGTTTTATTTGTGGAATTGTTGCAGTCTAGTAAAAATCATAAAAATTTAACTTCAAAAAAATTTAGGGATTGAAACATATTTGCTATCTAGTGCCAAAATTTCAAAAATCAAATACGTGGATTTTTCCAGAGTCAGAAATTCACAAAAATTGAACAATGCAAAAATTGTATTGGTTGAAATGGATCAATGTGATAATATTATTATTCTGTCGATAATCAGCCAATATTTGTCCAAATGTTTTATTTGAAATTTCACTTAGGTTTCAGCGTCCCAGACATTACAGTATAAATTTTTTTTTTTTTTTTTGCTGTTAAAAAAAAAAAAAATACTCAGCAGATCATTAAAATGCACAGCAGGCATATTCTTCACTGAAAATACATGGTACATTATGGACCAGCTTGATGAAGTTGGCACAAGGGCTATTGTAATCACAACTGATCATTCTTCCATCTATCGATACTTTGTTATCTCTAATGGAACTTTACCAAGTATAATTGGATTTTAGCTAAATTTGTTGTACAGGTTTTGCCTAACACAGTTTTCAGCACAGTACACAGCAACTGGATAGTTATTTCTACTATATTGCTGTTTATCTCGTATGAATTTGTCTGTATGCTTTGTCTTTATTTGTTGTATACTCCTGCTTACCTTTGTTTTCAAGAGTCGTTGATTTGGAGTTTTCACATATACACAAACATGTTTGAAAATAAAATTCAACATCATTTTTATCTTGTTTATTTTTATTTCAGTGTCCCTATGGTCATGCAAATGTAGATACTGCAAGAAAAGCACAGATGAGATTTAATTCTGCTTTCTATTTATAAGAAGAAATTGCGCGGTCAAAACAAAAACATCCTATGTATTTGATGTATTTATTATTTTCTTTTGTCCTGACAGACAACCATGCTCCCTTTTTTTGAAGGTTCTTGTAAACTGACTAGTAGATTTTTAATTATAGCTTTATGCTTGGGTGGAAGTGTTTTAACAGAATCTAAGACAAATACCAAAAGTTTAATATCATAAAACGTTGCACATATGGCCTTTCATCAGTGAATCACAAATGTGCCCGAACAATTACCCTAAAACCAGTCTTGTCCATGAAATGTGAGTTGTTTAGTAGCAGTAATAGTAGTGATGATAATAAGAAAATCTAGGCTATAATATATTGAATATGTATAGCAATGGAATTATGTAAAGTGTATGCACACAAAAAAAGGAGTTATGAAACAATGATAGACTAACCTTACTACTGTATAAACTTTTTTTATTGCTGAAACTATTCCATAATATCTTTTTTGTATTGTTAGTGTCAGTGAAATAAACATTATGGTCTTTGCATTATATATTAAATGATAAAATTCAAACTTGTACATCAAACCATTTTGGATTAACATATTTTCTGTTTGTAGTAATTAATGGTGGCCATAATTGTTGTTCAGAACAAGAACAAAACTGATGCCTACATGCCAGGATCCCTAAAATTCTGATCACATTTGGTCAGAAATGGTCAACAGTCTCGTTTTGTTTTTAAATTGAGGTTGTTTGAATGTTTTGCTATATGCAGTAATAACAGCCATATTTTGACGGTGGATAGACATATATTATACAAGTCTGAAAGAGCTTTCAGTGTACTGTGTTAAATTTGGTTATAATTGCATTTAAAGGTGGGGGGGGGGCTAGACATTATATGTATTTATATATTAGTTAAGGCAGTTATATTTGATGGCAGATCAAAAAGATCTGTTTTCTTTTTCTGATCTTTATAATGTGCTGTGTTTTGCCAGTTTATATGGAATGATTGAAACTTTATGCAGCAGACTCAGAAAGTTAACCTTTCATGTCAACTTGTGATACTGAGCTTTGTCTTTGGTCCACGAGTTCAGTAAAACGTGTGGCCATCATTAAGTTTGCTCTTTTGAAAAATCCCAGAGACTGTTATAGTATATGACATGTTTTGAAAGCTGTATCATTTTGCAAAAGTGTAATTGCAATGTTTTTATATGTTCACCATTTTAGCAGAGAATATTATGCTCTGACTCTGTCTGTCGATTAAACTTTCCTTTTCTGCATGATAACTTCGTTTCTACAGCATGTACCTTCAACAAACTCTGGATATTGATTTTGATTTTGAGGTTAAAGGTCAAGGGTCACTGAGACTGAGAAGAAAAATGGTTTCCACACAGTAACATTAATTCTACATCACATACTTGGAATAAACTTTGTGGATAGCTTAGACATGGGGTAAGAAAGAGGCCTCTTGATTTTGTCATCAAGGGTCAAAGTCATTGTCACTGTAACCGAAGGAAGAAAAATGGCTTTAGCAAAGTAACATTAGTTCAACATCAGAGACATGAACCAAGCTTTGCGAATAGCATGTACTTGGGATAAGGTAGATGCCTATTCATTTTGGGACCGAAGGGTCAAAGATCAAGGTCAGTGTGACTGAAAGAAGAAAAAGGGTTTGTTCACAATAATGTTAGTTCAGCATCACATATATGGACCAAAACTTTGTGGATAGTTTACACTTTGGGTAAGGAATAAGCTTATCAAGTTTGCACTTTGCATAAAGAAGCAGTTTACAAATTTGGGGTTTAAAAGGTCAGAGGTCAATGTCACTGACTGAAAGAAGAAAAATGGCTTTGACCCTAAAATTGATGGGCTTCTTTCTTGCCCCATGTGCAAGCCATTTTTATTCTTTCAGTCACAGTGGTTTTGACATTTGATTGTTTTGACTCCAAAATCAGTAGGGTTCTTCCTTACCCATAGTGCAAGTCATCCAGTGCAAGTCATCCACAATCCACAAAGTTTGATAACCGTAGATGATGGAAAACTTAAGTTAATGTGTGGAAACTATTTGTCTTCTTTCAGAGTAATCTTTTACCTTTTGAGCCTGAAATGGGTGGGTTCTTCCTGACTCCAAGTGCAAGCCATCCACAAAGTTTGGTAACTGTAGATGGCGGAGAACTCGAATTATTGTGTGTCATAAAAATTGTATACTTTGCAAGACCATTACCTTCGAGAAAGCTGTTTGGCTCTAGTCCATTTTATTTGTCTCTTGTATGTTACATTTTCATGCATAGTGTAAAATTATCACATGACTGGTCATTGATATCATCCTATGGATGGCAGAACAATACAGAATCAGTGTGGACAAGAGAAATATTTGTGTAAATTTACTGACACCAATAAAAGTTTTTGATTCTGTAACAGATTGATATAATACTTACGCTTTTTAATTAGACATTATTATAATAGATGTGTGAAATTTTGTTCCGTTTGTTAAGTCTGAGTTTATTTTATCGTCGCCTGTCACAGCTTCTAAATCTTTTGCCATTCATCATGGTACCTCTGTGACATCACCCTGTCAGTCAGGAAACCTTAGCCCTAAGTGTATGCTATAATCCAATTCCATTGCTCATGTTTTTTTCTTAAGAACTAAACTTCATATTTTGCATGATTCATGAAGTCATGATGCTTGAAAACCAGTTACACACTGCATGAATGGCCATAGTATTTTGGTGTTGTACAGCATGTGATCAATTTCCAAGCTTCATGGCTTCATGAATCCTGTATGATATGAAGTTCAGTTCTTATAATTACAAATAGTTACATATAATAATGAAACTTACTAAATAAATAACAGAGCTATATTTTAACCATCTTTTACAAATGTTGTCAAAGCACACAATACGTAATTCAATACGTCATCAGGGGAATTGAGAAACTGCTCAGGTTGATATGCTACATTAATATGTCATTTGGGAATCTTAAAACTAACAGTCTACATGAACTTTCCCACGAATGTAGCTGCGAGTGATAGGGTCAACAACCTTTATATAATTTAATAGTTGTTCTAGCCAAAGCAAATTGAAAATTGCAATTCCAAAAATTAGAAGGAGTCAGAAATCACTGGGATGACACATTTTACAGTTCTGGAATGTTTTCGAACTGGACATTTTCAAGAGTTGACACAGAGATTTCAATTGTGCTGTAGATGTCTCTGGTTGACATTTTCGTCATCAGAGGGTTTTGTGATGGTAACTGTGACTGGATCCTTGCACAAACTTCATATTTCAAGCAGCTTGATATATTTATCACCATACAATTTATTTTTATTCTTGAAAAAGTGGTTAGCCTGATGGACTTGTGAATAAAAGGGTGCAGATTTAAATCCTACAATTGGATCCTCCTGAGCTGGCAACCATAGTGTGACATTGAGCAAGACACTTTACTTCAATTTGCTGAAACCCCGGACTAAATTGGCAAGCCAATATCATAGGCTGGTAACTAGCAAAATCTGTGTCTCCCGATTGTTTAGTCGTGCTGTGGAGTGAGTAGCAGGGAGCATCCGAAGCTTGGAACCCGACTAATGGGTGCTGTGCATCATGAAGATTCTGTACCCAAGTTGGATGATGCTTGTTTTCCGCAGTGTCTCAAGTACTTGAATTGTGATGCAGCTGTCAGCAAATCACTCCAATTCCCTGGTCACTAAATAATCTACTTGTGTTGCTGTGCCATAAAACACAAAACCCCTAAAAGACATTGTTTAAAATTTTGTTAGAAAAACTGTGGAGGAATTATCAAAGTTTGAGGAAAGACACTTTCATCAGATATAAAAGAAGACTTTTTCAGACAAATTCTGGATAGTATGCCTTTGTTTTAGTTCTTGGCATGTGCTAAATATTCAGTGAACAATTGTTGCAAATCAAGCACCAAGAAAATATTGAAAAATCGCGAATTGAGGAAGAAAATTTAGTGAAACTGGAGCATGGCCCTTTGATTTAAGATCTAATGAACCTACTTTATTGGATGCATGGCAAATATCGGCGATAAATAAATTAGTAAAAAAAAAAGTGTTTCGAAGAACATGAATGTCTTGCCACTTTTGTAGAAATCTTAACCAAAGTCACTAAATTATAGATCACACTGATATACATTTTTGGAAAGAAGTTTCGCTGGTCTAGAAGCATCTATGTTCAAGGTTGTATCATCCTGCAGCCCAAAGTGAAAGAAACCGAGCTAAATGCAAAACGTTTCCAAGGTCACTGAAGCTTGAAATATAGGCCACAATAAACATTTTTGGTGGAATGGTGTTTCACTCACAAAATGACTTAAACACAAAACTTAACCAAGAAATGTGTTCATCGAATATGAATGCCCTGCCCATCTTTTGCAAAACTTAAATTTACTTGGGCTTAAAATAGAGGTTAAATTTACCTACTCATTCTGGAAGTGAGTTGTACTGAAGTGAACTGTACAACAGAAACTAACTATCACATTGTGACCATAATATATATTTAAACTAAACTAACAAATGTTTATCAAGTTGTGATGTGTAGACAGTCAGATGGACAGACCCACATGGTTAACTCTATAAGCCTCTGCCATATTGGCAGTATTCACCAAAAAAGTTGTCTGGCATGGCCGACAAAAGAGCATGAAAAACTAGCCTATGGCAAAACCTCAGTGAATTTTAAATACAGGCTACACTGAGACATGCTCATGGTGGAAGACTGATACATTCACCAAGACACATCTACATACAAAGTTGTGAGACACTGTAGCCAAAATTACATGGGATATTGACCCAATGCAAAACTTAACGAAAGTCACTAAAGCCAGCTGGGAGAGTGTTGCACATCCATACACAAAGTTGTATGATCCTGCAGCCATGCATGCACGAGAAACTTACCGAATGCAAAATTTAACTAAAGTCACTGAAGCATGCAATATAGATAATACTGACCCTATTCTTGGTGGAAAGGTGTTGCTCTCACCAAGACACATTAACACACAAAGTGGCATGATCCAGAGTCTAACAGGACACAAAAAAAACTGACTTGAACACTATATTTAACCAAAGTCACTGAAGCATGGTGGAATGGTACCAAGAGGCATCTTAACAAAACTGTATGACTGCAAGTGCAAGAAAAACTGACCTAACGTTTAACCAAGGTGTCACAGACATACAAATGGACCAACTAACATGGGTAAAACTATATGCCCTTCCGCATTTGTTGGTGGGACATAGAAAAAGATACATCCATAAACAGGCATAACATGACAATATGATAAACATGCAGTCTGATAAAACTGTAGGTGTGTGGGCTTTCTGATTTTGTAAGACACAGAAGACTTTATCTTTGAACAACCAATTCTGCATATGTGACAATATTAACAAAGAACTTTTACGAAGTTAAAATTAAAAGGTGGGTGGGTGGTTGAATCGAACAGGTACGCATGAAAAGTAGTGAATCTCTTTCACTCCGCTTTTGTTCACATTTATGAGCTTTGGATGAATTATTTGTCACTTCAAAAGTTCAAAAGTAGATTTCTTTTTTATTAGAATTACCCCCCCCCCCCAAGTTGGTCATTATTCTAGCTGGACAGAACACACACACACAAAAACCATTCTGATGTACCGGTTTGTTTCCATTTATTCAGTTCATCAAATTATCAATCAATCTAGGGAGCCAAATGTTTTGCTCGCGGGTGGCATCAAAGATGACGATGTCCTGCAACTCTTTAGGCATGTTAAAATGGTCAAACATCAGTGGGAAAAGCTTGAATCCTTTCCGACGTAACTCCTGCCAATGTTGTAACCACTTCTCTTTAGGGAAGGTACTTGAAAGAGCAAATACTGTTGTGGCAGCCTTTTCTACACACTTATACACATTATCTTTGACTGTACTGCCGCAAATGAAATCCCGTCCACTTGATATACATCGAAAATTACAGGCACACATTTCTAAAGCAGTCCTGAGGTTGTCGATTCTTTCCACGTCTTTTTCGGAATTACCGTGGAACAGGAAAATGTGGTCTGATTTCGTAGGCGGAAGGTGGGGAATTTTTCCCTTTAAAGCTCTTAGTAAAGTTTCCCACCACTTATCATTGTCTTCAGACACTGGAATGAAGCTCAAATCTTTCAAGGACTGAGGGATTCTACAGTTGTTCAGCTGGAGCGGAATAATACAAGCTTTGCTCCCTGGTTCTCGTATGACAGTTGCCTCATATTTACACCAATAACTCTCTATGTATTCTTCAGTCAACACTACTGCAACCCGTACTGATTCCTTGACTGCCATTTCAATATTGTTAACGACAGTTTCTCCTGGAATAAAATCTCTATCTGCAAAGCAACACGAATAACAATGAGGTGGAGATTCTAACTCCTTTATGATTCCCCTAACCCAGTCCTTGTCATTTTGAGAGTTTCGAAAAGAGAAGAAAACATGATAGGTTTTTCCTCGTGGAAGTGGAGGGGCTTCAGTAATGCTGCTTCTTGTAACTCGCTTGGGGCTCTCACTGACACTGAGCATTTGTAAAGATACGGAAGGGTCAGGATCTGCAAAGAAAACTAGACGTAAGAAGCGAATTTTCTTTTATATTTAAATTGTAAAAGTCTCTGGCATTTAGGTAGAAATTTAGTCATAAAGATGTGACTAGCTTACCGCAGGTTTTATGACGTCAATCAAATGAACAAAATTGCTTTGTTACCTGAAGGTTATAGATGGAAATTATTTATAGACAGTAACAAATAAATAAATTAAATAATTATTTACCTCCAACAGAGGCTTTTAACAGAAATGAAGTTAATCAAGCTTTTTAGTGACATATCACGAAATGGTCTAAGGTTAGTGTGACTTTAAGACTAACTTAATTTTGATAACAAAAAAATCTGTACAATACAACCCCAATGGGGTGATTTTCAACTAGTTTACCAAATTTATTCATTTTCAAAATAAAATGATGACTCTGAACACATTACTTGGTGAAATGAAGAAAATATTCAGACATGTGTCATCACATTTCGTATAAAACAAGTTGCAGTAGGCTTATTTTAAGCAAGGTGACCTAGGAATTTTCCTTCATTTTTTAAAAGTGGATATCATTCAAAATATATCTGCAAAGTATTGTTAAAATCTGGATGTAAGAAATGGAAAAAATAATGTAAAAACGTCTCATCAGTGGCAACACTCCATAGAGATCTATGTAAAATGTGATCGAGACGGCCCTATTACAATTATGCCCACAGCAACAAAATTAGTTCGATCACAACTCATTTTTCTTTGCTTTGGTGAACTTACTACAGACCAATCTTCATATTAATTCAATATGAACAATTTCTGGAGATACAAAGTTTGTGTGGTCTTTACTGTAAATATTAATACTAAAAACAAAACTAATGTGCTTTGGATTTAATCGAGGACAATGGAAACGTATCTTCAGCCAGTTTAACAGTATTCCTTAATATTGAGATGTATTTCATGAAGTCCAAGCCAGTATGCCCCCATCAGGAAAATGAAATAAGCATGTAAATCCTAAATTTTAGATGAGTTTAATCGTATGCAGGGATGGTCAGTGTGATCTATGGAACCACTAAATGGTTTTGCATGACAACGAGGAAGTTCATTGCAAAGCAAAACATTTGTCAAATGTACTGTTTTAAGCATCTGATGTGTTTGCGAAGACAACCAGCACTAAGAATTGCCTTCTAAATGTGCATAGTACTGACTTTGTGTGTATGAGGTATATTTTTATGTTACAGTAAGATTCAGGCAAACACAAAATGGGGAAAATATTCTTCATGTCTTAACCAACTCAGATGAAAACCATGAGAATATATGTACACAATCCTCTCAAAAGAAAAATGCCAAACATTTTGATTAACTACTAACATGTCCTACATTAATAACTTCATATACACAAGTAATACCGTCTGTTGGCTTTTCTTGTGAAATACTGGTCTCTATAGAACAGGATTGTTCAGATCTCCTTTTCTTTTTCTTCTTCTTTCTTGACTTCCCTGTTTCAGAAATACATGAAAATTTTCTTTTGAACAGAACATAATAAAGCAAGGTTAAATGCAAGAGTCCAGAAAAAGATGGCTATATAATGGAAGTTCAAATTTTAAACGAGAAATCTTTTTCATATATTCAGAATTTAAATCCCGCTACTGTGAGCCTAAACTGGAGTTTCATCTTCCCAGAGTTTTCGGGATTCAAGAGTTTAACTTTAAGACGGTGGGTTTACGCTGGAGTTTCATGTTCCAAGAGTTTTTAGTATATAAGGTCTGGAGTAGATAATGTAGCAACAATAGACCTTGCTAATTATAAAATCATGCCAATTCTAAAATCATAGAAGGTAGACAAAGAAGATGGCAGAGGAAACTTCTCTAAATTTAAAAAGAGCAACAGCCTAAAATGGCAATTGTTGAACCAAATGGAAACTTTGGTTGAGAAATATGAAAAATGGACCGCACAAGAATGCATTTATTTAAAAAATCAACAAGAAAACAGATGTGGGAAGTTCTACTGCCCACCAGACGACAAAGGTAATAAAGTGAACTGAGTTGAAAGCTGATTCACTATCTTTTAGTACTGACTGATGACTAACATTTGCAAGGAGTTTTTCATGGATATACTATACACCATTTCAAAAGACAATGTATCTTGTTGTAATGGAAATATTGTTTGTTGTTTTTAAGGTTAATGTGTATTGGTTTTGCTAGCTCAGGGAGTATTGGCTTGGGAGCACATAGATATATAGACAGAAAGATGTACAGACAGACCCGTTGCCTCTTGTTTCATACCACAGCTGGTCATTACTGAATCGGATGAACTTTCTGATAATCTTCTATCCTTTTTGTTCATTCGTCGAATTTCTTGCCATGTAGTCTCAACTGAGTAATATAAAATAACATAAATTTCTAAATTGATGTTTTTCTGATAAAGAATTTTCTTTAATTTTATAATTTTCAGGATACATTTCAGATTAAGTGATGTATCCATTTCTGGTCTGGATACATCTTGGGTGTTTCATTTTTTAATTTCTTGTAACCCTTCATTATTAATTGTGAGTATACAACTAGCGACGGTGTTAAAATATTCACACATAAAGAATACATTTATAGATCAATAACTAAGAAATTTTGTTCGATTTCATCAATGACACATATGTCATAAAATAAAAAATCACGCATAAGTGTCAATCATAGTAATACATGTACCAATACTGATTTTGAAATATTATCTTTCAACATTATTATAAATGTTTAGATATGTCTGACCAACCCAACTGTTATATCCGACCATAAAGTTGATCATTTACGTATGTTAGAGCGAGAGATTTACCATGTTCATCAAGTCCAGTGCCCATTGATAGATCAGAAAAACTGCCATATATTTTTCTACCTTCACCTTTTGGCTTAGTTGTTTGGCAGCCAGTCACTCCTGTGTTGACAATGTATTAAAACATCAAATTATGTTAAGCAATGACATGCTGATACAAACAATTCACAAGGAAATATGTAACTATTAAGAGTTCGCTTTAATTGAATTCCTTGTACCCAATATTAAAAACAAAATGTGGAAACTGAAGGTATGAATTATTGTCTTTTATTAATGTTTTGGGATATTTCCTCTGTCCTATTTGATCTGGAATTTATTACCTTTCTTGTTTGGTGTCGACATGCATCAACTACTCCATGCATCCGCAGGTCTTATTCATTATTTTTGAACTCCATTTAATATTACATATTTTTTTTCGACTTTTTATAAAATATGATTAAGAATAACCTAATAGCATAGAGGATATGACATAACCTAAAATACGATTAAGAATTACCTATTAACATAGAGGATATGACATAACCTAAAATATGATTAAAAATAACCTAATAGAGGATATGACATAACCTAAAATACGATTAAGAATAACCTAATAACATAGAGGATATGACATAACCTAAAATACGATTAAGAATAACCTAATAACATAGAGGATATCACATGACCTAAAATACGATTAAGAATAACCTAATAACATAGAGGATATGACATATATCTTAGTTATTTTTTAGAAGTTAGCTCTTGACATTCCTTTTTTTGTGTGCGTCTATATTCAGTAAATCTTAATATGAACATGCGTTGGCTACGAGGCATTTTAGTGCATTCAGCATCAATTTAATCTCAGAAAGGGACTTTAATTTTGTTGTATAGAAAGTGCATTTGCACTAATCTTCTCCCTATTTCTATCCACATGTCCCATATTTTTGGTGAAAAATAGTTTCATTTATTTTATAAGAACAAATACAATATTCTGACTTTAAAGTTAAATCCACAAACATACACTTGAAGAAATAAATGCATAAGACTGGAACCTTACCACTCATTGAAACCTCACCTGTCACAGTTCTGCTTTTGTCAACTGTAGTCATCGGCAGTGGTGTTGAATTCTTCCAAATAGTTGCTGCAATGTGAAAAGATGACATTAAATAAGTACCTTATTTTATGAAACTGATATGAAAAATGTAAAATTAACAACTTGGTCGTTAATTCGACAAAAATGAAATTACATATTACAACGTGAACAGTAACCAACAACACGACACTGTTCTGAGATTGTAAAAGATATATAAAATAATAAACTGGCAAATCCAGCACAATAACATTATCGCATAAAGCTTTAATGCTGATTAGTTCAAGGAAGTGAATGTCTTTGCTTTGGTGCTATGGAATGTTGGTTATGCCAAAACAAGATATTAAACATTTTAAAGGAATGTACAAAGAATTGTTTTCCAAATACAGTGTACATGAGTATTAAACCTGTCTCCTTAAAAAATTATTACAACTTCATATTTATTCATTCCAAATGCTTTCTCATGACATTAGGTCCTAGTGGTACTCTCATGCAGCCAGCCTTTCCACCAGTTTAATGAAGGTAGGGCCAGGGTGAAGCAAAAAAAAAAAAAAAATAATAATATTTAAAAAATTTCCAGAAATATCTAGGACATTTTTAAGGGTCACAAAAATAAAATAATAATAATAAAAAAAACAAACAATACTGTTGAATGCTGTCTCATCTACTCCACCATGACATAATCCAACAACCTTGCAAAGTCGCTAAAGCAAGATAAGTAAGTCACTATGACCTACATTTTCCCTTGGCATGAAATAGCCTCTAAGATGAATATAAAGTTTCATGACTGTACATGTAGCAGTATCGGAGCTAAATGCAAAATTTAATGTTGATGCCTATGCCAACAATGGCAACAACAGCAACAAATTTGCAAAAAATGAAATCTATGCTTTGCAGGTGAGACAAAGCATAAAGCTGCTGTATTATTATACAACTATAATCATTTTTCACACAGAAGGTTGGTTTGACAAAATTAGAGACATGCTGGGGAAATGGGTTACTATTCCATTAAACATATTCCAATATGCTTGATGATGTGCATGTGAAGGAAGGATAACCCACTTAACGTGTTTCTTGTATTTTAGCCAAATTGCTTTTTTTTTTCTTCATATCAGAACTTTCAAACAACTGAATATATTTGGGTGTCTCCAAAATTATTTTTTAAATTTAATTTCAATGAAGATACTGGTACACAAGGCATATCAGCAGAAATGATATTCATCTTTTATAAATATATATATATATATATATATATATATATATATATATATATATATATATATATATATATATATATATATATATATATATATATATATCTATATATATATGTTATTACTGACATTTCTATCTGTTTCAATATAAAGCTGATGAGACAATATTCAATATTCTTTGACATGTAAGATTATTTCGATGGTTATTATTTGTTTATATATTAAAATAAAATATATACCGGTAATCAAATTCAACTCTGAAAGAAATATAGAAACCTAATTTTCTCTGAAAGTTAATTTCACAATCAGCTAAAATCAGGCTTTTATATCACTGACTTGGGCTTTAGTCTGCGATCAATATGTTTGATAGGTCAGAATATGTTGAACTGAACTCTCAGCCAATGAGATCGTTGGATTTTGTTTATTTAAATCTGCCATCCGCTGGACACCATCAAAGTACGGGCAAGAGATAACATCACCATTGGAACATGGAATGTCGGGACATTAAGACCAGCAGAGAAACTCGAGGAGCTAACCCATGAGATGGGAAGATACCAATGGCACATCCTTGGACTCTGCGAGATGCGCTGGAAAAATTTCGAAGAGAGATCAACAGATGACTGACACAGGATCTACTTCAATGGGCATTAAAACAAGCATGAACATGGAGTCGGGTTTATGGTACACAAGGACACTGTGAGTGCAGTCATGGGTTGTCGACCAGTGTCTAACAGGATGATTACAATCTGTGTGAGGGCATCTCCATTTAACATCACTATCATACAGGTCTATGCCCCAACATCTGACCATGATGACGAGGAACTGGATGAGTTCTACAACCAGCTTCAAACTCTCATAGACCAGACACCCAAGAAGGATATTCTGGTTATTCAAGGAGACTGGAATGCTAAGGTAGGAGAAGACGCACAAGCAGACTGGCGAGAAGTCTGTGGTCCATACTGTAATAAGCAGACCAATGAGAGAGGACTCAAGCTCCTGAACTTCGCCACATACAATAACCTAGTGCTAACGAACACCCTTGGCCCCCATAAACTATGCAGAAGATGGACTTGGCACAGCCCAGAGGGAAAACATCACAACCAGATTGACTACATCATGGTGAGAAAGCTCTTCCGGTCTAGTGTAAACATTGCCAGAACATATAGCTTCCCAGGAGCTGAAATAGGATGCGACCATGACTTGCTGATGATGACTATCAAACTTCGTCTGAGGAAGACTAATAAGCCAAGACAAGTTAGGATCAGGTTTGACCTTGAAAAACTTCAAATTTGCACCACTCACAATTCTGGGACATGAAGAAATAAACCTAGACTCCTTGATCATCACCTTCAACAAGGCAGTAATAGACGCAGCCAGAGAGATCCTTGGCAAGCATCGTAGAATAAAGAAGCCTTGGGTCACAGCAGATATCCTCGACCTCTGCAATGTGAGGAGAAAAGTGAGGAGTAAGCGAGATGACCATGAAGGAGCAAAAAAATACAATGAGATTAACAACAGGATTAAGAAGAGCATAAAGAAAGCAAAAGAAAGCTGGTTAGAGGACCAATACAAGGAAGTCGAGAAAAGCCTGAACCAGAATGACAGTAAAAGGGCATACCAGTTGGTGAAAGACCTGACAACAGAGAAACAGGGGAGATCTAATACGATTCAGGACAAGGCTGGTAAGAGTCTGACAGAAAACCAAGACATTCTTAACAGATGGACGGAATACTGTTCGGAGCTTTACAACCAGGAGACTTCTGGAGACCAAGCTGTACTAAACGTACCACTGACCACAACAGAGGTTGACCACCCGATCCTCAGGGACGAAGTAGAGGCTGCAGTAAAAGCACTAAAGAAGGGGAAGTCAGCTGGGGTAGACAATATACCAGCAGAACTTGTTCAAGCAGGAGGAACTTCCATGATAGATGTCCTCACAACCTTCTGCAACCAAATCTGGTAAACAGGAGAATGGCCCACCACATGGACCCAATCTCTGATCGTGACTCTTCCTAAAAAAGGCATTCTACAACTGTGCCAGAACTACCGAACAATCAGTCTCATCAGTCACCCAAGCAAGGTTATGCTTCAGAGCATCCTCAACAGACTGAAACCCCAAGCAGAGCACATAATTGCAGAAGAACAGGCAGGTTTCAGAGCAGGATGTAGCACTACAGAACAGATCTTCAATCTTAGAATCCTCTGTGAAAAATATCTCCAGTATCAACAGAACCTCTATCATGTCTTCATTGACTTCAAAAAGGCTTTCGACAAGGTATGGCAATCAGCCTTATGGGCCACCATGCGGATATACAACATAAACGCAAAACTAATCCGCACTATAGAAACCCTGTATGACAAGGTGGCTAGTACAGTTCTCGTCAATGGCAACATAGGAGACTCGTTTAGAACCACAGTCGGAGTCAGACAGTGGTGCCTTCTCTCACCCACTCTCTTCAACATCTACCTGGAAAGGATCATGTCTGATTCCTTGGAAGACCATGAGGGCAGTGTCAGTGTTGGAGGCAGAACAATCACCAACCTGTGCTTCGCTGATGATATCGATGGCTTAGCAGGAGAAATGGAAACCTTAGTGAACCATCTCAATCAAGCATCACTAAGATACGGGATGGAGATCAACGCTGAAAAGACAAACCTAATGACAAACAACCCAAGTGGCATCCAAAAGAAAATAAGAGTGAATGGACAGAAGCTGGGCACAGTAACAAGCTTCAAGTACCTAGGTGCTATCGCCTCTGATGAAGGTTCAAAACCTGAGGTTCTTTCCAGGATTGCACAGACAGCTGCTCTGGCTTGGCTGAAGCCTATTTGGAAAGACAGCAACATCATGCTTGGGTCCAAGATCAAGCTTATGTGCTCCCTCGTCGTGTCCATATTCCTATATGCATGTGAGACATGGACCCTAACAGCAGAATTAGAGAGAAGAATCCATGCCTTAGAGATGAGATGTTATCGAAGGATCCTGAAAATCTCATACTTAGACCACGTCTCTAATGCAGAGGTGCGCACTAAAATCCAAGGTGCAATTGGACCTTATGAAGATCTGCTCACCACTGTAAAGAAACGCAAACTATGATGGTATGGTCATGTAAAACGCTCAACTGGCCTGTCAAAGACAATCCTACAGGGCACAGTGAGAGGAAAGAGAAAAGGAGGCAGACAGAAGAAGAGATGGGAAGACAATATCAAAGAGTGGACAGGCATGGACTTTGTAAAGTCCCAAAGAGCAGTGGAGAACAGGGCAAAATAGAGAGATATTGTCGCAAAGTCATCAGTGGCGCTCCTATGACCAGCAAGGTTACAGGAGAAATGAAGAAAAAAAAAATGAAACCCAGACTGGAACTATTTAAGTGTTGTCACTTAATTCTACGAGTTGATATTCTTTGATGCACAGAACTGAACTCTTTATAAATTCCAACTTGTTTTGAATTTCATTTACGCAGTTGATCTAAACAATATCTGGAAAGCGCAAAAGTGGAGCTATATACTAAGTACAAAACCACATTCTTGTTTTGTTCTAAGTCGGAGGAAAGAACTCATCTTATATGGCGTAGGAATACATCTTGGCATGATAGCCTCTACATGTCCGTACGCCATATCAAACTCATCCTTTCTGCCAACTCAGAACTAAACAAAACCAGTTTTGCTTATGTATAGGACTCTATTTATCAATGTTCACTGTTCACGAGGTGCATCTTCATGATAAAACTCTACCGTACCATCCCATTACCCTCTGTCTCTGTCTCTCTCTCATATTTTACCTGCACCTTGCTCTGTTTGGAATTGTTTAGTTGGAACTGTGTAATTTTCTGCAACATTTTCTTCTTTTGGACTATCGCTGGCTATATCTTCGTCTGTTGGCATATAGTAAGTTTCAGGCCAAGAAATTGCCTCGGAAGCTGACATGGAAGATAAATCAAACATAACTTTGTTTTTTTAGAAAAATAAATGAGATCTAAGACTAAAATCAAGAAGTAAAGGTAAAAGTTGCCTGCAACCTTTGTAGTTTGTTTTGCAGTTTTTACACTTGGATCAAGCTGTGCATAATCTTTATCCGGTTTACTCCAATGTCTCAGCATTCCATCTTACTAAATTTCCTCTCATTTATGTTAACTAATAGCAAATATTTATTTATTTTGGTAGAGGAAGAAAGATTTTATTCACCAAGACTGTGTGCTTTACACTTTTTGGGAAACTATTTTATGACAAAGCCCATCAAATCGGTACCATTTTGTCACTTGTGTGTAACATTTGCAGAAATTAGAGAACACATGATATGTCATTTGCTGAAATATATTTCATGTTTTTTTTCGTCTTCTTCTTTTCTTAGTTTAAATATTTATATCCATATCGGAAGTGCAGTGTCCTCATTTGTAAGCAGATCCCATCATAGACAAAGTCACTAGATGATATAAATGACAACACAAACATTCATTTGATATGATATTATGAAATGAGTTGATTTCAGATGATATTGCGTGCAGTAAGTGGCATACTGTATTATCCAAGAGTTTCTTACAGTTTATATTCAATGAACAAGAGTTTAAGATTTAATTTATCACCTAAAGTTATGGTCTTTGCATTTTTCTTGAATGTTATTTGAGGAGATGAAAAGTGTTCTGTCACAGTGTCAGATGATTTTTACGATGTGAAATACCACAAATAAAGCTGAAAATTATGTGATAAATATATTTTTAAAAATGTTACCTTGATAAATGCATCTCTTCTTGCAGTACAATGTCATATTATTAGAAATGCTCCTGAAAGGAAACAAAAATTATTAGGGATGAATCACACTGGCACTTGATTCTAACAGTAAAAAGCGGCAAACATATGATAACACTCACCTCTACAACCATTTAACATAGTAAAGGAGGGTGTTATCATGAGTTTCCCCCTTTTTACTGATAGAATCAAGTGCCTGTGATGAATCAGTGCTCTCAGTTCATCTAATACAGTATATTATAAGACATTTTCCTGTCATTCATGTACTTGTGTATGCTATTTCCAAAATTTTCGTTCTGAATCAGAATTTTTTTTTTGTACAGAGTTTGTCTATTTATAGATGATCCACTGGAGAATATTACATGATGTGCCTTTAAAATCAAATTAATTTTTTAAAATATTTTATATGTACCAAACTAATTACGAACCTATCTGCCTACTTATATATATATATATATATATATATATATATATATATATATATATATATATATATATATATATATATATATATATATATATATATATATATAACATAGTGTATATTCTATTTTTATTTACGTCTCCGTTTATAGCTTTGTTAGCTTTTAGTGATTATTTGTTTCTGTATGGGGAGTTGGTTAGGGGAAGATATTTTTTAAAACTGAGTAATTAGCCAATTACTAGGTGCAGACGTCACAATGTACAGCATTTGAAACTACCTCAGATGTTTCTGCATGACAAAATTATGCCTCAGATGTATGTCGGCACAGTAATTTACAGAAAAATCACACATTTTTTAGCTGAAAATTTATCCACAAAAATAAGAAATACAATCTATTATGATCATCTCAGCTTTTTCGACTATGGTTGTAGGATTGACTGAGATGTTATGAATTAAAAAATAGTTCCATCACTTGAAGCTTCTAGGTTAATCCTTGTTTCATAAGTAGCCTTTAGTGTCTATCGACATACATTTGAGGTATGATCCGAATCAAACTTGCAAATAAATGAATATCATTCAAGAGACTTTATGGTAGCATGGATTAGTTTTGTAAAATGGATCTTCCCCGCTTTTGTAACATATGAAATTCATATCACATTCTCAGGTATAAGTGTTTGGTCATTTGAGATAGGAATACTTTTGTCTATTTAAGGTTTATGGTCAGGTTTCGCAGTACGTGGCATGAAAAATACCCATTGACGGCTTAGAAAAGCATACCGATAAATCATATGAATGTGAAGCAAGAAAAAACATGCACGTGTAAAATCAGAATCTCATCAATATGTGGTCGTTAGTTGATGAAAGGAAAATTATTTGTGGTATTAGCGCATGTAAGAACCCTTCAGGTCCTGGAAAATAGGGGAAGTATTGATCTCAAACCATCCTCAAGCAAAGTGTTAAACATTGCTTGTTTCACTCTGCAGTTAGGTGCTGTTAGACCCCTTCATCCTCATTTTTCTTTAAATAAATAATTTCATTGTTCAACCATAAAGTGTCAAAATAGGTTAAGATTACTAGGAATAAATGTGTTCCAATTACTACCCGATTCGTGTATATGGTCCGCTGTCTTCTCGTCGTTTTCCTTGTGATACTGTGGAGGGACATATCACTAAATTGTCTATTACCCATTCATATCCACATAGTTTCATCCATCGTAGATACAGATGTTTGTCTTGGAGAACATCTTCACCTTAATGGAATGTATGCATAATAAACAGGTTAAAAGCACAACAACAAAAAATCACATTTCTCAGTAAAGACCTTTGTGACAAGAATAATTTATTTAGTATAAACAAACACTATTTATACCATACTATGTGAGCAGTGTAGATAGAAATTAAATGTGCATTATAGAAAGAGTATGCAAGCCGATAATTTTCATGAAGCACATCAGATCATGTATCAACTTAATATAAGGTCATTCAGTGTTATGGCAATAGTGCTTTTTGCGATTTTTAGTCTCTGGTCTGTGAGAATAGAAAAGAAAACAAGACACAGTAGATACAAGGCTAATGCAAGAGGATTTATTCTATACAGACTTTTATTGATCTTAAAGTTTAGAAAATTATTAAAAAATTTACCTTAAAACAGACGAATGATGAACTGGTATTATATGAATTCACAGTGCTTTCATAACGTGTTTTCTGCTATTAATAGCTTCTTCATTACATAGCCTGACAAATTCCTTTTGTCGTGGGGGCATAATGATGAATGCAAAATTTTGGCCAATCTCGTGTTCAACCGGGTAAAGTTGAAGTGTGGTGACCAATCTCTCTTGAAGTAATCAGTCATTATTATGTCTGCATTCTAAGTAACAGATGTAATTGAACTAACCGCCATAAATCTTATAAAATACACCCATGACATAGCAGCTGGTTTGTCGAGGTATACAGTCGGATCGATATACTCCTCACAGTGGGTTACCTCCCTTTAGAAGGATAATGCCATTGCCTCACACAGGGGCTCGTTACAAAAAAAATTAGGAGTATTGGTCAGTGGATAGTGGGCTGGGGGATTTGTTACAGGTTGGATCCCCCCCCCCCCAGCCCACTATCCATTGACCGATACTCCTAATTTTGTTTGTAACGAGCCCCTGTGCTGCCTCAAGGATGTAAATATCGTGGAAAACTGCCACCTGGAGAAAACTGTATACTTTGATTACTGCATCACACTTGATTCATATTGCATTTTTCTGTGATCTTTTCTCTGCAATGGCTTTTGTGCAGAATGTAAAGATATTGCCTAATAATATGTGGGTGGAAAATGTCATGAATTCTATACTTACAGATGACGTCACAATGAATGCCATCAGAACCACCATACATATAGTATGATTGTTTATATCTTGTTTTCGATTAGATTTCAATCTCTGATAATGAGTGTAATACTCATGCATTAATGCGCAACGACGATGTACTAAGGTTTAGGTGATGCCGGGGTCAAAACAGCCTTTAGGCAGCAATATATTTTGAAAGAGTATGAGCTGTGAGGCGCGTTTGGGATCTGAAGCTTACACTCATGGAAAAGCGAATACATACCGGTATCACGTGTTTTGGGGAGGAGAGTGTATTCTTGTGAAGCGGGAACTTTCTCATAAGTGCCCAGTATCTTAAGATCTGTGAGTACCACTTCATCCTACACAAGTTAAAGAAAATTGCACGTAAAAATCAATCTACAGCATTCATATACATATGACAAAAAAAAAGTTCAAGTAACACAGAGTCAATTATGAGCCGGATTAAAGGGAAGCAATTTCGCGCAATACTGACGGATATCAGAAAAATCACTTACCCAAAAATTGTTATGCTTTACGTCACCACCGTCCGCGTTCTATATTTGCCTATATCAGTTACATCATATTGATGTCGGGTATCACAACACGTATCCTCTGTTATTAGTCAGTGGTCAGTCAGGGAGTTGACTAGAATCTTTATTTAACAGCAGGATTTGGCAATTTATGACCCATTTCAGCTCAAATCTGACGGTCATAACTTCCGATTTAAAGTTGAAAATATTGCCTGTGTTGCATCAATATCAGAATAGCTTTCCTTTTTCTAAAATGGATCTTTTTTATTTTCTCAAAACAAACAAATATAATCACACAACTTCAAACAGAAGTGAAAACTCACCAGTTCTTCTAATCCGTAGGCTATACAGATAAAGCGTTTTCTTCTTGGACGACCTTTGGGACTGCTCTTGATTTCAAACCCAGTTTCATTCTCTACAGTGTCATTCAAATTCTGTTTTGTGGGTACCTGGTGAGATAATACAGAAATACTGTGCACATGCATCTATCTCTTTATGTGTTTTTCTTTCTACTGAATATTTTATATATCTACATATGTATGTATGTATGTATGTATGTATGTATGTATGTATGTATGTATGTATGTATGTATGTATGTATGTATGTATGTATCAAAAATACTTTGCATAACCAATGTAAAACTAGTCATATCACTGGTCCTTCTATCAAAGGCAACTATGAAAGTTACAAACAAGAACAACAATGAAAATAAAAACCAGGTTAATATTTTAAAACTCTACATGATTTTATCCTTTAAAACTATGTAAAGAAGCCAACACATGAAGTTATAATGAAACATAATTCCGCAGAAGGCTATGTCTCGCCTGCTTCGCTGAGGCAAATTCCATATACTGAATAAAGACTCTTGGGGATGAAAAGTAGGCCACTGAAACCTATTTTGCCTGTAACTAGCAGTACCCTCCACGATAAATAAATCCACAAAGTTTCGTGACTATATATGCAAAAGTATCAAAAATTGAACTAAATGCTAACATTAAAATGTTAATGCATACACCACAAATGACAACGTGGTCGGAAAGGTGATACCTATGTCTTGCCTATGATTCGCAGGCGAGACTAAAAGGAAACAATATGATAATAATGTGTATAGTACCTTCAGTGTTACATTTGCATGGTTCAAACTGACTGAAAATTGCATGCATTCTAAATTCAAAGTCATTTGCATGGTTCAAACTGACTTCGCAAATTGCATGCATTCTAAATTCAAAGACATTTGCATGGTTCAAACTGACTTCGCAAATTGCACGCATTCTAAATTCAAAGTCATTTGCATGGTTCAAACTGACTATGCAAATTGCACGCATTCTAAATCCAAAGTCATTTGCATGGTTCCCACTGGCTATGCAAATTGCACACATTCTAAATTCATAGTCATTTGTATGGTTCAAGGTGACTGCAAATTGCACGCATTCTAAATTCAAAGTCATTTGCATGGTTCAAACTGACTATGCAAATTGCACGCATTCTAAATTCAAAGTCATTTGCATGGTTCAAACTGACTATGCAAATTGCACGCATTCTAAATTCAAAGTATTGGAAGGAGTTGACCATCTAAAGAGATGAATAATTTCTTTTCGTCGACATTAAAATACTGAACTAATGTCACTTTTCATGCAAAAATTCACTTGTACTCAATTTTTCAATTAACTCATCAAAAATGTTTCTTACGTTAGCTTCTACTATGCCAAAAAGATTATACCTGTTCCGGTTTGTTGTGCAATACATTAAAAAAATTAAGAAATTTTAAAAAAAATATACGTAGCATAAAATGTTCAAAGGTCTTTTATAATGCATCTGACTGGCCCAGCTTAGTAAGATATTTCGCCTGTTTTCCAGCCCATTCTACACGTTCAAGAACAAACAGTGGCACGTGACATTTTTATTCAAAAGAAGAAAAAAAAAATACTTTCTGAAAGCATCACTATCAATTAACTCTCATCTAATACACAGCCAATCCGGATTTTTATGACAGAAATCAAGGCAAATAGAAATTAATAACCTGTATGATAATATTCTTTCCCGATATATAATTTCACTATATTATCAGGCATCCTCATGTAGTATCCAGGGATAGCATTTTCTGCTCTGTTTGGTGTATATTTGTACCCACCTATATTAATTTCTGTATGTCTTGATTTCTGTCATAGGAATCTAGAGTGACTGTGCATTAGGTGAGAGTTAAATGCTGGATCGTGATGCGGGTGTGTCTGCTACGCACGAATGCTTATACCAGCGAATATATTCCATCCCTTTTTGGAGATGTGCTCATGGTTGAGGAGGTATATGGGTTGGTGCGTGCAGGCAAGGCGATTGTTTCCGTAACCCGCAGGCCAGGGTTCGAATCTCAGTAGGGAACGAATTAAAAATTCTCTAACCTGTATGATAATATTCTTTCCCAATATATAATTTCACACCAAATTATCACGCATCCTCATGCAGGATACATGGATATTATTTTCCGCTCCGTCTGGTGTATATCTGTACATATCTACTTGTATATGGTCTCAGATTAATTATATCTTTAACTTTTTTTAAAATAAATATAGAATTGAACTGAAAATCCTTAATATCTATTGTACGCTTTATTTGAAGCTAATATTTGCTATTCAACAAGGTAAAATGGATACGATATTCGCAAAACTACGGATTGCAGCAACTTTATAATATTGCAAATAATTATGTAAATTGAAAATATTTGGCGTTTTGCAAAAGTATGTTATTGATAATCTATTAATAAGAAAAAAAATAACATTTTTGTTATTCAGTTTTTACAAATTATTCCGATCGCCCACTGAATGCCAACAATAATGTTTAGTCATCATATCGTAGCGGGAGAAACAATGGTACTATGAGAAGCCATGTTTGGACAAGTTTACCAACAATGGATGTTGCGATTTACCTCGCGCAATTTTCCGTATGCTTACATACGTTCTATGAAGTTGCTCTGACGTAAACGCTGCCTATCGGAACCACGCGCTCAAAGTCCACTAGCTAACCACCATGTTGGTACAGAAATAAATTGTATTGGTTTCGTGATGACCCAGTCGGTCGAGTGTGCAGGTTTTTTAAAAAACTAATACGACATAAAATGAATATCAAAAATAATCTATGAACCAAAATGTAAGATTTTATAGTCAATTTTTAGTCTGATAGTTACAGCGGTTTTTTTTTTAAAATGTACACATTTACACTCTATGCACATGTTAGTACCTTCTACAGACAAGAAAAATCGCTTGCATTTTACCGAAACAACCATGGCGAGCTTTTGCGAAAATAAGCAGGTTTTACTTGCTTTCTTAGAATGATCAAATACAAGTCTGAAAGAAAAGTACAACTATAATGGTATTTATCATAATCATTATTTCCTGAGTAGGCTATAATGGTATTTTCAAAACCTCTGTCCGTATATCTGTCCGCCTGTTTGTAGATATGTTTGCCGCTTCGTACATCAATCATGCTTTATTCTTTTGTATCCTCTGGCGGTATTACATAAAACATGGTAAATATACTTTAGAGGAAAATTATGCTTTGGCTTCACATCACATATCCCAATTCATTCATGGTAGAGAGGGGTGGCTGTTGGGTAACGGATAATATTTCTTTTTCTACTAAACCACCAATTTTGTTTTGCACGAAAAGATGATGTTGATAAAAGTTGCATCAGCATTCGAAATATAACTGGAAAGAAATGACGCGCCGTCGAAATGTTTGACCTTTTACAAAATTGTCAAAGAAAACTTATTTAGTGAAAAATGTAATGGATCACACACCAGGAGCATATAGTTCTCATTAAAACATTCGGTCATGGTAGATATTGTATTGTTATTTATGTACGTAAAATAGTCCCCTTTGATCCCCTGGTTCAGACTGTTGCTTTTAAGTGTCCCTAGTCGGACAATCCTGTTCCGCCAAAGAACTTCATTCCAATTTTGGGTCATCTAGTCAGATCCGTAAAAATTCATTCTTTTCTTAAGTTTTTGTTGTCTCTCCAACATACTGTATGACAAATATCCTGTACGTGATGAGATAATCACATTTTATATTTTGCATGTTACAGCACGGCAATGGAGATTCCGCTTTTTGCCTGTAACTGTGCAATGTACCGGTTTTCATTATGTACTGGTATATTTTTAGCACCTTTTGTTCCCACGGGGTTTGGGTGTGCCATTACGTGTTTCATTTATGGGTAGCTTTAGTTTTACTTTGTCAAAAAAATGTCTCTTAACGTTTTCGGTCTGCAAAGGGCTAAGACCGGTTCGTTAGAGAAGATCGAATAGATATTTTCGCACTATTCAGTGATGAGTCAGTGTCTTTGAATGATGCGACGTACTTTAGGGTAATCTGGATGAAGGATACACGTTTAACATCGTCTATTTCTTTGTATCTCAGGAGGTCAGCGCAGTTTTCTTGTCTAAAGTATCTTTTTCAAAGCCTCGCTTTGTTAGACACAGAGACAGTTCTTTTGTACTTTATTAACACGTCTCGTTGTCTGGGCATCTCCCGCGAATTTTCAGTGATTCGCTGTACGGAATGTATGGATACAATGTTTCGGCTGTTCGGCTGGATGACAGAAGGTATTGGTGTCTTTCTGAAGGTTATGAATAGATGTGTCTGTGCGCAGTTTGTTCTCAACAATTTTTATTTCCAAATTCACTTAGGTAGTGTTGGAGATTTAGTCCGTCAACTTGACTGAGTGATGGACATTGTTATTAATTCATCCAATTTTTATTTTATGTTGCCATTTCATTTTAATATCAATGAATCGTACCATTAATAGAGGATGTACCTAGTAGAAAACAGAAGTTGGCTCTCGGGTTTACTATTCAATATATCAGCATATAACGAAGTCAACTTTGTCCCCATATCCGTCTCATTGATTACGAGATAGTTCTATCCCTTGAAGTCAGATGTGTTGAGTTTCAGAACCAGCTCAGGAAGTTTCACCTACAAGTGTGTGGGTGACTTCTTGACAATTCTTGTTACCCAGGATTCTTTGAAATGCTGTATTCCCACATTATGTGGGGTAATGGTAAATAGTGACGTCAATTCCAGCGAAACAAGTATTGTTTCCGGAAGAAAGGGTTCGCTGGTTTTAAATTGAACGAGATAATCTATTGTTTCCTGAAAGATATAATCTAATGATTGGACATGGTGTCTCATACTGTGGTCTAAGGACTTGAACTTTTTTTTCCTACTGAATGCTAATAAAAGTTCCAACGAAGGTTATATATTTGATCGAACCTCTCTATACTACCCTCTGCTAACGCGGGCAAGACATGAATCATAGCATATCAAGGTATACAGTTTAACACAGCCATTGAAGCAGACGTTTTATGTCATAAAAATAATACAAAATATTAAGACTGTTGAATGCGATGAGGGTAACGAAAATAATACCTATATCTTACCTATGCATCATTTAACCTAGAAGTGAGGGATGAGTAAATTCATATAGGCCGTGCATATCAATATAGATCTCTTTCTTCTATGTGCATATATAGGTCTATAACTAATCAATTTGGGTTTGTAACCTGAAAGTTGCAATCTGATGCTAGGGAAAATATAAGCGGATTACGCGTGTGACTTGATCTGCATATGATTACATAAAAGATAACACCGTGTTATCCACGTCGTTATCGCATTTACCGCAACTACATGTGTATTAATATGTTGGCTGGTTGTTTTTTTAACGACACTTTTAACGTATTATTGACTATATCATGTCGAGGAAACGGGTCCTAAATATCTTTCCAAAGGACACACCGAGACAGCCTACCTGGACTGGCCTTTGCGGGTACTGAACCTGCGACCATTGGATTAAGAGTCCAATGCTATACAACCTGTGATGGCGCGGTAACTGAAATTAAGTTAGTACATGATCTGGTATCGTTTTGGGACGACACATCTGTATCCCAAATATTAGTATTATGTTACCCCCCTGGGATATGACCATTAACATTATCTTCGAAAGTAAAGCAACTTTTAATATATATATATATATATATATATATATATATATATATATATATATATATATATATATATATATATATATATATATATATATATATATATATATATGCACACTCAATATACCACGATATATCCTTTGGGGCAATCTGCTTTTTCAGCTACCACTACTACATCAGTTATCACTCTCCTGGCAATCACTGCATCCATTTCAAAGCAGCATTCCTAATTCGGCCATACAATTCCTTTAAAAAGTGGCACGTAGAACTCGGCCTTGATTAAACCCTTCCTTATTCCAGCTAGCTAACACAGTACTGCATTTATCTGAAAAATCAAATACATCGTGAGTATGAAACAATCTTTCAAAAAAAATCTATTCTGTCCGATAGTTGACAGTCAGATTTGAAGTCCTCTCTGGGTCGATTTCCGCATGTATTTTTTAGGCAAACATACCGTATGTGCTCACGTTTAATCCGATACCAACTGTAAACTGCACAGACCCAGATCTTCCGTCGCATAATGCGCCGGCAGATCTGGGTCTATGCAGTTCGTTAAGACTAACCAGTAGAACAAACAACATAGACCCTGATCTGCCGGCATATTATGCGACGGCAATTAAGTGTCTATGTTGTTTGTATTTGGCCTCAGTTTATACGCGAGTTAACGTCTTCAACTTTGTGGGTTCCAGTCAGGAGTGTACTGGGTAAGCAACTCGGCCCGGGACTTATCTGCCGGGACAGGCCCTGGGTTGTTGGTCACACCAGTAAAACACCGGTAAAAATGGATTTTTTGACAGCCCACCGGCCCACCGATGTGGCGGTCTGCCGGGACAGGCCCGGGGTTTTGCTCACACCAGTAAAACACCGGTAAAAACGAATTTTTTGCTGCGGCCCAACGGGATTTGTCCCGGTATGCCCAATGGCCAGTACACCACTGGTTCCAGTTGGATGAACGTTCAAGGTGCACAGTGCATGTGTGTTTATCCTACTTTAACACAGAACTTTAAGGTGATCTGTTAAATATTATTATTCATAACAATTGCAAAATGTGTATAGTGGGACACGAATCAAAACAAATAATTATTGATAACGTATAATTGTTGCTTGAAGGGCTGCAACCCCTACGCTCGCACCCCATCCAACCCCTTCACTAAATTCCCATTAATATGCGTGTAAGAAAGAAAATAAATAAAGAAAGAAAGGGACCGCAATTGGCAGCACATTGTTCGGAAAATTTATCAACTGAAAGTTCTTCTTGGTAAACAGGCGTAGTTTTATAGTCTGGATGCGTAGGGACCATTTGAAGCATATTTAAAAAGAAACAGACCTTCTTTCAGTGGGAAAACAAAGAAAATAAAATTCCTTGTTGTGCTTATTCATATTCTAAAATTAAAGGAAATATCCTAATCTACATTGGAAATAAACAAAATAGTTCGGCCCGGTAAAAAAAAAAAAAAAAAAAAGAATTTAAAAGACAATCCTCACTCTCCACCTTTGACAATTGACATGAACTAGGCTCGGTGTGGTGCATTCCAAAAGATTTTAAAAAAATAGACATGGTTTCATTTAAATATTTAGAAATGAATTCAAAAGGCAGTAGTTTCGATTTCAAAAGTGAGAGCAAATAATCAGCAATACACATACACAGGATATCTTTGACATAAACACGTCATTATGAAATGGGTCATGTGAAGCAGACACTTTGAGAGATACAATGGACGCTGTACTCAGAGAATTTGGAAAAGAGACACATCTTACCGTTCTATTTAACTTACTTTGGCGGTTGTGCACTCAGCTGAGTTCCTTCCAAATCGGATACAAAAGCTCAAGAAAAACTTCATATTTCCTACCTTATGCACATACAGGTGCATAACGGAAAAACCCATACCATACAACTTCCGTATATGCACATATTGACTAGTAAATGTACAGACGACTTGGGGCACAGTTAGGGGCAATTATTCGAGAACTAATTTTGATCGTGAATTAAATATCATCCGTTATTTCTAAAATCTGTCTATAACGTAAACATTACAAAGGTATACATAATAAATCTACTCACAGGAGGTCGGGAAATTATGGTTGGAACAAAGCCAAAGTAAAATTCTGAGTCATTCATATCGAAGGATGTGTAAGCATAAGAAAGAAAGAAAGCTAGAATAACATGAACAAAGCACAACTGTCGTCGAGGATCGAACTCATAAACCTGCCTAACAATAAGGCGCACAAGAGACAAGGATAAATGATTCAGCCCTGAGAGAGACTAGGTAGTAATTGGCTTATTATACCTTGACCTCTAGAAGAGAGAGAGAGAGAGAGAGAGAGAGAGAGAGAGAGAGAGAGAGAGAATATAATAATGTAATATGTGTAGAGCAAAGTGTTGCAAAGTCCAAGCACATATCAAAATATCATTTAAAGTAATTCATTTTAAAGCCGATGGAAATAGATAGAAACATGGAAATGTTTAAATAATTACAAATAGAATAAGATATTCCACTAATAGCTGTTCTCACTCATACCCAAATACCCATGCCTGTCTCTAAAAAAGTGTATGCTCATTACCAGTTGAATACAAACACTAATCATTGGTAAACAACTCTCCCAATTTATATCGACAGATAATCCTAATAGGCCCCATTTAAATCACATGTGCTCTCCAGCGCGATAAAGATTGTCGTTACAAACAAACAACCAGGTCGATAATGCCATTGCGTCATATCTATATCAAGCTCCAGGTTGAAAATAGACTTCTCTGGTCTAAATAGGCACCTGTAGTCTAAAATAGAAGAAAGCGAGGGATAAGTCTATATAATACCTACCTATCTCCCCACCTACCTACCGTACCAACATACGTACATATGTACAGTGCGTGCGCACGTACATACATGTATAGATCACCTCAGTCTTGTCAAGCAAGTAAGCAAGCGATCGTGTATCAAACTTTTGCAGAACTACAGCCGCCCTTGAAGAAAAACAAAAGACTATCGGAGGTTAAAACTATATTCAGGTGCATCTTGTGACAGTTAAACGCGAGTCCATGAAATAATAAAGAAAGAAAGCCGCAGGATTCTCTTTTTTCTGTTTTCTAAATATTCCGCGCTTGATTTGGAGCAATAACATATCCCTCCATTTTTCTGATATAAATTATTCCTTAAATCTATACATGAAACATATCCCATCAGAACGGTGAAGTCAAAGTTCATATGAAACAGTCAGAGAAAGTTGTTAGTTATCATTCAATTCACACGTCTTTTTTTTTCAAACACAAAATGGTCGTGGTAGACTTCTCTGCGTAATCTACAACCTCGACATCTGTCTTAATTTAATAGTACCGTCTCACAGTCGCTTAATAATGATAAAACAAATTGGAGTGAAACTGAAATTACAGTGTGATAGAATGCATTCAGTCTCGTCTCCCCGCACTTAATAAAAAAAATAATAATAATTAAAACAAAAACAGAAAAAAATAATAATAATAATTAAAAAAAAGAAGGAAGAAAAGGTACATCAAAGTGTTTTGACCCAGGTGCAAATTTCATAACGGTATAGGCATATTCAGGGGGTCAATCAGGTTTGCCGAAATGTATTATTATTATTATTATTATTGGTATTGTTATTGCCAATGTTATTGATGTGGGGACGGGCACAATTTTTACATATTTACATATTTAGTAAATAATTCAAGAACACGATTCCGCGTGAAGACCCAACACAACCGCACACCCTCAGCAAAACATATTTACTTTTAGTTCGAATGTGGGCAGAAAATAAATTTTTAAAAGAAATCAATACGGAAATGGCAGAATAGCTCCAAAAATATATGCACCTATCATTTTCAAAGTATTTTCAAGTAGTTCATACCTCAGGTTTCAATAGCTTCAATAATTAGAGAGATCTTGGAGAGAGAGAGAGAGAGAGAGAGAGAGAGAGAGAGAGAGAGAGAGAGAGAGAGAGAGAGAGAGAGAGAATAAAAAAGAAAAGAAACATTTGTACTGGTTGTGAGATTTCGATTGAAACATGAAAGATGAAAAACAGTAATTTCGGTCAGGAAAAAATAAAAATACCACTTTTTGATCTTAGTCCGTATATCCGCAGCTATGAAGAAACATTCGTATGATGATGTGCAAAAGTACGTGCATGTGGTCAGTGCACATGTGCTGTGTGTGCGGGGGGGGGGGGGGGGGGCGGGATAAAGGAAGAGCAAGTGTTTCATCGATTGCACTTCGTACAATATACAAAACGCTTTCATTGCCTCAGATGCTGGCGTAATATGATCTTTGTTCATAGGAGACAACTTTCTTACATTTGTCGGAGCTCGGTATCAAACCCGGGATCTTATATGTGCAAAGCGAGAGCGTTACCGTTGCAATATCCAGGCCCTAACACACGTGTGTGTGTGTGTGTGTGTGTGTGTGTGTGTGTGTGTGTGTGTGATTTTCTCTTCTCTATGAAAAGGCATGTTAGCATCAAATTACATAGGAAAATGTATTGTCAAAAATGATGCCGTTGGTGCATTGAAGAGTGGATTGTGTTACATATCAGTGTGTTGTTTGAATAGGCCTAGGTGCAATGACTTTTGAAAATTATTGAAACGGATCGACGGATTTTATGATATCAGGGTGGTTGAGAACGGATTCCAAGTTCATACTTAAAGTGTAGAAGCAACGTAACAGACATTGGAAGTAAAAGAGGTTAAGTCAGCGCGTGTCAGTGGGTAAGTGTATGTGTTCCTGTGTATGTATGTATGCATGTATCATGTATGTGTGCATAAAAGAGATATAGAAAAAGGAAAACTATTTCTTTGTTTCCCATCAAACATGATATTACATTGATAATTAAAAGGATTACATAAGGAAGTTAGTCCCCCCCCCCCTTCCCATCCATCTAATAAGCGTGAGACAACAAGAACCGCAACTTTTCCTAGAGTAAGTTTTCTTTACAGTTAGATGGATAAAATTATGCCCTGGAAACGCTTAAATTGCAAGTGCTTCTAACGGTTTTTCCCCCTGAGCCCGCGCCAGGCCTTCCGTACCACAGACTCATTGTCTACTTTTTTACACTCCCCCAAAATGATATTTTCTGGATCCGTCCCTGTAAAAGCGTTTAAATTTTATTTTATACTAAAAAAAAAAATCAATATCGACAACAAAATCTTAAATAAATAAACATAGCAAACGTAATAGCCAAAAGTTGTCTTTTACACTTGTTTAAGACAGATAAGCAGACAGACAAGCAGACAGGCAAGCAGACGAATGTTACAAAGGATGATGTGAATCACATTTACAAAAAAAATCTTACAGTCCAATATTTCATCAATTGATAGCGTAATCAAAGTGGCTGTTTCTCGGAATAAACCAACAAAGTTCATTATCTTCAAACCTAAATTTTTTATTTTTTTTTAATTTTTATTTTGTATTAAAGTTTTTTTGAAAGTATCCCATTGTGAGATTGTACTAGGAAAAAATAATCATATAATACTCATATTAACAAATATATAATTAGAACATAATCACATAATAATTATATTAACAAATATATAATTATAACATAATCATGTAATAATTATATTAACAAATATATAATTAGAACATAATCATATAATAATCATATTAACAAATACATAATTACAACATAATTATATAATAATCATATTAACAAATACATAATTACAACATAGCTGAAGAAGTATTTCTTTATGTTTCTTTACATTGGCGAAGTTGGACATCCTAGAATTTTAGGCTGCTTATCGTGTTCGTTTTTTTTTTTTTTTTTTTTTCTCTGGAAATGTCCTGATAGGTCGCCCCGAACTTGTGTGAAAATTTATTAAGTGGGTGCATGTGTGCATTTGTGTGGAAATTAGTTAGGTAAAATTACTTTTTTTTTAAAGTACATTTTTAAAAAAGTTCTTTACACAGTACTTTCTACCTTGCTTGTGAAGACGCATCATATCTATCGTCTTATAAATCCAATTATAGATTGTCAACTTGAGACCGTAAATCCATGTTCCTTCTTTGCACACATTTAAGGAAATAAATCACTCCGGGGTATACAGAGGTAAATAACCTGCATTACACAGTAATAAAAGTCTCACACTTATATAAGGCTTAGAAAAGTTTCAAATAGAAAAATAAAATAGAATATAATAACAAATTAAAAACAATACATACATATAATTTACAGGTAGCAAAAAGACATACTTTGTATAAAACAAACACCAGCTTCGACTCTTGTACAAAAAAAAGAAACAATCACAGCTGGCCTAAACCTTTTTTTTTTTAATCCAATTTTAGTTCCATTGTTTTGAAACATTTTGTTCTTTGGCAATGTGGTGTTTTTCGGTATTTTCTCCTGCTCTTGCACTGTTCATAAAAGTCTCCTGGCTTGGATTCCACCAACAGTACTTAAAACTTAAGCCAATATCCAGTGATCCGATTGCTAAAAGTTTAAGTCTGACTTAAAAGTGACCAATCAAATGTCTTAATTTTATTAATTATGATGGTGAAATAGGGGTCTAGTACTGTTATGTTTAAGATGTTCATTAGGCACCTTTCTTTGTCAATCAGTGCAATAGCTGACCTTCTATGCTCTATTTTGTTGTCGGTCTTGATGTAGAGGTCCACAAGACTTGGAGCTTGTCATCTTAACCTCTTTCTCTGCTACCAGATTAACTTCATGGCATTGCATTGTATTCCAAACTTCTAAGGCAGTCTCCAGTGTATCGCTACCGGTGCTAGTTGGTCAAGCCATTTTGGGCATTCACAATGGGCTAGCTTGCTGTAATCACTAATCATCCTGTTCTTAGTTTTGTGAATGCGTAATTAGTAGTTTTAAAAACATGTGTCCGTATACATTACAAATTCTTTGGGAACATGATGATAGCGTCTGAGGGATGGGACCATTCATAAATCTAGCAGAAGCGCCTGATAGTCAAAATCAAATGTTGCTGTAATTTTCCATTCAAAATATAAGTTCAAGCTCACTATGTTCATTATGTTTAATTTGAAATGGCTCAGGTTGAACTCGATAAAAATGCATATAGGTTCAAATAGCTTGGTATAAACTCAGTCTAAAATATGTTATGTTCAAATGACTCAGGTTGAACTCAGTCAAATTGCACCTCAGTTTAAATGCCTTGGAGACATCTTAGTCTAAAATATGTTTAAGGTGAAACGTCTCTGGTTAAAACAAGAGCTTATCTTCCTTGAAAATTTCAAGACCTAATGATTCAGCTTGGAATATGTCTGCTCGCATTCGATGTTTTATATAATTAGCTTGAAACTAGTAAAAACAAATGCTACACTATGCTATTTCAACTGGCCTATAGTGAGGTCATTAATGGTTAAATCTGAAATTGCTACCAAGTACCAGAATCACGGAGCCATTAAATGGATCAGTTTCAACATTGTCTAATGGCTCGGTATTTTGCGAGTTCTCACTTATTTTACACTGAGTTCAAATGGTTTCTAGAAAAACAATATATAAATAAATAAAAAATAAAATAAATAAATAAATAAATAAATAAGTAAAAGTATTTGGGCAGAGATTGTTCTGGGTCACCTTTTGCTAAGAGCCGCCTCTTCTTTTAAAATATAATAAACATCGTCAGAACTCTTATTGTGACCTTTGTGATAATTTACCCCTACTTCCACTGCTTTGGAGTACTTTAGATACGTATGTCATACAAACTCAGAAAACCCTATTGTCAAGATGTTCTGATATTGCTTGGTAATGATAAATCTATTTTCTTGGTAAAGCGCTTCGGTTATAATATACCTTAATTTTTGGCGTGGGTATATTCCTTGTTTTCGACTCTGTTTATGTCATGTTTAAGATTGAACATATAAAAAAAATATATACAGGGATGTTTGAAGACATACATATATGTAACCGTCATTACGATTAAATCGTGTGATGATCAGCGTCACAATTCACAAATCTTGATGCACATTGCAAAAGGTGCACTGTTTGGTCTAAAATACACCAGTCTTTGCACTTTTAGCCCAGTAGTCATTACACTAGTACACTTCTTTCCATTCTATGATTATTTAATTGTTATATCAAAAGTAAATCTTAACTGCATTTTCTTCATTGGCATTGATAGATGACGTCTCGTTGACAGCATCCAGACCACCATCAAAATCTACCTTTCCAGTTTCGTTTGATACGTCTTCTAAACATGTCAACACGATACAGCAATTCATTTCAAGTTTCAAGTGTGATAAAATATTTGTGGCAAGGGATCATAAATGTCTAGCTGTGTGTACTGGTATGCCACAGAACGAAGGAAGAGTCTGAACTCGTGAAATCAGACATAGAAAAATTTACAACAACGTTACACACACACACTCTCTCTCTCTCTCTCTCTCTCTCTCTCTCTCTCTCTCTCTCTCTCTCCAACACGTAATTAAGCAGCATTTGAAATTCTGATTACTAAGTACGGTTGACGTCACAAAATTGCACGAGTCTACATCAGCTCCAACAAACCCGATCATGTAAGAATAACTGTCTCACAATGGTAGTATCCGTTTCAAGGAACACCTTTGACTTGGTGACTTACTGAGGGAACAAAAACAATTATAAATGCAGAGTATTCTTAAGTATATATAGGTCTAAATTAGGTGCAATGGTCTGGCACTTTCCAAGTGACTGAAACGCAAAATATAACCTAGAACTGCGTTCATATCATAGGAAGACCTCACCATCTTTCTCTTTTGTAAAACTTAGTCACAGTCACTGACCTACATTTAGTGGAAGGTTGTTGCACTAATCAAGCAACGTGCACAAAAATGTTGTATAACATTACACGGAGACTGACTTAACACAATCTAACCAAATTAACTGAATCGTACTGAAAGGAAGTTGCAGTCATCTACAGGTATACACACGCAATGTGTATAACAATGCAGTCAAGAGTGCATGATATACTGACTTAACCCAAAACGTAACCAATGTCACTGAAGCGTGAAATAAGTCATATTTTTTATGAAGTAGAGAATTTCTCTATTTCCGACCAAAGGAATTTGCGATTAAAAGAACTGCAAATCAGAAATGTGTCTATGAAACATGAAAGTCACAACAATAGTGCCTGAGAAATGACCTTAAAGCAAAACTGAAAAGGACGGACGGAAAAAATAAATAAAACTAACTCGGTATGCCCCTATCGCATTCGCAGGGAGGCATAAAAAGAAATAAATTTATGACTAACAAAACATTCTGACATAGGAGTTTAATTTTCTTAGTTCAATTCAACAATTTATTGATCAATTTAGGGAGCCAGATGTCTTGCTCGCGGGTGGCATCGAAGATGGCTATCTCCTTAAACTCGTCTGGCAATTCGAACCGGTCAAACTTCAGCGGGAATAGTTTAAATCCTTTCCGACTTAAACCTTGCCAGTGTTTTAGCCACTTTTCTTGTCGGAAGTTCCTAGATAATACAAATACCGTTGTCACAGCCTTTGCTGCACACTCATGCACATTTTCCTCGACTGGTCTTCCGATTACGAAATCCTGCCCCCTTGATATACATCGAAAACTATAGACAGACGATTCCAAACCCGACCTTAGTTTTTCGACTCGTTCCATATCTTTTTCAGAAACATCATCATGAAACAGGAAAACGTGTTCTGATTTCGATGTCGGGAGGTAGGGAATATTTCCTTTTAGTGCTTTCAGAAAAATCTCCCACCATCCATCGTTGATGTCGGACACGTTAATACACGTTAAATCTTTCAAAGATTGGGGGATCGAGCAATCGTTCAGTATGAGTGGAATTATGCAAGCTTTGCAACCTGGATCTCGCACGACAGTTGCCTCATATTTGCACCAAGAACTTTTGATGTATTCGTCAGTCAATACTACTGCAACACGCACTGATTCCTTTATTGCCTGTTCAATGTTATCAATGATAGTATGTCCTGGCATGAAGTCTCTATCATGAATACAACATTTATAATTGTGATGAGGCGATTCTAATCTCTTAATGATCCCTCTGACCCATTCTCTATCTTTCTTACAGTGTCGATATGAGAAAAACACATGATACATCTTTCCTGTTGGAAGTGGAGGTGCCTTGATAATGGAGCTCCTTGTTACCCGCTTGGGACCATCACTGACACTGAGCATATGCAAGGCTATGGAAGAGTCTGGATCTGCAAAGATGAGTGGTCAGAAAAGACAAAACTGAATGTCAGCTTTTGTTTCAAAGACAACTTCTTATGCCAGTAAAATAAATACTACTGCAAGAACAGCAGCTCAATCGTTTCGTAATTTGTCGAGGATGGTAATAAATATTTCAACGAAGATGCACTGTGCTCATCAGTCTGAGAATATTTAAGAAGGAAAAACCTATGTGCGTACCACACATGCAAACTCTAGACAGTGTCATTCACAGGCCTATTAATGTGATTTACTGAAATTCAATTTTATTTCCTTGAAAAGAACAACACGTAGTTGTATTGTGTCTATCATGTTAGATGTTTGGAACAATAACACAACAATGAATGGTACATTTCAACTACAAATGACGGTGACATTGCTAGCATTGCTTAACTTTTTGGATCACATGATATTTAGGGTAAAATCAGATGCATAATATATTTTAAGTCACTCGGCAGAAAATCGATTAAACGTTCAATATACATACTTAATTCTCATAAATTGATTTCATTTAAAAATGTCAAACGCAATCGTGCAAATAAATATTGCGAGTACATAAATATCATTGCAAAGTTTGGACGAAAAGGATATACTATATTCATAATGTCATATGCGTGAGCCTTACCTTCTGTAAGCTCTTGTTTAGGAGTTTTGTCTTTTTCACCAGAGTTGGATTGGCCAGGTTTCAGCTTCTTTTCCATCTTCTTCTTCTCTCTGAATTTTCCTATTTATAAATATTTGTAAATTTTCAGATCATGAAGCAAGGTAAAGATAATTGCACAATGCAACTATAAATTTCAATAGATGAATCTCTTTCATTTTTTCTAGGGTTTAAATATTTGACTCTGAACTTGATCCAGTTTTGAAATCATGTGAGAAAGGTAATAATGGCAAGAAAAATTGCAAAAGAAATAAAGGTTTGTACATGTTAAATTGAAAATTAGGGCCAGGAAATCAGCTTATAAAGACAAGAAAATATGAATCAAAAGAACATTCGACGCAAAATAGAAGAAAAATGGATCACTAGTGAAAAAATAAATTCTTGAATGAACCAAAAAAAAAAAAAAAAAAAAAAAAAAAAATAATAATAATAATAATTATTTAAAAAAATGTATGGAGTTTTGCTGCGTACTAATAGGAAGACACTGTAAAACGAGTAGGCATTTATAGCTTGTTGACTACTTTGGCATAGGATTAACATATATTCTTTCGAAGAAGATTTTATGTACACAATATACGATATCATAATATATTATAAAGAAAAATGAAACTGCTATCCTGATATTCTTAACCCGATTTTTAATCTTTTGTTGGCTAGAATGAAATGATATATGTTGCTCTTAAGGGCAATCAGTGTATTGCTTTTTAGTAACGTGTGGGTTGAGGGTAGGGGAGGGACAGACACATATTGACAAACAGACGGACATTTATTGCCCTTTTCATCGCCTTACCGCTGGTAATTTCTGGATTAGATGAACTTTCTGGTAATTTGCTATCCTTTCTGTTCTTTCGTCCGACTTCTGTCCGTACATTTGCAACTAAATAATTAAACAACGCAGATTTCTGAACTTAAAAAAAATCTTTTTTTTCTTCCTCTGGTAATTGAATTTACTTTGGGATTTACATACTACTTTTCAGGTGCATTGGTATTGGTAACTGCAAGTATACGATTAGCAACGGAGAAAAGTATTCACGCACAAATAATATATTTATAAATCAATAACTAAAATGTTTCCTTGATGTCGTGAATAGCACGTATGTATATTTTTAAACCAATTAATTGACTCCCAGTAGTAAAACACAGAGTAACATCGATCCTAATTTTCCAAACTTGATCTTTCATCACTTCAGAAGCGCCAATATTTAGATTAGGCCAAATAAATATTCAGCTATGAAGTTTGTAATGTGTGTGTGTGTGTGTGTGTGTGTGTGTGTGAGAGAGAGAGAGAGAGAGAGAGAGAGAGAGAGAGAGAGAGAGAGAGAGAGAGAGAGAGAGAGAGACCGTTTTGGGCATGTTTATCAACTCCAATATCCATGGATGGATCAGAATATATGTGGGATGATTTGCGACGTTTGCCTTTGGGTCGAACTATTTGCCAGCCAGTCTCCCCTGTGTAGGCAATATAATTAAAAATCTATATTAGATTATTTTATGCAAAAGCAATGAGTACTTAAGTTGTCTAATACACAAGGCTCCTAAATAGAACGTGCAAGCAACGACACAGTCGAAAATCGAAACTAGACGATCGTGTTTTGTCAATGTTTTATAGATTTTCTTCTGTCAAACACATTTTACCAAAAGGGGGATCTAAATATAAGCTTGTATTACCCATTCAGATCTAACAAATTTAGTTATGGGTCTCATATTTAAACACATCTTTGTTTAAATGTATATAAGATTGGACGTGTTTACAAGTTTAAAACACTTTTAGTTCACAATTACCGAAACGCGTTGAAATTTAAACACCTATAATCTCTCTAAACAGATGCTAAACACATTGTAAACCTTTTATTTTACAAACCGTTTTCAGAAGTCTTACAGCATCTTTTCCTTTCCTTTTTATTTTTTACTCGGAAAGATTCATTGTCCTTTACCTAACTTGAACGTTGCACTGAGCTAAAATTGTGATGATGTGCCACGGAACCATGCACATACATACATACTAACCTTATTCTTAAGCACGTACTTACCGGACATTAAATGCGAAACACATTCTAAAATACATTAATTTTTATAGTGCTAACATAATTGAAGGATTAAACAAATATTTAACTGTTAGCTACATCCAAGATATTGTCTGCATGTACTTGATTTTCCAGCTTGAATGCAATTTGTTACCTGTATATTGTAAATGATTCATAATTCGTTTATAAATAAAACATTAATGTTTTATTGATATTACATAAGATAACGATAACAATAATAAGTATTATTGAATCATTCATCATTCATATCCTTACTGTCATCAGTTCGTTCATTTACATAGGTTCATATATCTGTAATAGATTAGATTAGTCTGGATTATTTTAGCTTGCACAATTTTAGTGGCCGAGCTTCATATACTGCATATATCAAGAGTCATTCATCCTTTTCTACTTTTATTTATGGCATTTGATCATATTTTTTTGAAATTCCAAAAGACCAATCTCCGTCATTTATCTAAGACAAATATATGACAACGAGTTTGAGACAAATCAAATTTGATATATGGAAGGCAGAAATTTTAACGAAAATGTCACAGGAAAGCTTGTAAATTTTAAATATAAAATTTTAAAATTAAAATTAAGCTAAGTGAAACAGCATAGAAGAGAAAAGTAGAATAAATAGAAACTGGATATAAAATGAATCACAAAAGGAATAAAATATTGAAAGAACGGTGGGAGGGGAAGGAAACAGAGCTGTATGAGTTATACTGCTCATCACTAAGATATAGTAAAATGAGAAGGCATTGAAAAGTTGTTCGCTACTATGACATAATTAACACCTAATGCTTGCAAGTAGTTGTTTCTGGATACAATATATGCTAGCATACAAAATTATAAAGCGGAACAAACTTGCATACATGAATCCGAATTATAAGTTTTTTGTTGGTTAGAATGAATTGTATTTTTTGCTTTTCATGTGGCAGGGGATAGTTTCGTAAATTGGCCCGTCAGATTTCTTAACTTAGGGCTATGATGTGACTTTTTGATCAATTATTGTTTAATAATTGAAGATATGGATATATTTGTGTATTAGTTGTTTCGGGCTTGTGTTGTTCTTCAAATTGATGTGAGGCATGTACACCTGCCATAGTCAGTTCACAGTATATAGACAGTGAAATACCAATAGTAGGCTAGGAAGCAGAGCTAGCCACCCAAAGCAGTAGATACGTGGGTTCAAGGCAAGTAGAATATCTCAAAAACCGCCGGGATGCAACTATTTTGAATTGCATCAAGCTGTTTAGTACACAATGGTTTTCAAAATTATCAACTAGGGAAAAGGCTTGCTTTTGCACTGTGAGCATCACTTTGTGTCAAAAATGGCCTTCGGACGTGAAAAATGCTTGTATAAATTGGAGGTTGGGGTGCATAAACTTTGTATGCTATGAACTTACATTGACTTGTCAGGTCAAGTGAATGATATTCTTATGTTTTGTTGTATTATAGCTATCCTAAAATATGGACCTTTTTGACCTCACTTGTGTATTTTTTTAAAATGAATTTTTATATTAGGCAGGGGGACGCGGCATTAAATTTGTGCATAAACACTGTCCCTTGCACCCTAAGGCGAAATGTCGTTTGCTTGTAACTAGCTGTGGAGGGGCTGATAGTGAGATAGACACCCCCCAAAGACCCCCCCCCCCCGACAAACCTGCATCATGCTTCGCTCCACCGCTAGTCATTTCTGAATTAGATGAACCGTCTATTAAGGTGTTATCGATTTTGTTTGCTCGTCGACCTTCTTGCCATTTAGTCTCAACTAAATAATTAAAACAATGTGAATTTCTGAATTGATGTTCGTTCTGAAGAAAATGCATTTACTATAATATTAGGATTTCAGAATACGTATCAGGCGAATTGATATATTCATTTCTCGTCTGGACATACCATGTTTAGTATGAAAGATTACGTTGCTATGCCCTTGGGCTTGCTTTTTAATTTGTCCTAGCTGTTCCTCACAGGTTGAAAGTATACAACCTGCAATATTATGAAAAGAATCACGCAAAAAGAATATATTCACATATCACCACTAAATGGTAACCATAGTAAACCGAATACTGAGTTTTCAAATATTATCTTTAAACATTATTATGAAGTATAAGATGTGCTAAGATTCTGACCAATTACATTACAATATTCGACCATGAAGTTAGCCATTTATTTAAAGAGAGAGAGAAACTATACTTGCCAAGTTCCCGAACTCCGGTGTCCGCTGATGGATCAGAAAAACTGTCCGATAATTTGTGACCTTTGCCTTTTGATCGAGATTTTTTGCAGCCATTTTCCCCTGTGCAGACAATATATTAAAATATCAGATTCTTTTAAGCAAAGCCATACTTGAAGCGTCTGGTTTTTCCATCTCAGATTCGCGCACAAATCCCTAACTATTGAGACTTTGCATTAAGTACGGAGGGTATAGTTCAAATCGCATTCATCTGATTGTCGTAGTCGTGGTAAGATTTTGTTAAAAAAATATAGGCAAGTTTAAGAAGAAATGTACAGATTTGAATTTGATGAATCATTAAGAAAAAAAAATCACGATACATAAGAGAGACAGGTGGGTACGAAAACACATGTCATGGAGAACATCTGTTTGGAGTTATGATAGCCGAACCGTAACATAATCAATACTTTTTATAACAGTAGGAACAAAAAATGATTTAAACATTACTGATATTCGAATATAAAAATCAATTATGATTTACCTTTTTTCACGGTAATGATAAAGAAAAAATTATGTTTTCTTAATATTAGTAAAAGTGGTGCTAAAGGTTTATGTCAATTTTAGAAACGTGGATTTGTTAGAAATCATTTTAATCTTTTTCATTTGTCGGTTATTGGGTCAGATTTTCAATTTCCAGCACTAATTTACCAAGTCCGGTATATTACTAGTTTGGATTTTTCAATAAGTGTGGGGAGCGCTTCTTATATGCATTTTTTTAATAAAGGAACTCTCCTAAATAAATAAGTAAATATTTATGTATCATCTGTAGGAACAGTCATTTTATATATATCGTCCCTGAAGAAAGTTATTTCGCTCACACCTTTTCCTTTTGGTTTATTTCCACGATACGCAGGTTTTTCTACGCATGAAAATCTTTGAAACAAATCTATTTCGTAGGTTAAACTAAAACTTCGTCCTTAAATTCCAAGTACTCAATAATAAAGAAAATGTGGAACTAAAGCTGTGAGTTGTTCTCTTTTATTACAATATTTGATAGGTTTTCTTCCGTCCTATTTGGTTTTTAATTTGTTATATTTTTCTTTTTCTTGGTCGGGGTGCAGGAACCACTGTATGCATCCACAGGTATTATTTCTTGTTGTTTTTTTTTTTTAAATTTCACGTAATATCACATATTTTTCAGATTTTTGTTATATAATGCGATTAAAAATAATAAAATAACACAGATAATATGACTTGTATCTTAATTATTTTGTTAAAGTTTGTTCTTGATATTCCTTGCTATTTTTCAGCGTCTATATTCAGTAAATGTTAGCATGAATACGCGTGGGCTGTGATACATTCTAGCGCATTAGACGCCGACTATTGATCGCGGAAAGAGGATTTAAACTTTGCTGGAAATGTTGTACTTTTCCTCTAATTTTCTGACCATGTCTGTCCACATGTTCCACATTTTTTTTGTGAAAAATCGTTTCCTGTCCATTATAGGAACAAAGAAAGTATTCTGGCTTTACAAAATTTACGCAACCCTCGAACAAACGAATGCCTATGGATGGTGCCTTACCACGCTTTGAATCTGGGACTACCGAAGTTCTGCTTTTGTCAACTGTAGTCGTCGGTAGCGGTGCCAAATTCTTCTGAACGGATGCTGAAGTATGAAATAACTGTTTAGGGAACACCTAATTGTATTAAACAAATACTTAAAACAGAAAATTAAAGACCTAGTCGTTTCACCAAACACATAAAACAATCGTACATTACAACGCAAATGATTAATAAATAAAAAGACAATGTTCTTAGTTTCTAAAAGAAATATAAACAATAACAATCAGCAAATTCCCTGTTATGACATCGTCGTGTAAATCCTAGAACTGACTGTTTAATGTAGGAAAATGCCATTGCTTTATTGATATCTTAAGTCGGTTATGCAAATATAAGCCATTTAACATCTTGAAGGAATGTATTTTAATATATTGAAAAGGGTTTTTGTTTTACCTGTCTTCAAAATAAATCAGTAAATCAAAGTTTTCTCCATACGAAAATAGGAAAAAGGAATAAAAAACTTCCCACTATATATTCATTCATTCCAATTGCTTTTTCTTAACATTGAATCTTGGCGGTACTCTCGTTCAATCACACTCTCGTGTGATCCTGAGAAAATCACGTCAAACTTGGCGTACAATTCTCACAGTTTTGAGAGTTAGGTAGGTAGAGACTATCTAAGGACGGGACTTTGCTTAACATTTCGAGTAAAATTTGTCACTCCAACACGGAAACTTTACTAAAATGTTGGTTGGTTTGATGATTACTCTTAATGGCACTTTAACACGTTATTGGCTACATCATGCCGAGTAAATAGGAGCTAAATGCCTCGCCCAAGGACACAGTGAGGCAACCGACCCATGTTTCCCTGGGCGGATATTGAACCTGGATTTCGAGTCTACCAACTGAAAATTAAAATGAACAGATTTAGTCTTTTGATTCATCTTAATAGTTTCAAATAGGACTTGGGGTGGAGTAAAGGTTTTTGAAAGAGGAGCCGGTGTGAAGTATAGGAAATGGTATAAAGAATTTTCCGGAATCATCGAAGACGTCATTTGTGACGGTCGCTGTTAGCTTAATTCGGCGCGTATATAACTGAACTTGGGTTTCAGTTTTTGATTATCAAAATAAGTTGAACTAAAATCTCAGTCACTGGGTATGTTTAATTTTTTTGATGCAATCTGCCACTTGGAAATTACTGCTGAAATTTAAGCTTGGATATGAAAATCTTGCTGAGCAATTTTCAAATTTACTCTCAATATTTTCATTTTGATTACTAAATCTTATACATATCCATCCGATGTAATTCTTGATAACATTCTTGAGTCTGGGTTCCGCCAGGCCTTTAATCGTAAGCAAATAATGTGCTTTATATATCCCCTGAATACCTATGAATTCTTTATAGCTTAGAGTAACGGTCCTTCAATATATCAAACTGTATTTATGAAAGTCAGTCAAACACTGTTCACGAAGTATACCTTCGTGGCAAAACTCTACCGTGACATCCCGTAGTAACAGTAAGTCATCTCTATCTCTCTCTCTCTCTCTCTCTCTCTCTCTCTCTCTCTCTCTCTCTCTCACACACACACACACACACACACACACACATGTATTCTACCTGGGCTGTGCTCTGTTTGTATTTCTTCCTCCAGAACTGTATCACGTTTCACAGAGTTTTCGTCTTTTGAACAATCGCTGTCAGTATGTTCTTTTCTTGGCAGGTAATAAGCGTCAGTCTGTGATGTTGTCTCGGAATCTAATATGGAAGATAAATAAAATACAACTTAGTTTTTTAGAAAATATAAAATAAGATTTAAGACTAAAATCAAGAAATGATAAATTATATAAATGAATGGTAAGGTTGCTAACTGGAACCCACCTTTGTAGTTGTATGCACACTTATATAAACACTGCACACTCTTTCTTTGGTTTACTCCACTGTCTCGGTATTCTATTTTCCAGCATTTTATCTCTCATGTATGTTGACTAATAACATATATTTTTTCGTTTCAGTAGAGGAAGAATAATTTTAATCAGAGTGTGTGTTTTATACTTTCGAGAAACTATTTTATGAAAAAGACCACATAGTCATGGTTATTATGTCTCTAATAATACGCATAAATTTACACAAATTGGTCGAGGGAGTTCACGCTCAGTACATATACATCTTTGCTGAAATCTGTTTCGGTGTTTTAATAGTTTATTCTAGTATCTACAACATTTGAAAAGGAATTCCTGCTGAAACAAAATCATTTCGCTATGAAAGTCACAAGATATTTACACGTGTGTTCATTTAATATGAAGTTTATAAAACGAGTAACTAAATAGTATTATAGTAGTGGGGTAGAAAGAACTGTTCCACTTAAAACATTTAAAATCAAAATTTAAAATCCCATGTCCCTACACGAGAACATTTCTGGACCATTCCTATTTAAAAGAAAAACATACTCCAAACTTATTGGAACACAGTGATGATTTTTTACTGCTGGAAAAAAGTGATATTTCAGAGACGAACCGTTTACAACTTTTAAAAAGAAAAAATTAAAATCCCTTTTCCCTACACGAGGATGTTCCAAAGGAATAGCTCTTGTTTCAAAGTTACAATAAGTACATTTCTGGACCACACATAAGTTTCAAAAGCAAAAATACCCCAAACTCATTGGACCATAGTTGTAATATCTTTATGACGGGCCGTAATGCGATTTCAGAGCTGGACCAATTTTTAAAACAAATGTTAAAATTCCGTATCCCTTCACGAGGATGTTGAGGAGAAACAAGAATATTTTTTCTGGCCCACGCATATTTCTATCAAGCAAAATACACTCTATTTTCTATACAACATTCTAATCTCTTTATTGTGAATATGCATGCCTCTACATTAACCAAAATGGAGTAGCTACTTTGCCTGCACTTAAATACCTTTATCTGATACGTTGCACAAATCATTGTATATCAACAGAAATGTTGACAAAATTGCAATTGTGTTAATTGGTATCAAAGCAACATTCTACACCAGTGGTTCCCAAACCCCGGGTCGCGAAGACCCTCGCAACCCTATACTGGTACTGCATTTTGGGTCGCAAAAGATGGTATTTAGGGTTGCGATCAAAAGAGTTTGGGGACCACTGTTCTACACCATCAAAACTGTTAAATAGGTTTATGCATATTCACGAGACACGAGAAAATCTGATTGCAGGCAGTCATGGGTGAAAAGAGAAAGTAGCGATGTTTACCAGTGGCTTGGGACGATGCCGTTCAGCAGGAAAAATTGCAATTTCAAATTCTGTATATCTACACACAGTTAAAGGTGTAACGGATTTTACTTCATCCATATGGTGTAAAAATACTTCCCATAACAACTGATTTTGGTTAATATTCTGGTAACGTTTTGTGGTTAAAGGTTTTGCGGACGCGTTAAAATTGTGCATGGTAAAAAAAAATGTATAGGAAATATGCACGGATGATCGAGCAGTTGCGCGAATCACTGTTATACATTCTTTGTATAACAGTTGAAAGAAATTTAAATGTCCTCATGATTGCCTCAACATATGTGATCTTGATTACATTTTATCCTGTTCAAAATTTCATACAATAGCGTGTAGTCTTTTACACTGTATTTCTGTTTCAGCTTTTTCTTTAGATCAAATTGGAATCAACTTAATATTTTGCAATGTTATCTCTTTTCATTTGTTCTATAATGTCATTTGTTACACTGATAGGACTTTGTGCTCACTGTAGTCGCCTTACCGTGTTTTTATATGTGTACAATTGTTTTGCTTACTGGTGATATTTTTGGACATACTTTCTTTCGCCTCTAGTTTTATCATTAGCACACATTCAGATACTGTGCATGTTTTAGCTCCTTCGTGCTTTATTGCGATGTTGTTTATTTCCCTTCACATCTGTCACATTATAGAGAATCATTATCTTTCAAAAACTCAAAGTATCCATGCTCCCTAACGTATTGTTATTTGTCCGTATCCGATGTCGATGGTGTCGTCTCCAGAAAGGACGTTGTTGTGCAACAAATCTTGTTCTATTGCACATCCAGTACACCTCGATGGTAGAGGCAACGAAAAGACAACGAGGCGTACCTTTGGTGCAGAGCTTAGATAATAGGAATCATATTATATCTGTCTAGATATGTTACGAGCAGATGTGAAAAGTCATATAAGTTCAGGCAAATTAGTCATTCCTCTTTGGTTCATCGAATATCGATGTCTTCATCATTGAATTATTCATAAAGAAATATTTCACTAATGTATGTTCATATGTGTGTTGAATGGATAGAGAGAAAAATATAATTATTGTTTATGTAGAAAGATATTTCACTATTTTTGCATGTGTGCCGGATGAAATTAAAAGAGCAAAGCAAACGAGAGTACTGTGTTTAATAGTCCTATGTGCGTGCTCTAGTAGGGCAATGTTGACTTGGGAGTATATTGACCACGGACCTCATTTACCTCGATCTTGGGTTAAGATATGCGGTCTTGAACTAAAGTTACTGTGAGAAACCGTTATTTACTTATCAGACTTACCACAACCGTGACCTATGATCTTTAGACTCCAAAATGTTTAGGTTTCTTTATAATCCTAATTGCAATCTATCCACAATGTTTGATCCAGGTCTGTGATGCAAGAGTAATGTTATTGTGTAGAGACCATTTTTCTTCAGTCAGTCAACGTGGTCTTGACCTTTGACATATAAATTGATGAGCCTCTTTCCTTTCCTAAGTGTAAGCTATCCACAAATCTGTGGTAACTGTGGATGGTGGACAACCTGAGCTATCTTGCGGAAACGAAATTGGTAACAGACAACATCATGACATAATACGCTCCGCCTTATGGAGGGCATATAATAAAATATATCAGTGTTTTTTTTGTGGAATGATAACAAAATGAGAAATAGCTATCAGAAGAATGACTGATCCTCCAGACCGACTGAATCTATTATAAATGTAAAATTCGTCCAGTGACCTTGACCTTGAACCTAGCAGCGCTAAAATCGATAGGCATCTGCCACATATGAGGTTCAAGAGCAAATAGACCACAGATAAAAAGCTAAAGTTATGTTGCCGAAACCACCTTGTATACGGACGGACGGACATACTCGACAGTGAATACAATAATTTACTCTTATATCGTTTTTATCAATTCAAGATTAGATTAAAAATTGTAATCTATTTGATAATTTATAACAACATTATATCCAACTTATGCTAATGCCTCAGACTTAAAATATATCTAAAACGAATTACTTATTACTTATTACTTATACAATGTGGTATAGGAAAAAACTACGAGTGGTCCAAAAATATTCCTGTTGCTTCTTTGAAACCAGAGTTTTTAATTCGGAACATCCTAGTGCAGGGATGCGGGATTAAATATTTTTATTTTAGAATTTGTAAGTATTCCAGCTCCGGGATATCATCACTATGGTCCAATGACTTTGAGATATTTTTGTTTTATATATATAAAAAAAAAAAGATAAACAAAATAGGCGTGGTGGGTAAATGTTCTCGTTGCACCTTTGCAGCAAGAGTTTCAAAATTGTTATGTGGTCCAGATCTCTACTCCCCACTGTTTACTAGTGTTATGTGTCACGAGTCATTTTTGGTGAGTGTCATACTGTATCATCCAACGCTTTTCTTAAGGTTTACGTCGAATTGAAATGAGTCGACGATTCTATTTATCATCCAACATTTTGGATTTTGCATGACTCTTTAATGTTGCTTGTGGTGCTGGCAAACGTTATGTACAGCACATCATACGACTTTTATCACCTAAATGTCATAGAAAAGATAGCGGTGAATCGTATGCGATAAGTAAAAATATGTTACCTAAATAAATAAATCTCTTCTTGCAGTACAGTGTCATGCTATCAGAAACGTTCCTGAAAAGAATGGGAAACGATTATTTATAACTCAGAACTCTCAATGCATCTTGCAATACTAAAGGAACTTTTCCTGTCTGTCTTGCACCTGTGTACGCCATTCCCCAAATTTTCCTTCTGCATCTGGATAATATTGTAACAGAATTATTTATTGATGATCAATTAGTGAATATGACATGATGTGCCTTTAAAATAAACAATAAGATGTTTTTCTATGTATGTATGTATGTATGTATGTATGTATGTATGTATGTATGTATGTATGTATGTATGTATGTATGTATGACTGAAATTATTTCCTCTTTATCAGAGATTACATGAAGTTTAGCAAATTCATGATAACGCATAATCTTGAAACACAAAAAAGAACCAAACTACAAAGTTAAAGAGTAATGCTGCGTCAAATAACGTATTTACAAAATGAAATATCTCATTAGTACAACTAGACAACTATGTCTCTTGAAATATCAGAACTGATATTGTATTGATTGGTATGGCACCGACTTTGCTTAAACATTTGTCTAAAGCTAATAATGATGCAATGAATGAAAGTACATGCGGTGTCTATTGTTAAATGATTAACTTTACCTTTTCAAGAATTATTTCTTTATGTTTGAGAATACATATTATATATATATCTATAACACGTACACAGACACAAGTTGGTGAGGGGAAAATAGCAAGCTTTCTATACGCCCTAAAGCAAAGTCCTCCTAAGGAGACAATAAAGAACATTGATTATATTTTATATAAGTGTCTTTATATATATATATATATATATATATATATATATATATATATATATATATATATATATATATATATATATATATATAAAGGGCACAAAGCTACAAAGAACGATTGTACAAACGAGGCAAGAACAAAACACACACACACAGAATCTACCTGATGTTTGGCTTGTAGACATATTTACAGACACGATACAATTGGAACAAAGAAATCTAATTGATGACGTTAATTGGGTTATCCAAACTTGTTCAATTTAAATTTGTATCAAGGATATAGTATTGTGTTGAACTGGCGATTACTTAAAATTGGTAATTTTTTTGGTTTAAAGTAGTATTACCTAGTTGTGTAGTGACTAATTAAAAAAATAGAAAAAAAAAACAATAAATTATATGCCTTATTTACATCCGAATTTTTTTTTTTTTACGGAAGATTGGAAGTTGAGATAATGGGTTTGAGGAAGGGAATTAATGACAGGAAAATGTGATTTTAGTAACTTCGAAATTTCTTGCTATCAATGTAAGGAAAATTGCCCTTTGGATTCTGTCTAATTTAAGCTGCTGGGTTTGAGCGTTTCGCAACTGGCGAAGCCAATAGATATCTTTGGATTTCCTTTTTTCTTTGCTCCATTATGAGTTATGGTCGATTTCAGTCAGGATTACATCATTGAAAGTGTGTCCGGACAAAGTTATATGTATATATATATATATATATATATATATATATATATATATATATATATCCTTTAAATAAATAATCTAATCTTTCAACTTTCAATCAGAGGATGACGAAGTAGGTCGAGTTTACTAGGAACAAATCGTGTGTAAGTTGTTACCCGATTGGTGTATCCGATCCGCTGTCCTCTCTTCTTCGTTTTCCTTGTGATACAGTGGAGGGACATATCACTAAACTGTCTATCACCCATTCAAATCTAGATGGTTTCCGCTTTTGTATGTAAATATGTTTGTCTTGGAGAACATCTTCACCTTATTGAAATGTATGCACAAAAAGGTTACAAACAACAAATCACATAACGTCCTATTTTGGAGTAACGTCCTTTTTGCATAGTTGATTTTTTATTACAGAAAACATAGTACTTTATTTAGTATCAGCAAATAATATCTTCCTACCAAACTATGTGAGTAGTGTCAATATAAATTATATGTGAAAAAAAAATTTAAAAAAAAATTTACGAGAGAAATATATTTCATCAGGTTCAACAAATCTGGTACCAAGGTAATCTAGGTGCATTAAAAATTAAGTTAACATTACTAATTTCGAGTGGCAGTCTCTGGTCTGTGATAACAGAAAAGATGAAAACATACGTGGCTAATACAACATTATTGATTTTTATACATATTTTCGTAGGCCATTGAGTTTTGAAAATGATTAAAACTTATATCTTAAATGTTGTCAAAGACAAAACGGACGAATTGGTATTCTGTGACTTCACAATGTTTTGATAACATATTTTCAGATATTAAATAGTTTCTTCATTGTATAGCCTCACGAATTCCTTATGTCGTGGGAGTATACCAATATAAGCTAAATTTGGACCCCCCTCTCTCTCCTTCTTCAAGTAATCATCATTTGTGTGTCTTCCTTCAAAGTAAGTTGATCAAATGCGTATTGGATGCGCAGTACAAAAAAAAAAAAAAAAAAAAAAAAATAAAGAAAGAAAGAAATGCATGCGCACATTTTTCTTGTAAACGTTCTTCCTCTAAAATCAACCGTTGTGAATATTACAAAACACACACACACGACGTAGCAGGTTTATCGGGCTATACAGTCGGATCCGAGGCTTGTACGCATTGAAAAGAAAATACATACCGGTATCACGTGTTTTAGGGAGGAGTGTATACTGAGGCGGAGCTTTCCTGGAAGTGTCCAGTATCTTAAGATCTGTCAATACTTCTTCATCCTATATATGACAAAGAAAATTGGATGAAAATATCTAACTACTGCATTCATATCCGTGTGACAGAAAAGTTTCAGATACAATACAATCAACTATGAGCCCGTGTAAAAGGAGCGATTTGCTCAATATTGACGGTGGTCACAGAAATCAACGCTCCGCAAAAAGATCGTTGTTTTGCGTCACCATCGTCCGCTTCCTATATTGGACAGGCATACATATGTGATTGTTCAGCAGTCATTCAGGGAGTCGACTGCAATCATTGTTTTACAGCAGGATTTGCCATTTTTTAAAAGGTTTTTCAACGCCTCGTGTAATTTTAGAAGATAATGAAACTCCACCAACTTAAAGACTCTTCTCGAATGTGAAGAAATGGTGACAAGACCCATTTTGGCTCCAACTGTCGTTCTTAACCTCCGACTTAACGCTGAGAAACCTTGTCTCTGCTGCACTAATATTGAAATAGTCCTACTTTTCCTAAACTTGATGGGTTTCTTTTTAACAAAACAAACACAAATAAAAATCACACAACTTCAAAACAGAAGTGAAAACTCACCAGTTCTTCTAATCCGTAGGCTATACAGATAAAGCGTTTTTTTATTGGACGACCTTTGGGACCGCTCCTGATTTCAAACCCAGTTTCATTCTCTACAGTGTCATTCAAATTCTGTTTTGTGGGTACCTGGTGAGATAATACAGAAATACTGTACACATGCATCTATCTCCCTATCTGTTTTTCTTTCTACTGAATATTTTATCTATCTACATATGTATGTATGTATGTGTCCAAAATACTTTGCATAACCAATGTGAAACTAGCCATATCACTGGTCCTTCTATCAAAGGCAACTATGAAAGTTACAAACAAGGACAACAATGAAAATAAAAACCAAGTTAATATTTTAAAACTCTATATGATTATATCCTTTTAAACTATGTAAAGAAGCCAACACATGAAGTTATAATGAAACATAGTTCCGCAGAAGGCTATGTCTCGCCTGCTTCGCTGAGGCAAATTCCATATACTGAATAAAGACTCTTGGGCATGAAAAGTAGGCCACTGAAACCTATTTTGCCTGTAACTAGCAGTACCCTCCACGATAAATAAATCCACAAAGTTTCGTGACTGTATATGCAAAAGTATCAAAAATTGAACTAAATGCTAACATTAAAATGTTAATGCATACACCACAAATGACAACGTGGTCGGAAAGGTGATACCTATGTCTTGCCTATGATTCGCAGGCGAGACAAAAAGGAAACAGTATGATAATAATGTGTATAATACTTTCGGTGTTACATTTGTATGGTTCAAACTGACTGCAAATTGCACGCATTCTAAATTCAAAGTCATTTGCATGGTTCACACTGGCTATGCAAATTGCACGCATTCTAAATCCAAAGTCATTTACATGGCATTGTTCACACTGACTATGAAAATTGCACGCCTTCTATATTCAAAGTCATTTGCATGGTTCACACTGACCATGCAAATTGCACGCATTCTAAATTCAAAGTCATCTGTATGGTTCGAACTGACTATGCAAATTGCACGCATTCCAAATTCAAAGTCATTTGCATGATTCGAACTGACTATGCAAATTGCACGCATTCTAAATTCAAAGTCATTTGTATGGTTCAAGCTGACAATGCAAATTGCCCGCATTCTAAATTCAAAGTCATTTGCATGGTTCAAGCTGACTATGCAGATTTCACGCATTCGAAATTCAAAGTCATTTGCATGGTTCAAACTGACTATGCCAATTGCACGCATTCTTAATTCAAAGTCATTTGCATGGTTCAAACTGACTATGCAAATTGCACGCATTCCAAATTCAAAGTCATTTGCATGGTTCAAACTGACTATGCAAATTGCACGCATTCTTAATTCAAAGTCATTTGCATGGTTCAAACTGACTATGCAAATTGCACGCATTCTTAATTCAAAGTCATTTGCATGGTTCAAGCTGACTATGCAAATTGCACGCATTCTAAATTCAAAATCATTTGCATGGTTCAAACTGACTATGCAAATTGCACGCATTCTAAATTCAAAGTATTGGAAGGAGTTGACCATCTAAAGAGATGAATAATTTCTGTTCGTCGACATTAAAATAATACTGAACTAATGTCACTTTTCATGCAAAAATTCACTTGTACACAATTTTTCAATTAACTCATCAAAAATGTTTCTTACGTTAGTTTCTACTATGCCAAAAAGATTATACCTGTTCCGGTTTGTTGTGCAATACATTAAAAAAATTAGGAAATAAAAAAAAAAAATATACGTAGCATAAAATGTTCAAAGGTCTTTTTAATGCATCTGACTGGCCCAGCTTAGTAAGATATTTCGCCTGTTTTCCAGCCCATTCTACACGTTCAAGAACAAACAGTGGCACACGACATTTTTTCTTCAAGAGAAAAAAAAAATACTTTCTGAAAGCATCACTATCAATTAACTCTCATCTAATACACAACCAATCCGGATTTTTATGACAGAAATCAAGGCATATAGAAATTAATAACCTGTATGATAATATTCTTTCCCGATATATAATTTCACTATATTATCAGGCATCCTCATGTAGTATCCACGGATAGCATTTTCTGCTCTGTTTGGTGTATATTTGTACCCACCTATATTAATTTCTGTATGTCTTGATTTCTGTCATAGGAATCTAGAGTGACTGTGTATTAGGTGGGAGTTAAATGCTGGATCGTGATGCGGGTGTGTCTGCTACGCACGAATGCTTACACCAGCGACTATATTCCATCCCTTTTTGGAGATGTGCTAATGGTTGAAGAGGTATAGGGGTGGGTGCGTGCAGGCAAGGCGATTGTTGCCGTAACCCGCAGGCCAGGGTTCGAATCTCAGTAGGGAACGAATTAAAAATTCTCTAACCTGTATGATAATATTCTTTCCCAATATATAATTTCACACAAAATTATTACGCATCCTCATGCAGGATCCATGGATATTACCTTCCGCTCTGTCTGGTGTATATCTGTACCTATCTACTTGTATTTGGTCTTAAATTCATTATTTCCATAAACTTTTTTAAAATAAATATAGAATTGAACTGAAATTCCTTAATATCTACTGTACGCTTTATTTGAAGCTAATATTTGTTATTCAACAAGGTAAAATGGATACAATATTCGCAAAATTACGGATTGCAGCAACTTAATAATAATGCAAATAATTATGTAAATTAAAAACAAAAATAGTCATTATTTGGCGTTTTGCAAAAGTATGTTATTGATAATCTATTAATAAGAAAAAAAAAATAACATTTTTGTTATTTAGTTTTTACAAATTATTCTGATCGCCCACTGAATGCCAACTATAATGTTTAGTCATCATATCGTAGCGGGAGAAACAATGGTACTATGCGAAGCCATGTTTGGACAAGTCCACCAACAATGGATGTTACGATTTACCTGGCGCGATTTTCCGTATGCTTACATACGTTCTATGAAGTTGCTCTGACGTAAACGCTGCCTATCGGAACCACGCGCTCGAAATCCACTAGCTAACCACCATGTTGGTACAGAAATAATTTGTCTTGGTTTCGTGATGACCCAGTCGGTCGAGTGTGCAGGTTTTTAAAAAACTAATACGACATAAAATGAATATCAAAAATAATCTATGAACCAAAATGTAAGATTTTAGGGTCAATTTTTTAGTCCGAGAGCTACAGCAGTTTTTTTTTTCAAAGCTGATTGTAACTTGAAGACTAATACTTTAGCATGTACACATTTACACTCTATGCACATGTTAGTACCTTCTACAGACAAGAAAAATCGCTTGCATTGTCGCGAAACAATCATGGCGAGCTTTTGCGAAAATAAACAGGTTTTACTTGCTTTCTTAGAATGATCAAATACATGTCTGATAGAAAAGTACAACTATTATGGTATTTATCATAATCATTATTTCCTAAGTAGGCTATAATGGTATTTTCAAAACCTCTGTCCGTATATCTGTCCGCATGTTTGTAGATATGTTTGACGCTTCGTACATCAATCATGCTTTATTCTTTTGTATCCTCTGGCGGTATTACATAAAACATGGTAAATATACTTTAGAGGAAAATTTTGCTTTGGCTTCACATCACATATCCCAATTCATTCATGGTAGGGAGGGGTGGCTGTTGGATAACCGATAATATTTTTTTTTCTACTAAACCACCAATTTTGTTTTGCACGAAAAGATGATGTTGATAAAAGTTGCATCAGCATTCGAAATGTAACTGGAAAGAAATGACGCGCCGTCGAAATGTTTGACCTTTTACAAAATTGTCAAAGAAAACTTCCTTAGTGAAAAATGTAATGGATCACACACCAGGAGCATACAGTTCTCATTAAAACATTCGGTCATGGTAGATATTGTATTGTTATTTATGTACGTAAAATAGCCCCCTTTGATCCCCCTGGTTCAGACTGCTGCTTTTAAGTGTCCCTAGTCGGACAATCCTGTTCCGCCAAAGAACTTCATTCCAATTTTGGGTCATCTAGTCAGATCCGTAAAGATTCATTCTTTTCTTAAGTTTTTGTGTCTCTCCAACATACTGTATGACAAATACCCTGTACGTGATGAGATAATCACATTTTATATTTTGCATGTTACAGCACGGCAATGGAGATTCCGCTTTTTGCTTGTAACTGTGCAATGTACCGGTTTTCATTATGTACTGGCATATTTTTAGCACCTTTTGTTCCCACGGGGTTTGGGTGTGCCATTAAGTGTTTCATTTATGGGCAGCTTTAGTTTTACTTTGTCAAAAAAATGTCTCTTAAAGTTTTCGGTCTGCAAAGGGCTAAGACCGGTTCGTTAGAGAAGTTCGAATAGATATTTTTGCACTATTCAGTGATGAGTCAGTGTCTTTGAATGATGCGACGTACTTTAGGGTAATCTGGATGAAGGATACACGTTCAACATTGTCTATTTCTTTGTATCTCAGGAGGTCAGCGCTGTTTTCTTGTCTAAAGTATCTTTTTCAAAGCCTCGCTTTGTTAGACACAGAGACAGTTCTTTTGTACTTTATTAACACGTCTCGTTGTCTGGGCATCTCCCGCGAATTTTCAGTGATTCGCTGTACGGAATGTATGGATACAATGTTTCGGCTGTTCGGCTGGATGACAGAAGGTATTGGTGTCTTTCTGAAGGTTATGAATAGAAGTGTCTGTGCGGAGTTTGGTCTCAACAATTTTTATTTTTATTTCCAAATTCACTTAGGTAGTGTTGGAGATTTAGTCCGTCAACTTGACTGAGTGATGGACATTGTTATTAATTCATCCAATTTTTATTTTATGTTGCCATTTCATTTTAATATCAATGAATCGTACCATTAATAGAAGATGTACCTAGTAGAAAACAGAAGTTGGCCCTCGGGTTTACCATTCAATATATCAGCATATAACGAAGCCAACTTAGTCCCCATATCCGTCTTATTGATTACGAGATAGTTCTATCCCTTGAACTCAGATGTGTTGAGTTTCAGAACCAGCTCCGGAAGTTTTACCTACAAGTGTGTGGGTGACTTCTTGACAATTCTTGTTACCCAGGATTCTTTGAAATGCTGTATTCCCATATTATGTGGGGTAATGGTAAATAGTGACGTCAATTCCAGCGAAACAAGTATCGTTTCCGGAAGAAAGGGTTCGCTGGTTTTAAATTGAACAAGATAATCTATTGTGTCCTGAAGGATATAATCTAATGATTGGACATGGTGTCTCATACTGTGGTCTAAGTACTTGAACTTTTTTTTTTCCCTACTGAATGCTAATAAAAGTTCCAACGAAGGTTATATATTTGATCGAACCTCTCTATACTACCCTCTGCTAACGCGGGCAAGACATGAATCATAGCATGTCAGGGTATACAGTTTAACACAGCCATTGAAGCAGACGTTTTATGTCATAAAAATAATACAAAATATTAACACTGTTTAATGCGATGAGGGTAACGAAAATAATACCTATATCTTACCTATGCATCATTTAACCTAGAAGTGAGGGATGAGTAAATTCATATAGGCCGTGCATATCAATATAGATCTCTTTCTTCTATGTGCATATATAGGTCTATAACTAATCAATTTGGGTTTGTAACCTGAAAGTTGCAACCTGATGTCAGGGAAAATATAAGCGGATTACACATGTAATTTGACCTGTATATGATTACATAAAAGATAACACCGTGTTATCCACGTCGTTATCGCATTTACCGCAACTACATGTGTATTAATATATTGGCTGGTTGTTTTTTTAACGACACTTTTAACGCATTATTGACTATATCATGTCGAGGAAACGGGTCCTAAATATCCTTCCAAAGGACACACCGAGACAGCCTACCTGGACTGGCCTTTGCGGTTACTGAACCTGCGACCATTGGAATAAGAGCCCAATGCTCTACCACCTGTGATGGCGCGGTAACTGAAATTAAGTTAGAACATGATCTGGTATCGTTTTGGGACGACACATCTGTATCCCAAATATTAGTATTATGTTATCCCCCTGGGATATGACCATTAACATTATCTTCGAAAGTAAAGCAACTTTTAAGATATATATATATATATATATATATATATATATATATATATATATATATATATATATATATATATATATAGATATATATATATATATATGCACACTCAATATACCACGATATATCCTTTGGGGCAATCTGCTTTTTCAGCTACCACTACTACATCAGTTATCACTCTCCTGGCAATCACTGCATCCATTTCAAAGCAGCATTCCTAATTCGGCCATAACATTTCTTTAAAAAGTGTCAGTTGGAACTCGGCCTTGATTAAACCCTTCCTTATCACAGCTAGCTAACACGGTACTGCATTTATCTGAAAAATCAAATACATCGTGAGTATGAAACAATCTTTAAAAAAAATCTATCTGTCCGATAGTTTATTTGACAGTCAGATTTTCAGTCCTCTCTGGGTCGATTTCCGCATGTATTTTTCAGGCAAACATACCGTATATGCTCACGTTTAATCCGACACCAACTGCAAACTGCACAGACCCAGATCTGCCGTAGCATAATGCGCCGGCAGATCTGGGTCTATGCAGTTCGTTAGGACCAACCAGCAGAACAAACAACATAGACCCTGATCTGCAGGCGCATTATGCTTATGCGACGACAGATCAGGGTTTATGTTGTTTGCATTTGGACCCTACTTATACGCGAGTATATACGGTACCAACTCTTTCGTTAAGAGCATGCCTGCAAGAACCTTAATAACTCGTACATTGTGTGTGCGCATATGGATGCATGTGTACAGTCCTCAAAAATTCCTCAAGGTAGGTAGGTAGCTAGTAAAATTTAACGTCTTCAACTTTGTGGGTTCCAGTTGGATGAACGGTCAAGGTGCACAGTGCATGTGCCGTGGTGTTTATCCTACTTTAGTACAGAACTTGAAGGTGATCTGTTAAAGATTATTCTTCATAACAATTGCAAAATGTGTATAGTGGGACACGAATCAAAACAAATAATTATTGATAATGTAAAATTCTTGCTTGTAGGACTGCAACCCCTACGCTCGCACCCCTTCCAACCCCTTCACTAAATTCCCATTAATGTGCGAGTAAGAAAGAAAATAAAGAAAGAAAGAAAGGGACCGCAATTGGCAGCACATTGTTCGGAAAATTTATCAACTGTAAGTTCTTCCTGGTAAACAGGCGTCTGGATACGTAGGGACCATTCGAAGTCTAAAAAAAAACCAGACCTTCTTTCACTGGGAAAACAAAGAAAATTAAATTCGTTGTTGTGCTTATTTATATTCTATAATTAAAGGAAATACCCTAATCTACATTGGAAATAAACAAAATAGTTCGGCCCGCTAAAAAAAAAAAAAAAAAAAATTTAAAAGACAATCCTCACTCTCCACCTTTGTCAGTTGACATGAACTAGGCTCGGTGTGGTACATTCCAAAAGATTTAAAAAAATAAATAAACATGGTTTCATTTAAATATATAGAAATGAATTCAAAAGGCAGTAGTTTCGATTTGAAAAGTGAGAGCAAATAATCAGCAATACACATACACAGGATATCTTTGACATAAACACGTCATTATGAAATGGGTCATGTGAAGCAGACACTTTGAGAGATAAAATGGACGCTGTACTCAGACAATTTGGAAAAGAGACACAACTTACCGTTCTATTTAACTTGCTTTGGCGGTTGTGCACTCAGATGAGTTTCTTCCAAATCGGATACAAAAGCTCAAGAAAAACTTCATATTTCCTACCTTATGCAGATACAGGTGCATAACGGGAAAACCCAAACCATACAACTTCCGTATATGCACATATTGACTAGTAAATGCACAGACGACTTGGGGCACAGTTAGGGGCAATTATTCGAGAACTAATTTTGATCGCGAATTAAGTTTCATCCTTTATTTCTAATAGTCTGTCCATAACGCAAACATTACAAATTTATACTTGATAAATCTGCTCACAGGAGGTCGGGAAATTATGGTTGGAAAAAAGCCAAAGTAAAATTCTGAGTCATTCATATCGAAGGATGTGTAAGCATAAGAAAGAAAGAAAGCTAGAATAACATGAACAAAGCATAACTGTCGCCGACGATCGAACTCATAATCCTTGCCTAACAATAAATGATTCAGCCCTGAGCAGTGGTGTACTGGCCATTGGGCATACCGGGACAAATCCCGGTGGGCCGCCGCAAAAAAATCCGTTTTTACCGATGTTTTACTGGTGTGAGCAAAACCCCGGGCCTGTCCCGGCAGACCGCCGCATCGGTGGGCCGGCGGGCCGTCAAAAAAATCCGTTTTTACCGGTATTTTACTGGTGTGAGCAAAACCATGGGCCTGTCCCGGCAGATAAAAGTCCAGGGCCGAGTTGCTTACCCAGTACACTCCTGGCCCTGAGAGAGACTAGTTAGTAATTGGCTTATTATACATTGACCTCTATATGTGTGTGTGTGTGTGTGAGAGAGAGAGAGAGAGAGAGAGAGAGAGAGAGAGAATATAGTAATGTAATATGTGTAGAGCAAAGTGTCGCAAATTCCAAGCACATATCAAAAATTCATTTAAAGTTATTCATTTTAAAGCCGATGGAAATAGATAGAAACATGGAAATGTTTAAATAATTACAAATAGAATAAGATATTCCACTAATAGCTGTTCTCACTCATACCCAAATACCCATGCCTGTCTCTAAAAAAAGTGTATGCTCATTACCAGTTGAATACAAACACTAATCATTGGTTAATAACTCTCCCAATTTATATCGACAGATAATCCTAATAGGCCCCATTTAAGTCACATGTGATTACCAGCGCGATAAAGATTGTCGTTACAAACAAACAACCTGGTCGATAATGCCATTGCGTCATATCTATATCAAGCTCCAGGTTGAAAATAGATTTCTCTGGTCTAAATAGGCACCTCTAGTCTAAAATAGAAGAAAGCGAGGGGTAAGTCTATATAAATACCTACCTATCTCCCCACCTACCTACCGTACCAACATACGTGCATATGTACAGTGCGCACGTACATACATGTATAGATCACCTCAGCCTTGTCAAGCAAGCAAGCAAGCGATCGTGTATCAAACTTTTGCAGAACGACAGCCACCGTTGAAGACTCGCGGAGGTTAAAGCTATATTCAGATGCATCTTGTGACAGTTAAACGCGAGTCCATGAAATAATCAAGTGATAAAGCTTAAAAAAAAAAAATATTTCGCGCTTGATTTGGAGCAGTAACATATCCCTCCATTTTTCTGATACAAATTATTCCTTAAATCTAAACATGAAACATATCCCATCAGAACGCCAATGGATGGTGAGGTCAAAGTTTATATGAAAGAGTCACAGAAAGTTGTTAGTTATCATTCAGATCACACGTCATTTTTTCAAAACAAATGGACGTGGTAGACTTCTCTGCATAATCTACAACCTGGACATCTGTCTTTGATTTAATAGTACCGTCTCAGAGTCGGTTAATAATGATAAAACAAATTAGAGCCGAAACTGAAATTACAGTGTGATAGAATGCATTCAGTCTTAAATAAAAAAAAAAAAAAGGAAAAAAAGGTACATCAAAGTGTTTTGACCCAGGTGCAGACTTCATAACGGTATAGGCATATTCAGGGGGTCAATCAGGTTTGCCGAAAGGTATTATTATTATTATTATTATTGTTGCCAAAGTTATTGATGTGGGGACGGGATTTTTTTTTTAACATATTTACATGTTTAGTAAATAATTCAAGAAAAAGATTCCGCGTGAAGACCCAACACAACCACACAGCCTCTACAAAACATATTTACTTTTTATTCGAATGTGGGCAGAAAATAAATCTTTAAAAGAAATCAATACGGAAATGGCAGAAAAGCCCCAAAAATATATGCACCTATCATTTTCAAAGTATTATCCAGAAGTCCATCCCTCAGGTTTTAATAGCTTAAATAATTAGAGAGATCTTGGAGAGAGAGAGAGAGAGAGAGAGAGAGAGAGAGAGAGAGAGAGAGAGAGAGAGAGAGAGAGAGAGAGAGAGAATAAACAAAGAAAAGAAACATTTGTACTGGTTGTGGGATTTCGATTCAAGCGGTAAGATGAACATCAGTAACTTGGGTCAGGAAAGAAAAAAGATCCCACTTTTTTATCTTAGTCCGTATATCCGCAGCTATGAAAGGCATTATTATTATTATTATTATTATTGTTATTATTATTATTATTATTGTTATTATTGTTATTATTATTATTATTGTTATTATTATTATTATTATTGTTATTGCCAGTTATTTATGTGGGGACGGGAAATTTTTTTTTTTTATACATATTTACTCATTTAGTAAATAATTCAAGAACAAGATTCCGCGTGAAGACCCAACACAACCACACAGCCTCTGCAAAACATATTTACTTTTAGTTCGAATGTGGGCAGAAAATAAATCTTTAAAAGAGATCAATACGGAAATAGGCAGAAAAGCTCCAAAAATATATGTACCTATCATTTTTGAAAGTATTTTCCAGTACTTCATCCCTCAGGTTTCAATAGCTTCAATAATTAGAGAGGTCTTCGAGAGAGAGAGAGAGAGAGAGAGAGAGAGAGAGAGAGAGAGAGAGAGAGAGAATAAAAAAAGAAAAGAAACATGTGTACTGGTTGTGGGATTTCGATTGAAACGGTAAGTTGAAAAATGTAATTTGCGTCAGGAAAGAAAAAAGATCCCACTTTTTTTTTCTTAGTCCGTATATCCGCAGCTATGAAGAAACATTCGTATGATGATGTGCAAAAATACGTGCATGTGGTCAGCGTACATGTGGTGGATGGGGGGGGGGGGGAGGGATAAAGGAAGATCATGTGTTTCTATTACATTGATTGCACTTCTTACGATATACAAACCCTTTCATTGCCTGAGATGTTGGAGTAATGTGCTCTTTGTTCATGGGAGACAACTTTCTTAGCATTTGTACGAGCTCGGTATCAAACCCTGGATCTTATATGTGCAAAGCGAGAGCGTTACCGTTGCAATATCCAGGCCCTAACACACGTGTGTATGTGTGTGATTTTCTCTTCTCTATGAAAAGGCATGTTAGCATCAAATTACATAGGAAAATGTATTGTCAAAAATGGTGCCTTTGGTGCATTGAAGAGTGGATTGTGTTACATATCAGTGTGTTGTTTGAATAGGCCTAGGTGCAATGACTTTTGAAAATTACTGAAACGGATCGACGGATTTTATGATATCAGGGTGATTGAGAACGGATTTCAAGTTCATACCTAAAGTGTAGAAGCAACGTAACAGACATTGGAAGTAAACGAGGGTAAGTCAGCGCGTGTCAGTGGGTAAGTGTATGTGTTCGTGTGTATGTACGTATCGTGTATGTATGCATAAAAGAGATGTAGAAAAGAAAGACTATTTCTTTGTATCATATCAAACATGATATTGCATTGATAATTTAAAGGATTACATATCGAAGCTAGTCCACCCCCACCCACCCCTTCCATCTAATAAGCATGAAACAACAGGAACCGTAACGTTACTTAGAGTAAGTTTTCTTTACAGTTTGATGGTTAAAATTATGCCCTGGAAACGCTTAAATTGCAGGTGCTTCTAACGGTTTTTCCCCCTGAGGCCACGCCAGGCCTTCCGTACCACAGTCTCATTGTCTACTTTTTTACGCTCCCCCCAAATGATATTTCTGGATCCGTTCCTGTAAAAGCGTTTAAATTTTATTTTATACTAAAAATAAAAAAAAAATCAATATCGACAACAAAATCTTAAATAAAAAAACATAGCAAACGTAATAGCCAATAGTCTTTTACACTTGTTTACGACAGACAAGCAGACCAATGTTACAAAGGATGATGTTTGAATCATATTTTATAATTTTACGGTCCAATATTTCATCAATTGACAGTGTAATCAAAGTTGCTGTTTCTTGGAATAAACCAACAAAGTTCATAACCTAAATTTTTAATTTTGTTAATTTTTATTTTGTATTAAAGGTAGTAATCATATTAACAAATATATAATTACAACATAACTGAAGAAGTATTTCTTTATGTTTCTATACATTGGCGAAGTTGGACATCCCATCATTTTACGCTGCTTACCATGTTCGTTTTTTTTTTCCTCTGGAAATGTCCTGATAGGTCGACCCGAACTTGTGTGAAAATGTATTAAGTTGGTGCATGTGTGCATTTGTGTGGAAATTTGTTAGGTAAAATTACTTTCTTTTTAAAGTACATTTTTAGAAAAGTTCTTTTCACAGTACTTTCTACCTTGCTTGTGAAGACGCCTCATATCTACCGTCTTACAAATCCAATTATAGATTGTCAAACTGAGACCGTAAACCCATGTTCCTTCTTTGCACACATTTAAGGTAATATAAATCCATTATATATTGTCAAATTGAGACCGTAATGAAATAAATCACTCAGGGGTATACAGAGGTAAATAACCTGCATTACACAGTAATAAAAGTCTCACACTTATATAAGGCTTAGAAAAGTTTCAAATAGAAAAATAAAATAGAATATAATAACAAATTAAAAACAATACATACATATAATTTACAGGTAGCAAAAAGACATACTTTGTATAAATCTAACACCAGCTTCGACTCTTGCACAAATAAAAAAGAAACAATCACAGCTGGCCTAAACTTTTTTTTTTCTATCAATTTTAGTTCCATTGCTTTGAAACATTTTCTTAACTGGCAATGTGGTGTTTTTCGGTATTTTCTCCAGCTCTTGCACTGTTCATAAAAGTCTCCTGGCTTGGATTCCACCAACAGTACTTAAAACTTAAGCCAATATCCAGTGATGCGATTGGCTAAAATTTCAAGTTTGACTTAAAAGTGACCAATCAAATGTCTTAATTTTATTAATTATGATGGTGAAATAGGGGTCTAGTACTATTATGTTTAAGATGTTCGTTAGGTACTTTTCTTTGTCAATCAGTACAATAGCTGACCTTCTATGCTCTTTTTTTGTGGTCGATCTTGATGTAGAGGTCCACAAGACTTGGAGCTTGTCATCTTAACCTCTTTCTCTGCTACCAGATTAACTTCATGGCATTGCATTGTATTCCAAACTTCTAAGGCAGTCTCCAGTGTATCGCTACCGGTGCTAGTTGGTCAAGCCATTTTGGGCATTCACAATGGGCTAGCTTGCTGTAATCACTAATCATCCTGTTCTTAGTTTTGTGAATGCGACCACATTCTCACTTAGCACAGAGTTTCGGCTTTAAGACAGAATCCGCGCTTAACTTTGTGAGAACGGGTTTTCAATACGGGTCCAGGTGATTAATTGAATATTCCATCCTGTCTATATAAAAACTGTCTTTATATCGTCTTTTGTCTCCACTCTTCTTGTATAACTTCGCTCGCTGTTTTGTTGTAATTGTGAAATAAGAATTCAGGTTTATCATCTTATTTGTATTTGAACATACATGCTAAAATCCTACTATACAGAGAGATCTTATGATTTTTTATTTTTTTGTTGTTTAGAGTATGAGTTTAACCGGATGTTTACTTATTATTATTATTATTATTATTATTGCTGTTGTTGTTGTTATTATTATTCCAGTGCTTTTCAAAATAAAGGCGGGGATTATATAATGCTGCCTGTTCATTCCATCGCTTTTCAAAATAAAGGCGGGAATTATGTAATACTGCCTGAACGCGCGTGCGTAATTTCGCGGAACTTCTAAATCGCTTAAACCTGAGGATATGGCGATGAAGAGCGATGTGTAGATGTGTGCAGCAGTTTTAGAATTTTGATCCATCCCCAGGGGGCAGAACTTGTGGGGGAGGATACTATTGTAAGGGGTGAACTAGACATAACTTAGAAAGGCGTGGGAATATGCAGCAGTAATTCAGAATTATTATTATTGTTATTATTATTATTATTATTATTATTATTATTATTATTATTATTATTATTATTATTATTATTATTCATGTAGGTATTACCTATGCAAGGGATGAAGCCGTTCCACTATGGATACACAAGGCACTCAGTAAAACATACATGCGTGTTACGTGCAAAAAAAGACGAAACCAAAAGAGGTTTGTAATAATCAATTAAATTAATAATGAATAACTCTGCCTGATGCGATTTTTAATGCATCTCCTTTTCTTCTTCCACCTCCACACTATTGCTACTACTACTACTAATACCACTGTAACATAGCCGCTGCTGATTTTATTATATATATGTTTCCACGCAAAGCTTCCACAAGAATGAAAACCGCAATTAATCTTAACTAAGATTAGTACTTAGTCGTTTTAACAGTCTGACTTGCATTAAATATTCAGAGCGAAACTCGCATAATTTGATCTGATATACCCATACAACGGTAAAATGATTAGAATCTAAAGAAAATTCTTCCCTCTCAGATGTCAGCGAATTATAGAATTAAAACCCTGCAATTGCATACCGCTAAATTGGTGTTTCACGCTCGCTTTCATTTAAATTATCCAATACAAATGCTAGATAATCTTTACTTTAAGCGACTTTCGTTTCCTAATGCATACACCCAGCAGCACCTGCGGCCACGTTTTACAGTGCCATTTTTGCGTGAAGTGAGAGCGACCATTACCGAGTGGTTTGGAAGGTATATCTTAGAAACCCGAAGTTACTGAATCCGCTAGTTGGCAACGTGTTTTTCACCTACGCCTCGTAAAAGAAAGGAGTTTCAATCCATTGACGTTGACAACAACCAGAACTACACTTGGTAGACAGCCTTAGCATGACGTCATTCGTGACGTCATTATGTAGTATTCATTGTGTATTATTATATACCCAGCTCGTGACTTCCTATGTAAGTACTTTGCGTGGGATGATAAAATATGCACATCTCGTCTTCACTGGGTTTGCCTAGTTGTCTGTATCCGTATACAGAATAGTGCGATGATTCAGTAAATTTTCCACTTATTGGATGTCGTCAAACATTTATTAGGTGCTGTCAAGCTCACAAAACCCAATACGTTTGTTACTACGTAATCTAACGTGCTCAATGTAGTTAAGGAACTAGAGTTTGGTCCTGATGGATTCTGAATCGTACCCAGTACTAAATCTCAGAACTAACTGCATGCCACATCTCAAATGCAGATAACTGTAACAGGATGAAGCCGGGTTGGGATTAGATTTAGCGAAGACACCGAAAGTCATTTCGTTAATGAGATGTTTATTTATAATGTAATTGAACGATGAATGAATCTGACACTACACTCGTACCCATAAAGTTCAACAATGGATTTAACAGAATGATGCGCGCCGAGTTCAACAACTAATATAAGGAAATGATATAGCTCCTAACATGGAATTAATCAGAACATGTAACTTCAACGTGAAAATCAAACAAGAATCAACGTATTGAACTTATAAACAAATATGATTGATATATGGATATATCACCATGGACGACCAATGTATAGACTTTGTACACAAATAAGTATAATGTACGTTTCCATCACCAAGAGTGATGAAAGTATAGGATTTACACTCAGATACAACCAATGTATAATTCAACACCAAGGGTGACCAAAGTATATTATTTATACACAAACATGAATAATGTATACTTTATACACAAGTTGGATGCATGTATTATGAATTATCACTCACTTAGCGATATTGAATTATTAATTTATGCTTATATAGCAATAGTGAAATATATCAATTCAAAAATGGAATATATATATATATATATATATATATATATATATATATATATATATATATATATATATATATATATATATATATATATATATATATATATATATCGTGGCGCCCAGTTGACGATCACAATGTATTTCCGGTTCCACAGCTCTATCAATGGTCAAGGAGCCACCACGCATGGCCCGTCCCTCCCAGTCTGTTGAAGGATCCCTCGAGAGCCTTCTCATTCATCACAGACCCGCTGGTCGCGAAGCTTGGTTCCTCACTGCGAGAACACCAGTACTCTCTTCAGAGCCAACGTCACCAGACAGCAGCATACAGGTTATAAGGAACTCCACAGAGTTCTACGACTATCCATCACCAAACCAAAACAGCTCTACAGCTGACGATTGCTCCCGTAAAGTGGTTAGCTTCCTGACAAGACTCGTTGTAATGTGAATATACATAGAGAATTTACTCTATAAGTTCCCTGGCTGTGGTGAAAATGCGCAGCCAGAGAACTCGAGGTAATTGGGGTTTTCACTGCAGGCAATTTGTACGTGCATCATAGGATGAATCGAATTCAGTGTTTTGAAATAACAAAAGCCGAAAAATGAACCACCCTCGGGTAGCGCTGTACGCGGCAACGAAACCCGAGTACATTTTCGTTCACATATATACACTAACAGGAAGTACACACGATTCCGTGACAATAAGATTATTATGTACCTTCCGTACCTTACAAATTCTTTCATTCTTGCCAATGTTCTATGTAAGTGCTTTGTTTTTTAAAAAAATGTGGCTCACAACGGTGAAGACAATAATAAAGTTTCGGTTGTTTTCCGGAAGCAGGAAGAGTCTGTACAAGAAGGAGAGATGACGTTCCGGACGCACGTGTGATATGTAAACAAACATCGACTGCTTGTTACATAGTCAACATACAACTTTTTAAAAATTTCATAACGTTATACCTTAATTTCTTTTATTATGGTTAGGTTTTTGTCTCTTCTGAAACCGCATACCGGCTGTACACTAGGATAAACCGCATCGACGTTCTATATTTATTCGTAAAGTTTTCCATACAAGGAAATGAACTAAGGGGAATTACTCATAAAGGCTTTAAAAGGACACAACTCATATCTGACTCTCCCGGAATTTGCCGAATAGCCGGAAGCTGCGCACTCGCACGTCGTACACATAGACAAGTCCAGAGATGGCGCTTCACCATTCAATTGGCAAGAATGAAAGAAATTTGTAAGGTGTGGAAGGAGCTTAATATTCTTATCTGCATTTGAGATGTGGCATGCTGCTAGTTTCTGAGATATAGTACTGGGTACGATTCAGAATCCATCGGGACCATACTATACTTTTGAAGATGCGTTAAAACTGGCAAATGTGGACCTTTTGAAATCGTTCGTTGATATTGCAGATGATTTAAATTATTTTTGATCAGATCTCTTTAGATATTGAACCTTTCGCCAACCACCCCGCCCCCAACCCCCCCCCATAACAAAACAAAACAAAATAAAAAAACCCAAAAAAACCCCCAAAACAAACAAACAACAAACAAATAAACAAAAAACCCCCAAACAACAACAAACAAACAAGGTATACCCTGAATGAGCCTCATCCTGGCCACACGAATCAGGTCAGTTCTGTCAACAATGTTGCAAATCAGATCTCAAACAGGGCTGTACCTGATGGTGAAATTTATGTCAGTGAGTTCTTTAAAAGACAGAAAAAGAAAAATATCAAAGTAGCAACGGCAAGAGATGTCCAAAGGTAGCTTTGGGAAATTAATAGATGACTCAGATAAATAGAAAATATTATGCCCGAGCAATTAAATGTACTACTTGCCGAAATGTTTGTCTCTATTCGACAAAACGATGGTTTTGAATACGAACTAACAACTCTTGATTTTATAAAACACAGTATAAAGCGTTTTCTCAGAAACATGGGCTGTAAGACATCTCTTAGGGACAAGATAATTCCATAAAATGAACTAGGCATTTGCTGCTAAAAAATTGAACTTGAAGAAAAAAAGGACCAGGAAGCAAAAGTTGCGCATTAGAAACTTCCACCTGAAGACGAAGATATATTGTTTACTTCGGGACAGATGGGCACGTCTCCCCGCCGAGCCGTGCAGTTTACACTTTATTTCTACTTCATCAAGATCTTTGGATTTTGAGGCAGAGATGAGGTCAGAAAATTGAAATTTGGCTACATAACACTACGTGAGACAGCTACAGGCCAAAATACATTGAGTATCCAGAGCGTCATTCTGTGACCCCAGGATAGTTCACGTGAAGATAATTTCAGAGAAACAATGCGTCGATTATTGCGACATATTGTGTACCGGACCATTTAGAATACTGCCAACATTGCCCCAAGAAACTGAAAAAACCATAATATCCCTTCTTTCTAACTCCAGTTCATGAAGAGATGCATAATCCGTACACGCAGGTCTGGTATTATTCAACGCTTATGGGGGAAAACACTTGGTCAACTGATTAAAAGTGCTCCAGAGAAATCAGGAATGGATGATTACAAAACAAACCACTCTGTGCGGAAAACAACAGTGTGTACCCTGACTAAAGTTGGTGTAAGTTCGTAAAATTCAGCCAGATCCTGTCCATAAAAATGCCTAATCAGTTATCCACTGTGATAAACGTTTGAACCACAATGAACAGAGAAACATCGGTCATATACTGTGTTACTCCAGCAAGACAAATTTCTGCACTTCTACATTAAATGAACAATGAAACAACTTATCCCCTCTTGGTGACAAAGTCAACTCAAGTGAGACAACCCAAAATGTGCCCGATGCCCTTAACCAGATCGGATACATCAATTCAGTGATTTTGTTATCAATAATTTCAATTTCAATTTGAATATAATACGGAAATAAGTGAAACTATTTACCTCAGATGAAGCAAACTGCACTAGTGTTAGATATATCCATTTATAAAAAATACAGTGATCACAATTTACTTGTAAAGTTCTGCCCTTGATGGAGTGTAATACATATATGTGTACGTTATATATATGTATATATATATATATATATATATATATATATATATATATATATATATATATATATATATATATATATACACACAAATCGTTCAATATTAAATTGTTTGAAACATTTTTATCACATTAAGAATTTATTGGCAACAAACTAGTGCAAGAACTGTTACACTATTCTTACTGTTAAGAGTTCATTCATTGCCGAGATCTCATTTATAAATTCTCACCGGCATAACCTAACAGTATGCAAAATCATTCCATATGTTCATACGACTCAAGATCATAGATTTGTACAATGTTCTTTATTAAAAAGAATTTCTTTCAAGATGTTTCAATTTTAATTCTGAGGTAGCAATTAAAAATGCATATTTTGTTGTTTTTAAATAGGGGCTATATAATAAATACATTATAGAATATTGTGGTCTCACCCGAAGGCTCGCAAGTTTGTCTTGCTGTACTTCGTTTTCGCCCACATTATCCAACAGTACAAGACTATAATATATTATTATTATTATTATTATTATTTTCTCCCTTGGGAACTGTCTCCTGGAGTGTTTGGTGGGGTATAGTGCCAGAGCCAAAGACTAGGGCAATATACTCAACCAGACAACAGTATAGGAGGACCGTTTCGAAGGGAAAAGACTATACTACATTTAGTACATCACATGACGTCATGTGACGCCATGTAATATCGGTGCATGGCAACAGTGCTTGTTGGAACATGTATAATTCACTTTGTCATGTATAACATTCGGTAGTAAAGGGAAAATATATACTGTTCTAAAATAGATCGCTGTCGGCAGCCAATCGCTACACGAGAATTTATCATGTGATGTACATACAATATGAAAAATATGATATGGTTCTATTAACCTGTTTAACTTAAGGACTCGTGTGATAATTTTTAGTTCTTTTGTTGTGCGCAAAACACATATTGCTTGATTTGCGGATTAAACATATCTAAATCCTTTTCGACGAGTCTGACCGTCGATAGGTGTAATTAACAGTTAATCTCTCTCTCCTTCTCTACAAACATAGAAAGAGACTCCCATAACCATATATATATATAAAGAGTACAAATCATATGGCGAATAACAGTCCTTTCAAGTGCACTGGATCCAGCAAGGGATCGCGTGTGTCAGGGATTGATTAATATAAACGCAATAAACTGACAACGAGCAGTGCAAAACTAGTTTTCAGCAAGCCTAAGCGCTTTTGACTCTCACTGAGTCTATTTCAAAGACAAACACAAAACAGAGAGAAGACAAACAATACACACACAAAAAGCGTTGAAATTACAAAAGTTTACATAACTATTTCTACGGGAATTACAGCTTGAAAATGTAAGATGTGTCGTCTAGTTGGTTTCAACTAGACTGCTGATGATGTTAATTAATTGGTTTTGACCTACAAAGGGATGAGCCATATCGCCGTCTGTTATTTAATGTAAATTGGTGTAACCGCAGATTATATCCCGGATATTTCATTGCTTCCGTAGGGCGAGTAATGACCGTAGCAAAAATAATACCTGGAAGAACTACAAAAAACAGTAGTAATTATAGGTGAGCGAGTAACTAATGAGCAAAATTAATGAATTATTTAATTGAAAAGGTGTAAACAGACGATGATTTTATCTGCGTGTGTGTTTTTTGTTTCTAGTCTTTTTTCGAACTTTGCAATAGGATTACAATTGCCAAAAGAATCGAAATAAATTTATCTTCTTAACAAAAGTAGTTTAGGCGACCCAGATGGTCGTAATAAAGTATATTTTTTATACAAATATAACTACTTGCAAACAAAAGATTGAGTATAACTTCGCAATATTTGATTCCTTTCTGACCAGTAATTGGTTTGAACTGATAGGGACTAATTTTTAAAAGTGAAATTTCACATTTTGATTATCTGGTAACTTCTCAAAGTAAAATTTGTCATGCATGGATAAAGGATACTTTTCTGAATTTCATTTCAGCGAAATATGTCTCTTGCAGCTTTGGACTCGTAGTATAAAAAATATCATATCAAACTTGGGAACCCCGCCCCTGCCAAGAGGCAAGAAGTACCATCTTGTATTCCTACGTGGTCGTAAACCAAAGGAGAAGACATTTTCCTTTACTCTAAGTATTGAACTTCAAGGATCGACACACAAACATAAATGCCATGGACTTCGGGAAGAAATCCATCCTTTCAAAAGGTAGCTCCAGGAGAGGTTGGACACAATACAGAACTTAGCTCACGAAAGTATTATGTCAATTGACACCATATTAAAGGGAGGTTTTTATCATACCGAGATTGTCACTCGAGAACACACGAGGTCTGCCTCTGAAGTTCGAAGATGTTTCTATTTTCAACGAACGTCAGGCCTTACAGATCAATCTATGTATCATGTAACGAGTATGATTGACAGGAAAGAATCATTGTCAATCTGCGTGGACACGAACAATATTTGCCAGCAGGGAAAGTAGAGCACGTGTTCTTCTCCCATAATGATGCTGGAGCCGCGGTTGCTCAGTGGTTAGCGTGCCGGACTCACAACCGAAAGGGTGCGGGTTCGAATCCTACCATCGGACCAGCCTGGGTCAGCTACCGTGGTGTGTCCTTGGGCAAGGCACTTTACTCCAATTGCCTCGGCACTAAATAACCTACTTGTGTTGCTGTGCCGTAAAACACCAAACCAAACCAAAACCTATAATGATGCTAGAAACAAGTTGGTTGATACCACGATGAATAGTCTTGAGTACCCTTTTTTAATATCAGGGCTATATCTAGTGGTAGGAACTTCAAGAGAAAAAAAGGTTCCTCCAAAACAGAACACGAAGACTTGTGCTAAAGCATCTGTAATAATCGTACCTTTGCTATCTCATGACTTTGTAATAATAGAGTGACCAGCACACGAGAAAGAATTGGCTAATTACTCCCCAGTCATCATTCCATTTATGCTGAAAAAAGGTATACAGTTCATGAAACACTCAGATGCTTTTAGATGTTTGATGCAGACATATCCTCTTCCACAGGAATTCAGAGAATTGTGTTTGTCATTTCTGTGCACCATTTATCCATTATTTTGTGGATTAAGCTTGGTACTTTTGTTCCATTAGTGCAGAATAAAAGCGATCATCCAAACTCGTTCTGTGATATAACAATGGCTAGCACATTTCCCACACATACATGAGGTACATATAGAATATAGTCGATCCATTTGTAAATGTATATCAACTTGCACCTCTTATTCAAATACTTGCTGCACAAAATCCTCGGCCTATGGATTTTGGAACAGTAGAGTGCAACTGGTTTGCAAACACTTTGCAAAGAGGAATGTGCAAAGAAAAGCGAACGTTTGCTGCGAATATTCTGTAATTACATGTACCTGAAGCAATTACTCTGTGTTTCGACTATAGGTCTTAAAAAATATGTAACAGAAAGAAAAGGAAACCAACAATGTCGCTAATATCAACAAGCAATTTATTTCCCTACAATACAAAGTAAAATTCAAGAGATACTTACAATATTGTAAATCAAATTCCAAATAATCCTAAATGTCCTTATCACAAGTCCAAAAATATAGAATGTTCCGAATGAGTTCAAATAGTCTTGCATGTCCTTATATAACATAATGATACAATCCAGAATGTCCTAGAATGTCCTGATATAACACAATGATACAATCCAGAATGGTTTTGAATGAGTTCATAAAAGTCCAAGTAATGTATTAATTCAAAACTCAATGAGCACATTAGTAATTCCAATAAATATATATTAAATAAATAATTATTCTCAAATTATATCTGATTTCAACGGCACAATGTAAAATCTGATCACCAGATTGATCTAAAATAGGAATGAATTATTTGTTTACCAAATCCCTATTTATACAAATTTCACTTGACCTATATCAACATAATGTGAAGCAATACAATGGAAAAAAGTCTAACTGTAAATAAGAATGACCTTGAACTCAAATACTTGTAAACATTATGTTTACAAGTGACCAGAATCTAAAGTGCAACTCACATTCATGGACAAACATACATTATAGATTAAAACACACAACACTCTGCAAAAACTTAGTGGGTGAAGCCAAATGTACCCTTTGCAATGCCTTTGCTAGCAAAACCAGCTTCATGAAACATGTGACAAGCAACTGTTAACGGGACTATAAATTGACAATGGATCTGTGATATCAAATACACTATGGTTCAGTAGATGATTAAATATTTTCAAAAACTCATATAGACTTCTATAGTAATCAAGTTATAATCAAAAAAGGTCTATACGGTATTTTATCTTTAATTGAATTGTGTATTGAAGCTTTAAGTTATTTCAATAGCAACTCGTCGAGTATAGGTCCAGATAAAAATATGATGCTCCCTAGGAGTAACACGACTGACGATATATAATACAAATCTGGTCAGAGTGGACACCTATGACGATTCAATTGTTCAAATTTAATGATCCAAGTTTTAATTGCCTTCTTAAAATTGAACTTTTTAAACAAAGAGACTATAAAATAGGAATAAATATGGGACTTTCGATGCTAAAATGCTAAAAATCCAGACAACATGAGTGAATGAGATTTTTAGAAAAGTGCAATCATGCATATTCGTTTTCTGTAGAGGGAGTGTAGATAACTTGGTACAGTGTATGACCTATCCTCTTGGAAGATATTATACAATATATCTGACATCATAAGGAGTTCTTCAATCATTTATATAGCAATCATGATAGGTAATACCTTTCACATTTTCACTTTTGAAGAAGCACTTAATTACTCACGTGACATGATTATTTTTGTCTGCCGTTATGTGAACTGAAACAATGGTAGAGTGGTGAATAAAACTCTTATTCACGGTTTATTCCATCGTCTATTGCCTTTAACAAAATAATATATATATATATATATATATATATATATATATATATCTATATATATATATATATATATATATATATATATATATTAGTGATTATTAAACATTGTGAAAATAAAGTTATGTTTTTGAAAAGTTTCCTTGGGAGAAGTCGAGAAATTAGTCTGTATTGGTGTTGTGGCTCAATTTTAATATTAGATATATTATTTGTTGTAATGTGAAGATAATATACTATTTGCTTTGAATTTTGTTTATGAACATATTGTTTAATGAAATTTGTTGGGTACTGCACAGCAAATTTATTCATATTACATACGGAAAAAAAGTAAAGACATTTATATCACCCGACACAATTAGATATTTTCTATTTTTAATCATGTACTGACTAGCTAGGTGTACGATGTTATCTTCATTAAACTCAGTTTTTCTTACAGTAGCGATAGCTAGCGAGTAATGAATATTAGGTTTGATCTGAATTGTTGGCAAGGATTCTACAGAAATGCTTTTATCTATTAAGTATCTTTCACTGTTACTTGGTCTGAAAGTGAGAAGAAGGTAAGAACCACTGAAATACCAAAGCTGGTGCAGAGTTGAGCCAATAGAGCGTGAATAGCCAAAGTATTCTGAATGTCATTTCACGTATCAAGAGGATACCTGAAAAGTCCAAGTCTGTGTTTGCAAAATATTTGCAGTGTAAAAAGTATTTGTGTAGGTGAGTAGTCAGGATAGATAGCAGGTTTTTTAAAAACAAAAATGAGTCTGTATACATTTGCAATGGTTGGGGGTGGTGGTGGTGGTAGGATCCGAGGGAAGGGCCATTCCTATATCTAACAGGAGCATCTGAAAGTTAAAATCAAATGTTGCTGTAATGCTCCGGTCAAAATATAAGTTCGAATAGCTCAGTATTATCTCAACAAAAGTTCAAATGACACTTTAAAAATGGATCTGAGTTCAGATGGCTTGGTATAAACTCAGTCTAAAATATTTTAAAGTTCAAATGACACATTTTTAGCTCAGTCACAACGCACCGCAGTTCAAATGGTTTGGCAAACAATTAGTCTAAAATATGTTAACGTTGAAATAGCCCATATTGAATCCAGAGCTTACCTTCATTTGAGACGCAACACCGATATGAATCAGCTTTTACCCGACCTGTTCAAAGTCAATCATTTACTGAATACGTTAGAAATCAGTGCAAACAAATACTTCTTAAAAAATATGTCAGATGGTTCATGGTGAGAACCTGAAACCGCCATCATAGGCCAGAGTCAGCAATCCATTGCTAAACCATTAAATGGATGAATTTCAAGTTTGTCTAATAACTGGGTGTTTTGTGAGTTTGCACTGATCTCAGAATAAGTTCAAAGTGGCTTCTAGATTGTTCTGGACCATGAACCTCTTTCCTTATCATATAATCAACATTGACAGATCAGAACATGTATTTGTGACCATTTTAATAATTGTTACGGTTTCCTCTTTTTCGTATGTTTTTGGAGTCTTTTATCAGATAAGTAGGTATTACAAATCAGAAAACCATACCCTCAATATGTTCGGATATTACTTGTTAATGATAACGCTATTCTCTTGGTAAAGCGCTTGGATTTTAACATACCACAATTCTTGGCGTAACGTTTGTTCTTCTGGTTATGTAATGTTTTTTTTTAATCAAACTTACGTGTAAATAAATACAGGAAGTTTTGAAGACATAATCTGTCAATCTCGTTAAATCGCATGATTATTTGCACCCCTATTCTATTCACTAACCTCGTTGTCCGTTGCAAAAAGTGCACTATTCGGTCTAATATAGATCATATTTTCTTCTTTTAGCTCATTAAACATGACGATAATATACTTCTTTAAATTTTATGATTATTTGTTGGTTATGTCATAAACACATCATAACTGTATTTACATCATCTGGACAGCTGTGTAAAACTCTGGTTGACAGCATTCAGACCATACTCGAAATATACCCTACCAGTCATGTTTGATCCATTTTCTGAATGTATCAACTCAACATAATACAACAATTTATTTTAAAGTTCCACTCTGATAAAGTATTTAGGACCTAGACAGCTTGCTCGTTAAAAGTAATTACATGTAATTCAGTTTTTATGTGAATTTGTAGGGATCGTACACGGTTTGTTGTGTGTAATCGTGTGCCGGAGAACAACCGAAGGGTTTGAACTGGAGAATTTTACAGCTACAATCTAAAAATGTTTTTTTTATAGATAAAAAACATTTAATTAAGCGGCACTTGCAAACTCTGATGATTCTAAATCAGCAGCAACCTGCTCGATCACGTACGAATGATTGCCTCACTTTGATAGTGTCCGTTTCCATGGGCACATCTGACATTGTGAGACTTATTATCAAAGGAGTGCGTTTTACAGAAGGAAAACAAATATTAGAAATACAGAGTATTGTTATACACAAATCAGTTGAATCTATCAAGTCTAATAATTTCTGCAGCCTTTCAAAAACTTTCGATTGCAAGAGCAGTCTGGAGTATGTTTGGTCTGGAAGTTTTCTATGGTCATTGGCTCGCCATCTTCTCTGCTGCAGAACTCGTATATGGTCAGCTGAATGACAATTGATCTCTCAATATTTAGTTAAGAGAAAAGTTTCATAGCGGACGAGAAAATACTTAAATCATATTGAACTTTATTATGACTTTAATCTTTGAGCAAAATACTTTACTGTAGTATGCGACACATCACCAAAACATGATGAATTTATGGGAAGCGCCTACAACTGTGTAACGGTTACATGGTTAAAATATCGTACGATTCCTTGTTTTCATTTTGACCTTAGTCAGGAACACGAATGTAATACACGACAAACCGCCTATGTGCATTTGGGTAAATTTTCAAAATGTCCCCCAGTTAAAAGGATACAGAACTGGCAGTATATGCCTCACAATTTGCCTTGATATGACCTTGACCTTTGAGCATGTAAAGGTCAGCATCGCGAGATTGAATTTTTGTCAAAACCAGTGCAATTTTCAAATAATTTATTCAACAAATTCTTCTGTCGAGTTATGTAATAAATATAATTTTACATTGGTGCCCGTTTCATATGAAATTTATGAAACGAATTGATTGATGTCAATAGTTTGCTCGACAAGACTCGCAAAAATTATACATCACTCAGATTTGAAATAAGCACTGATATAATATCCTCTAAAGAATGTGATTTTCCAGACTCCAATTTAAAACTCCAAACCATCAGAGGGACGCGTTCGCCAAAGACTGATTTAGAAGAATATATTTGCTTCACTGTTTCTAACTTGCAAATGAAAGATTTTATTGAGAAAAAGCTCAAAGACCCTCAAGATTTGGTTTGAAGGTCAATTAGAGCGATCGTTACCATTAAATTCTTTATCTATAAAGGAGATGATCTGTAACCCCCCCAAAAAAGTTATTTATGGTAGCAACATCTTGATACAGAAGTAAAATTTGAAAGAAAAAAAAATACATAAAAATACATTTTTAAAAAATTAGGAATTCTCATTACTCTAAAAATTGAACCAAAACTGTGATGCAGAAGGATGATTCATGTAAAATTCAAATTAATATCTTGCCCAGTAACTATTTGCTAGCGCTGTTTAGCCTCAAATCTAACAACCGTTTACCGGTGGCTAGTAAATATTAGTGGCAAATAATCAAATAAATCACAGACTAAAAATGTGTTAGGCGCATATGAATACCCTGAATCTTCAACCAGTGAAAATTAATCAAAGTCACCGATATATAGATAACACTTTCCATTAGACATCCACAAACACTGCTGTGCGACCTTCAGCCAAATGTGCTCGAGAAACTGACCTAAACGAAAAACTTAATCAAGGTCACCGAAGCGGGTAATAAATGACACACTGACTACTTTAAGTGGAAGGGTCTCGAAGTCACGGACCTACTTTTAGTAGAAGGGTACTTCACTCACCAAGACACATCCACAAAAGAGTTGCATGACCAATATTACACGTAAAAGTGTCTTAAATAACAAAACTTGACCAGCGGTGGTGAAAGAGTGTTGGATGTAATCACACTAAGTATTTGACCCTGCAGTCAAGAATGCAACAGGACCAGACCTAAACCAAAACTTAACCAATGTCTCTGAAGCGTGAGGTATAGGTCATATTGACTTTCTTTTGGTAGAAGGGTATTTCACTTACCAAAAGGCATCCACACACACAGTTGTATGACTCTTCGGCCAACAGAGCATTAGCGACTGTCCCTTCCATATTCTTAGGAGAGACAACAAATAATATGAACAGATTCAAACGTGCAATCTGGTGAACATTTTGGGCATATGGTCATTTTTATTTTGTAAGAAGTGGAGAATTTCTAAATAGTTGAACTAGATATGTTACAAGAACAGCACATCGGAAACGTGTTTTTGAAACATGTAAGCCAAAAAACTGACCTAAACGCTATCTTGAAGCGGATGAACGAAAGGGACCAACAATATATGCTCCTATCACATTCGATGTGGGACATAAAGCAAAAGCAAGTAATGTTTATTACAAATATGACAAATCAAGGTTTAAAGGTGAGTTGGTTGTTGAACGAAATAGAGAAACATGAAATTTGTTTTTGTTTCACTCTTCTTTTCTTCATGCATTCACGCTTCTTGTGAATTGTTTGTAGCTTCATTACAAGATTTCTTTTAAACTAAACTCTTACAAAATAATTTGCTGCACAACACCACTTTCTTAATTAAACGTTTATTTCTCTTTATTCAATTCACCAATTTATTGATCAATTTAGAGACCCAAATGTCTTGTTCACGTGTGGCATCGAATATGACTATGTCCTTAAATTCTTCAGGCAATTCAAACTGGTCAAACTTCAGAGGGAAGAGCTTGATTCCTTTCCGATTTAAATCTTGCCAGTGTTCTAACCACTTTTCTATTGGGAATTTGCTAGATAATGCAAATACTGTTATTACAGCCTTTTCTGCACACTCATGCAAATTTTCTTTGATTGATTTGCCGCACACGAAATTCTCTCCCCTTGATATACAACGAAAACTACAGGCAGACGACTCCAACGCAGACATTAGTTTTTCGACTCGTTTCATATCTTCTTCAGAAGCATCGTCATGGAACATGAAAATATGTTCTGACTTTAATGCTGGAAGGTAGGGAATATTTCCTTTCAATGCTTTCATAAAACGTTCCCACCATTCGTTGTTGTCAGCAGACACAGTAATATAAGTTAAACCTATCAGAGAATTAGGGATCGTACACTCTTTCAGTATCAATGGAATGATGTTAGCTTTGCATCCAGGTACTCGCATGACAGTTGCCTCATGCTGGCACCAAAAACTTTTCATGTATTCTGGAGTCAATACTACTGCAACCCGTACCGATTGTTTGATTGCCTGTTCGATGTTATCAACGATACTTTGTCCTGGCATGAAATCTCTGTCGTCAATACAACATTTATAATTGTAATCGGAAGACTCCAGTCTCTTAATAATCTCTTTTACCCATTCACTTTCATTCTTACAATGTCGATATGAGAAAAACACGTGATACATTTTTCCTCTTGGAAGTGGAGGTGCTTCGGTGATGGAGCTCCTTGCTACCTGCTTGGGACTGTCTCTGGGCATATGTAAGGATAGGTCTGGATATAGAAAAAGAACAGCTAGAAGGGAGGAGAATTGAATGTCAACTTATTTTCAAAGACAACTTTTTCGGCCACTAAAATACTATAAGAACAGCAACTCACTCGTTTAGGAATTTGTTGACGACAATACGAAATATTTTGAGCAAGATACACATTGTTCGTCAAAATGAGAAAACATCTAAGAAAGAAAACCTAGGTGTACATTACACCCCTAGACTCCATACACTGTCATTCATGAGCAGGTCAAAGTAATTTATCAAAATCTAATTTGGTTCCTTGAGAAGCACAAAACATAACTGTATTGTATCTATAATGTAAGAGGTTTGTTACAACAATACAGCAATGAATGATACATTTCAACTGCAAATGACGCTGACACTGCACGCATTGTCTAACTACTCGGATCACATACAGTTTAGGGTAAAAGTAATATGCTCAATATATTTTAAGAAACTCATCCTAAAATCCATTATATGTTCAAAAGATATACTAAATCCCCATAAACTGATTTCCTCCAAATGTGTGAAATGAAATCATGCAAATAAAGATTACTAGTACATAACTAATATTGTAAAATTTGAATAACACAGGATGTATTCTATGTTTATAGCGTCACGTGCATGCGCTCTGTAGGCTCTTCTTTAGGATTCTTCTCTTTGTTAGAAGACTTGGAGATAGCAGGCCAGAACATGTAGCAATGTAACACATACATACACACACACACACAAACATATATATATATATATATATATATATATATATATATATATAAACACACACAATATATATATATATATATATGTATATATATATATATATATATATATATATATATATATATATATATATATATATATATATATATATATAAAGACAATTACAATACTTCAGGCGATGCAACCTACACTGTCAAAATACTAATCTGTTTCATTTATCAAGTGTTTTAATAGGCCACGGTGATATTGAAACAATTCTAAAATCATGTGATGAAGGTAGCAACGGCAAAGAAAATTGCACAGGAGAGTTTACAAATTTTAAATTGAAAGCAAGGCCCAGAGAATCAGCCTAAAATGAGTCATATGCAAACTAAATGAGAAACAGAAGAGAAATGGCTCGCGTGAGGAATAAAATCTTTGAAGAACCAGAAAAAGTAGAAAAATAGCGGGGGTTGGGATGAGTTCTGCTGCTCACAAATAGGAAGATAAAGTAAAACGAGTAGGCATTGAAAGCTTGTTCACTACTTGGGCGTATGATTAGCATCAATTCTTAGCAAGTAGTTGTTATGGATACAGTATATGCAGCAAAAACATTTCGAAAGAAAATGAAGCCTATATCCTGACATGCTTGAACTAAAGTATTAAGTCTGATGTAGAAAATGAAGCCTATATCCTGACATGCTTGAACTAAAGTATTAAGTCTGATGTAGAAAATGAAGCCTATATCCTGACATGCTTGAACTAAAGTATTAAGTCTGATGTAGAAAATGAAGCCTATATCCTGACATGCTTGAACTAAAGTATTAAGTCTGATGTAGAAAATGAAGCCTATATCCTGACATGCTTGAACTAAAGTATTAAGTCTGATGTAGAAAATGAAGCCTATATCCTGACATGCTTGAACTAAAGTATTAAGTCTGATGTAGAAAATGAAGCCTATATCCTGACATGCTTGAACTAAAGTATTAAGTCTGATGTAGAAAATGAAGCCTATATCCTGACATGCTTGAACTAAAGTATTAAGTCTGATGTAGAAAATGAAGCCTATATCCTGACATGCTTGAACTAAAGTATTAAGTCTGATGTAGAAAATGAAGCCTATATCCTGACATGCTTGAACTAATGTATTAAGTCTGATGTAGAAAATGAAGCCTATATCCTGACATGCTTGAACTAAAGTATTAAGTCTGATGTAGAAAATGAAGCCTATATCCTGACATGCTTGAACTAAAGTATTAAGTCTGATGTAGAAAATGAAGCCTATATCCTGACATGCTTGAACTAAAGTATTAAGTCTGATGTAGAAAATGAAGCCTATATCCTGACATGCTTGAACTAAAGTATTAAGTCTGATGTAGAAAATGAAGCCTATATCCTGACATGCTTGAACTAAAGTATTAAGTCTGATGTAGAAAATGAAGCCTATATCCTGACATGCTTGAACTAAAGTATTAAGTCTGATGTAGAAAATGAAGCCTATATCCTGACATGCTTGAACTAAAGTATTAAGTCTGATGTAGAAAATGAAGCCTATATCCTGACATGCTTGAACTAAAGTATTAAGTCTGATGTAGAAAATGAAGCCTATATCCTGACATGCTTGAACTAAAGTATTAAGTCTGATGTAGAAAATGAATTGATATTAGATGCTCTTAAAAGCATTACTTTCTACTAGCAGGTGGGTTGGTGACAGGGAAAGGGACAGACATATATAAACAGAAAGACAGACATGCCAACCTGTTGCCTCTTTCTTCGGCTGACCGCCGGCTATTTCTGGATTAGATGAACTTTTTGATAAGTTGCGATCCTTGCTGTTATTTGCTCCAACTTTTGTCCATACATTTGCACCTGAATGATTAAAACAAAATTGATTTCTGAATCGAAGTTCTTTCTGATAAGAGAATTTACTGTAGGTGCAGGATTTTCGTAATACCTTTCCGGTGCATTGATAACTGCAAGTATTCAACTCGTAATAGAGAAAACTATTTTTGCATAAAGAATATATTCATAAATCTATAACTAAAATGTTTCCTTCGATGTTGTCAACAACAAATCTCTACATTTTCAAAACAAAGAACTATCATCGTCATTGCATATCTTCAGAAGCTCCAATATTTAGATCCATCTTAAATTACTATTCGACCATGCAATGTGTCATTTTTGTATGTATGTGTGCGCATGTGTGTGTGTGTGTGTGTGTGTGTGTGTGTGTGTGTGTGTGTGTGTGTGAGGGAGAGAGAGAGAGACCGCTTTTGCCATGTTCATCAACTCGAATGGCCATTGATGGATAAGAATATCTGTTTGATCCTTTCTGACCTTTTCCTTTGGTTTGAACTGTTTCCCTGCCAGTCTCCCCTGTGAAGACAATACATTAAAATTCTTTGTTAGATTGTTTTGCAAAAACACCGAGTAACTAGGTTCTCTAATCCACAGGGCTACTTAAAACGCGTGAAACCAAGGATTCAGTTGAAAATCGAAGCTGCGCATGATCACCTTTTTTTCAATATCCTTAGGATTTTTCTTCCACATACCGTACAATAACAAGAGTCCCTCGAAGGAACTGACGCTCTATTGGGCGAAAAGAATTTCCAGGAATTCAAGATAAGACAATTTATTCCTTATAACTGTCGAGTGTTTAAATCATCTCTAATATTATTCCGCGATAACAAGATATTAAAATTAGCCGCTATAGTACACATGATGGATGTCAGCTTCGCATTTTATTCATTTAGGACAAAGTAGACATCATTTTAAGCCTTTTGCTGAAAACCCCATGTAATAATGATCATCCATTCAGGGAGAGTAGTGACAACAAGATTTTTAAGACAGTCGTCGTGACAGCCACATTAGATGTGCGACTGGCACCATTTTCCTTTTAGACCAACTCAGCATCATAAGAAGTATATTAGTAAAGACCCAATGTTGATATTGCCATCCATTTGGAGAGGAGTAGAGATAACAATATTTTCAAGATATGACTTTCCATTCAGGAGGAGTAACACTAACAAGATTTACTAGATGGCTGCTGTAGCGGCCATATTGGATGTCAGATCAGAACCATTTTCATTTAAGACCAACTAGACATCACAAGAAGTTTTCTTGTGAAAACCCCATGTCAATAGGACTTTCTGTTCAAGACGAGTTGTGATAACAAGATTTTTAAGATAGCTGCCATGGCGGTCATATTGGATATTAGATCGACACCATTTTTATTTCGGACCAGCTAGACATCATAAGAAGTCTTTAAGTGAAAACCCATGTTGGTATGACCATCCATTCAGGAGGAGTGGCGATAACAAGATTTTAAAGATGGCTGACTTGGCGGCCATATTGGACTTCAGATCGGCACCATTTTCATTCAAGATCAAGTAGACATCATAAGAAGTCTTTTAGTGAAGACGCCATGTTGATATGACCATCCATTCATGAGAAGTAGAGATAATAATATTTTCTATATGGCCGCAGCGGCAGCGATATTGGACGTCAGATAGGCACCATTTTCATTTACGACCAAGTAAACATCATTAGAAGTCTTGTAGTGGAAACCCCATGTTGATATGACCATCCATTCAGAAGGCTTAACCATAACAAGATTTTCAAGATGGCTGCCGTGGCAGCCGTATTGGACGTCAAATCGGCACCATTTTCATTAGGACCAATTAGACATCATAATAAGTCTTTTTGTGAAAACCCCATGTTGATTTGATTAGCCATTCAGGTGAAGTAGCGATAACAATATTTTCAAGATTGCTCCTGTGGTGGCCACACTGGACTTCAGATTGGCACCATTTTCATTTGGGATGAACTAGACATTATAAGAAGTCTTTTAGTGAAAACCCCATGTTGATATGACCATCCATTCATAACAAGATTTTCAAGATGGCTGCCCTGGCAGCCATATTGGACGTCAGCTTAGCATTATTTTCATTTACAAGCAACTAGACATCATAAGAAGTCTTTCAGTGAGAGCCCCATGTTGACATGACCATCCATTCAGGAGGAGTAGTGATAACAATATTTTCAAAATGGCTGCCCTGGCAGCCATATTGACGTCAGCTCGGTACCATTTTCATTTACGACCAACTAGACATCATTAGAAGTCTTTTAGTGAAAATCCCATGTTGATTTGACCATCCATTCAGAAGAAATAACCATAACAAGATTGTTAAGATGGCTGCCCTGGTGGCCATATTGGACATCAGTTCGGTACCGTTTTCATTTACAACCAACTAGACATCATTAGAAGTCTTTTAGTGAAAACCCCATGTTGATATGACTATCCATTCAGGAGTAGTTACGAGAACAAGATTTTCAAGATGGCCGCTGTCGCGGCTATGTCTGAGTCCGAGCAGTACTATTTTCATTTAGGACAAACTAGACCATGGGATGAATATGTGTGTAAAGTGTCAAGGCAATTTTCCGAGTAGTTTAGAAGGAGCAGTGATCACAAACTTGTGCTAATGGACGGACGGACGACGGACGGACGACTGACGACGGAAAAAAAGACCATCCCATAAGCTCTTCTGGTCTATGACCAGTCGAGCTAAAAATGGGTTTAGAATATAAACCTGTTTTACTTATATAGGTATAAACACGTTTTGTGATCATTTCATATTCAAACACGTTTTTTCGCTAGGTGTTGTACCGGCCTGATTATTACAAAATTGATTTCTGAAACGAAGTTCTTTCTGATATTTACTTTAGTCTTAGGATTTTAATATTACCTTTCCGGTACATTTGTTACGGAATTATTTATCATCTTTAAATTATAAAATAGTTTTTATTTGGGTTTATAATCATTGTATTATAAGTTCTTTAATTTAGTAGCCTACGTTATTGTATACATTGATTACAGAATGCCATATGAGTCATTGTTTATGTCCAGAGAAAATCAATAATTATGTCGGTCAACTTAGCACAACAAAGGTAAATCACGTGATTAGCACATGCTGTCATGACCTGGATCAACATCTTGTTGATTTGAAATTAAGGTATTGTTACTGTAGTGCGAAAGTACTTTTAGGCTAATATGAGCGACCTAGTTTCTGATTGGTTCAGTAAAAGTTGCTTAATTGAGGATGAAGTTGAGGGTTATTCTCTTTTACGCAGAACGAGGCTATAAAATAAGATTTTAATCACTGATTGAGCATTCTTATACCGTTATTCCAGATCATAAGGTTGTTGAGGAAGACTGTTTATTGATTGTAAAATCAGCTGGTGGAAAATCTATTCTCTACGTAGTACAATTTGGATTTAAGTACTATTGTTCAAGGAACTTAATAATATTCTACATTCACAGTAATTTACCTGAAATTAACAATTGGATATAGAACTGAAAATCATTGGTACATCGGGACATTCCAGACCCATTCATTCGGAACATTCATTCATTCGGAATACTTTGGATTAACTTCCGGATTAGTGAAGTAGAACAATTTAGGACTACTTAAGGAAATTCCAAACTGTAAGTTATTTTTAATTCTGTTACTTTCTTTGTTTGAAATATTTTATATTTTAGGAAATTAAATGCTAGTATGTGCGTTTGCACACATTTATGTTAGTATGTATGTATGTATCTATGTATGTACGTATGTATGTATGTATGTATGTATGTATGTATGTATGTATGTATGTATGTATGTATGTATGTATGTATGTATGTATGTATGTATGTATGTATGTATGTATGTAAATATGTAAGCATGCATCTATCTTTCTTTGTTTCTTAGTCTGTCTGTATTTCTGCTCAACTCAATATATCTGGATTGCTAGCTGGTCATGTAGTGACCTATAGTAGGTGAGTGGATTCTTAAACTGCTTAATACCTCGACAAATTTCATGAAGCAGAATTGTGCCAAACTTCTGACTAAAAGACTTCCACTGTAAAGTTCATCCTTTTTTCATTTTCAAGAATATTCATTGATTGCATTGACTTGTTCCTTAGATGAAAATATCCTCGCCAAATTAGAAATACTTGCATAGCAGTGAAATACTTTTTTTCTGTACCAATGCCTCCTCTTATCAACAGTTGGCAGCCTTGTCTTAATTTAACTGCTTGCAGATAGTATCCTCCAACCATGCGAGGGTGGCTACTAGTACTACTAGTGCCAAAGACTTATATCAAATAATCTATCTCGAAAACCTCTCGATATATCATTCATGGATAATCTATTATTATCTTATTTTGTTTGAACAAGATATTGTTTAGTTTAAAGAAGGTATTATCTTGTTTGAACAAGATATGACAAATTCGTGGCACTATCCAGCCACCATAATCTTTAAACATTATTCTAAATTTTGAAGTGTACCAAGATTTGGACAAACCCCTTTGCAACACATTGTAATATTCGGTCATGAAGTTGGCCATTTATGTATGAGAGAGAGAGAGAGAGAGAGAGAGAGAGAGAGAGAGAGAGAGAGAGAGAGAGAGAGAGAGAGAGAGACTGTATTTACCATGTTCATCAATTTCGGTGTCAAGTGATAGATCAGACAAACTGGCTGATAATTTTCTCTCTTTGCCTTTTGACAGAGTTGTTTGGCAGCCCGTCTCATCTGTGTAGAGAATATATTAACATATGAGAACGTTTTTTAAACATAGACATAGTTTAAGCGTCTAGCTCTCTGTCTCAAATTCACATGTTCATCGAGCTAATGAGACTTTGCTTTAGGGACGGAGTGTATACTTTAATACACCTTCTTCTGGGTATTTATCTGATTTTCATGGTTATATGAAGATTTATTGAAAATATAAATATATTGGTGAGTTTACGAAGAAATGTATCCTTTTGGATTTTATAGATCATTTCACACACACACACACACACACGGGGTGTCGGGGTGGTGCTACAGTCATAAAAACAAATATTGCTGCATTCAAAGCACGTGATAGGTACTGCATCTGTATGGTCTTATGACAATCGAACCATAACATAATTTAGTCAATATTTTGATAAAAACAGTAACAACAACAAAAACATGACTTACACATTGCTGATATTTGCATAAAATGATCAATTATTTAACTTCTGTTGTCAAGGTAATGATAAGAAAAATTTACGTTATCTTGTGATCAGTAACAGATAAAATCATATTTTATGCTAATTTTCGAGAATACGGACTCTACTATTCTCTTTGGTAGAAATCATTCTAATCTTTTCATTCTACTCGATTCTCTTTGGTAGAAATCATTCTAATCTTTTCATTTTACTCGATTCTCTTTGGTAGAAATCATTCTAATCTTTTCATTTTACTCTATTCTTTTTGGTAGAAATCATTCTAATCTTTTCATTCTACTCTTATTGAGTCTGATTTTCAATTTCCAGCTCAAAGTCACATCACTTAGCATATCTCAATAACATATACGGGGACTCTTCTAAAATATAAGTAGAATATTTATGTGCTATATTTAAAAACAGTTGTTTTATTTTATCCATTTTTACCAGTGGATAGAAGTATCTATTTTCAACAATTATTTATCTCATTTATGGCGGCATCATTCATCTTTTTATGAACTTTCCTCAGAAAGTTCTTTCGGTGACGCCCACTTTTTTTATAATTATTTGCACCATCTACAAAATTCGCTTCTCATACAAAGCTTTCAAACAAATCTCTTTGATAGATCTAACTATAACTCCGTCTTAGATTCCTTGTACCAAATAATAAAGACAAACGTTGAAAGTAAAGCTTTGAGCTATTGTCTTTTATCATAATATTTTATGGGTTTTGCTCAGTACTATTTGGTATGGAATTTGTTACATTTCTTTTTTCTTTTCGGTGTGCACGATCCACTGCATACATCCGCAGGTGTTATTTATTATTTTTCAATTTCATTTAATATCACATATTTATCAGAATTTTGTTTTAAAATGCGATGAAAAACAATACAATAACACGATAATATAACATGCATCTTAATTGTTTTTAAAAGATTGCTCTGGATATTCCTTGTTATTCTTGTGGTCTATATTCAATAAATGTTAACATAAATACGCGTGGACTGGGATAAATTATAGCGAATTCGGCACCGACTATTTCATCGCGGAAAGGGGGTGTTACGGAATTATGTATCATCTTTAAATTATAATATAGCTTTCATTTAGTTTATGACATTTTGTATTATAATTCTTTTATTCAGTAGCCTACGCTATTGTATACATTGTTTACAGAATGTCACACGAGTCATCGCTTCTCTCTAAGAAAATCAATAATTATGTCGATCAACTTAACACAACAATGGTGAGTCACGTGAGTAGCGCGTGCTGATTCATGATCTAGATCCCATGTTTTACAGAAGTCAACACTTTGTTGATTTGGATTAAGGTATATTAATTGTAGTGCGAAGGCACTTTTAGCAGTAATAAACGCGACCTAGTTTCTCATTGGTTCAGTAAAAGATGTTTACAGGAAGATGGAATTGTTTTAGAACGTAGTTTCAGAGTTAAGGGTTATTGTCTTTTACGCAGTAACAGGCTACATAATAAGATTGTAATCACTGCTTGTTCATTCTACACAATTGCTTCAGATAGAGAGAGAGAGGAGGATTATTTATTGTTTGAGATTCAGCTTAGTGGAAAATCTATTTCAAAATAGTGCTTTTTGGATTACGTACTAAAGATCTGAACATTATTCAACTCCGTTGGAATTTACCTGGAATTAATATTTTGGATTTAGAACTGAAAATTGTTGGTACGAGTACACTAGTGTTCTCATTCGGAAGACTTTGGATTACTTCCGGATTAGGGAAGTAGAACAATTTAGGACTAATTAAGGAAATTCTAAACTGTAAGTTATTTTTAATTCTTTCACTTTGTTTGTTTAAAATATTTTATATTTTAGGAAATTAAATTTGTATTTGAGAAATTGTGAAAGCTTGTTTGAGTCGTTCTTTCTTTTGCTACATTTGCCCCAAGTCGTAACAACATTGATAATTGCAAGTATACAACTAGCAATCGAAAAAAGTATTCTTGCATAAAGAATGTACTTATAAATCACTAATTCAAATGTTTCCTTTGATGTCATCAATAGTACGTATACAAATTTTGAAACCAAAGAACTGTCATCACTATAATATCTCTTCAGAAGCTCCAATATTTAGATCCATCTTAAATTACTATTGGACCATGAAGGTTGTCATTTTGTATGTATGTGTGTGCATGTGTGTGTGTGTGTGTGTGTGTGTGTGTGTGTGTGTGAGAGAGAGAGAGACCGCTTTTGCCATGTTCATCAACTCGAATGGCCATCGATGGATACGAATATCTGTTGGATACTTTACGACCTTTGCCCTTGGTTTGAACTGTCTGCCAGCCAGTCGGTCCTGTGTAAACAATACATTAAAAATCTATGTAAGATATGTTTGCAAAAACAATGAGTAATTGGGGTGACTAATCCACGATGCTGCTTAAAAGGTCGTGAAACCAAGGATACAGTTGGAAATTGAAGTTGATCGCCTTTTGCAAATATCCTAATTGGATTTTTGTGTCATACGTCATCCAATAAAATGGGTATAGAATATAAACCTGTATTATGTATTTAGGTGTAGACACATTTTGTAATGCATCTCATGTTCAAAGACATTTTTCTCTATGTGTTGTATCAGATTACACGTCTTCGTAGGTTCTAAACACCTTTGGTTACCAGATTATTGATACGGGTGTCGAATTTCAATACATATAATTTTACTCAACGTGCAGCAGACACAGTCTGAACTGTTTGCCTTATTGTATGTACCTTTTTCAAAACTTATACAGCATCTTTACCATTCATCTTATAGGAATACATGTCCATTTTTATAAGGAAGGGCTGAAGATTCTATAATATTAGCAATTTTGTTATCTTTTTACCTGACTTTTACTCTGCACTAAAAAACCAACATTGTGATGAAGTGCCGTTGAACCATACAGCTACACAAAATACACATAATCTACTAATCCAGAATGCACTGTATTAAAAATAAATATATCTCCAAAGAAGAATATTCCACACACAAAATGAACCAAATTCGTTATGACCTCTCTATTCAATGTAACTATGAAGAATGCCTGAATGCAACTATTAATTCTATAATATAGTCTCTTAATACGCAGAATCGAAATAAAAACCAATTTAATCCTTCTAGAAACAACCTTCTCCAAACCAATCAGAAATTAGGTTATACGTGATATCGCCTAAAGTACCTCTAAACCGACATTGTTATCAATAACAAAGTGTTTACTTATGGAATCTAGGTCAGAAGTTCATACCTCACGCACGCTAAAACCACGTGATGTACTAATGCTTTTAAATATTGCTCCAAAATACACTGTGTGTACTCACGGCAAGACGACAGCTGTTAGACTAAGAACAAAGATCATAAACTAATAAACTATACCATTATTAAAAGAAAAATGATATATATAATTCCGTAACACTTAGCTACATCTCATATGTGCTTGATTTACCAGTTTGAGTGCAATTCCTAACCGGGATTGATAAATGATTCATAATTCGTTCATAAATAAAAAATGCCTACAGTTTTATGATACGGCATGAGTCAAAGAAAAATAATTCGACACTCATTCATTCATTTATTCATAAAGTGTGACAGTTATGCCTAGAATAGATCGGTATAGATTATGTTACCATGTACATTTGTTATCCTTGTGCCTCAAACATTGCAGTCGTCAAGAAAAGGAATTCATACTTGGTCATATTGTTTAGAAAATTTCAATATGCGACTGTGAGCTTAAGGTAACTTAAAAATCATGCAGGTAAGGCAGATGTGGCAAAGAACATGGCAGAGGAAAGCTTGTAAATTTTAAATAGAAACCTGAGAGAAAAATCATAGAAGGAAAAGTTGAATAAATAAGAAACTGGATGCAAAAAAGAAGAATGGATCACAAGAGGAACGAAATCTTAACAAAAAGAAGAATAAAGCAGGAAAATAGAGCTGTGTGGATTCTGCTCACTACTACGAAGATAAAGTAAAGCTAGTAGGCACTGAAACCTTTTTCACTATTACGTTATATAATTTACACCTAACTTATGCAATTTATGCTAGCGTACACAATTGTATAGTGGAATGAACTTGGCAAACTTATATGTGTAAAAAATATTTCTTTTGTAAGTTAGTATGAACTTATATTTGTACCTCTGATGAGGAAATGTGAATTTCTTGTAACTAGCTGGGGGTGGGGGTGGGCATACAGACTGATAGTCTGAACTAAATAATTAAAACTGTGAATTTATGAATTGAAATTATTCCTGATAAATTGAATTAACTATAACTTTACAATTTCAGAATACGTTTCAGGTGAGTTGATATACTAATGTATGTTTTGGTTACACTAAGCTTGGTTACAAAGGATTATATTGCTATGCCCTTGACGTTACTTTTTAATGAGTTCAAATTTCTCCTCATTGATTGCAATAACACGTATTAGTAGATAACACAGAAAGAATATATTTACAGAGTAATACTTGAAAAGTTTCGTCAATGACGTAACTCAAAATTATATCACCAATAAGTGGAAACTATAATGACACTGATAATGAGTAAAGTGTCTGCATAATGCCATGAATATTTTCATATCTTGTTTAAAACGAAATAATACCTATATCTATGAAAATGTTACATCTACTCCCGCTTCCCAGGAAGTGTATCCAGGATAGAAAAAAAACCCCTTCATTATCATCTACCCATCCTCCTCAAACATCATATCAAATATGATCAATCTCTCTCAATCTATCGTAGATGTAACTTAGCTTACAAGGATAACAGGAACAGACGGACGGTTATTACCTGTCATTATATATCCATGAAAGTACGGGTATAAAAACACCTAATAATTTTGAAAAGAAATTAGTTTTCTTGTATATTATATAATTACATGCTACATCGCATTGCATTTCTAAGCAAAATCTCAAAGGAAATCAATAAAGATCACGAAAGGCGATACCCTATTTACAGGTATGTCTTAGTGAGTATTTATGTAGGTAGGTAGGTAAGCTTGAAGCAAAAGGTTATTTGGACCTCTTTCTAACTTTTGCAGCCACTAAAAATAATACACCAAAATGTTGAATGTGAAATTGTCATTGTAAGATTAATCCGGTGGTTTAAATATTTTCAAATCAAACCAATCCTAATACTACAACTCCTTCTGATGCTGCAGCTACAAATGATAGTTTCTACAGTATCTAACATCCATCATCCATCCATCCATCAACATAACCGTCCTTATATGTATATATGTATTTATGTATATATGTTTTTTTGAGAACATCTGTATTTATTTATGCATGTGCACGCATAGCTACGTATTTATGTACACAAATTTGAACGCTAGTATGTGCGTCTGCACACATTTATGTTGGTATGTATGTATGTAAATATGTAAACATGCATCTATCTATATTTGTTTCTTAGTCTGTCTGTATTTCTGCTCAACTCAATATATCTGGATAGCTAGCTAGCCATCCGGGAACTATAGTACGTGAGGCAATTCTTGAACTGCTTAATACCTTGACAAATTTCATGAAGCAGAATTGTGGCAAACTTCTGACCAAAAGACTTCCACTGTAAAGTTCATACTTTTTTCTTTTTCAAGAATATTCAATGATTGCATTGACTTGTTCCTAAGATGAAAATATCCTCGCCAAATTAGAAATACTTGCATAGCTTTCAAATACTTTTTTCTGTACCAATGCCTCCTCTTATCAACAGTTAGCAGCCTTGTCTTAATTTAACTGCATGCAGATAGCATCCTCCGACCATGCGAGGGTAGGTACTAGTATTAATAGTACCAAAGACTTATATCAAATAATCTATCTCGAAAACCTGTTCATATATCATTCATATATAACACTGGTCTACAGCCAAATTGCTTCCGCAATAAATGTTGTCAAACTTTACTAATTCTGGGTCACTGAGAACGAAAATGATGCTTAAAATTGTTGATTGGCTCTAGTTTTATTAAAGATATTATACTGGGTCAGTATATACGACCCTTGACTTGGGAATGGTGGAGGATAAGTGAGTTATAAAAGGAAGGGATCTCAATTTAAACCAGAAATGACTAAAATACATCGTTGACTAGATCTATGAATAAACCTATGACTGGGTTTGGACAGTACTTGCTTTTAAGGCAAAAAAACGAATGATGCAATCCGAAGCTGGTATCGAGTCATACATGATATGAATTGCATCATGTTATTCCTAGAAGTCATGGATGATGCAATCATAATTAAGCTTACATCACTCTGCTGAAGAAATTGCCCTATATCAGCTCTACAAATCATACAGTGTCGTGTTCTCTTATTTGTCAGTGTTTGATTTTGCAAAGGGACACATTTCTGTTTAGCCAAAGTGAGCAGAGATGCTTCGTACTTGTGTGAACAATGCAGATAACTTCTGCTATGTTTTTGGTGAAGTGACTTTTGCATCACAAAAGCGCAGTATAACCACTATGGTTTAGAAAGCCTATCACCTTTATTTTGTCTGCAAAATTGGAGATCAGGACAAGATGTGGGCCCTAAACATATGCTGAAACACTTGTGCAACAAATCTTCGCCAGTGGTTGAACAGGAAAAGGAAATCTATGACTTTTGCAGTGCCAATGATTTGGAGAGAGCCAACAGATCATATCAGCAATTGTTACTTCTGCATGGTGCCTCCAGTTGGGAAAGGTGTGTCAAAGAAGAAAAAGTGGACTGTGCATTATCCAAACATTCCGTCAGGTGTATGCCCAATACCCCACGGAGAAGGACTGCCGGTTCCTGATGCACCAGAATCATTCTCACTTGAGTCAGACGAGGAAGAGGAAGAGGATGAAACTTCTAGTCCTGAACCATCAATGTCACATGACCCATATTTTTTCCTATCCTCCTCCTCTGAACCACACCTCATAATACAAGGTGAACTGAATGACCTTGTCAGGGATTTGGAACTAACCAAGAGTAAGGCAGAGCTGTTGGGCTCCAGACTACAGCAGTGGAATCTCCTGGCAGGTGATGTTAGGGTCTCCATGTTCCGTGACCGTCAAAAGGATTTTGTCCCATTCTTCTTCATGGAAGGTGATCTTGTAGCCTGCAACAACATCGATGGTGTGATTGCAGCCCTCAACATCGTTCATGATCCAGATGAGTGGAGACTGTTCATTGATTCATCGAAGACGAGTCTTAAAGCTGTTTTGCTGCATAATGGCAGTGTTTTGCCATCAATTCCAGTTGGTCGTGCAGTCCATGCGAAGGAAACCTATGAAAACATGAAACAACTTTTGAGGTGCATAAAATATGACCAACATCAGGGGCAGCTTTGTGGCGATTTCAAGGTTCTTGCTCTCTTGCTTGGTCTGCAGACTGGATACACAAGGTACTGCCATTTTCTCTGCGAATGGATAGTCGTGCGAGAGATTCCCACTACATCGAGAGAGATTGGCCACTCCGACAGTCATTGGAGCCTGGGATGAAAATTGTTCAGCATCCACCACTTGTTGAATCAAAGAAGATTTTGTTCCCACCCTTGCACATCAAGCTGGGTCTGATGAAGAACTTTGTCAAGGCCATGGACAAAACACAAGCAGCTTTCAAGTACCTCCGTGGAAACTTTCCAAGGTTAAGTGAAGCTAAGATAAAGGAAGTTGTCTTTGTTGGTCCTCAGATTCGTGAACTTCTTCGAGATGATGAATTTCACCGTGTACTGCGTGGCAAGGAAAAGACGGCAAGGAAAGCCTTCCAGTTAGTGGCAAAATATTTTCTCAGAAACAACAAGGCAGACAACTACAGGGAGTTGGTGGAAAACCTCCTCAAGGCATACAAAAGCCTTGGTTGCAACATGTCACTAAAGATACATTTTTCGCACTCTCATCTAGATATTTTTCCACCGAACTGCGGAGCAGTGAGGGATGAGCACGGCGAGCGATTTCACCAGGACATTTCAACAATGGAGAAACTCTCTCAGGGCAAATGGAGCCCATCAATGCTTGCAGACTATTTCTGGAGAGTGACAAAAGATGCTCCATTTAATGAATACAAGAGACAAGCCAAAAAGCGCCGAGTAGTGACTGAATAAGGACTAAACTATGTACTTATATATAGATAATAGTTTTTTTTTACTTTTGTTTCAATATATTTTTTATTTATATAACCCTTTTGCTGTTTTTTAAAGTGTTACATAAACAGGACAGGTGAAATATTATCGTGTAAAGCAACCATAAACACATGAAAAGACCTAGGTTTACAATTTATGATTAAAAGTCTACTATGTACACAACATACATAGACGTAAAATGTAAAAACTTAAATATCTTGGAAACAGTAGCCAATCAATTGTTTTAATTGTCATATTTGAATTCAGCACATCAAAATCCCTAATAAATAGCACATTTTATCTCTGAAGCAGACGACTTCGAAATTTTTGTAGACTAGTGTAATCTATTATTATCTTATTTTGTTTAAACAAGATATTGTTTAGTTTAAAGAAGGTATTATCTTGTTTGAACAAGATATGATAAATTCGTGGCACTATCCAGCCACCATAATCTTTAAACATTATTCTAAATTTTGAAATGTGTCAAGATTCTGACAAACCCCTTTGCAACACATTGTAATATTCGGTCATGAAGTTTGTCATTTATGTATGAGAGAGAGAGAGAGAGAGAGAGAGAGAGAGAGAGAGAGAGAGAGAGAGAGAGAGAGAGAGAGAGAGACTGTATTTACCATGTTCATCAATTTCGCTGTCAAGTGACAGATCAGACAAACTGGCTGATACTTTTCTCTCTTTGCCTTTTGACAGAGTTGTTTGGCAGCCCGTCTCCTCTGTGTAGAGAATATATTAACATATGAGAACGTTTTTTAAACATAGACATAGTTTAAGCGTCTAGCTCTCTGTCTCAGATTCACAAGTTTATCGAGCTAATGAGACTTTGCTTTAGGGACGGAGTGTATACTTTAATACGCCTTCTTCCGGGTATTTATCTGACTTTCGTGGTTATATGAAGATTTATTGAAAATATATTGGAGAGTTTAAGAAGAAATGTATACTTTTGGGTTTGATAGACCATTTCACACACACACACACACACACACACACACACACACACACACACACACACACACACACACATATATATATATATATATATATATATATATATATATATATATATATATATATATGGTTTACTTCAGTTGTAATCACGATACACAAATCCTGAATGAGATAACGACAACTATAGACTGACTTACGGTAATGTTTACAGACCGGGGTGTCGGGGTGGTGCTACAGTCATAAATACAAATATTGGTGCATGCAAAGCACGTGATAGGTACTGCATCGGTATGGTATTATGACAATTGAACCATAACATAATTTAGTCAATATTTTGATAAAAACAGTAACAACAACAAAAACATGACTTACACATTGCTGATATAATCAGTTATTATTTAAGGTCTGTCAAGGCAATGATAAGAAAAATGTACGTTATCTTGGGATCAGTAACAGTGAAGATCCATTTTATGCTAATTTTCGAGAATACGGACTCTGCTTGATATAAAGGAGAAATGTATTACTATTCTCTTTGGTAGAAATCATTCTAATCTTTTCATTCTACTCGATTCTCTTTGGTAGAAATCATTCTAATCTTTTCATTCTACTCGATTCTCTTTGGTGGAAATCATTCTAATCTTTTCATTCTAATCTATTCTCTTTGGTAGAAATCATTCTAATCTTTTCATTTTACTTCATTCTCTTTGGTAGAAATCATTCTAATCTTTTCATGTTACTCGATTCTCTTTGGTAGAAATCATTCTAATCTTTTCATTCTACTAGATTCTCTTTGGTAGAAATCATTCTAATCTTGTCATTTTAGTATTTTCTCTTGGTAGAAATCATTCTAATCTTTTCATTTTACTCTTTTCTCGTTGGCAGAAATCATTCTAATCTTTTCATTCTACTCTTATTGAGTCTAATTTTCAATTTTCAGCTCAAAGTCACATCACTTAGCATATCTCAATAACATATACGGGGACTCTTCTAAAATATAAGTAGAATATTTATGTGCTATATTTAAAAACAGTTGTTTTATTTTATCCATTTTTACCAGTGGATAGAAGTATCTATTTTCAACAATTATTTATCTCATTTATGGCGGCATCATTCATCTCTTTATGAACTTTTCTAAGACTATTTTCGGTGACGCCCACTTTTTATTAATTATTTGCACCATATACAAACTTCCTTTCTCATACAAAGCTTTCAAACAAATCTCTTTGATAGATCTAACTACAACTCCGTCTTAGATTCCTTGTACCAAATAATAAAGACAAATGTTGTAAGTAAAGCTTTGAGCTATTGTCTTTTATTATAATGTTTTATGGGTTTTGCTCAGTATTATTTGGTATGGAATTTGTTACATTTCTCTTTTCTTTTCGGTGTGCACGATCCACTGCATGCAGGTGTTATTCATTATTTTTTAATTTCATTTAATATCACATATTTGTCAGAATTTTGTTTTAAAGTGCGATGAAAAATAATACAATAACTCAATAATATAACATGTATCTTAATGGTTTTTAAAAGTTTGCTCTTGATATTCCTTGTTATTCTTGTGGTCTATATTCAATAATTATTAACATAAATACGCGTGGACTGTGATGAATTATAGCGCATTCGGCACCGACTATTTCATCGCGGAAAGGGGGCTTTAACTTTGCTGGATAGAAAGTACATTTTGTCTAAGTTTCTCACCATGTCTGTCCACATATTCCATATTTTTGGCGAAAAATAGTGTCCTGTCCATTACAGAAACAAACAAAACATTCTGGTTTTACAAAGTATCCACAATTGGCGAATTTCATACTATAACACTACCAGATAATATCTAAAACTGATTGCTTTGGTGATATCGAAAGTCGGTTATATAAACATAAGCAATTTAACATTTTGATGCAATGTAGTTTAATATATGAGAAAGGAAACTATCTGAGGGCAAGAGCCACAATCATAAGACTTTATTTAAGATTTCGAATAAAATTTGTCATTCAGACCTGGAAATCTTAATTAAAATGTTGGTCGGTGCGTTGAATGGCTTTTAACGGCACTTTAACACATTATTGGCCATATCATGTCATGGAAATGGGAGCTAAATGCCTTTACAAGGACACATTGACAAAGTCGGTCCAGGTTTCCCTGAGTGTGGTATTAGACCTACGATCTTGGACTACGAATTGGATGCTTTACCAAATGAGCTACTGTGGCTCCCAAAGTTAAAATGTACAAATGCAGTATTTTGATTCATTAGAATAATTTACAGCAAGAGTATAGTACAGTTTTTTTTTTCTTTTTAAATACAGGAAATGGTATCAAGAATTTTCCTGTAACATGAAGGACGTCATTTGTGACTGTCGCTATCCGCTGAACCAGACTAGGGTATCAATTAACTTTTGGGTTTCATTTCTTTGTTATTAAAATAAGCTGATCGTTGAATTTGGTTCTGAAAATAAGTTGAACGTTGAATTTTGTCCATTGTAATTCGCCGCTTGAAGATTACTGCTAAAATGTAAGTTTGGATATTGAAATCTTGGCGAGTAAGTTTCAAATTTAGGTTCAACATTTTCATTTTGATTGCTAAATCTGAACCATATCCATCCATTGTACTTCTTGAAAACATTCTTGAATCGGGGTTCCGTCAGGCCTAGAATCATAAGGAAATTTAATGCGTTTTATCCCCAAAATACCCCTGAATTCTGTATTACTTAAAGTAATGGTCCTCCAATATATCAAACTGTATTTATTAAATTTAGTCAGATACTGTTCACGAAGTACACCTGCGTAGCAGAACTGTACCGTGTCATTCTGTCAAGTAAACCATCTCTCTCTCTCTCTCTCTCTCTCTCTCTCTCTCTCTCTCTCTCTCTCTCTCTCTCTCTCTCTCTCTCGACCGACCGACCGACAGTGCTCTGCTTGGATTGCTTCATTAGGGACAGTATCACCTTTCACAGAGTTTTCGCCTTTTGGACCATCGCTCTCAATACATTCTTCTGTTGGCATGTCATTAGGTTCATTCTGTGATGTTGTCTCAGAAGCTGATGCGGAAGATAAATCAAACACAACTTTGTTATTTAGAAATGAAATATAAAAAAGATTTAAGACTAAAATCAAGAAATGATAAAGCATGTAAATGAATGGTATGGTTGTAGTTGTATACACACTTCGTTCAACACTGCATAATCGTTCCCTGGTTTACTCTATTATCTCGGTATTATATTTTCTAGCATTTTATCTCTCATGTATGTTGACTAATATCATATATTGTTTCATTTCTGTAGAGAAAGACTCATTTTAATAATTGTATGTATTTTATAGTTTCGAGAAATTATTTTATGAAAAAGACCACTTAGTCCTGGCTATTAAGTTTTTAATACGATATATAATGTTTTTAATTCGATATGTAATGTTTGCGAAAATTGGACGAACGACTTAACGCTCACTATATATAAATTGTTGGCTGAAATCTCTTTCATTTTTTTAATAGTTTAAATTCTAGTATTTACATCATTTGAAAAGGAATTACTGCCGAAAGCAGTTGCACTTCGCTATGAAAGTGTCGAGATGATATAGATGATCTACGCGATGTCATTTGATATGAAATTTTTACAACGAGTAAATTAAAGGGTATTATAGTAGCGGTAATATAAAAAAACGGGCCCACTTAAAACGTTTATAAACGAAATTTAAAATCCAGTATCCCGAAGCGAAAACATTTCTGGACCACTCCTATATTTCAAAAAACAAAAATATTCCAAACTTATTGGAACATAGTGATGCTTTTAAAGCGCTGTATAACAGTGATATTTAATAGATGGTCCATTTAAAACCGTCAAAATAAAATGTAAAAAGAAACATTAAAATCACGTTTCTCTACATGGGGGTATTACGAAGAAACAACTCTTATTTCAAAGAAACAACGAGAACATTTCTGGCCCACGTATATTTTTTAAAACAACAATACTACAAACTCATTGAACCATAGTGATAATATTTCATTGCTAGGCCGTAATGATATTTCAGAGCTGGACCAATTAAAAAACGTTAAAATCAAAATTCCAAATCCCGTATCCTTTCACGAGGATGTAGAGAAGGAACCACTCCCATTAAAAAAAAAACAAAAACAAAAACAAACAAAAAACAAAAAAAAAACAACGCCCAAGCTCCTTGACTATAGTGACACTTCAGAACTTCACCATAGAGATATTTCAGAGCTTGGTCAAAAAATGTCTAAAATCAAAATTTTAAATCCCGTATCGCTTACACGACAATGTTCGAAAGGACCAACTCTGATTAAAAAAAAAATTAAAAAAAAATAAACAAGGAGAACATTTCTGGACCACTCATATTTTCCATGAAACAAAATACACTATTGTGCATTGAGTACAGGGCAAAGAGACTAAGATATGCGAACCTCAACAGAAAATGAATAAATGTCATGTGAATATGCATACCTCAAGGAACACAAGCTAATTTGCCTGCACTTAAATGACTTTATTTGATATATTACACAAAGTAATGTAGATCACCTGCATAAAGTTATGTTTCAGTTGGTATTAACGCAACATCCTACACTATCAAACTGTAAATGGACCGGTTTTCTTTTCTTGAAGTCACAGGACAATTAGGAACCAACAGTAGCCATGGAATTTCGTACAATTATTCATAGGATATACTTTGTTGGGGATTTGATTTCACTCTAGACCAGGCAACAACGAAGAACATTTTCACCCTATAAAATCAGGCCAACTTTGTGTGAAACTTCAGTTTACACTAGTGCACGTGAACACATTGAACGTGATCTTGCATTCAGAATTTGACAATACTCTGGATATCAACAGATTGAGAGAATTGATCCTAGACTATTAGACAGATGGAACAAGAATCCATGGAACTAGGTGAAGATGACGTTTTCTGTCCAGAACAGCAGCAGTCACAGACACTCAGTGAAGAAGAAGAAGAAGAAGAAGCAGAAGAAGAAGAAAAGAAAAATATGGAACACAAAGTCATGGACGTACGCAAAGAGACTGATGTTTCCATACCAGAATAGCAGTTACAGTCTTGTGTGCACAAGAAGAAAAAGGTACAGTTACGATGTTATGATGGCCAGAACAAGAGCAACACATAGTCTCCTATTTAGCTCGCCACTTAGCTGAAAGAATCACACACCTGACATTGTTAGGGTTGTCAGATAAATCATCCTAGTCAAATGCAACGCGACATATGTTTGATGATGAATAAAAAATAAATTGGACTAGTATCTGGAATGAGCATGGACCCTCAGCTCAGAAGAGAAAATCTTGAAAGTGTAGTGTGAGACACAAGTGAGCATTCAATACTTAAACTGAATTGGAGATGACACGCATCGAAGCTCTCTTGGAACAGAGTACGGAAACTGCTGTTCATCGACTTGCTTGACAGATCTTTTTAGTGAAAAAGTCATGTGTGAAGTCGTCATTTATCATTACCCGTGAAAATGAATACCTGGGAACTTTATTACCTTCTGATTCAGGCAAAATGACACCATACACTTGTTTTGGATGTGAATTTTTGTGGAGTATATTCTGGAAATTTCATAAGACAAAATATACCAAAAAATGTAAGTCTGTAATTCTTGATTTGTTTTTTGAAGTATGATATTCACACACACACACAAACACAAACACACACACACACACATGTTATGATCCCAAAGTCATCACACTTCGATTTAACAGTCGTCTCCATCTTTAATTCCTACTCCCTCTCTCTGTCTCTGTCTCCGTTACTGAATCTAGAGTAAAACACAGGTTTTGAAACACTTTGTCAGAATAAAGCGATCTCGAAGGTTAATATTATTTCTCAACAACTTCAAAACTCAATCTATCTCAGACGAATTTCGATGGTCACCCGATACGGAAGCAATTTAACACTACACCTTGAGTCAGCATGTGTCAATTTACAAAAAAAAAACGAAAAAAAAAACCAAACAAAAAAAACAACAAGATCCTGACATATCTTAGATTTGCGATGAATGGATGAATAAAAAATTTCCCAGCTTGATGGCAGACTTCCCAACTTGATGGCAGACTCGACCAACTGGTAGTAAGTTGCGGTTTTAGATCATTATATTGACGACTGGCACGAAATTGATGTATCTACTCGATTCAATTATGTGCGATTTTACAAAGATCGGATAATTCACTGGTCTACAATTTTTTCGAAGTCGTCTGCGACAGAGATAAAATGTGCTATTTATTAGGGATTTTGATGTGCTGAATTCAAATATGACAATTAAAACAATTGATTGGCTACTGTTTCCAAGATATTTAAGTTTTTACATTTTACGTCTATGTATATTGTGTACATAGTAGACTTTTAATCATAAATTGTAAACCTAGGTCTTTTCATGTGTTTATGGTTGCTTTACACGATAATATTTCACCTGTCCTGTTTATGTAACACTTTAAAAAACAGCAAAAGGGTTATATAAATAAAAAATATACAAAAGCAAAAAAACTATTATGTATATATAAGTACATAGTTTAGTCCTTATACAGTCTCTACTCGGCGCTTCTTGGCTTGTCTCTTGTATTCATTAAATGGAGCATCTTTTGTCACTCTCCAGCAATAGTCTGCAAGCATTGATGGGCTCCATTTGCCCTGAGAGAGTTTCTCCATTGTTGTAATGTCCTGGTGAAATCGCTCGCCGTGTTCGTCCCTCACTGCTCCGCAGTTCGGTGGAAAAAATATGAGAGTGCGAAAAATGTATCTTTAGTGACATGTTGCAACCAAGGCTTTTGTATGCCTTGAGGAGGTTTTCCCTGTAGTTGTCTGCCTTGTTGTTTCCGAGAAAATTTGTTGCCACTAACTGGGAGGCTTTCCATGCCGTCTTTTTCTTGCCACGCAGTACACGGTGAAATTCATCATCTCGAAGAAGTTCACGAATCTCAGGACCAACAAAGACAACTTCCTTTATCTTAGCTTCACTTAACCTTGGAAAGTTTCCACGGAGGTACTTGAAAGCTGCTTGTGTTTTGTCCATGGCCTTGACAAAGTTCTTCATCAGTCCCAGCTTGATGTGCAAGGGTGGGAACAAAATCTTCTTTGATTCAACAAGTGGTGGATGCTGAACAATTTTCATCCCAAGCTCCAATGACTGTCGGAGTGGCCAATCTCTCTCGATGTAGTGGGAATCTCTCGCACGACAATCCCATTCGCAGAGAAAACAGCAGTACTTTGTGTATCCAGTCTGCAGACCAAGCAAGAGAGCAAGAACCTTGAAATCGCCACAAAGCTGCCCCTGATGTTGGTCATATTTTATGCACCTCAAAAGTTGTTTCATGTTTTCATAGGTTTCCTTCGCATGGACTGCACGACCAACTGGAATTGATGGCAAAACACTGCCATTATGCAGCAAAACAGCTTTAAGACTCGTCTTCGATGAATCAATGAACAGTCTCCACTCATCTGGATCATGAACGATGTTGAGGGCTGCAATCACACCATCGGTGTTGTTGCAGGCTACAAGATCACCTTCCATGAAGAAGAATGGGACAAAATCCTTTTGACGGTCACGGAACATGGAGACCCTAACATCACCTGCCAGGAGATTCCACTGCTGTAGTCTGGAGCCCAACAGCTCTGCCTTACTCTTGGTTAGTTCCAAATCCCTGACAAGGTCATTCAGTTCACCTTGTATTATGAGGTGTGGTTCAGAGGAGGAGGATGGGAGAAAATATGGGTCATGTGACATTGATGGTTCAGGACTAGAAGTTTCATTCTCTTCCTCTTCAAGTGAGAATGATTCTGGTGCATCAGGAACCGGCAGTCCTTCTCCGTGGGGTACTGGACGTATAGCTGACGGAATGTTTGGATAATGCACAGTCCACTTTTTCTTCTTTGACACACCTTTCCCAACTGGAGGCACCATGCAGAAGTAACAATTGCTGATATGATCTGTTGGCTCTCTCCAAATCATTGGCACTGCAAAAGGCATAGATTTCCTTTTCCTGCTCAACCACTGGCGAAGATTTGTTGCACAAGTGTTGCAGCATATGTGTGGGGCCCACCTCTTGTCCTGATCTCCAATTTTGCAGACAAAATAAAGGTGATAGGCTTTCTTAACCATAGTGGTTATACTGCGCTTTTGTGATGCAAAAGTCACTTCACCAAAAACATAGCAAAAGTTATCTGCATTGTCCACGCAAGAACGAGGTATCTCTGCTCACTTTGGCTAAACAGAAATGTGTCCCTTTGCAAAATCAAACACTGACAAATAAGAGAGCACGACACTGTATGATTTGTAGAGCTGATATAGGGCAATTTCTTCAGCAGAATGATGTAAGCTTAGTTATGATTGCATCATCCATGACTTCTAGGAATAACATGATGCAATTCATATCATGTATGACGCAATACTAGCTTCAGATTGCATTATTCATTGTTTGCCTAAAAAGCAAGTACTGTCCAAACCAAGTCATAGATTTATTCATAGATCCAATCAAAGATGTATTTTAGTCATTTCTGGTTTAAATTGAGATCCCTTCCCTTTATAACTTGTTATGTATGATGTTTATATAATATTATAAATATTTTAGGAAATTATAAATGTTTCTTCACTTTAATATTTGCTTAAATCTTAATGTTATCAGGAAAAACATGTTTAACTAGTGTCCTTGAATTAGGTTGTTTTGATCAATATGTTTTCTCAATTTGAAGGTCAAGGTTGAATTTTGTTTACAATTAAAATTACATTAAGATGATTCACATTCTAGAACATTCTGTCATGTGACCAATCTTTATATATACCATGTTTGGTGGACATTTTTTCAGTTTTGACATTACCATCAGTCTTGTAAAGAGCTATTACAGTTGTGAAAATTCATTCCAAATTCTAAGAGAGGAATTATTTTAAATATTCATTGGATTATAACAGTGCTCATAAACTTTTGGATTTTGGATTTTTAATTAATGATTTTGGAATTTAAGTGAACTTATTCAGATATTTTGGAATACTTCATTTTGACATCAGCACATCAAGATTTCTAGTACATCAGGACTTTGGAGACCATTAGCACATCATAACATTCAAGGACACAGCTGTGAATTCGGAACATTCTATATTTAGGACTTGTGATTAGAACAATCATTCTTATTGGATTATTAGGATTTCAAAACACATTACCGTAAGTGACTTTTTTGATTTTGTTTCATTTTAATTATCTAGTAATAAATTGCTTGTTGATTTTTACTTGATTTGTTGGTTTCACTTTCTTTCTGTTACATTTTTCTTAGACCATAGAGTCGTAACAGAAATTGGGGGCTCGTCGTTCCGGGATCTGAATTTCTTTAAAGCATATTAGAGATATTAAATGTATCTTTGAAATTCATATTGATTTTGTCTCTGAATTTTTTTGTCTTTGGCAAAGATTTTGAAATAGAGAAATTTTTGTGTGTGAAACCAACAAGCATTTACAATGGCATCTAATGTTCAGAATTTCATTTCAAAACCTACACAGCAGGGGTTAGAGTGCATGAGAAAGGATGAGTTGCTCGAGCTTGCCAGAAAATACAGTCTATCTGAGGCAAAAGAATCATTGACGAAACAGGAGATAAAGATTATTTTAATTCAGTATTTAGTAGGAAAGGGAATTTTTGAAAATAGTGCTTTAAGTTTGAAGAGAAAGCCTGTATCTGGTTCTGACAGGAAATTAAGGGAATTAGAGTTAAAGAACCAGATGGATTTAGAGTTGGCAAAGCTTCAGATTCAGAGAGAGAGAGAGAGAAAGAAGAGAGGCAGCTACACACGCAGAAGGAAGAGAGGCAAATACAAATGCAGATGCAAAGAGAAGAAAGGGAAATGCAATTTAAATTAAGAGAATTAGAACTGGCAAACAGAGCACACTCCACTCCTTCAAAAACAAGTTCAGGTTTTGATGTTACTAGATATATTAGGTTAGTACCCCCTTTTCAGGAAAAAGAAGTAGATAAATACTTTCTTCATTTCGAGAAAATAGCTGAAAACTTGAAATGGCCCAGAGAGCATTGGACTTTGTTATTACAAAGTGTACTTATTGGCAAAGCTCGTGAAGTCTACACTTCACTGTCAGTACAACAAAGCACTGATTATGATGTGGTTAAGGAGTACATCTTGAAAACTTATGAATTGGTACCAGAGGCATATCGACAAAGGTTTAGGAATTGTAGAAAAGAAACTGGACAAACTCATGTCGAATTTGCAAGGGATAAAGAACAACTATTTGATAGGTGGTGCTCAGCCAAGAAAGTTGATCAAGCTTATGATAACCTCAGACAGCTCGTATTAATTGAAGAGTTCAAGAGGTGCATCCATAGTGATGTTAAAACCTATCTTGACGAGCAGAATGTGGAAACTTTGGAAAATGCTGCTCGTATGGCTGATGATTATTCCTTGACTCACAAAATTTCATTTGGCAATAAGTCGTCCTCTCAGCAGTTTTCTGGTAAAAAACCATTTCAATCTCATTCGAGTACTTCCAAATTTCACAACAGCACAACTGTTAGGAATCAAACATCTGATAAGACTGATCAGAAATCCTTATCTCTTCCTAGGTGCACTTATTGTAAAAAGAAAGGGCACGTTATTTCTGATTGCTTCAAGTTGAAAAATAAGCAACAGAGAAAAGACAGAGCTTTTCCAAATGCTCTTATTTCTACGAAGTCAAGGTCACGGTCTTGTATTGAAAGCAATACATTTGTTGGGTCAAACAAACCCCAGTCTGATTCTATTTTGGAGGCTTATGAACCATTCATGTCAGAAGGTTCTATATCACTTATTGGTGATTCTGCCAAACCTATCCCAATTAAAATATTAAGGGACACTGGAGCTTCTCAGAGTCTTTTATTATCAGGTACTTTGCCTTTGTCTGTGGAGTCTTCTTCAAGTGAAAGTGTAGTGTTCAGGGAGTTGAGTGCGGCTTTGTAAATGTTCCTCTTCATTGTGTAAATTTGGCATCAGACTTAGTTTCTGGACCTGTGACTTTTGGGGCAGTGACTTCTTTACCCATAGAGGGTGTTCATTTATTGCTAGGCAATGACCTAGCTGGAGATAAGGTTGTGGTTAATCCACTTGTAACTGACAAGCCTTGTTTGGATCAGAAAGTTGATCCTGTCGAAACTGAAATCCCTGATTTGTACCCTGCTTGTGCAGTTACTAGAGCTATGGCAAAAAGAGCTCTTGAGAGTGACGTTGATCAGGATATTATTCCTTTAGCTGACACATGTATTGGTCAGTCTTTTGATGAGGTCACCTTTTCCTCAGGTATTGATCAATCAAATGGTATTGACCACAGTGATCCTCTTTTGGCAACTCATTCTCTTTGTTCTAATCAGGATGAAAAACGACAATCCCTTGTCGTTGAACAGGAGCAAGATCCCGATATATCTTGTTTGTTTCAGAGGGCTATTAGTGAAACTGAAGCCACACAAGTTCCAGTGTGTTACTTTGTGAAAAATGGGGTCCTTATGAGGAAATGGAGACCACCTGATGTACCCGCTGGTGACGAGTGGTCAGTGAACTATCAAATTGTTGTTCCTAAGTCATATAGACAGGAAATTCTTAATTTAGCCCATGAAACTCCTTTGGCTGGTCATTTAGGAGTCCGTAAGACTTATCACAAGATCTTGAATCATTTGTATTGGCCGAAACTCAAAAGTGATGTTTCTAAATACTGCAGATCTTGTCACACTTGTCAAATGGTAGGAAAACCCAATCAGAAGATACCTAAGGCTCATCTGCAACCTATTCCTGCATTTGATGAACCATTTAGTAGAATAATGGTAGACTGTGTTGGTCCTTTACCTAAAACCAAGTTAGGCAACCAATACTTGTTGACCATCATGTGTACATCTACAAGATTTCCAGAGGCAATTCCTCTGAGAAATATAAAAACTAAAACTATTGTGAAAGCTTTGGTGAAGTTTTTTACACTTGTTGGCCTTCCCAAATCTGTCCAGTCGGATAAAGGGTCAAATATTTTGTCTGGAATTTTCCAGCAAGTTATGCATGAACTAGGCATCCAACAGTTTAAATCTTCTGCCTATCACCCTGAAAGTCAAGGTGCTTTGGAAAGATTTCATCAAACTTTGAAGAATATGATTCGATCATATTGCTTTGATACAGAAAAGGATTGGGATGAGGGTGTTCATTTGTTGTTGTTTGCTGTTAGGGAATCAGTTCAAGAGTCGTTGGGTTTTAGTCCCTTTGAACTAGTTTTTGGTCATACTGTCCGTGGACCACTGAAATTATTGAAAGAGAAACTTCTTTCAAATGAAGATTCAGAGATTAATCTTCTTGATTATGTCTCTGATTTCAAATACAAGTTGTCAAAGGCCTGTGAAGTAGCAAGAACTAATCTTCACAATACCCAGTCAAAAATGAAATTAAGGTATGACAGAAATTCACAGGAAAGGAGTTTTAAACCTGGTGACAAAGTTCTGGCTCTCTTTCCCATACCTCAGAATCCTCTTCAGGCTAAATTTTATGGTCCTTATACTGTTGAAAAGAAAGTAAATGACTTAAATTATATCATTAACACTCCTGGGAGACGGAAACAGAAACAACTTTGTCATATAAATATGTTAAAGGAACATTTTGACAGAGATAGCCCAGCTAATTATTCTGTTAATTTAGTTGTACCTGTCCCACACAGTGAAGATATCAACGATGGAGTACGATCAGACTATAGTGACTCTGGTATAACCAATCTTCGGAATTCAGAAATATTGAACAACCTAGACCAGAAACTTTCACATCTACAACAACAGGAAAGAAATGAACTAAAACAGCTATTACATGACTATGAGCACTTGTTTCCTGATGTTCCAACACGAACAAGTAAAATTTATCATGACGTTGACATTGTAGCTTCTGCGCCTGTGAAACAGCATCCTTATAGGATGAATCGTCTCAAACATAACTATCTGAAGAAAGAAATTCAGTATTTACTGGAGAATGATTTCATAGAACCAAGTAAAAGTAACTGGAGTTCACCATGTATTCTTGTTCCCAAGCCAGATAATACATTCCGTATGTGTACTGACTATAGAAAAGTCAACAGTGTCACCAAAACTGATTCATTTCCAATCCCAAGAATGGACGATTGCATTGATAAAATTGGAAATGCGGAATATGTCACCAAGTTTGACCTTTTAAAAGGATTCTGGCAAATTCCATTGACGGAAAGGGCAAAAGAAATTTCAGCATTTGTAACTCCAGATGGACTTTATCAATATAAAGTCATGCCGTTTGGAATGAAAAATTCACCTGCAACGTTTCAACGTCTGATGAACATGATAACATTTGGTCTTGATAATTGTGACGCTTATATCGATGACGTCATTATCTACGACAACACCTGGGAAGATCATTTGGAAACCATTCGAAAATTCTTCGATCGACTCAGTGATGCGAATCTGACAATTAATTTGAGCAAAAGTGAGTTTTGCCATGCTTGTGTCACATTTTTAGGACATATTGTGGGACAAGGTCAAGTTAAACCTATAGAAGCTAAGGTCAAAGCTATCTCTGAATTTCAAGTTCCAATTTGTAAAAAGCAACTGATGCGATTTCTAGGTATGGCTGGATATTATCGGAAATTTTGTTCCAATTTTTCCAAAATTGCTGAACCTTTGACAAGTTTATTGAGTAAGAAAACCAAATTTCATTGGTCTGACAAGTGTCAGGAATCTTTTGACAAGTTAAAGGCCATGCTTAAGAATGCACCAGTTCTTTCTGCACCAAATTTCAGCCAATCATTGAAATTATCTGTTGATGCAAGTGATGTAGGGGTTGGTGGAGTATTGATTCAGGAAGACAAAAGTGGTGTGGATCACCCTGTATGTTATTTTTCTAAAAAACTAAACAAGCACCAGAAAAATTATTCCACAATTGAGAAGGAATATTTGGCTTTGATATTGGCTTTACAGCATTTTGAAGTGTATGTTACCTCAGCTCTTTCTCCAATTATTGTGTACAGTGATCACAATCCCCTTACTTTCATCAACAAAATGAAAGATCAAAATCGGAGATTGTTGAGATGGAGTTTGATATTGCAAGAATATAACATTGACATCAAACAAATCCGGGGAAAAGACAATGTGATTGCAGATGCACTCTCACGTGCCTAGAAATGTAATATTGCTTGATGTAATTAAGTCCAGTATCATAAAACATGTTCTTATGTAATTTTGGTTATTGTAGTATTAGATGTATATTCAAAAGAAAGCTTTATTATATAAATCTTTCTTTTTCTTTATGAGGGGAGGTGTTATGTATGATGTTTATATAATATTATAAATATTTTAGGAAATTATAAATGTTTCTTCACTTTAATATTTGCTTAAATCTTAATGTTATCAGGAAAAACATGTTTAACTAGTGTCCTTGAATTAGGTTGTTTTGATCAATATGTTTTCTCAATTTGAAGGTCAAGGTTGAATTTTGTTTACAATTAAAATTACATTAAGATGATTCACATTCAAGAACATTCTGTCATGTGACCAATCTTTATATATACCATGTTTGGTGGACATTTTTTCAGTTTTGACATTACCATCAGTCTTGTAAAGAGCTATTACAGTTGTGAAAATTCATTCCAAATTCTAAGAGAGGAATTATTTTAAATATTCATTGAATTATAACAGTGCTCATAAACTTTTGGATTTTGGATTTTTAATTAATGATTTTGGAATTTAAGTGAACTTATTCAGATATTTTGGAATACTTCATTTTGACATCAGCACATCAAGATTTCTAGTACATCAGGACTTTGGAGACCATTAGCACATCATAACATTCAAGGACACAGCCGTGAATTCGGAACATTCTATATTTAGGACTTGTGATTAGAACAATCATTCTTATTGGATTATTAGGATTTCAAAACACATTACTGTAAGTGACTTTTTTGATTTTTTTCATTTTAATTATCTAGTAATAAATTGCTTGTTGATTTTTACTTGATTTGTTGGTTTCACTTTCTTTCTGTTACATTTTTCTTAGACCATAGAGTCGTAACAAACTCATTTATCCTCCACCATTCCCAAGTCAAGGGTTGTATATGACCCAGTATAATATCTTTAAAACTAGAGCCAATCAACAATTTTAAGCATCATTTTCGTTCTCAGTGACCCAGAATTAGTAAAGTTTGACAACATTTATTGCGGAAGCATTTTGGCTGTAGACCAGTGTAATGGGATTTTGTTTACTTGCTTATTCTTTGTGTCAAATTTATTACCATTTCATCATACAAAGGATATTCCTGTTGGATTTTTGGTAATGTGATCTTGAAATTTCAATGTAATTTTATTCAAAGGAAAGAAATGCCATAAAAAGTGAGTGTCTTGATTTGATCTTTAAGTATGAATAAGATATTCACATACTCTCTCTCTCTCTCTCTCTCTCTCTCTCTCTCTCTCTCTCTCTCTCTCTCTCTCTCATGTCGGAAATCCACCAAGTCGGGAGTCCAGTTGCCCTCTCTATCTCTCTTTTTCTCTTTGCCACCCATCCATGTCGGGAGACCAATTGCCCACGCACCTCTCACACATCATATAAATAAATAAAAAAATAAATAAATTAATAATAATAATAATACTGATAATAATAATTTCTTTGGTCTGTTGAGTACCCCCCCCCCCCCCACTCTTTTTCTCTCTCAAACATCATGGAACCACTTCAATGTACTTTTATATCTTTGTATTTATCAAGCAAAACAAAATACGGCATTTTAGTTAGAGTGCAGACAAGCTAACATTTCCCGGAAAACACCTCGAAAACTGTTACAAACAGCCAGACTAATCAGGTGAAAAATATACGATTACATTTCCAATGCAGACAAACCCACATGTCTTGCCAAAAATTAACCAACATGTTACAAATAGACAGACTCATTCTGTGAATAAACAAACAAACAACAACAACAACAACAACAAAAAAACAAATTTTAAGATTACATTTCATGTGCAGAAAAAAACTAATATTTCTTGCCAACATGTTACAAATGTGAGATATTCATCCTGTGTAAAATAAATAACAAAAAAAAAAAAAATAAAAAAAATAAAAAACATTGAACCAGTTTTAGGATTACATTTCCAGCGCATGTTACAAAAAATAGACAGACTCATCTTGTGAAAAAGAAAAAGAAAAAAAAGAATTAAATAATAAAAAAATGATGAACCAATTTTTACGATTACACGTTCAGTGCATACAAACTCACATTTCTTGCCAAAACAGAACCAACATGTTACAAACAGACAGACTCATGCGGTGAAACCCTCCCCCAACCCCCCATGAACACATTTTTACGATTACATTTCCAGTGGAAATTCCAACCTATTACTTATCCAACCAACTCTCTCTCTCTCTCTCTCACACACACACACACACACACACACACACACACACACACACACACGCACACATCATGAAAAAAAATGTTGATGATGATGATGATAATGATGATGATGATGATAATAATGATGATGATTTGTTATTGTTTGTATGCTGTTGAGTAAGGCCCATGTTACGGATGGATATAAAATAAACTGGGTGGTGGCCTAATGTTAATTCCTATTTCCCCCAGAATCCTACAAAAACAGCTGCCTAATGTTAATTACCATTGTTCCTATAATCCGCAGATCTTCATAAGATTTCATTAGTGGAGTTTTATCTTTACATATCTTGTTAGAGACCAGAAAACCCTACACTTGATCAATCTACATTCATTTCAGTTAGAGAGGCGATAAACTCCAACCTATTATATTTCCCTCCAAAACAAACATGTTACAAACATACAGACTCATCTCTCTGTCTCTCTCTGTCTCTCTCTCTCTCTCTCTCTCTCTCTCATCATGAAACCATGTACTTTTATGTTAATTTATCACATAATTAGTACACTTTACATATAGTGTGTGCAGTTTAATATTTTTGACACGTTAACATATCACTTTATGTGAATCTGATTAGTCCAAATAAGCCCATGAAATTCTTGCGCAGTATTATCTTTACTGATTGGCTGCAGCCGTGGGAATTTTCATTTTTTTTACTATTACTGGCAACAATTGGGCGGCCATTTTTGGAATCGATTGCCCAAGGGGCACTGAGAAAAGAAAGGTTATGCCTGTCGGAATATGGCCAATGTACCCCACAGGGGCTTGTTGTAAATAAAATTAAGGATATCGGTCAATGGATATAGGGCTGGGGGATGGGGTGGGAGCGTATATACCTTTAAAGGGACCCCATCCTATGACAAGCGTCAGCGTGGTTTAAATGTTAACCTATAGGAGTAAATAAACTCACCTCTGTTTAGAGAAGAATGCCGGTCTCCAAACTGACAGAAAGTTTTCCAACAAGAGCATTCTTCCAAATCAAATAATTCAAATATCCGGTCACAAATATATTAAATCTGGAATTACTATACTCAGCAACATCTTTAGTCTGGATTCAGTACAATTTCAGCATCCAGTAATCATCCCTTCACATGAATATCCAATGAATGGAATGTTATTTTGTTCTGCCGTATACAATATACTGCATCCATAGTTGTGGAATTGACACACTTTAGGTGGAAACATTTTAAATATTCTCATCGATGTATATGGCGCGTCTAACCTAACCCGAGTGAACTATAGTTTGGTCCCAATGGATTCTGAATCGTACCCAGTACTATATCTCAGAAACTAGCAGCATGCCACATCTCAAATGCAGATAAGAATATTAAGCTCCTTCCACACCTTACACATTTCTTTCATTCTTGTCAATGTTCGACGTTACTGTTTTTTTTTTTAAATGTGGCTCTCAACGGTGAAGACAAAAATAAAGTTTCGGTTGTTTTCCGGAAACCGGAAGAGTCTATGCAAGAATGAGGGATGACGGGATATTCTGGACTCACGTGCGATCTGTAAACAAACGTCGTCTGCTTGTTACATAGTCAACATACAGCTTTACAAAAATTTCATAACGTTGTACCTTAATTTCTTTAATAATGATACCGTTTTTTGTCTCTTCTGAAACCGCATACCGGCTGTACACTAGGATAATCTGCATCGACGTTCTATATTTATTCGTCAATTTTCCATACAAGGAAATGAACTAAGGGGAATTACTCATAAAGACTTTAAGGTGTTACAGCTTATATCAGACTATCCCGGAATTTGCCGAATAGCCGGAAGCTGCCAACTCCCACGTCGTAAACACAGACTAGTCCAACGATTGCGCTTCAACATTACGGACGCAGTTCAATTTCTTGTTTTTTTTTTAAGAAAAAAAAAAGACCCCCCCCAAAAAAACAAAACAAAACAAAACAAAACAAAGGCAGTAACATTGAACATTGGCAAGAATGAAAGCAATTTGTAAGGTATGGAAGGAGCTTAAGTTATTGTAATGTTATTGCGCGGAAACCATTTTTCTTCTTTCATACACAGTGGCCTTGACATTTGACAGTGAACCTGATAGGCTTCGTTCCAACCCCAAGTGTAAGTCATCCACAGAGTATGGTAACTCTGGATAGCGAACAACTCAAATTATTGCGCGGAAACGAAATTGGTAACAGGCAGACGGACGGACAACATCGTAGCATATTACAATCGGTGCGTATAACAAAAGATATCGGTATTGTTTTCGTGGAAAGATAGCAAAAAGAGAAATAACCATCAGAAGAATGGCTGATCCCCCCCCCTCGATAGACTGAATTATTATAAACGTAAAAATCAGCCAGTGACCTTGACTTTGGTTATAGCAGCGCAAAATTCGATAGGCTTCTGCCCCATATGACGTTGAAAACGTTTGCAATTTATTTCCGCTCTACTCAATCAAGAAAATACAATGTGGTGTAGAAAATCGAGTGGAGTTTTTTTAAAAAAAAATATTAGTGGTCCAGAAATGTTCTCGTTGTTTCTTTGAAACAAGAGTTGTTAATTCGGTACATCCGAGGGATAGGGGATTTTAAATTTTTATTCTAAAATTTTTAAGTAGTCCAAATCTGAAATATCATTGTGATCCACCACTGAAATCTCATCATATTAGTCCACTGTGTTTGAGATATGTTTCTTTTTTTAAAAAAACGAGTGGTGCAGAAATATTTTAGTTTCTTTGAAACAAGAGTTGTTCCTTTGGAACATCCTCTCTTAGGGATACAGGATTTTTAAATTTTGATTTCAAAATTGTTACGTGATCCTGCTCTCTCTACACCCTCTACCCATTCTCCTCGGTCCTCCTCCCCCAACTATTTATTGTATATCAAGAGCTGGTTGCGGTGAGTGTCATGCTGTTTCATTCAAAGCATTTCTTAAGGTTTATGTCGAATTGACAATAGTTTGAGACTTTATTTATCTCCTAACGTTATGTGTTTTACATGACTCTGTGATGTTGTTTGTGGTTTTGGCATGTGTTACGCACAGCACGTCATACTATTTTATAACCTAAATGTCATAGAAATTATAGCGGGGAATCGTATGTGATAAGTAAATGTATGTTACCTAAATAAACGAATCTCTTCTTGCAGTACAATGTCATCTTATCAGAAACGTTCCTGCAAGGAATGGGAAACAATTATGTATGAATCCGAACTCTCAATGCATTTTGTATAGAACATGAACTTTTGTTGTCATTCCCCAAATTTTCCTCCTGAATCAGAATAATTTTGTAACATAATTATTTATTGATGATCAATCAGAGAATATGACATAATGTGCCTTTAAAATAAAAATAAGATTTTTTCTATATATGTATGTATGTATGTATGTATGTATGTATGTATGTATGTATGTATGTATGTATCACTGACTGACTGATTTTGTTTCCTTTTTATAAGAGACTAGGTCAAGTTTAGCAAATTTAGGATAACACAAAATCTTTAAACACAAGAAAGAACCAAACTACAAAGTTAAAGAATAATGGTGCGTCAACTAACGCATTTATAAAATGAAGCATCTGATTAGTACAACTATATCACTATGTCTCTAGTAATATCAGAACCTATATTGTATAGATTAGCATGGCACTGACTTTGAGTAAACATCTGTCGAATGCTAATTATGATACAAAGAATGCAAGTACATTCGGTGTCTATTGTTAAATGATTAACTTTACCTTTTAAATCGTCAAGACAAGGATTATTTCTTCATGTTTCGGAATACATCTAATATTACTGTTATAACTACTTCCACTGCGGACGATTGATATGCAGTATAAATAATACGAAACTAGCTTTAAACACACACACACACACACACACACACACACACACACACACACACTTCCTTTACAGAATCTACTTGATGCTTGGCTTGTACATATTTACAGCCACGACACAGTTAGAACGAAGGAATCTAATTGATGACGTAATGAAGTGGGTCAGCGATGAAAAATTTGCGCAATCTATAGGGTTGTCAACAACTGTACAATTTAAATTTATCCAAGGACACAGTATTGTGTTCAACTGGCGATTACTTATAACTAGTAAATGTTTTGTTTTAAAGTAGTATAACCTAGTTGTGTTATGACTAATTAAAAACAATTAATAAACTAAAATAAATTATATACCTTTTACGTTGATTTTTTTTGGGTCTTTTTTTACGGAAGATCGGAAGATGAGATCGTAGATTTGAGAAAGCGAATTATTGACATGAAAATGTGATTTTGGTAACTTGGAAATTTCTTGTTATCTATACACAGGAAATTGCCCGTTTTGATTCTTCGTGATTTAATAGGTTTCATTAGATTGAATCCTATTTTCTGTGCTCCATTTTGAGTTATGAGCTATTCCAGTCAGCAGGATTATATGACTGAAAGTGTGGACGGGGGAAGATATATATATATATATAACTTTCCTTTAATTAAATAATCTCATGTTACAATCAGAGGATGGCAGAGTAGGTCGAGTTTACTAGGAACATATTTGTGCGAATTGTTACCCGATTCGTGTATACGATCCGCTGTCCTCTCTTCTTCGTTTTGCCTGCGATCCTGTGGAGGGACATATCACTAAGCTATCAATAATCCATTCATATCCAGATGGTTTCATCTTTTGCTGATACATCTGTTTGTCTTGGAGAACATCTTCACCTTATTGAGATGTATGCACAAGAAGGTTACAAGCAACAAATCATATGATGTCCTATTTTGGAGTCAAGTCCTTTTCAATAGTCTTTTTTATTACAGAAACCAGAGTAGCGTATTAACTATCAACAAATAACATCTTCATGCCAAATTATGTGAGCAGTGTCAATATCAATTATATGTGTCAAGAACAAAAATCCTAATATATTTCAACAAATCAAGTGTCAAGTTAATCTAGGTGCATTAAGCATTATGTCAATATTTCTATTTTCGAGTCGCAGTCTCTGCTCTGTCATAACAGAAAAGATAAACACATACGGGGCTAATATAACATGATTTATTTTTATACATATTTTTGTAGGTCATAGAGTGTTGAAAATGATTAAAATTTATACCTTAAACGTTTTCAAAGACAACACGGACGAATTGGTATTCTGTGACTTCACAATGCTTTGATAACATATTTTCAGCTAATAATAGTTTCTTTATTGCATAGCCTCACAAATTCTTTATGTCGTGGGCGTATACTAATGAAATCTAAATTTGGTCCAGTCTCATTTTCACATGGGTAAGTGAGATGTGTGGGTGACACCTCTCTCTCTTAAAGTAGTCAGTCATTTTTGTGTTTTCATTCAAAGTAAGTTGATCTAATGCGTATTGAATGCGCAATACAACAAAAAAAAAAAAAAAAAAAAAAAAAAAAAAAATTAATGCGCACGTTTTTCTCGTAAACCGTTATACACCTAAAACCAACCGGTATGAATATTACAGAAAACACCCACGACATGGCAGGTTTATTGAGCTATGCAGTCGAATCGGAGGCTTGTACGTATTGAAAAGAAAATACATACCGGTATCACGTGTTTTGGGGAGTAGTGTATACTGGGGCGGAGCTTTCTTGCAAGTGTCCAGTATCTTAAGATCTGTCAATACTTCTTCATCCTATACAATGCACACACAAAAAAAAAATTGCATGAAAAATCTGACTAATGCATTCATATCTATGTGACCAAAAAAGTTCAGATAGAATAGTCAATTAGGAGCCCGTGTAAAATGAGCAATTCGGCCAATATTGACGGTCGTCATAGAGATCAAACGTTACCCAAAGATTGTTGTCTAACGTCACCATCGTCAGTTTCCTATATTGGACTGGCATACATTTCGTGCAGGTCCATTGCATTCTAATTTTGTCAGAGGTCACAACAATTATCCTATGTTATTGTTCAGCCGTCATTCAGGGAGTCGACTGAAATCATAGTTTTACAGCAGGATTTGCCATTTTATGAAATTTTTTTTTTTTTTACGCCTCGTTTAATTTTAGAAGATAGTAAAACTCCGCCAACGTAAAGACTATACTTGAATGTGGAGAAATGGTGACGGGACCCATTTTGGCTCAAACTGTCGTTCTTAATTTCCGACTTAACGCTGAGAAACCTTACTTCTGATTCACCAATATTAGAATAGTCCTACTTTTCCTAAATTCGATGGATTTCGTTTTTTAGCCAAAACAAACAAAAGTAAAAATCACACAACTTCAAAACAGAAGTGAAAACTCACCAGTTCTTCTAATCCGTAGGCTATGCAGATAAAACGTTTTCTTAGACGACCGTCGAGACCGCTTCCAATTTCAAACCCGGTTTCAGTCTCTACTGTATCGTTCAAACTCTGTTTTGTGGGTACCTGGTGAGAAAATATTGAAATACTGCGCAGACGGGGCACCTTTATTTAACGCAAATACGAACGACACAAACGCAAAGAAAACAATGAACATACAACACGATGACTAATATAGTCCGTTTGCTGTCCCTTGACTAATCAATAAATTTAACTTTCTCTATATTTTGAATATCCAGATGATAATGAGGCGACTTAGTTTTAAGTTATTTTAGACACACGCCAGTAATTTTTCCAGAAATTTTAAGGTGTTGTTCAAATGTTGGCACTATATGTCAGTAGTTCACAAACAAGCATGTGGTTGGCTCCCACAAGAGATTATCCTGTTACGACGTGCATGGAATTGTAATGCTGACAGACAGAGGTGAGATGGCAGTGATCGGTAAAGGCGAGCGCCTTAGACCACTCGGCCACCCGGGGCCGCCCACACTGGCTCCGAGATAATCTATTGTTTCATGAAGGAAGGATGATAACACCTGGACACGTGGTCTCATGTAGTGGTCTAAGTATTCGGATATTTTTGTTTTGTTAAAATTTGAATGATCATTACCAAACATTATCGGCATATCTGTGTTTTCTGGCTTATGTATCTTTGGCAGTGGCAAAACAAAAATGTTATGTCTGAGTTCTCGCGGGGGTGGGGGAAGCTACATACTTCTAAACGGTTTCAGTTTAGATGGAACAAAATAGCTTATGAAGCCCTGTTTTTGAAGAAGTTAAATCACCAAGATGCTTTAAAATCTGCAGTGTTGAAGAAAAAGGCAAACTGGCGTCACTTTCGAATCAACAACAATTGCACCACTTAAGCGAAAAATTAAGCAAAGATCGAAACAGAGTATTGGAAAAATTACAAAAAGGGAACATTTTAAAGGCACAGCTACATCCACCCTCAACACAACACATTGAACTCTCACAGTCTTACAACACATCTAATTAATTTGGTTTGATTTGATAACTTTACGGCACAGAAACGCAAATAGGTTATGTAAGCAATCAAAATAAAAACAGACGAAAACAAAGAAAACATCACACTGAGAAAAAAGTCATCCAATGCCTGACCCTTATACAGAAATAAATCACTACAGCTTCAATGAACACAATTAATCTCAAGAGGTGTTAAGTTTATAACCTCGCCTAAAAATTCATTTTCACTTATGTTTAGGTCTCTCTATATATTCTATAAACATGAAATCACGTAGAGTTTTAAGAGCTACACGTGTTTTTTTTATTGTTGTGTCCGTGTCCTTTGTGGTTCGTCGTTGATGAAGGGACTCGTAGGTGCAGAAAGCACTAGTGACATTTATTTCGGATGACGTGTTTTTTTTGTGTTAATAATGAGACTAGATTTCACTAAGATGTGAACATGCAATGTGTTCTGATGATTGTCTTGATTATTGATTGGGTCTGTTACGTTTCTATAGGTAGACAAAATTTTAGGTCGGGCACAAATTGTCTTATTACGACACTTGGACAGTGAGAGCGAGCGCACTCTACACTGTGCTTTGCGAACCCTCGATTTAATTATGGGGTTGGCCGTAGACAATTGCACGTGACACGGTGATCTTGTCACCAGTTTGTTGACGTTGTGATACGAGTGCGTGACGAACACTGTACTGGGAAACACCCACACTTATTTGCATGTCTGCCCAACGATTTAGGTCTCCTCCCGGATTCCCACTTTTTTGTTGACTTTGATTAAGCTATGTTCGAAACATTTTTACCATTATTCTTTGAGAGAGTTTCAAAATCATGTCAGTGCCATGTCATTATCTTAGTTGTAGAGTTTTGTTGTTACGAGGAAATGCTGCTTTAACACGACCAAACGCCAAATAGTTTCAGTGACGTTGAAGAAATCTTTTTAACCATAGTATGTATCTTTGTAAGTACTTGTATTAATTGTTTATAAAAGTAAAATATAAGGATAATCATTCCACCCATAATTTGCTTAAAATCACTAGAAAAGTTTCGCAGTCTGACGAATAAGACTGAGAAAAAAATTTCTAAAGAAGGCCATCCTTAACGGTTTTTTTTCTGTCTGTCTATCTATATCCTTCGTATCAGTGAAAACTGGAACTACTTACATGCTCCCCATTGCGAACCCCCAAGCTTTTAATTGAATTGTAATTGAAAATGTGGTATATTTGATCTTGGACCCCGTCGCTGGGACCCAAAGGGATGGACATAGATATCATACTCCGCACCACGTGGGCGGCTTGTGTACCTGGTCTGGCGAATTTCTCCCAGGGGTTTAGGGGGACATCAGTTAGGGACATACAGACAGACGGAAGAAAGGGTATCACAATATACACCCACCCCATCCCCGCTAACATTTTGGGACAACAAAGATTCTGCAGAAAGAGGACAAAGCTGAAGGCATACAGTTCAAAACAGCCATTTATGCCCAAGTGTAACGACCTAGGAAAAATAATATAGAGTTATAACATCCGGTAAGGCGGTGGAAAATTAAAACCTATATATCATCTATGCTTCCTTTTAACTCTGGAGGGTGGTGAGTAACTTCATATAGGCGTTATACAGTTATAGACGTATTTTTCTTCAATTCAGGAAAAAGACTGGGTCATAATTTCAGATTCTAGGTACATGGTATAGTTTGATATTTGTAAAGCACGAATAGATTATTTAATTATCAGCCAGATTGTAATAATGTCAGGTAAATACTTTCGGGGATAGAAGGTGGGGTACGATTCATAATGGATAAAAAGCTGACTACAGTGCATGATCGTGTAGATCTTTTTTAGGACCCTGGACGACACATCTATATCGAAAAGTTAAGTTAACGTTGGAATACCAAGCTATATCCTTTGGGGCAATCTCCTTTTTCAGCTACTACTACTACATCAGTTATCACTCTCTTGGCAATCACTTCATCCATTTCAATGCAGGATTCATCATCTGGCCACAATGTTCATGGAAGAGGTGTCACTCAGGACTCAGTCATGATTGAACCCTTCCTGATCTCGGCTTGATTTACACAGTGCTTAGTTTATCTGAAAAATCAAATATATTGTGAGTGTGCAACATGCTTACAATTTTCTGTCCTACCTGAAAGTATATTTCATGATCAGATTTGCTGTCATATCCTGGTTAATTTCCGCATGTTTTTATGCAAATATACCGTCTCATTCGTGAGGAACATGTCCACAGGAAGTTGAGCAACTCATGCATTGTGTGTGCGCCTATGGATCTGCATGTATACAATGTAAAAAAGAAAATTCCCAAGTATAGGACCGCAGTTACTTTGTTTACCTCTAGTCCAGCGGTTCCCAAACTCCGGGTCGCGAGAACCCTCGCGACCCTATACTGGTACTGCATTTTGGGTCTCAAAAGATGGTATTTAGGGTCCCGATCAAAAAAGTTTGGGAACCACTGCTCTAGTCCAAGCCAATTAGAAGCGCGCAAACAAGTTGTTTTTAATTGTGCAGATTTGTTTCTTCACGGAGAAGACAGGTCTTCATACTAAGCCAGCACAGCAGCGTCTCATTTGACTGAAATAGTAATATTAGCAACATGTCAAGCGTCATCTGCATCGAGCCAAGATCATATCCATTCGTGTAAATGTACCCACCCACCCACCCCAACCCTCATATAAAACGTAACGCAGTTAATTTATATTGAGTACAAGACAAATGCCGTGTTAATCACGTTTTAGACTGTCTGTAGTAAGGAAAGTATCGAAGCATGTTGAAATAATGTTTAAAATAAATTTACCGAAATTTGCAATGAAATCATTTTGTCAAAACTACTATACTTGTAATACTGTGCAGGTTTCATTGCTCTGTACAGTATCAGCTGATCGAGAGGCTCCGGTGGGATTTGCGAAAGCCGATTTCCCTTATATAAACATTCATGGACAAGATTCGATGTCATGATCAACTGCAAACTGCTTTTTCATCAGATCCTTTGTTGAAATGTTCATTTCTCTAATGCCAATACCAGCATCTTTATAAAAAATGTACACAACACAATAATCATGTCTATCTCTGAAATAACAGCAGCACTACAGTGTGGATATTTAAACTGGTCTGAATTAGACTAACTTCTTGTAAAAAGGCCCTTTAATTACTAGGGATCAATGAGAGACAGAAAGTGAAATTTCACTAAAGATCGGTAATTGTCAGGATTGTTAAAATGTTTCACCTCTTGTAGCAAAACTTCCAATGCTTTCCATTTGCACATTTTTAATAATACGAAAAAAGTAGCTTATATATCCCAATCCAGCTTCCTTGTCAGTTTCAGTGTAAAACTGTCCCACCTCTAAATTACAACGCCCCTCCTTTCCTCTAGAACTAAAGACCCAACTAATCTAACTAACCAATAAAAAACCCACAGTCTGAATCGGTTAGATGGCACGAAGTCATATCGTCATAAATAAGATGGGGCTCGCTTCGCTCCCCCCCCCCCAATCTTGTTTATGAAGAATGACTTAAGTCATCTAACCTGTACTTAGCAGGTTAGTAAATGTTACCGCCTTTCGATGGTTCCAGTTAAAGGAACACCCGAACACGTGTGAACACCCGAACACGTGTGAATCTTATGCCAAGGTCGCAACCGCGACCGAGATGTACAATGGTTGTGTCCTGGTGTTTATCTAGCTTAAACACAGAAGTTGAAGGTTTTAAGTTAGACAGATGGCTTCACAACAATTGCAAAATTTTGCAGCGGGAGAGGTTTGATCAATTTAAATAATTATTGATAATGTAACGAAAGCTATTGGTAAAGAGCTACAACCCCTTAGCTCATACCCCATCCCACCCCATCTGATAGGTTCCCATGAATTCGGGTGTAAATAAGAAAGACAGGGACCTCAATCGACGGTGGTATATTTTTAGGCAAATATATCTACTGAAAGTTTTTCCATGGTAATGGGTGTGGTGTTATAGCCAATGACAGACTGGGCCAAACGTTTGGATATCCCCTAGGCAGATTGTCAGATGGGCCAGTCCGCTAGGGCAGATTGTCAGAATGGCCAGTCCGCTAGGGCAGATTGTCAGATGGGCCTGTCCGCTAGGGCAGATTGTCAGATGGGCCAGTCCGCTAGTGGTTACAGCTTTAAAGCGTAGATACCATTTTGAGGTCTATACAAAGCAAAGCAAAACCAAACAAAACGAAACCGGAGCTTCTTTCACCCAGAACATTAACATTTGCTGATCTACATAAGAAATACAACTTTTTGACCCGTTCCCCCTCCCCCAGCCGTTGTCAAATGACTTGAACTGGGTCGGTGTCGCACATTCAAATAATTTTTCAATAAATATGATTTATTTATTTTGAATTGATTGATGAATTGATTACAACAGGTAATAATTTCGATTTCGATTTTAACAGATTGATAACTGACAATAAATAATACACATAAGATCTCATTGACACAAATTCGTTATTTTAAAAATAATGGGTCAAGTGAAGTAAACGCTTTAGGCGATAAAAATAGAGGCGGTACTCACCCAGTTAAGACACAAAACACAACTTAATGTCCTACTTGTCTTGCTTTGGCGATTCGATGGTTGTAGACTCAAAAAGAGGTTCATAATAGAAGTAAATATGCATAACAGGAACACCCCACCAAACTACTTCCGTGTATAATCAATATTGACTATATTCGCAACTTCGAGGTCAATCCTACGGATCATAGCTCGGGATATTTTTGTCTCGCAGACATAGCCGAGGATGTTCCAATTGTATTGACTAGTCAACGAGGAACCACTTGGGGCGCAATTGGGGGAAATTAGTGGAGAATTAGTTTCGGTCATCTATACAATTAATTATTCTTTTTTAAAAGCTGTCTCTAATGTAGATATTACAAACATATACGTATACATCTACCTATATAACGGAGGAAAGCTAAGGGCGTTAACATTTCCAAAGTAAAACTTTAAGTCATTCATAACGAATTAAGTGTAAACGATCAAAAAGAAAGAAAGAAAGAATAACATCGAAAAATGTAAAACCTCATTCGAGGATCAAACTCAGATATTTTGCTTAAGGTTTATGTGATCGTTTTCGTCATTACACAATGTATTTTGGCCATATGGTTTCAAATGAGCACAGCTGAAACTAATACATTGTAAATAATTCTAACTGATATGAGTTGTTAGACTGCATTATTGTAATTAGAAGTAAGTAAACATATTTAATCAATTGATAATAGACACAGCAATTTATTTTTTGCTAGATTCCAAAACTTCAACAAAAATCGACAAAGTCCAAAGCAGGCATGTGCCACTTCCTTCGGGGCGCTTGCCGGATATGCAATTTTTAAAGCCACACCCTATGATGCAAATAAGCGGAGAAAACCAGTCTGCAGGCCGGGTCCGGCCCGCGGGCCGTAGGTTGCACATGCCTGGTCCAAAGGATTCACATGTTGTTGTAAACTTATGGTAGGTTACCACTGATGCTGTGCTTGAGTGACTTCAACTTGACAGCAACTTTTATAGCTTTAGTTTGAATAGATTACCACTATGGTGTAAAGACATCTGTGGATGTGCTGTCATATACATTTCTAGAGATTGTATGAAAGTAAGTTTTAAATGGTTTGGACTTAGTTATGCTTTTAGTGAAGTTTTAGAAACTAAAAAAGAAAATAAATTGCGTGTTTTAGTGGCAGCTGATTAAATATTGTTACTTATTTGTAATTATAATAATGTAACCTAGGTGCTCCTCCTGTAAGTTAGAATGAATATAGTTTCTGCTGAGCTCATTTGAAATCATACAGCCCTAGTACATGGTGTAGCGACCAAACCACAGGTTCTAAAATCTTAACAATAAGGAACACATAAGAAAAGACTAAATGGTCCAACCCGGAGAAAGGATGGTTAGTAAATGGCTTATTATACCCTTGACATCAGTAAAAGAAAGAAAGAAAAAGAAAAAAAGAAAAAAAAGAAACGAAAAAAGAACGTATTAATGTAATATGTGTAGAGGAAGGTCTTGCAAAGTCCATGCACATATCAAAATATCATCTAAAGTAATTCATTATGAAGCTTATGGAAATAACTAGAAAATGGAAATGTTTGATAAATTGCAAATATAATAAAATATTCACTAATAGCTGCTCGTACTCATACCCAAATACCCACGACTGTCTCTAAATTGAAAATATGTATGCTTATAATCATTTGATTAATTGAATACAGAACACACTAATACTTTGTAAACAACTGTCCTAGTTTATATTGACAATAAACCTCCTGTACCCCACTTACATCACTTGTGCTCTCTAATGTGTTATTGATTGTCATGACATGCAAATAACCAGGCTGATAAGGTCATTGCGTCATATTTATAGCAAACTCCAGTTCGACAATATACAGCTCAGTTCCAAATTAGAAGAAAGCGAGGGCATGTCTGCATACCTATCTATCTTCCCACCTTCTTATCTAACCATCTACATACATACAATGCGCGCTTACTTACCTACATATTTACAAAAAGGCATTGATCACCTCAGTCCTGTCAAGCAAGCAATCATGCACCAAATTTTCGTAGAGAGACAGCGGCTCTTGAAAAAAGAAAAGAAAAGAAAGTCTGTCAAAGGTAAAAGATATATTATTTCAAATAGTTGCATCTTGTGATAGTGAAACGTGTGTCCGTGAAAACACAAACAATCAAAACTTGAAAAAAGTGGATTATCCAGTCTCTTTATTTGGAACGTTATAGCGCCAGACTTGGAACATGAACCTATCACCCCTATTTTCTCATATACATTGTTCCTTAAATGTAAACATGCCTATTTTCTCATATATATTATTCTTTAATGTAAACATAATGCATGTCCCATTCGACCGCAAATCGACGGTGAGGTCATAGTCGATATGAAGTCTATTTTATACATGTAGGTGCATTTGGAAGTGAAGATTTTTCCAATCCAGTTGTTACGGTTCGGATTCGGATTTTTGTTACTTATTTGCGCAGTTACGCACAATAATGTTGAAACCAATGAGCTAACTGTGAAAGTAGATTTTAGTTGTCATGCAATTCACACGTCGTCTCTCAGACAAACAAATGCACGTGGGAGACTCCTCGGTGTAATCTATAAATTTGTCTCCTGTCTGTGGCTGAATAATACCGTTTTAATATCGTTTAATAATGATAAAAAACTGGAGCTGAAACTAAAATTAAAGCGTGATCGAATGCATACCATCACGTTTTACGCTCTTAAAAAAAAATAAAACGTGTACACCAAGGTGTCATGATTCGGGTGCAAAATTTCAGAAAGGTAGAGAGTAATCGAATGGTCGATCATGTTTGCCTAAACATTTTGTTGTTGTCTTGGTTGTTTTATTGCCAACTTCATTGCGGTTGGTATGGACAATAGTTGTCATAGCCACACGGCTTTCTCGTCTGTTCATATTCCGTAAATAATTAAATAATTATTTCTAGGTTGCAACATCATAACAACCAACTTTTTGTGTAGCAGTTCCTTACTTTGTAGGTTGAGTAGAAAATAAGCATTGAAAGGAAATCAGTATTGAAATGGGTATACAGAGCACATAAGAATCGATGTTCTGGTCATTTTCAAGATACTTTGCCATAGTTCATCCCTCACCTTCCAATATTTTCAATTACTCGATAGATCTCGAAAAAAACAAACGAACACCCCCCCCCCCCCCCAAAAAAAAAAAAAAAAAACAAACAAAAAACAAAAGAGATGAGAGATGTGCAGTGGTTGCGGGTATTCGATTGAAATGCTAAGTTGAACAGTATAGTGTTAATCATAAAAAAGAGTAATAGCGAGCAATTTGCTCACGTAAAGCTTTTTTTTTACCTTTCCCGCATCTCAGCCCTTCCCCATTATGGAAATGAGTCTATAATTAAAAAAGCTCACACCTATTCCAAAAATAGTGTGAGTACAGTGATTGGTCAACATGGATATCGTTTAATGATGACCATAATGTATACTAAATTTCACAGCAATCCGCTGAAAACTGCAAGCGTCGTTGCAGTCACAAAATGCGGTCATATTTTAAATCTAGCTATATGTAAAAAAAAAAAAAAAAAAAAAGTGCAATAACTCTTAAAAATACGCGGGAGCACAGTGATTTGTTGATATGCGTGCCATCAGATGATGACCATAAGATGTACAAAGTTCCATGGTGATCCATAACAAATCTGCAGGACAAGTTGCATTCATAAGATTCTCTCATACATTGTGTTCCGCTGCAGGACAAGTTGCATTCATAAGATTCTCTCATTCATTGTGTTCCGCTGCAGGACAAATTGCATTCATAAGATTCTCTCATACATTGTGTTCAGCTGCAGGACAAGTTGCATTCATAAGATTCTCTCATACATTGTGTTCCGCTGCAGGACAAGTTGCATTCATAAGATTCTCTCATTCATTGTGTTCCGCTGCAGGATAAGTTGCATTAATAAGATATGCTCATACATTGTGTTCCGCTGCAGGACAGAAAGATCAATAACGAGAGCAATATGAGTAGCTTCAGACGATGGCCATAAGATGTACAAAGATTCATGGCGATCTATTAAAAACCGTGAGATTAGATGCGTTTACAATATTGTGTGATACAATACACCCAGCTCTAACTAAAAACGAGTAATAACTCCAACACAAATTAGAAGAATACGTTGATTTGTCGGAGTGTGCATCTAAAGATGATAATCATAATCTGTATGTACCACGTTTCATTGCAGTCCATAAAATAAAGAAGAAAAAAAAGGAAAAAAAAAATTTTTTTTAATTAAAATAAAAACAAAATGCTGGACTAGTTGCATTCACAAAATTATATCATACATTTCTTTCAGCTGCACGAAAAGCGTACATAACTCTAACACAAATTGCGGGAGGACAGTAATTTGTCTATATTCTCATATTCAAATGATGAACAACTCGTGCACACAATTTAATTGCGATCCAATGAAACACGTGAAACTAGCTGCGTCCACAAGATTCTGTCCTAAACTTCACCAAGCTTCAAGTAAAAAGAGTAATAACTCTATGAAACATCGCAGGAGCACAGTGGTTTGTCGATGCGTGCATCTTCAGATGATGATGATCATAACATTTCCCAAGTTTCATTGCGTTCCACTGAAATCTGTGGGACTAGTCTCGTTCACATCCGACTGCAAGTAAAAAAGAGCAGAAACGCTGATAAAAATTGCGGCAAAAAAGTGATTTGTCGATATCCTCATATTCAGATGATGACCATAACATTACCTAGTTTTGTGGCGATCCAATGAAAACTGAGACTAGTTGTGTTTACAAGATTTTGTCATGCACTGCATTCAACTGAAAGTCAAACCGGACTTTTACTCTTATAACAAATTTCGTGAGCAAGGTGATTTGTCGATTTGCGCATCTTCATTTGATGACCATAATATTTACCAAGTTTCACTGTAATCCACAAAAAACTGTAGGATTCGTTGCGCTAAAATGATTGTTTGCCAGACGGACGGGCGCAAGATTCCTATTTATAGAAACAGAGGTATACAAAAAATCCTCACTTCTGGATCATAGTGAGTATATCCACAGGTATGAAGACAGATTCATATGATGATGTATAAAAAGAATGAAAAAATAAAATAAAAATAAAAATAGTTCTTACGGCGTATAGAATTTTTACAAATTGTAAAAAAAATTAAATGTGAAAAATGTAGAAATTTAATCTTTTTTTTTTCCTTACCAGATTAAGAAAAATAAACAACTTATACCGATTTAGCGAAAAAAGTCTGGACAAATTTAAAAATTAATTTTTATTTTATAAATTCTTACAAAATATAAAATTGTTTTTATTTTTTTAAATTACAAATTGTGAAAGGTATGCATACAAAATTAATAATGTCACTCTGGTTTGAGTGACCAACACCACACACTTTCTAAACAACAAAAAAGGTATATTGACCAAGACCCTGTCTGCTACTATACAACACACTACATTTACTATCCAACAATCCACACTTGCTATCCAACACGCCAATTTTTGTATGTAAGTATCTTTGAGTGTCTTATCCATACCAAAAGAGCAAATCAAGACAAAGGTATACTTACGTGTTTGGTATATTCTATTGAATTAGAATCACAATGAAATTTCATAACACGTCACCAAATCTACTTTTTTAAAACTGTCTTTCTCTTTTGAATTTATTAACTGGTATGGGTTATTACTCTTCTCCTGTATCTTCTGCTTGTCTCACCTTCATTAATTTCTTTAATGGAATGGGTTCTTCTTCTTCTGTTTCTGCTTCTGAATGCTCCTTCTCCTTGTCCTCTTTTCTCTTGGGACACTCTGAAGATCAATGTCCTTTTTTGACATTGATAACAGGTATCTTTACTTTTGTCTTTCTTTTCTTCTGTCTTAGTAGTTCCTTTTCTTTCACAATGTGGACATTTTGGAGCCCAATGTCGTTTCTCTTGACAGACATAGCAGGTACATTGACTTTTATCTTGAGTAGTCAGTTGTTGTGTTGGAAGTGTACTTTCGAATGACCCTCTATAAATCTCTGACCAGAAATGCGATCTGTTGTGACTCTTCCATCTTCACAGATTGAAAACTGAATGAGTGTATTCTTTTTGGTCAAGGGATGCTCTATATATAGGGAGAGAGATTAACATCGTCAAATCAAATTTGAATTATCTACTGTCAAGAAACCAGAAGCCAAGCAACAACGACGTTCTGTGTCACCCAATACTCTCCAAGAAGCGTTGGCAGAAGTTCACGCTAGTGATTTTGAAGACTACATGATTGACCCATATCCAACACCATCTACCTCCACTGGACAAAGAGAATCAAGATTAGTCAAAAAAGAAAGTCGTTCGGTGGCTCGTGAAGATTATTTTCATATTCCAGCTACCCAGAAAGTGACTTCCAGAACATTTAGAACGAAGGCTTACACACACACTGTTAAATGTAAACAGTTCAAGTCCCAATGGTTGTCATGTCTTTGCATGTCCTGTTCATAAATTTGCCACAAAGAATCTGTTGGTAAAGTTAACACACACTACGCTGCGTCCAAAATTCATAGAAATCGTCTCGTCTTGTGGAATCAGTTCTTTTAAATGTGCTTGGTAATACACTAAGTCCTGAACATTATATTTGACTATCTTCCGTGTAATTTGGTGTAAAACTAATGACAGAAGTCATGGCATGGCAAGTCTTATAATGTCTTCTCAGTTAATCAATGTTTGACTATTTGAGCATGATCAAAAAGTCTATGCCGTTTCGGATGCATTGTTCTTAGCGTTTCACTTGAATCTGTACAAATTAGTTGTAAGTGTCTTCTCGCAGCTCTGGAGGTAGATTCTGAATGTGCTGTTCTAAACTGTCTATATACAGAAATGTCCTCCTAACATTTTGAGCATTTTCAAACTAATCAGCTTTTCTAGAGCATTCAGATACCAATGGTTAAAACATCTACGTCATGCAGGATGCAATAGTTCCTTTTGTAAGCAATAAATTTGCAAATCTCACAAACGTGAAATTTGATATTGGTTCTAAAATGTTATCCACAAGCTCTAGTGTAGGTATATCCTACCATTAAACGGTTTTCGTAATAATAAAAGTAATTTGTGAAGAAAAAAAATGTTGCGTCTCGCTTGTAATAAAATGTTTATTACAGTTAAAAATATATTCTTTCTAAACTATAAACTAGATTTATTGACAACTCTGCTAGTGGTCAAAGCTTAAAGGGGTTGTAGGTCGAGAAAAAACTATGCAAAAAATTGATATACGAAAAGTCTAGTCCACGGAAATTGATTTTCGAAAATACTAATTCCTGTAAGTAGGTGATATCTGAGGTTTCTAGACCAATAGTTAATTTAAAATATGGGCATTTTCACATTGAGGCAATAGTTTTTGGGTTTGGGTCTCTACGACCTCTAACGTGAAATATAATATTAAAAATATCCATTGGTTTAACATTATGGATCTCCATGCACTCTAACGGAAAATGTAATGTTAAAACTACACTTACCTACCATTAAGCCGTTTCGAGTGACTAACACTTAGTTATCTACTATCCAATACACAGTTATCTACTAGCCAGCACCCACACTATACCATCAACACTCAGTTCTGAGTGACCATCATTCTGTTATCTACTATCCATCACACAGTTATCTACTATCCAGAATCCACAGTAGACCACCAAAACACGTTTGGAGTGAACAACAACCAGTTATTTACTATCCAGCACCCAGTTATCAACTATTCACACTTGCTCTATAACATAAACACGCAGCTGGAGAGACCAATACCCTATACACTTACTATCTTATATGCTGTAAGAGCGACCAACACACAGTTATCTACTATTTAACATCCCCACATTTACTATCCAACGACGAGGGATAGGAATATACACAAAATATACTTACAAACACACAAATATACTATCAATCAAGAGACTAGAATGTTAAAGAAGGGGAATGAAATCACACACACATACACACACATACACTATTACACACAAGCAAGGGTAGGAGTGCCTACATACACTATACCCACAAACATACCTATATACTATCACACAAGAGGGTAAGGGTAGTTAAGGGTAGTTAAGAAATTCGGTGCTTTTGTCTCTTTGCCATCGTAGAGTGTCTTAGCTATTTTGTTTTAAGACAAGTTTTAAAGCTTGCACTAACTCTGAACTTGTTTTGGAAGTCAATTTTGTTTCAATTTTTAATTTTCAACTTGAGTTTTTCAAATGTCTTGTTCCTCAATTTTCATTTTGAAATTTACTTTTTCAATTTTCATTTTTTAAATCTTAATTTTTCAATTTCCATTTTCAAATTTCTTTTTTTTCAATTTTCATTTTAAATTATCATTTAATTTTTTTTTTAAATTTAATTTTTGTTAATTTTCAAATGTACTTTTTCATATTTCATTTTGATATTTACTTTTTCATTTTTAATTTTTTAAATCTTCATTTTCAATTTCCATTTTTAAATTGTGTTTCAAATTTCATTTTTAATTTTTTATGTTCACTTTTCATTTTCAAATTTAGTTTTTTAAATTTCATTTTAAATTTTCATTTTTCAACTTTGTTTTCTTTTTAAAATTTCATTTTCAAGTTTGGTTTTTCAATTTTTGCTTCCAAATATTTGTTGTTCAATTTTCATTTCTTAATTTTCATTTTCAAGTAAAAATTCAAAGGGCAGTAGTACTTACACACACAATACGTACAACCATGCTTATGGTTTAAGGTTTATTTTGTTGCGAAAGACATAGACATATATAGCCCTTTCCAGAACCGCTTCGATCTCTTTGAAAAGTAATATTACTCAAATAACTGCAAAATGAAACAAAAACCAAATCACTCCTTTATAATTACCCCTCTTGTGATAGTATATAATTTTGTTTGTGGGTATAGTGTGTGCAAGCAATGCGATTGTTTCGAACGTCTGAGGCATCATCTAAGAAGAACAAAATTTAAACACAGATGATTTGGTTCACATTAGAAAAACAAAATTAAAAATTGGAAGATATGAACGGAGAAGTGTTAAAAGGAACTATTTACTTGCCTGAGTTACAACATGTGATAAGAAAGAAGACGACGTGTACGATATCGAAAGCATTCTCGATCGAAGAACACGTAATGTGGGAAAACATCGACTCAAGAAGTGAAAGTTTGCTGGAAGGGATCTCCACCTAGTTTCAATTTTTGGATTGCTGCTGCTTTAGAAGTCATCGACTATAAAAAGAAGTTGATGTTACAAACATGGCGTTAAACACAGCTACATCTCCTTCTCAGAGTTCATCTTTTCAAGAACTACAAAAACATCAAGAACAACAATCACTGTGGGTGTGGTATGGAGAACTTGTCCCTAAAAATCAAATCCTCTTTTTCCGTAAAATCTTTGCGGTGTATTATGTCATTGAAGCAGCCACTGGATATTTAAGTTTGCAACAAGGACATAAACAATTGTGGACTATTTTACTCAGCAGTTGTATTGGTTACTAGTATCTCCTTCACAGTCCTTCGTTTAAATATACCGACAGTAACAACAACAACAACAACAATAACAAGAACAAGAACAACAACAACGATAGTTTCGCCAACGCCAGTCAAAATAACAACTCTTCCCATCACAGTAGCAGCTCCCTTCTGAAACTCTCTTTTGAAAATCATCCTTTGACAGCGAGTGACTCCTCGGAAAGCAGAACCATCGAGCTATGAACAAGCTATTTTATTTAACATTACCCAATGACAGTTCTATGGATGTATTTCTCAAAAACACGTTGTGTTGTTTCACGGCCAAATTACCTCAAGCAATAGTACAATAGGATCACGAAGCTTGGAGAGAAGTAGCTTTGGTAGAAATCATTCATCCTAGTCAAGTCAAGAATGTGGAGATCAAGCCACTTTCCTCGTCGAAATATTCAACGAACAAGTTCAAGAACACTTGGACAGAAATGATCCTCTCATTTACATATCCAAAATACCATCACCAGCGAATCCCCAATTAAATATCTATTCCATGAGAATTCCTGCAGGATTTTATTTTAATGCTCAACATGTCTTCGAAACGATTCCAGCTATTTTCAATGATCAGTTTGGCAAAACACGACAGAAAACTCGCTGAAGTGTACAGATCGGGTACCACAAAGTTGCCGATCGTCTTAAAATGTATTTTTTTCCGACGGCAAAACGCTGTCTATCGGATTTCCCCCCGGTATGTTTGCTATTCTGAGTGGAAAAATGAACATAGTTCCGCAGTTAAAAGACGTTCGAAACAACGATCGATTCTACAAGTATTTTTTGCAATCCTATCGAACTGAACTAAGGACTGAATTTAATGCTTGTGTATTCTGATGTCATCGAGGACAACGTCGTAGGAAACACAGCTACTCCGTTGCTTAGAATCATTCCTTTCAAAATAGATTCTGCCATAGCTGCTTACGATGAAGCAGGAAACATGTATCACGTTCACCGAGAATTTGTACATCCTCATTATCATCCTGTCAGTAAATCCTAGTGTCAGTATTAATATAAAAATGAGATCTTGGGCAAAATATTGCATTCTCCAAAGGAAAAGTTACCGTAAAACTACATTTTTGAAAACGATTCTCTAGCAAATTGTAATAGATGTATCCTGTGTACCAAGAAATCCCTTTACAAGGAGGACGTGGTTTAGGGTATATATTAAGATCAGCGTTTCGGAGGCACCCATCATGATACCTATAGTTACTCGAGGATTCATGCCTAAAATATGCAGCTCTGACGCTAGGAAAAGAATTTCTACAAAACGCACTCATCGACCAACAATGTCCGGAAGAAGCCTTGATGAAAGCATGATACATTTTTTGATTTAAACTGGAAAATACCTTCTGGGTCTCTGAGACACACATATAAATTCGCTTTACACTCCTGACGAAGGCATTAATTCATCCTTTACGCCACAGCAAGGACAAGGCAGAATGAGATGTTCAAAATTCTTCAGACCTCATGTGTCGTTCAGAAAAAGAATAAGAACAAATGTCAGGAAATTTGACGTTTTACATTACCAACTAAAAAAGAAAAATGATGCACCTAGATTCTTGTGAATGTTTCAAGTTAGAACTCGATATGTTTGCCATGCTACCGACAATGATGACGATGCAAGAATTCCAGTGGTTAGAATTTCATCCTGTGTCGTCTTGGTCTCTTCAGCTCCTATCGATTCTAAAATCAAAGGACAAAGCGAATATTATATTGATCTGACTAACAGTTATTTGTACCTGAAAGTCAAAGTTCTCAAAACGGAAAACATCAATCCAGACGGCGATGCCATAGCAGCTCCAGTGAACAATTTCATGCATTCGTTGTTCAGCGAACTTGATTTGTACTTAGCATAACAAACTAGTCAGAAGCATCATGGACACTTACCCTTACCGAGTGTACCTGGAAAATCTCTTGACGTACGGAAAAGAAGCCAAGAACACACGTCTGATGCTTCAATTGTATGGAAACATAACAATTTGGACGAGTTCAGCGACAAATAGCTGACTGCGGATGACGATCCTCACAATCTTGGATTTAATAACCGCCGAAAGAAAATGAAGCAAGAATGCAGCTTAGAAATGATGGATCGTTTGCATTTGTGGATTTGGTTGTAAGACAAGTATTTGTTGAATGGTGTGGATGTACGTCTGAGCCTGAACCGATATAGTACTGTGTTCATTTTTGATGGCTAATGCTAGCGAGTACATAATATCGACTAAGCCAGACTTTACGTGTGACGCGTGAAAGTCTTACCTAAAGTGGGAAACAACATTAGTCAAACTCTGAGCAGAACGACAGCCAAGTATCCTTACGACGAGTTTAAGTCAAAACTTTCACCATTACCTCTGGACTCCGATCCATGACCGAAGATCATGTTTTCCATCGTCAGCAATGCGGCAACGGAGCCATCGATCAAAATCCTTTCGAGGTCCAAGACTTCAACGCGTCCAAGATAGAAGTCACTCGAGATGGCCAGACATTTTGTCCCAGGTCTTTTGAACCTAACTTTGCCCAGAAAAAATACTTGAGATCTTACTTGACACTGTTTGAAGTCAGAACAATTAGGTACCAACAGCAGCCACGGTATTTCGTACGACGTTTGTGCAGGAGGATATGCTATTTGGGGACTTGATTTCACTCCAGAGCAAGGCAGTGACGAGGGACATTTCCACCCTATAAAATCGGGCCAACTTCGTGTAGAGCTTCAGTTTGCAGTAGCTTTGGTAACCACAGTGCACGTCATCTTGTATGCAGAATTTGACAATACTATGGGAATGAACAGTTTGAGAGAAGTGATCCTAGACTATTAGAAGAAAAAGACTGTAGCACGAACCTATTGAGATAGGCTATGAGGATATTTTCTATCCAGAACAACAACAGCAGTCACAAATCGCAAGTGAAAAATACAAAAATACAGTCATGAAGTCAAGATAGCCAACAAGAAGAACATTTAGTCTCCTGTTTTGTTCGTGACTTGGCTGAAACAATCATACCACTGACAAGAGAAGATTGTCATGGATGTCAAATCGATCATCCTAGTTAGAAACAACACGACGAATGTTTAATGATAAGTTCAGAAGGCAAGTTTGAAGAGTATCTGGAAGATACATGGGCGTTCAGAAGAGAAGATTTTCAAAAAGTGCAATGAATACTTGTATAACCATTCGTTACCTCCATTGACTTCTCTGGAGACGAAACGCACCGCAGCTCTCTTGCAACAGAGTACGAAGACTACTCGTTCATCGACTTACTTGACAGATGTTTTCAAGGTAAAAAATCAGATGTGAACTGATGACTTATAGTTTCTTGTGAAAGATAGATTCCTGGGAATTTCATTATCTTCTGAATCACAGTTCGTACAAAGCTCCTTGAAATCCAGTGGCATGCGCTAAAGACGAACTTCCACATCGAAAACCTAACGACGTTGAAGCCTCTGTCATCAATACAGAAGACCGTCATCGACCAGTAACCCACTGGGTAGCCGCGCTCTTTCCCAACGAACACAGTGTGGAATATTTGCCAATATATGTTTATGTGTTTGTGTATGTGTATGTCTTCCACAAAAAGTTAAAACTTAAACCACTTCAAACCCTGTGTAATAGTATATTTGGGGGCGTAGTGTGTATGTATAAACACTACTTCAAGTATAATATTAAACCTATGTAAAAATAAGAATGATAGTTTCATTTAGGTCCACGCAATTTCTTTTGCCTTGTATTATGTACTACATTTAGGGATATTTTCCTTCACGTCCGCGTCTCTACTTTGGAGTGATGTCTTCCTTCACGTCCCTGCTTAAAGCATATCAAGAGGTGCGTTTGCTTGTCGTGCCACCGTCAGTCAGGAGCCAGCCGTGGAGAGAATAGGGTCGACGAAGCCAGAGGCGACACCGAGAAGACAGCTAGGCAAAACCTGGGCGTAAGCTGGCACGGGACAACCCATCTCGCACGTGGAGAGGCCCGCCATCTTGTAATAACAGAGAGGCCATCCATCCAACTCTAGCAGGGACAGGGGACCCCAAGTATAACCCTGGAAGGAAACCAGCTGGTTGTGCAAAAGAGCCGCTGTACATGAAAGGGGGGGGGGGAGGTTGAAAATCAAGAAAGCTAGTCTGCCGAACTTTCAGCTGGACTGTGGTTAGTCACCCACCCCCAACACCCATCGAGTTACCTTAAGTAATTAATAAATATGAGCAGCGATACTTGCGAGCTATGGCGAGCTACCGACAGGAGCGCGGGGGACAGAGAGAGAGAGAGAGAGACAGAAATAGCAGTAGAAGGAGGGCTGGATAAAGATCAGCGGAAACTGGCGATAAAACTGAATCCCAGAGTGCGGTGTGATCCATGAAGAGAATCGAGCCCTTCGGTCGCACCGTCCCCGTCCCCAGGAAAGTCTCCATGGACCAGCTGATCAAGATTGCCTGACTGTATGGGGTTTTCAGTTTGGATTTTTGAAAACCCTTTTGATTACACTCTTTGAAAACACAAATGTGACCGGTTTTGAACCACCGTCTAAAACATATAACCTTGAGTTAACTAAATTGAAATGAGTAACTTGTACTCACGGATTGGTTTTATTTTTGGGAAAATTATGTACGCTATGTACACAAGATTTATACTCGAAGGACAAAATAAATAAAGAAATTTGGAACTGATAGGATTGACATAATTAAATATGTGGTTAACACATAATTGGTTGTTAGGGACAGCCCGATTTAGTTAACTGGGCAGAATTTGATCATTCAAGTTCGTGGCGTTTCAGTACTTCCGTTACGTTTCGCTCCTCCCTTGGCGTGCAGTCTGCCTCTCCTGTCATGTAATTAAGAAGCATGTCGTGCATGCAATAACGCGTCGAATGGCTTTGCAGCCCGGCAACCCATTCGACGAGTAATTAAATAGTGTGTTGTGCACACAACTTAATCCCCATTTGGGGTGTTTAAACGTACATGACCAACTGGCCAAACATGTCTTTAATGTAATCAATTAATCAATCAATCAATTAGTCGTGCCACTGTCTGCAGCGAACACAGAAGAAGTAACGCGTAGCAAGTAGAAATGACGCTAGCGATGGAAATGATTCCCGCCCAAGCTTTGAGCGCGCTGAAAGATTTATGCCTGACCGTCCCCTCAGGCTGGAGATTGCAAACTCAGGAAAAACGGGCGACTCTTCCCCTGATTTGGGAATAATCAACAACGGAATAAAGAAACCCCCAGGGAAGCAGGGGAGGTAGACCGCCGGCACGGAGGGAGTTAATACAGCATACCCAAAAGCCAACCGCCAGACCTGAAGTGCCTACAGTGCGCAAGCTTCCAAGCGAGCTTCACTGCCACCGTTACCACCACCAAAAACAACAACTCAACAAGGATCAATGCAGGGAAGGAAGGAAGCAAGGAAGAAGTAGAAAAGAAGAAAGGAAAAGGTGGCGACAGCAAGCAGCAAAGAAACCAGTGCTCCAACAAACATCAAAGCAACAAGCAGGGCAAAATCTTCGTGACCAGTCATACGCATTGGGTCTAAGAGACCTTTAGAGGGACCATGATGCATTTAATCAGCATATCAGCGACACTCAGAGGGTCATCGACTGATGTGGAAGAAACAATGGACAGACAGGGAAAGTTGCATTAGTGCAGTCCATCGAAAACATTCAATGGTATGGCGAATTCTACAGCGGCTGTACACTACCCCTTGCGGCGCAGATATGCAACGAAATGATAAGACACCACAAGCTCGATCGCGCCGAAGTAGCAATACCGACAATGAGATATGAATCATCATTGGCTGAACTACTTGAACGAGTGGACCCACGAGACCGACGAGCCTTCAACATATCTTGGGGTGAGACACAACCCCAGCTAAGACCGTCAGCCCGGAAACGGCTGCCGTCGGGGAAACACCAGAGCGCGTCTACGGGTTAAAATAATTTAACATTGCCTGAGGGTTTTAATTTTGGCTTTGGAAACCCATTTTGATTAAACCTTTTGTTAAATGCACAATTTTGACCACTTTTTAAAAATTACTCTATAAAATTGTGTACCTAATTTAGATCACTAAAATAGTAATGGGTTACTTTCACCCAGTATTTATATATTTGTTTCGGAAATCAAAGTACACTATGTACACTATGTGTACTAAATTCTAAAAATAGTATAGAGTATGTAATGTCGAAACTGTTTAGCTTGATCTCAATTACAAGATGTGGTTTACACATAATTGGTTATTAGGGACAGACCATATTAGATAACTGGGCAGAATTTGATCGAAGTACATTTATGGCTTTTCAGAAACACTCCCGCTGACGCTTCGCGACTCCGGCTATGTCTTTTCCTCCTTTGCCTCCTCCGAACATTGACAATTAAGTAGTGTGCCGTGCACACATTAATGCATCAAACTGGTACCTTGCAGCGATTTGATGATCAATTAAATAGTACGCCGTGCGTACATTTTTATCAAGACGTTCTCTAATTGAAATTCAGTCAGTAGCCGTGCCATTCATCGTCGATCGTGTGCAGAGTTAAGAAGAAAGAAGAATGACAACCAGCCAACATTGCCAAGTCGGGAAGTCAATGGAAGCAATATCTTTAACGGAACGAGAGTAGAACACCTCCTGGGTCGGATAGAGGAGAATGGAAGTTACCCCCACAAGCGTCACCTAAAGAGGGAAACGACCTCTTTGAAAATAGTGAAGACTTTTGTTCGAGAAGTCATGGACGAAGAAGTCAACAAAATAAAAGCAGCCTGGGCTGAAGAGAGGAAAGAAAAGGAGAGGCAGAAGAGGGAGAGGGACTTTGAGCGCCTTAATGCCAACTGAATGAGGGTTCAAGAGAGGATACGGTAAAGACGGGGGGGGGGAGGGGGGAAAGTAAGGACTGGATCCCTAATGAAGAGGTGAAAAAAGAAGATTGGGAGAAGGAGACCAACGAGCTTCCTTTTAAGCTCACTGTCTCCACCAAAACAACTTGGGCTAGAGATGATAGATCGGGACAACGATGTGGGGCCTGCGGTGCCCGACTACTAAGGGAGCATGGTGGCAGAAACCCAACGGTCCTTTTCAGGGCCACTCAGATCTCTTGAAAAGAGAGATACTACTCAAAACATTGCCGATATATGCATTTGTATGTTTGGGTATGTCTACGTCTATGATGTCTATGTCTATGTTTACAACCCAACTAAAACTTAAAACCCCTTACCTTTGCCTTGCATGCGATTGTATGTTTGTGTGGGTATAGTGTGTCTATAAACACTCATACCCATGTGTGATAGTATGTTCGTATGTATGTAAGTATAGCGTGTGTATAAACACTCCTAACATTTTCGTTAGATAGTCGCGCGCATGCGTATGTGTGTGTTTTGTGAGGGAGTGTGTATGTGGGGGGGGGGGGGGATAGTAATCAAAAATTGTGTTTGATAGTAGGGTGTTAGTGGGATAGTAATAAAAAAGTAGGTGCTGTATATCAAAAAAGTATGTGTTGGACAGTATATCAAAAAAGTGTGCGTGGGATAGTAATCAAAAACTATGTGCTGGATTGTATATTAAAAAGTAGTATGTTAGATAATATATAAAAATGTGGTGTGTTGGATAGTTAATAAATAGATTAACCTACAATGTTAAATTCCCGCTTGGGCCTATGAACCTTCCCCATATTAAATTCCTGTTTGGGCCTTTAAACTTTTACCAACTCTAGATCAACCACTTCTAACAACATTACCATTTTCCCCATGTTAAATTCCCGTTTGGGCCTATGAACTTTTGACCCTGTATCATATTACTACTGATAATGGTACAAATTATAAAACACTTAATCGTGCTAACAAGCTTTTTCGACAAAAGGTTCAAAAATGTGTGAAAGAACTGAAAAAGAATTTTAATGGCTTGACGATGTAATCAGGTCATCTACATATGGATACGCATATATCTACCAAATTTAGTTGGTTTACGTTGAGTTGTTTTCGCGCAATCTTGCTGATAAAGTTCTCGGGACGGATAGACGGATAGGACAAAACTGAGACCCCCCCCCCCCCCGCTGCAAGCAGTGGGGGCATACAAATCCTGTCTTTTGTTTATTGGAGAGTCGATAGTGTTACATATCTGTGTGCTTTTTGAATAAGCTTTGGAGAAGTGACACCGTTTAAAAATTATTGAAACGCATCAACGGATTTTATGAATATAGGGTGTTTGGTGACGGATTTCAAGTTCAGTCTTAAAGTGTTGGTTGAACGTTACAGACACTGTAAATAAATGAGGGTAAGTCAATGCGTGCTTGTGAGTATGTATGTATGTATGTATGTATGTATGTATGTATGTATGTATGGATGGATGTATGTATGTATGTATGTATGTATGTATGTATGTATGTATGTATGTATGTATGTATGTATGTATGTATGTATGTATGTATGTATGTATGTATGTATGTATGTATGTGTGAGAGAGATAATAGATAAAGGGAGAGATTACTTCTTCCTCTCCCGTCAAATATGATAGTTCATTAGTCTTTTAAAGAATTAAATATCGAAGTGAAAATGCGAGGAAAGCTTGTCTATATTATCCGAGACACTTGTTTACAACAGACATACAGACAAATGTAAGAAACAATGTTTCTGGATCACATATTTTTATCGTATGGTACAGGATTTAATAGAGTGAAGGGGCGTTCAAAATCAATGAACTCTCCTTTCTCTCGATAAACCAACAAACTCAATTATCTTCTAAACTAAGATTTTATTAATTTTGTATTGAAGTTTATCTGGAAGTTTCGTAATTATAAGATTGTAATATATATATATATATATATATATATATATATATATATATATATATATATATATATATGATAATAATAATAATAATAATAATAATAATAATAATAATAATAATAACAACAACAACAACTTTTGACATTTGTGGCTGAAGGGTAGTTTCTTTTTTTCCTCACATACGGCAAAATTGGTCCTCCCAGCATTGTAAGTTGGTTACCATATTATGGAGTTGAGCTAAACTGTGTCACAGTGCGTGTATGAGTGTATTTGTGTCAATTTGTTTGATGGATACAATTACTGCTACACAAATACTTAAGTACTTTCTTTTTAAAGTATTTTACACGGTACTTTCAACCCCAATGTGCAGGCGCACCATATACCGTCTTAGAAATCCATCTTAGATCATCCAAGTGAAACAGTGAAACCATGGTTCTTCATTGCACGAATAAAAGAGATATCTACCAGGCTTAAATCGAGATAATTGCCTAGCATTACCCACAGATAAAATCTCACCATAATATAAGGCATGGGAATTTTACACACACACACACACACACACACACACACACACACACACACACACACACACACACACACATAAAAAGACCAACAAATAAATAAATATGGTTTAATGAAAGCAAAAGACCGTAATTATTTCTAAGACCAGCCCCGGTTTCAACTCTTGCCTAAAATCTAATCATAGTTGCCTTAAGCATTCATTTTTAATTGAATGTTCCTTAGAAATTTAGGTCAATTCACATACATACCTGGTAGTTACGAGGGGCATTTGAAAAGTTTTGAATACTTTGTTATAACTTTTCCTTAGAACCTGTCAATAAATTGAATGCATATCGACATGCAAAATAACGTTCGATGCAATTATCTGCAGCTACACGTGAAGTACGCCAGACCCTTCAGATATATGCTTGTGGCGTAACAAAGGTAAACGACAGTAATGTAAAAATGTCGGAGAAGGAGAACAGTTCTGCTACTATGCAAAGAGAGCATACTGTAAAATCCGGGCGCTGTTAGGGTACTATCCGACTGACATCAAGGACTACTTTGATAAAGTTTGCGGTTACAATTCTATGTTATGTCCTACAATTCTGAGGTGGTTTCATCGCTTTAAAGATAGTCGTGAATCCATGGAAGATGACCCACGTTCTGGAAGACTACTGCCTGCGATTGGTGAGCGGAAAGTGGCTGCTGTGATGGGGACTAATTGATGAAGATGCTCAATACACAGTAAAAGATATTTATATTGTCACGGGCATTAATTCATCAGTTGTTTTTAATATTATCGGTCCCGCATATGTTGACGGCTGTTCAAAAACAGACTCAGGTTGAAATAAAAAATAAGATTGTCACTGGTGATGAAACATGGATTTACTTTTTTGAACCCGACTTTGAAAACGAGCAGATACCACAAATCGCTTGATGTAGTCGGACTGTCAAGAGAGTTTTATACACATTATTTTTCGATGCAAAAGGCCAGGTCATCCAGGTATCTGTGCCTGACACTGCTAGTGTCACTGGACATTTTTATGTTGTCAAAAGTTGTGGAACACTAACGAACCACCCATTCGCGCACCGTTAGCCGAGATATCCACTTACTCCATGACAGCGCACCGGTACATAAATCCACCGTCCTAACAGACTTCTTGAAGGAGTACAGCATCCAAATTTTGCCACATCCTCCATACAGCCCTGATTTAGCGCCAAGTGATTTTGACTGAATCCAGTTATCAAAGATTATTTAAGGGGTAGACGATTTGAAAGCCGTCAAGCGGTTGGAAGTGCAGTTTTTCAATGCTTGTACAACATACCAAAGAGTGAATACAAAATAGCATTTATTTTGGATACTAAGACTGAGAAAACTTGTAGAGGTCCATGAGGAGTATTTTGAGAGGATGCACGGACGAACTGTTCACTCTTCTCTTTAATGACTAAAGATTTTTCGATATTGGATTTGAAAACATTATAGTTATTTAAAATTTATTATCGTTATTTCGGACAACATCAAAATTGTTAAACTGTTTAATATGCAAGACAATATAACGACTCAAATTAAGATGATTGTGTGTGCGTGTGTGTGTGTGTGTGTGTGTGTGTGTGTGTGTGCGTGCGTGCTTGTGTGAACTACTGTGCCACCGATGCCACCTCATTCTTTCATTAAGTGAGCTACACATTAAGAAGTCTTGAGAAAAAACAACAAAACAATACACACTTTAAGGTCTAGTTGTAATTTTATAAAACCTCATTAGGTAATAATAATAATAATAATAATAATGACAATAATAACTTCTTTATAATTAAAGATGATACACATTGTTTATATAAATAGCACAAAACAAGCAAAGCTGTCTTCGAAACATCTCTTGAAATAAATAGACCAGTAACCATGTGAGTGTGAGATACAACCTATATTTCTCTTTTATCAGGAATGATCTGACGTCTTGTCTATGATGTCAAACAACGAACGATGGCCCATAACAGATGTGATCTTTATGCAGTCCCTGACAAAATGTCCTAAAGGATATACTATAGTAAGTATATCTACTTATTTAGATACGTCCTTGGTATTATCTGACTTTTCCAGGACATGTGATATGCCGCCAGTGTCCATACACTGACACATTGATAAGGTCATTTCATGTAGTTACGTCATTAAGAATGTGACGTCTTAATTAGTATGATGCTATAATCAGAAAAAGGGCCCTTACATTGATGGCGGTGGTGATTGCATGATGGGTATAAGTTTCTCCTGTTAAGAAAAACAATTTATCCCTTCGGTTAAGTTTGTCGTGTCACTGAAATACGGTTTTATTTTTGTTGTTAGTTCATCTGCCATGTTGTACCGTATTTATACACTTGAAACTTCACGCCATTTCTGAATAGAAAAGGTAATAGAAAATCATAAGTAATACTCCATTCTGTTTATGTCTCTGTGTTTTAATTTCAAAACAACTTATACCAAAATCTTTAGCATGATGATATAGCACAATTTGTTGGGATTTTTGTCTCGCCTACTCTGGTAAAGGCAAGACGTAGGTGTCTCTCATTCCGACAGCAGGCGAGCCCATGGCTAAGCTTTTGATTAAAGTTTTCTGTATGATCATACGTTCCAAACCTTTAGATGGATATTTCTCATACGTGAACTGAAGAAGAAGCAATCATTGCTATTTCTTCTCCTATCCCTATCCCTTGTCCCTGAGGGACTCACATACTTACACTTAGATCTTCCCTGTGCCAATAATACCTAGGGCGGACAAATTCCTACATGTGGTCCTGTCTGTAGCTAGTTCTGCGATGTCGTCCCAGCTGACGTATCCTCTCCTGACGTCTTGCATCATCGTCTGTAACCAGTCTGTGCGAGGTCTGCCTTCCTTTCTTTTTCCATTGGGCAGAATCCATGTTACAGCATCCTTGGCGATTGAATCCTCACCCGTCCGCATCACATGCCCAGTCCATCTCAACCTTCGCTCCCCGATGGTGTCTTCCAACTTGATTTATAAAGTTAGATCTCTGAGCTTTTCATTTGTTACCGTGTCTTTCCACGAGGTGTGAAGAATTCGTCGTAGCCATCTGTGACGTGCTGACTCCAAATCCATTGCGCAAGTCTTTTTTATTGGTCATGTCTCAGCGCCACACAGAAGCATTGAGAGAATAAGAAATTCATAGAACCTCATTTTCCCTTTAATAGATATGTTCTTACTTACCTTGATTTTCCTCAGCTTCCCAAATACGGTGTTCGCTTTGCCTAGGCATATTGGAATGTCCTTGTCACATCCTCCAGGGAAGGTCCAGATAATTTTAAAATATTTCTTACAGTTTTTTTAACCGTTGTCGTAATGGTCATAAGTCCCAAACCTTTCAATGAATTGTTGTCAAATGCACATTGTAAACTTAGGAAATAAAACTCGCCTTTTATCGCCCTGCACCCACGCCTTTTTCTGTCTCTAAAGTATGGCCTAGGTCATTTGAAAATCTGTGTAGGTTTGCGGTTAGTCTTTCTGTATGGTCTTTAGTTCCAAACATTTGGATGGGTTTCTATAATACTTCAACAGTAGAATAAATAGGCCCTGCTCTATTATTCCCATGCACCCACACCCATTCCTTCCCTACGTGATGCGAGGTCAAGATTAAAAATATTGTCTATGTTTTAAGTTGAATTTTATCTACATTGTCTTAATTCCAAGCCTTTTGAGAATTAAGTGACTGGCTCGTAGTAAGGAGGGTCATATAATCCATTTCATATAGTTACTGAGCAGGTTCCAGCAATACAAATCATGCTAGAATCCAGGAATACAAATCATGCTAGAATCCAGGAATACAAATCATGCTGGAATCAAGGAATACAAATCCTGCTAGAATCCAGGAATACAAATCATGCTAGAATCCAGGAATACAAATCATGCTAGAAACCAGGAATTCAAATCATGCTAGAATCCAGGAATACAAATCATGCTAGAAACCAGGAATACAAATCATGCTAGAATCCTGGAATACAAATCATGCTAGACTCCAGGAATACAAATCATGCTAGAATCCAGGAATACAAATCATGCTAGAAAACTTATCCAAGGTCTTACCGGTGTAATCAAAACTTATAGTGTTAGTTATCTTTATTAATATTCAGTAAGTATTGATAGTGTCAGGTATCTTTATTAATATTCAGTAAGTATTGATAGTGTTAGATATCTTTATTAATATTCAGTAAGTATTGATAGTGTCATGTATCTTTATTAATATTCAGTAAGTATTGATAGTGTCATGTATCTTTATTAATATTCAGTAAGTATTGATAGTGTCAGGTATCTTTATTAATATTCAGTAAGTATTGATATTGTCAGGTATCTTTATTGATATTCAGTAAGTATTGATAGTGTTAGGTATCTTTATTGATATTCAGTAAGTATTGATAGTGTCAGGTATCTTTATTAATGTTCAGTAAGTATTGATAGTGTCATGTATCTTTATTAATATTCAGTAAGTATTGATAGTGTTAGGTATCTTTATTGATATTCAGTAAGTATTGATAGTGTCATGTATCTTTATTAATGTTCAGTAAGTATTGATAGTGTCAGGTATCTTTATTAATATTCAGTAAGTATTGATAGTGTTAGGTATCTTTATTAATGTTCAGTAAGTATTGATAGTGTCATGTATCCTTATTAATATTCAGTAAGTATTGATAGTGTCATGTATCTTTATTAATATTCAGTAAGTATTGATAGTGTCAGGTATCTTTGTTAATATTCAGTAAGTATTGATAGTGTCATGTATCTTTATTAATATTCAGTAAGTATTGATAGTGTCAGGTATCTTTATTAATGTTCAGTAAGTATTGATAGTGTCAGGTATCTTTATTAATATTCAGTAAGTATTGATAGTGTCAGGTATCTTTATTAATGTTCAGTAAGTATTGATAGTGTTAGATATCTTTATTAATATTCAGTAAGTATTGATAGTGTCAGGTATCTTTATTAATGTTCAGTAAGTATTGATATTGTCAGGTATCTTTATTAATATTCAGTAAATATTGATAGTGTCATGTATCTTTATTAATATTCAGTAAGTATTGATAGTGTCAGGTATCTTTATTAATATTCAGTAAGTATTGATAGTGTCATGTATCTTTATTAATGTTCAGTAAGTATTGATAGTGTCAGGTATCTTTATTAATATTCAGTAAGTATTGATAGTGTTAGATATCTTTATTAATATTCAGTAAGTATTGATAGTGTCATGTATCTTTATTAATATTCAGTAAGTATTGATAGTGTAATGTATCTTTATTAATATTCAGTAAGTATTGATAGTGTCATGTATCTTTATTAATATTCAGTAAGTATTGATAGTGTCATGTATCTTTATTAATATTCAGTAAGTATTGATAGTGTCAGGTATCTTTATTAATATTCAGTAAGTATTGATAGTGTCATGTATCTTTATTAATATTCAGTAAGTATTGATAGTGTCAGGTATCCTTATTAATATTCAGTAAGTATTGATAGTGTCAGGTATCTTTATTAATATTCAGTAAGTATTGATAGTGTTAGGTATCTTCTGTAAGTATTGTTTTATTGCATATGAGATGAACAAATTGCGTAATACCAAGTGTGATGATGAGGTGCTCTTTTCTCATGAATACACGGATCTTTCTATGGCTATGAGTACATAAAGCTTTAACAACATCTCAGGCATTTCGAAGGTGTTGACTTTGTATTTTTTTGTTTTGTCGACAAGTGATGTGGCGCTAGAAGGTTTACACTGTTTATATGGAATGTAAAACTTACGAAAAAAATCAAAGCTTCTAGATAGTATGTTATAGAAGAGATGCAGGTTTTCATACAAAATTATAAAAATGTCAAAGTATTTACATTGTATTGAACGTAGAATACACACACAAATCTAGTACTATTACGGTAAAGTATTTATATTGTATTGAACGTCGAATACACACAAACCTAGTATTATTACTCTAAACTATTTACATTGTATTGAAAGTAGAATACACATACACAAACCTAGTACTATTACTCTAACAAGCTTGATTAAAGACTAAACAGAAAATAATTTTTTTTTATATATATCAAGTTCAGCCTCTTGAATTTTGAGTAGGATGACAAAGCGAACAGATGAAATTCAGCCTGTTTCGGAAAGGTCACTTGCACTAAAATAAGTAATATAGTTTTGGTGCATTTGAACTTATACATATTGCATTGTATTTCATCAACAATGTAGCAAAATAAAGTAAATACATAAGAAACTTGATTGGTATAGTGATGTCTTGAATGAATAGTTGGGCAGTTACATATACAATGATCAAGGATGTTATCATCTGTGGACAATTGATTGTGCTGGAAAGAATACAACCTGAATACAATCTTTGCTGATAACAAAAACCTAGTGCCTGTACAGCACATAGAATGAAAAGTAAAACAACTGTCTGAACACAACGTGCCAGTGCCTTTCAAAACAATGTCATATGCAAATATGGGACAAAGAGAATAACGATATAACGAGCTGAAATATATTTTTTATGTACATCTGAGTGATTTCTATTAGCATTAAAATATTGCAGTATTTGAATATTTACTATTGCTTACTCTGCCTAAAGCTTTTCTGATATTGATTACAACACATTTCGACAAGTTTTCGATAGTTGGAAGTAAAACATTTTTTTAATATAAACCGTAAATATAAACTGTTCTGAAAATACTAATTTTAAAGTGCTAAAGACCTTTGAAACAGATTTAAACCGCTAAAGGTTATCAACAAGTTTGTTCTAAATAACTGACTGTATAGTTTTATAACGGAATCTTGAAAAGTGCAAATTGGCAGGATTTATGTGAATTTAAGGTCAGGTAGTAAAAATAAGTTCTAAGGTTTTTAATATTTACGCAACGGCAGCAGCATAAGGACAAACTTGTTTGATAAACGTATGGTTTCCTGTGTGTTAACCGGAAGTACATTGATGACATCCGTTCTAATTATTAGGAATAAGACTTTAACCTAATTTCATTAACTGTGACCTACTTTTAGTCCTTATATTGGAGATCCATGATATGAATTTGACTATTTGTTATCCTTAGGATCCAAAGACTCAAACCCAAATTGTTATCAGCTTCTAGCATGTTGATCCTTGAAGTGAGATTTTCGATTTTTTTTACCACAAGTTTAACTGAAACTCACAAACACATAGCTTTTCCATGTGAGGTATGTATAATATCGATCTTATTTAGTTTCCTGTTTCAGAAATTGTGCTTATGAGCAAAACTTCTTAAAGAGAGAACCAGTCCCGAAATCCAATAGTACACTACTGTCATTAAGTGACAGACAAGAGTGATTGGTCAAGGGGGCTGGGGACAGCATCCATTAACAAAAATAGTTGGTATCTGCATCCTCAATATAAAAAATTATGTTAATTGAAGTACCTCATTTAGATCAAAGTGTCAATATGATTAGATAGCTATGAGATAAGAAAACATTATATAGTTCGTTTGACCTGACAGGTTTATAATTGTGGGAAAATTATTATTTGGATTCCCAAACAAATTAGCAGGTGCATTTTTTTCTTGGTCGAAGATAATGTTTAAGAAATTGTGACGCACACATACAAGCACATTCACTATGAGATAATTTAGGAGAAAATTGCTTACCAAAGATAACTATGCAATTTAAAATAGACCCTTTTATAATAGTTATTCTACTTGCCTTGAATTTACCGCGTCTTCTGTTACAGCTTTGCTTCCTAAACTATGTTTGGTATCTCAGAGTATGAATACTGTACAGTAACAAGGAAAAGTATACATAACTCATATCAGTTTCAACAACAACACAAGACCCAAACATATTATACAAAAGTGTAGCCCTATCTTTAATTATTAAACATTCGTAAGAGAGAAGCTCATACGATAGACTTAAATTAAGAATATGACCGGGGCTAATCTACGAAATCGTCCTATGCCAGCGTACGCATTGTGAATACATAAGCGTTTGAAGTGTAACAGTGACCCTTGGGTCACTCCGACTTCCTCAGGCATTATGGGCAATGCACCAACCACTATGCGTACGATTTGTTTCAATCAAATTCATCCACTCATTACTACTTTAGATGACGTACATGCATATATAGTAATAAACTTTTGGTTCTCTATTTTATAAATTTAATTCATGAGCAAATATTGTTTGCAAGAGAGAGAACCGAGTCTGTAAGTCTTTAGTACACTCACGCCATATAGCGACAAATAGAAGTAATGCATAAGCTGGTGTTCTTTGCGTACTTTCTTCTGCTTCTCGCACTGTACACAAGATCCTCCTGGTACTGTTATGTCTAAGACGTAAATTAGTTTCTCTGTTTGTTAGCCATTACAATGTTTGCCCTTCTACTCTTGATCCCGTAGTCGATCATTATGTTGAAGTCCTACATGATAACTCCATATTGATATCAACCTGTTCCTCTGCTACATGTTTACGCACTTTATCATACATCTTATTTTCCCGAAACAGTCACTGGTGTATCGCTACTTGAAGCTTGTTTCCTGTGATATCTTTTGTCTTCACTCTGGGGAAGCGTGCTACGCACTCGCTAATTGAGCACATAATCTGCTATCAACGTTTTGTGAATAGAACTTCCTCCTGAGAACGGTTTTGCAAATCCTTACAGATGATCAACCGTGTCTTCATTATTCTTGCACATTCTGGACACCGGAGACACGTACTCTCTGTCTCTGAAGAGCATCCTTGTCGATGACGCGAAAGGACGAGAAGGAAAGAAGTATTGATATATTACTGATTTCCTGTTGAATGAAGAAATTTGTATGTATGTGACCCTACACATGGACTTGTTCACTTTTTCACACCCACACACATACAGACTAGTTACCATTGTTGTTATTATTATTATTATTATTATTCAGGTAGGTATCACTTATGTAAGGGATGAAGCCGTTACATCAGGGATATACAGAACACCATGTAAAAGAGACAGGCGTGTCATGTGCATGCAAAAGACGCATCCAAAAGAGGTTTGTAATCATCAATTACATTTATTTATCATTAACTAACTGATGCGATTTTAATGTAAACAATAAGTAGCTACATAAAATGCATTACTATATAGGCAGTTTTGCCTTTAAAAAAAGATATATTGTATTAACGCATTAGAGATTTACTTTTTAAAGCATGTTTTATCATAAACTGATCTTGGCACACAATACCATTTCATTCGAAAATATCCTTGATGACTTGAAGGTTGTTCTCTTCCTACTGTACTACTACTACTACTATTACATTTCTTGTTGCTAACGCTGCTGCTCTAATGTGAGTTTTCTTACTGGGTATAACCGCGCAACAGATCGTTCCTGAAGTTGGTGCACTGTCAAGTGCTGCACACAAATCTGTGTGTAGATACTATGCTTTCTAGGACTAATATTATGAGATTATTTGACTTTCTCTTGAATGTATGCATTTAATATTTCCTGTGCACATTTATACAACATTTAACGTGGTTTTAAAGCGATAGTGCATTTAATGTGGTTTTGAAGTGATAGTACATTTATTATCGATTTAAAGTGATAGTACATTTAATGTGGTTTGAAAGTGATAGTACATTTAGCGTGGTTTTAAAGTGATAGTACATTCAATGTGGTTTGAAAGTGATAGTACATTTAGCGTGGTTTTAAAGTGATAGTACATTTAATGTGGTTTTAAAGTGATGGTGTACACTTAAGACTTTGCAGTTTAAGATACGGAAAAGACGAAGAGACCCTGTATCTAAAAAATCATAAATTTCACCCAATCGAAAAATGTTAAGTATATAGTATAATGTACTTTTACAATACTCGAGATCTTTACATAACATACATATAAAGGAGGTATTGACAATGGTTCCTCTTGATGGGACAGCAGCCCACTTGTCAACATTAAGTAATACAAAACTGAGAAAAAATAATGGACCTCAGAAAAATGTTTAGGTGCCATCAGAAGACTTTGGTAGGCCGATAAATGCAATATTACTTTCTGAGCATAACAAAAATCATGTTTAACATTTGTTATATAGAGGGCCCATTCATAAATCAGTTTAGTTTTAGCGTTTGTTATTTCCTGTTGATTATACCTGAACTGTTTCTGTTGAGGAGGTCATAAGAAGAAGTTGAAAATTGTATAGTGCTCTACTCAGCTTTTGCGATGATGTGTCGATTGCAAGGATACATGACTTCCACTGGATGACACAGATGATCATGTCACTTCATCGTGTAATTAAAGTTTAGACATTCGGGGATTTCGGTTTCGTTGCGCTTGTTTGTCTGTATGCCAGTCTTTCTGTCCTACATGTATCCAAATACCTCGCATAATGCCTTTGACAAAATGTACTCAAAATTGTATCTTCAACTTATAACTTCCTTTCAGTTAGTCATAGCATCTCATTCAGCTTTAGTTCTCCATAAACATGACTAATAGCCTAGTCTCCTTAATCCGACCGAAACATTTCTCTGCAAAATGTGATAAACCAGATAGACAGATTAACCATATGGTTTGGAATTAGGTTGCACTTAATTATTTTTAATGTGTCTTATAAAGATTATTGTTGGATAATTTAAGTCGAATTAACGCGATCAGGATATATTATAGCCCTACTGCATAATGACGTCACCAATATAAAGACAGTGGTAGGGTACCCTTACAGCAATGTTTTGCGACAGTAGCACGACTGTGTTTATGTATGTAAATGAGGGGCATATACAACTTATATTATAAAATAAAACTGTCCTGATTACTCTTCAAGTTACACGAGATACTTTAATAAAATATATATTTATCCCAGTAGTTGCTAACAATGAATTTAGTGAGGTTGTGTGTTTTGCATCTACAAAGTCCGACTTTCAACAGTGATATTTTCAGTTTTTTCCTTTACTCAAAATAATGTTATCATGATTACATATTGATATGATATTTGTAATGATCTTATGAAGATATAAGATAAATCTGCAATCGCGATACTTGTGACAATTACAAAATAGGGCAGTTTTGGCATGGACCCTCTTTTCGGCAAACAGTGAGGAACATGTATGTAAACTTATTTTATTAAACATTTCCAACTTGGGTCAATATTGTTAATCAATTGTTCGGTCACAGACTGACAAAACTAGTAAAGCGTTATGGAGACTGCACATTGCAGCGTGGTACTACGACAAAACTAGTAAAGCGTTACAGAGACCACACCTTTAAGAGTGGTACTTTGACAAAACTTGTAAAGCGTTACAGAGACCACACCTTTAAGAGTGGTACTATGACAAAACTTGTAAAGCGTAACAGAGACCACCTTTAAGAGTGGCACTATGACAAAACTTGTAAAGCGGTACAGAGACCACACCTTTAAGCGTGGTACAATGACAAACCTAGTAAGCTTGTTACCGAGACCACACCTTTAAGAGTGGTACTATGACAAAACTTGTAAAGCGGTACAGAGACCACACCTTTAAGCGTGGTACAATGACAAACCTAGTAAAAGTGTTACAGAGACCACACATTTAAACGTAGTACTAAACACTTTGTAATCATGAATATATTTTTGTATACCACGAATACAAATAAATTAGACAGTCAATATGTTTTCAACCAAAATGTTTTAGTACTCTGTCACACCGCCTGGAAGAATGAAGTATGTAGTATTCCATGATGTTGTAGGTCTGATTTTCTTTTTGTAGATTAGAACATTCTTTAGAATGTAATAAGGCTGGCCTTTTCTTTTTGTAGATTTGAACATTCTTTAGAATGTAATAAGGCTGACCTTTTCTTTAACGTGTGCAGCCTATAAGCCAACCTTCACGTCCGATTTGTCCAGTAGAGAAATGACCTTTCACAAATTTATAAATTAAATACAGATGTAAGGACAATTATGAAAGGCAAATATGTAAATACATTATTTGGTCGATAAAAACTATTGGATCGCAACATTCAGATTAAAGTTATGGATAAATAGATTGATGTTCTGGTAGGATTTTGGCTCTTGCATGTTATCTTGGTTAAATTTATTTTTCATGAAAACTTGATTCGCTATAAGTTACTGATATTGTACAATACAATACAATATTGGACGATAAAAAAAAAATACTGATGTTGTTAACCAACAGTATAAATACACGGATCAAAGTCCACAGTTAAAGTTACTTTTAAAGAGCTAAAATACTTTTGCATATAAAAGTCGGAGAAAGATAAATAGGAAACAGACCTAAGAGTTTCATATTTTAAATATTCTTTCAATGGAAGCGAGCTGCAAAGTGAAAATCGTGACGAAGCGATCATTATTTTGATGCGACATAGCAACGTCATAGTACGCTTTTATAAATAGTTGAAAATAACAAGTATGTACAGATTTTATTTGTTTATTTATCATTCTTAATGTCCTATAGACAATGTCGACAGTAAAAAGAAAAAAAAAATATTCGGCATTTTGTTATCAAAAGTAAAGAATTAAGCCCGTGGAAAACGACATATGTTTTCAGCTGTTGCAAAATCTACCGCTTCACAGCGCATCAACTTTCGGAATAAAACTGTCGCGGCGTTATACATAGTGTTCAAGGTTTCATACTGTATGCAAACTGCATTTAATCTTATCTACTTGGACTATGTAGTTGCTTTAATAAACATTGCATCAACCAATATATTTTGGAATATTTGACGCAAAAGGGCCCATAACTTAGTAAATTGGTAGAATCTAGCAATTCTCACCTTTTGAAATAATGCTTGTGTACTATGAAGTCATTTATTTCCGTAAGTATCAATTTGCGTGGATTGTCCAAAAATACATTTTTTTATTACTTAAATCCGCCAATCGGAGATGTGGTCCAGTTCATTTCACAGAAGACTCATAGTTCGTTGGGTCTTTAAATCTGTTGTTTGAAGACACCATGAAATCCACGAAAATATTTACCCCACGCAAAATAGTGAATTCATAGTATTCAAGAGTTAAAATCTCTGCAATTACATATCACGAAAATAATGCTTAACACTCGTTTTCATTTAAATTATTGAATACAAATACTACATTTTATAATCTTTATGTCAAGCTATTTTGGTTCAAACTGCTCAGCAGCGGATAACAAGCATACAATGCACGCACTCTGTGAAGAACCCGTGCAACACTCTGTGCAGAACCTGCACAACACTCTGTGCAGAACCTGCGCAACACTCTGTGCAGAACCTGTGCGACACTCTGTGCAGAACCTGTGCGACACTCTGTGCAGCACCTGTGCGACACTCTGTGCAGCACCTGCGCGACACTCTGTGCAGAACCTGTGCGACACTCTGTGCAGCCACGTTTAGCAGTACCCTTGTTTGCGAGAAGTGCATGCGCCTATTAGCAAGTGAACTGGAGGGTTAAACTCTAACATCTAAGTCTTTAGGTTAATTCCACACCTTTGAAATATGTTCTTATATTTGGCCTAATGAATATATAAGTTTAAATCCCCATTAACATCAGTAAGATTTACCTTTGGTTTTTATAATCGTAGACCTGCATTATCCCCGGTAAAAGTAATACGTAGTAATGTAAAGACAGAGCTTCGTATTAGGCCAAAGTTGCTAAATTTCATCTTCATGTATACACTTTGGTTTGATGAAAAATGAGGAATATCCAGAAAAAGCCAAAATAAAATAAATTCAAATTTAAAACGTTACAAAAGTTAGAAAACAGATGCATCATCTCGAGTTACTATTGATCCAATAATTTGTTCACCTTTTATTAATTGTCGGCCTAAACTTTGACCCGATCTTTATACAGTGAATCGTTCTTAACCAGCCCAGCTGTAATCCGGCCTGCTCTACCAACTGACTACATACTTTGTTCCAAATAAGGCCATTATAATAGTAATGAAACGTTTAATGCCTGCCATCTTTATAAATGTCCAAAAGTTTCGATTCCATCAGAGTCCGGTTTAGGGAAGTTTTTCTGTAAACCTTTTTAACACATAGTGCAAGCCCAAGTTCGTCAAATATTTTTTTCAGTAATCATATATACAGAATAGTTGGATGTGTATGCACAGATACATTTTAAATGCGCAGGCTATGTATACACATATATATTTGAAATCAGTTGGAAGTGTATGCACATGTAGATTTGAAAGCAATTTTACGGTTATTTGAAATTCATTACAATTTTCTTATTACGTAGAAATATCACAAAGCAGGAGAAAGAATATATTCAAATTATTAATTATATATAGCAATTATTTCTTGATACAGTATAAACGACAAGGCTTGCTGACACATATGTTCTGTTTTATTACATTTTAGACAAGACACGGTTTGTTTGATGTTTTATATTGATTTTATTCAATAAAATAGTAGAATAGTATAATGAAATGACTCTGTAGTGCCTTGGACACTACACTTTTGTAGTGCCTTGGACATTACACTTTTGCCCGATCAGACGTCTTGTGTAACGTTATGAGTTGTTCACACATGTGTGCAATATGGAAATATACGATATTAGTTTATCAACTTGTTTAACTCAGAGAGTCATGTGATAAATTGCATTTTTTTTATATTTTAGACCAGACGTCTTTTGCTTGACGTGCGGGTAGATACCATCCAAAGAATGGTACCAGCGGGATACTTTCAGACAAGTCTGACCGTTGACACAAGTAAATAATCTCTCTCTCGCTCTCTCTCTCTCTCTCTCTCTCTCTCTCTCTCTCTCTCTCTCTCTCTCTCTCTCTCTCCGGACATACGAAAACAAGCATAATTGCCTTCTTGCATACACGTCAGCGAAAGGGACTTATCTCCATGCAGTAAGATTTTAAGAATCAATAAGTATGTTCTGCTTATGGGCTTAAAAAAAAAAAAAAAAACTTTGGTTTTAAGGCATGTGTGGAATATACATCATGTCGATGTTGTTGCCAGAAAAAATATTATCATCTCTTTTCAATGTTAATTCCCTCCATCCAGTTAATTGAAGAATAATATTAGGTAGAGAAAAAAAAACCAAACATATATATCCCATAAATAAGAAGCATAGAAAGAAAGAAAGATCACAAATGAACGAAAGAAAGAGAAACAATATTGTAGACAATACTATACAAGATGTTTTCCACATATATATATATATCTTGACATTGATCATGCAGATGCTTACTGTTTCATCGAACTGCACATATTCTAGCCTTTCTGTTTTAGGTTACTGTACGAACTTTTCACAACACTTTCACATTTTCGCAAGCGGATTGTCTATTTGAGATCTTACATTTTACTATAAATATCCCAGATTCTTCTTTATTGTATATATGAATCAAGATGTCATATAATGTTTTCTAACTCTTGCTTTAATGATATTTTGGCTTCAAAATTATTATGAACCGATTGGCATTCTTTTTGTCGATACATAAAGCGTTTCAAAAGTAAGTCCATACAAACAGTTTTGAACTGTTACTAGCCAAGGTAAAAAAAGATTATATTTTAAATACGGATCTTCAAACTATTAAGGCTCTGTCAAACCAATGGTTGCTGAAGTTCAATTTACAATACAGCTTATATGATGATATATTCAATATATTCTATTGGTCTGCCAGTCTCTGTTCCTAAATATTCTTTGGCTATGATATATATATATATATATATATATATATATATATATATATATATATATATATATATATATATATATTTCTTCATATATTTGCAATTTAACTCTTAGTAGCAAAGAAAAATGGTCATCCCATATGCATGACTTATTTAAGTCTGTTTCCAAACGATAGCCTGCTCTAAGGCTGAGCTTCAGTTGGAACTTTCATGATCTAATAAAATTAAACAGATTAAATTAAATTAATTCATGCAACGAAGAACATTCACAGATTTCTCAAACAATAGTAAGGACACTTATCATTGGTTTTATCAATAATGTATAGCGAGTTATTTTCATGGGAGTTTATTTTCTTCATATATTTGCAATCTACCATTTTTTTCATAAAAAAGAAAGAGAAAACAATTCTTGGAAATCTCACAGATTGCATAAAAGAAGTTAATTATTATAAATTCAAACCCAGAAAATAATGTCCGACGAACATGTAACGCAAAATTATAAATCAGCGAAGTCCTTGGTACAAAAAAATAATAATCTGTTATACAGAACGTTGTTATGTTTCTTGCAGGACAAGATGTATCCAATATGGAGGAGATCTGCTTCCGGTGGGTTGGTATAAATAGTCACTTCGTAGGACATGTTGTTACCGGGCTGATTCTTCTGGATAAATACATTCCGAATCCACCTTTAGATTATATCTTGGTTGGGTATGTCAGTGATATAAAATACATAGTTAATTATTCTGTTTGCTTTTAAAGTTTAAAATGTCAGTTTTGCAGATAAAGATTTTTATTTCTTTCCTTTTTTTGGTAAAACTTCATTCTAATAATGTTGACATATCGTGTCCTGCTCACAGCTTTGCAAACACTTAGGAAAATTTAATGATAGAGTACACGATTGCTTAAAGAGAAACGTGTGTGCAATCGATTTATACTACAATACATTGATCTTAGAACCGCGGCAGCAATATATCATGCAAACTAGGTGTGCACATTTATATTGTACTTTTAAATATTACTGTACTTAAATTGTTACAGTAGAGTAACATGTAAAATTAACACAGTGACTGTCCTCCTTTTACTCATTAATCTCTTAACTTATACACAATTTAAAAGTTTCTTGTGAAAATGTGCACACAAACGCACGCATACATATATATGTGCAATAGTATTTCATTTTGTATATGTTATAAAATGAAATTTACATGGGTTCTCAGAGTCCTCTCTGTTGTGCATATTTTTGGCTTTGACAAGCAAGCGGTTGTCGAGTAAATACGCAATGCTTCACATTTAGCTCCTAATTTGGTTGTAGACTGATTAATGTTGATAAGCGATCAGCAGTAATTGATAAACTGTTGTCTTTGGCTCAATATAATGGTCACTTATCTTTCTCAGTACAATAAATGGAATGAGACTTTTCCAAAGAAAACACATAGTGAAAGCTGGACCTGACTTCATTTCATGGAAGGATGCACTTGAAAGTAAGCATTCGCAATCCAGAGATATTTAAGACATATAAGACTTGATTTAACGGTTGAATTCACTTATATACAACTTGATTTAACGGTTGAATTCACTCATATAAGACTTGATTTAACGGTTCAATTCACTTATTTAAGACTTGATTTAACGGTTCAATTCACTTATTTAAGACTTGATTTAACGGTTCAATTCACTTATTTAAGACTTGATTTACGGTTGAATTCACTCATATAAGACTTGATTTAACGGTTGAATTCACTTATTTAAGACTTGATTTAACGGTTCAATTCACTCATATAAGACTTGATTTAACGGTTCAATTCACTCATATAAGACTTGATTTAACGGTTCAATTCACTCATATAAGACTTGATTTAACGGTTCAGTTCACTCATATAAGACTTGATTTAACGGTTCAATTCACTCATATAAGACTTGATTTAACGGTTCAATTCACTCATTTAAGACTTGATTTAACGGTTCAATTCACTCATATAAGACTTGATTTAACGGTTCAATTCACTCATTTAAGACTTGATTTAACGGTTCAATTCACTCATATAAGACTTGATTTAACGGTTCAGTTGACTCATATAAGACTTGATTTAACGGTTCAATTCACTCATATAAGACTTGATTTAACGGTTCAATTCACTGATATAGAAGGCATGGATTTATTTTTTGTATTGAATTTACTAATGATGTAGCATTGAACAATATTCTTTCACCAGCTATTTAATTATTTTTACGCCTAATCTGGCAATATATTTGCATCTGAGGAAATTAACAAACCGTGAATTTGTTCTCCTAATGCAAAGCAATAGTGTGTTTTTGTTTTCAGAATTGACTACATTTAATCGATTAAATTGAGAAGCCTTGCTCCACAATATGTGCTTTACATGTTAATAGGCTTGAACGGGTAAGGGACAATTCCTATATATTTCATGAAAATTCACATCGTTATTATTTTACAGTTGAAGATAACATTCCAATGTTAAATTTATTCTTCAAAGATAATACATATTTTTAAAAATAATTTCATTTGAAGGAAAAATGCCTCAGGCCGCTTTTGAATTGGAGTATGAAAAAGTCATATTCAACATGCGATCCCCACCACTACCGAGAGGAAAGAAGTACCATGTGGTATTCATATATGGCCATGAAACAAAGGAGAAGACATTTTCCGATAGTCTAATTGGCGAACTACAGGGATCAATTCACAAATATATATGTCATAGACTTCAGGAAGAAATTCATCCATCAAAAGGCTATCTCCAAAAGAGGCTGGAAGCGATACAAGAGTCAGTTTACACACTTATTGTGTTAACTAACAGTATATTGAAGGGAAGCTTTTATCACAATGAAATCATCACAGCACTTGAGAGCACGCGAGTTCTTCCACTAAAGATTGAGGATTGCTCCATTTCCAATGAGCTTCAGAAAGTACCAATCATTGATGTGGACTCAAAAGAATATGATTGGAGGAAAACAATTACTGTAACACTGCGTGGGCATGCGCCATATTTGCCACTAAGGAAAATGGAACACATTTTCTTCTTCCATAATGATGCTGATAAAAAGACGGTAGACGCCATGATACAGGGTCTTGAGTATCCCAAATTTGATCTCAGGGTTTTATCCAGTGGTAGGGACTTCAAGAAAGGTGTCTCTCCAAAGGACAACATTAAGACCTGTGTGGAAGCATCTGCAATCACGGTACCTGTACTATCCAGTGACTTTGTAAATACAGAGTGGCCATCACATGAAAAACAGCTGGCTGAGCATTCTCCAGTGATTATCCCTTTCATTTTGAAAAAATGCAAGGTTCCTGACTCGCTCAAAGGCTATATGGTGTTTGATTCAACCGCGCAAACGGAAACATGGTTCGATAAATGGAAAGAGACGCTCATAACTTGCTTGACATCAGCAAAAAATTAGTTTGCATACTGATAATAAGCGTTCATATCACGAGTGTAAGATTGTTATTTTAGGCCTGATAGAAGCAAAGGCAAAAATCATGATATTCTGCCCACCCGGACGTGCGTGCGTGCTGGCACGAGTAATATTGGGGGTAGTATGCAAATGTGCGGAACGATTTTAGAATTTCAGTGAACTTCTGGGAGGAATATTTTAGTGAAAAGTTTGGTTTTACATAAATTTAAAATAAATCAGAAATTATGAGACCAACTTTCTGAGAATGGGAGTCTGTGTAATCACTAACTTAATTGTCAGCACATTTCAGAGAGAGGTATGATTATATCCCTGAGTCATTTTTCTGGGAACATGCAGATGTGGCTCCTGGGTCGTAACTAAGAAACTAAGATCCCCAACGTCGTGAGATCCACACCATAGTTACATATGAAGTTAATGGGCATGAAAAGTCAAATTAAGATATGCAACTAACTTTGGCCTCTGGTTAACTTTTACCACAAAAGATTTGAATCTTGTGACACATATATTAAAGGTGGGTGCGGCAAAAGCGGGGATGGGCAGAAATGTGTGCTTTACCAACTCTCTTTTCTTACAGCTGTTGTATATATTTTTTGTGCATGCATTACCTTTTTTCTACATATTGACATATTGTCATTGTTAGGTTGCTTGCTTCCATACATAATAAAAATGAATAGTCTCCTTTCACGAACCAATGAGAGCAACAGCAGCAGCAACAACAACAATAGATGGAAGTCATCGCCAATATCTGCCTTTTAAAAAACAAAATTAACCGCCTCTGCACCTCAGCCTTCTCCCTCTCCCATACGGTCTGCATTCATTGTTCAAAACCTTTGTTTGCATGGCCGCAAGGAGGGTCGGACAGACGTGGATGATAAATCATAATATATACTCAAAAGTAAGGATACTACACAAGCAGCAGCAACATCAACAAAAGCATATGACGGAAAATATTCTTTGTTTCCTTCTTTCATTTTTTGAATGAAATTTCTCTTTAATTTTTGTGTTAATCATGAGTGGTGAAATTATTCTTTTCTGGCAGATTGCTTCTCCCTTACTTTATTATATATTTCTTCCTAATTCTAGTTTTTCTTAATTTCTATAGAACACTTATGGTTTGCGTTTGAAAATCATCCATTTATTTTTGATTTGAGAATTGCTTTGTTTCTAATGAGCGTTAAGAAGTCTCAATCATTGTAATAAAGTACAGAGAGTTCTGCCATAAATAGAATATTTTTATCTTGTGAACTTATACCCAAATTTTCCTGCAGAAAAAGCAGACCACGTAATATTCTTCTTTTTCTATCATGATGCTGAAAAGAGGACGGTTGACTTAATAATGGACAGTCTTGAGTGCTCTTTGCATAATCGGAGTTATATCCGGTGATGGAGACATGAAGAAGAGTGTCTGTCAAACGGACAACAAGACGTAAGACGGATGTATGACTACAGTGCCTATATTTTCCGGTAACTTTGTGAAAACAGAAAGGCCGTAAAGAAGCAGATAACTGAATCTTCAAAGTAATCATTCCATGGAAGCTGAAGCGACAGGTTCTTGAATATTAAAAGGAGAGCTGGAGACGTGATTTAGAAAACTGGATAAAGAAAGCCTTGGATTGAATGACAAAAATGCATACAAACCTAATATTCATACCTCTAATTTTATTCTTGGAGACTTCTTTGTAAAGTTGGTGAAGGAAGAATTTGCCCCTTTTTTGCGTATTGTTAATATATGATTGAGTCCTTCTATGTACAGTGAAACCTGTATAAGTGAGTCACTTTTGAGACTGTATTAAAGGGGCCGTAATACAGAGGTTCCTGTTATAAGGAGGTACATTTTCAATTAAATGCATTATGCTGGCTTTTGGAGAATATGGCTGTCTGATTAAAGATAACATGGATTGTAAATTCAACTTAAATTTAATTCATAGTACATTTTAAAACAAAGTCAATGTAGAAAATACTGCAAGCTGTTAATTGTTAGGTTACTGAGTTACACACGTTTAAAGATGAATTTGTTTCACCTGTACGGAAATGCCTAATGATGGTAATCTCATTTACTCGCTGTGACGTCATGAGTTAAACTGCTGTTCCTTCCATGTAGTACACACATAGCTTGACTCCACGAAATCATTAAAGCAATAAAAATAAATGACGACATGAATGACATGCGTCAATATGAATAGTCCTTGTTTATTATATTCTTATGAAATGTGAAAATACAAGATTTCCCTTCATGCCATGCAACGCTTGAATATATGTCCGTACATGAATTATAATGACAGCCAAAAAAAAAAAAAAAAAAAAAAAACACGATTATTTTTGTGACATACAACAATAAATTTAAAACTGCCTTAGATGGAAATCTTTTTCTGCCAAGTATATTGTATTGAACTCTGCACTGTTGTTTTCTTCACGAAGCTACGTCCCCTGAACAACATTGTCAGCAATGTCAAAATGTGGTACGGTCTTCAGAGATTTGACCTGCTGTTATGGTCGGATACATTAAAATATTTTATAAAATGTCAAAATTGGAACTTATCTCAAGGAGCAGGGTCCAGTTGCACCAATGAGTCTTAAGGTTAACTATAGACTTAAGAAATTTGATTGGTCAGTTTTAAGTCAGACTTAAATATCAGCTAATCATATCACTGAAGTCCGTACTTAAATTTAAGTTCAGACTTAGGTTCTGATGGTGAAAGCCAGATCAGGTCAACCCGAACCTACCGTTCATTTCAATCGCTGCTATTTTAATGATCAGCCTTTCAATTTAAGTCGAAACAAAATGGATGGTAGGATGGGGTGGGATGTGTGTGTCTCTGTGTTTGGGATGGAAGGGCGAGTTTATATCTTCTAAGCTTCGATTGAGGAGGAACATTGGTATATAATAACAAGAACATTTTATTTGTCTGCGTTAATACCTAATATATTTCATTGTTATAAAAAGAGAAAGAAACGATTTATTTCAACTCGAGTCTTCGCCAGCCACTTGTTAAAATGCTAAGTTTTCCCTTGTAACACCCTCACCACCTCACCCCATCATACACATATATATATATATATATATATATATATATATATATATATATATATATATATATATATATAAAGAGAGAGAGAGAGAGAGAGAGAGAGAGAGAGAGAGAGAGAGAGAGAGAGAGAGAGGGAGATAAAGAGATTCGTTGTGTGAAAAAGTAATGTTTTAACGAGTGGCGAAGCTACGAGTTAAAATATATGGTATTTTTTTTCCAGAAGATGAAATATATCCGGTATTCACGCAGGAAAAGACAATTTTATTTGTATTATATACCAGTATTGCTCCTGAATCAATGCTGAAAAGATTAAACTCATTCTTCAGCACCCCACCCCACCCCTATTTCGTAACTTCACCTCACTTTCAACCGTATTCATAGGCTGATCATAAAAATGTCAGCCATTTAAAAGTGTGGTAGGCTTGGGATGACCTTGGGATGACCTTGGGATGACCTATTATGCTGCAATAAATTGCATTTTTGACATTTTGCAACTATTTTACTCTCTCTGACCACAAAGGAGGTATGATTCAGCAAATGGATCACATCGGGTTTAAAAATTGTTGTCAAGGTAGAACAGGGGAAATAACTCCGTAGCGACGTTAACGGCGCCAGTTAAATTTCTTAGACAAAGAAATAATTTCGATGTCTGAATGGTAATGTAGCTTCCATTTATATGTTCTAGTCACTAAGTGCTCGTTTTTCTTGCTGCAAGTATAACTTATGTAGACACACACAGTCAAGCCTCGTATGGCATGATTGGAAATCTGGTATTTTAACATGGGAAAATATAAGGATATATTTTTCACATGTTTAAATAATGGGATGAAAAAATATGAAAAATATTTTGCCAATAATGTCTTATATTTCACACTTAAGTATATAATAAATATCCGATATTAACGCAGGAAAAGAAAATATCCTCTACTAAGTTCGTTTTGTTTAAACTGGGTACTTGTAGATTCAGACACCAATTATTCCATTGTTAATTAGAAGTTAACTAAACACACCTTAGATGTTTGAACTGTACAGGTAATTGGACAGTTCTTGGTCGTCTAGGAATGAAGTCGCTTATAATGAATAGCATAGACCTGAACAGCTGTTATTTATCTAGCACGAATATGTCTAATTTAGATCTATTGGGAATATTCCAAACCAAGGGGCTGAGTGAGGCCTGATTGTAAACTTTCTTGTGAAACGAGCGTCTTTTAAAATTCTAAGCTAACATAAGGAATATGATCTATCGTTATTAGTCATAAGATTAGGTACTATTTTCCACTGAGAGTTGTATAAAGTTTCTTACCAATCATAGCTTATCATTCACCCCCATCACTTATTATATGAGAGAGAGAGAGAGGGGGGAAGAAGAAGCGTGGCTTGTACCCCCGTCCCTCTCTCTTAATAAAGCTTGCTGATATATCTTGTGTTTTGTTTTCAAATGTTACGGTGAAAGGTCAATTATAAGTTTAATGAACTTGTGGTCTAACCCATCCTTCTCAAGCCTTGGGCGATAATCCGCTACGCTACTGTATCACCCGTGGACGCCTGTGCGGAGATAGCTTCGTTTCTCATGAATATGCATAAACCTGCTTAACCAATCACTGCTTAGGCGAGTACATTTTTCTCGCTAATGTGAACCAACATGACCTTTCGCGATGTTTGAATGAGCCAATCAAAGTTTCTCTTCCAAGCACAGTCACTTATCAATCGATCGAACGGACACTTTCATTGATGTGTTGGAGATTGTTACATTGTGTTGTTGTTGTTTGTGGTTACCTCCAAGTCCGTCCTAGCATATAAAGCTGGTTAGAGCTTTAGAGATGACCACCGCATAACTTTACAAATACCAAAAAGACTTTATTGTTTTAAGTTTAAAGTAAAAATTTTCGAATGCGGTTCCTCTTGCTGTCTTTCCTAAATTTCAAGTTTTCCTGAGCATAGGGTTTCCTGGTTCATACTCCCCTCCCTCTAGGTATTTCCTCTTGGGAGGGTTCCTTGCCTTTTTCCCCTACAAATAAAGTTATATATCCTTAGTGACCTTCGCCCTTAAGGTCTTCTGAGTTGTTTTAGATTTTCTTTCATGTTTTTAAATGTGTCCTGTTTATGTTTTTATTTTCCGGGCTATTATGGATAAAATTTTGTCAGAGTTTCATTTATTTAAGATTTTATTTATATTCGTGCGTGCATATGTGCTGTCTTACCTGTTTACCGTATTATTTTCTTCTCTCTCTCTCTCTCTCTCTCTCTCTCTTAGGTATGTTATGATGTTAGGTTTTATTAGACTATATTATGGTTTCGGTTCAATATATTAATATATTATGTTATATTTTTAGATATGGTTGTACATTCTTCTTATTGTTATTACGTACATTATTATGATATGTGTTCTTCCGTATATATGTATGTATATATATATATATATATATATATATATATATATATATATATATATATATGTATATATATATACAATAGAGTACTCTCAAAAATTCATTTTTTCTCTTTCCAATTGAGCTTTCTCCGATTTTGTTTTAGTTATCTTCACCTTTGATTGGTTTGGAGATATTTCTATATCACTAGAGTCTATGCCGTGGTAATCCAGTTTGTAATAGTCCATTGTCCCCGGTTCCACAAGTTTCTTCCCTTGATTTCTTCGTTTTTTTTGTCTGTTGTATTCTTGCTGATTTGTTTTGCAAAAAGTATCTGCCCCTCTCCCTTCGTCTTGACTGGTACCGGCTGGCTTTCCTATTGGCTTTTCTGGTATTTTTTTCTTCAATTCCTGTCATGGTTATCTGTAGATTTTCTCTTTCTGGACTGGTTTCTTCTGTTGTTGTTTTTTTATTTTTCTCTCTCTCTTGATTTCTTGGTGTTTTCCTCTCTGGATATATATTGTCTAGGAACAATTTGTCGGTTCGCTCTTGTGTACCGTAATTCTTTTGCCTCAGGCTGGGTCACTTCCTTGTAATTCTTATCTGTGTGATAGTGCAGCCGGAGACGAGTATTTCTCTACTGTATTTTATTTAGTTGTGTTTACCTCTGTTGTTGTTGTTGTTAATTTTGGTGCTTCCACTCTTGGGGTACAATTCCTCGGATATTGTTCCGTTGTTCCACATTTATGACATTTCCGGTCATATATACATCCTTTGTACCAGGTTGTGACGAGGAAGCCATGAATGTAGATAAAAGGTTGTTAATTTCTTTGCCTGTTCTCTTTCTATTTGGATTATCCTAGCCCCCCCGTCAGGATGGTTGGATAAACATGTAGGTTGCCATCTGTGCACCGTTTGTTTTCAGATTGAATTTCTGCTGAAAACGCTAAAGCGTGACTTCTAGTGGGATTTCTACGGGTATTCCTGTCTTAAAGACGTATACATACTTCATTGTTATTAGTCTTTCGATATTGGGCGGATCTAGCACCTGACTGTGCTGTTTTTCCCTTGATCATAATGGCGCCCTTTTCCAACAATTGTTGTTTTCCCTTCGGGTGTAGTTTGAAGATTCCTTTGCCATTATGAAGTAAGGCGTAAAGGTCTCTTGCAACAATTCCCTTTGCTAACAAGGATGTTTATTGTTGACGTATTTTTGATTATGCGTACTCATGAAAAACGATGAAATCACAGCACAGGCAGCAACTGGTGATAAAGGGCCTTAGTGTATTATCGTTCCTGGTTTGCGACGATGTCTTTTAGCCTTTCGTGTGAATTAGGCATGTTTAGACCAAATCATATACATGCTGTTTATTACTTTCTTTAGTCATTTTGTTTTCTTTTATGTCACTTCGAGAAATTCTTTCGTATCAACTGTTTCTTTTCCAATTTTGCGGCGATTCCGTCGTCCTAATAATGCTATTTTTGTAGCAATACACAACTGCTCAATGTATAGCACTATATGTAGCAATAAACAAATGATCAATGTATAGCACTATATGTAGCAATAAACAACTGCTCAATGTATAGCACTATATATAGCAATACACAACTGATCAATGTATAGCACTATATATAGCAATACACAACTGATCAATGTATAGCACTATATATAGCAATACACAAATGATCAATGCTATACACAGAGCTATCTCCTTTGCATTGAAATGATGTACATTATATCATCATTCAGCGACGATTTGTGGCCAGCGGCCAGGATCTGATCTGATGGATGACCTCTACTCATTCTAGAACAAGGCACAGTCTATACAGTATAGACGATTATTGTCTTAGTGATAAGAAAATAAATGTTGTTGATATTATATTCGTGTTATAGACTGGTTAATTGCCCTGGATACCTTGATAAATAAGGTTTTAAAATGCATTCACACTTGGATTCTGCGACGAAAACAGCCGAAATTTTACGCTGTAAATGCAAAGTAATCTTTCTCATGTTACTGTTTCATAGGTCTGAAATCTAAATTGGCTCATAGCAAAGACATTTTGAGCATTCATTTGGGTGTGAAACAGGTTTGAAAATGCGCAAAACGTCAATTTTAGAAGAATTGACATGTTATGATTTCAGTAGGAATGCTAAATTAACCAATATATATATCCTGAAATTGACTCATACATACTTTTCAGAGAAGATACTATAACCATTAACAGCTTTAGTTTTCTCAAGGGTGAACTTTGGCATTATTTTACGCCTTTTGTGATTTGCGAGGACAGATATGCCTCTGAAAGAGCACACTGTCTATTCTCATGTATTCTTATTTTGACTAGAAATCAGAATATAATTGTGTCAAAGATATGTTTGTCTCTTTTGTGGTACACTGTGTATGAAGACGTCATTATATTTCAGCATCAAAAATTGCTTAAGAACAAAGCGAAACATTTCCCTGAACATACATGTTTCAGCTGACTAAATTAGCGATTTGTAAAAGTATGTTTCATTTATGTGTATGTATATGAGTGTCAATGTCATTGCAATGGCTATATACAAAAACTTTCGAAAAGACTGTCCCATTATAAACATATCGTCAAAAGCACCGTATGGAAAGCTGGGACATTTTCTTTTCTGTTTCATAGAAATTGCCTAAATTTCAATCTTATTCAGTCCTCTAAAATCGCAATAACCCTACGTATTCTTACCCAATTTCCCAAACACAGTCACTTATCGATCGATCAAACGTGAACTTTCATTGATGTGTTGGAGATTGTTACATTGTGTTGTTGATGACATATTTCTGTTTATGCGTACTCAAAAAAAAAAAATAAAAAATAAAAAGTTTCCTAGAACGCATCTTTTAGGTTAAGTAGATTTTTAGATGGGGCAAGTTCAAATCCAATCGCAATTTGCCTTTATTTGGGGAAGAAACATTCTAAAGCAGCAATGCAAAATTAAATGCTTTAGTTCAATTAGATTGATCCATCATCAGAATTTATAACATCATTGATATTGTTGTGTTTACCACAATAGTCACCCAGATATGTACATCGCTCGATACATGGTATGCCAGCTGATACACACTGACACATTTTGCCACTACAATCGCGGCTCGTACAGTACATGTATGTCATAACTCGGACCTTCTGTGGAGCTGGTTCCCTGGTAAACATATTTATTTTGAAGTTGATCGTCGTGTCCAAGGACCCGTCTAATGCCCATTAAAGTTTGGCGTATTTGTAGAGCCAAGTGACCATTGCACCGTATGGTACACATGGTACACTCAAAACCTGATCATATAAATTCTGTTGGAATACATCCTCTGTGTTGCGGATTTTGTTTTTGTTGTAATAGCAAGAATGTATCTTAGTTCAATTAATTGTCCAATACTTCTACATCGTGCGTCATACAACGTCGATGAGATTTTTCATGCGACAGGATACACTTTATAAATCGTCAAAGCTAAGGCAGGGCATCAAAATTGATGTGCATTTTGCACTTGTACACTGTGCGTTTACTAATTATGCGAAGTGCACTGACAGTACCACAGTCTATTAATGTTATAAGGCTGGAAGACTCTTGCAAGTTATGCTTGTCGATTGGTTTGTTTCTCCTTAGTTGCCAGCCTGCATGAAGCATTCCTGTGTCGGCTTCTTCTTGCTTTGATTGTAATCTAGGCAAGTCTGTAACGTGTATTGTATACTTTTCTGCAGAGCTTGCCGTCATTGAAACCACCTGTTAGTGCAGCATATGTTCCGTTGGTAAGCAGAACAGATAGATATGATTCAGTCTATATGCAATTAAATGTTTCTTGACCGAGTTTGAGTTAAGAACTTGTTACAAAACGCTTGTGATTTGACACAGTTTATGTTCCTGCAAAAGCTTAAATATAATGTTACCTGCAACATTGTCTCCAGCATGTCGTTGTCGTTCGCTGAACATCGTATCTATGGAAAACAGAAAAGACCTCAGCGTTATATATTTTGCCACACAACATTGACAACAACGGCTACGATACAAAATTGGCACATTCGTCATAGTTTATGCAAAATGTTTCATTAAGTGAATGCAGTAAATCCATTTCATCAGCGAAGCTGTTGTTCCCCCAAGAAGATTTATGGGTGGCATGTATGTCAGCTCATCACAGTTACATTGCAGCATATTATCTATTTCATATTTATTTGTCTTCCTCATAGAACTTTATCATGAGAAAGGGTCAGACGTACAGTTGTCAGCTAGTGTTTAAATGCGTCACACGGCGATAGTTTGTCGAAAATTGGCAAACGTTAGAAAATAATTTCTGAAACGAAATGCAGTTAGGCAGCTTTACGCATACAAAACGGCTTTCGCATATTTGCAAATGTTGGTGTTGGATCCCCGAAACTGATGGAACTACTGTTTGTCAAGAAAATGGTTTTGACAAAGTCAGCATGAAGTCAGCTAACCGCAGTTAATCATTTGTTTGGTGGTTGAAAAGTGTATGCACTACTTCCTCGGATGCAACGTGGTCAGTAACAATTTGATTAGGTGGGTAGAGACATATTTCAGTTCCAATGGATTCTAACATTGGTATTTAATAATATTCAAGGTCTTTGTGATGTCTGATTTAGTTTCTAGTATTATGGAGATACTATTCTTTTACGCTGATACTGTCCGCATTTTTACGAATATAGCAATTTGATTGCTTCGACATTCTTCGACTAATGCGATGGCTCAGCAGCCACTAGTAAACGAGTTCTTTTGAAAGGTGAAGCAAAATGAATCCCTTGACTTTTATCCTTCCTGGTATTATGGTCTGTTCCAACGATTGATATGCATTGACAGAACTGAATCTGTACTGAAGCGTTCTAAGAAAACCAACACAAAAACCTGTAGAAGGCTGTAGGGCGGAATGGTTTTGACCAGCTTCCTCGGATCCGCAGAACGTCTTGTTGTCAGGTGTCAAAAGTGGGTCAAAATCAATCTCGCGTTCTACTCTCTGCATTTGTAGGAGTACGTGTGCTTCATCAAGGAAGCTTTCCCAGTAGGAAAATGCTGCTGCCTGATAAAAAAGAAAACAAGAACAAGATAATTTCGAATTTATCAGTAATTTCAGCAGCGCCAGACAGCTCATTCAACAGTTGCTGCCACAACGTTTGAGCTAAATCTCTGTGTTTGGTCTTGAAAGCCTACTGCAAATCTTTGAGTATCAGAGTAAATCATTGGTCAACAATGTGCCCGCCCCCCCCCCCCCAATCAGCAGTCTAGCCTCTATTAATTCAAGGACAACCTATACAGGGCCACTATAACCAATCCGATGCTTCGTATACCTGTAATCAATTGCTTAACTTCGAGCACAAAGCGAACAATAACCTCTGAATCACGCCTGATTCAACTAAAATCGACCTTATTTCCAGTCAATGTACAAGTTCTCCACTGATGTCAAAAATGTTATCATCAGGCGTATTCCTCCAAGCCCTGATCAGCTAATTGTACCTGTTGGGCTCATAAACGTACTCGAGTCCTGAAGTAAATCTCGAGGTCAGTTGTGATTTGAATAAATTACTGACCATATTTAGTTGATAGTCAATAGCATTAATAAATTTTCCACAACTATCATTTTTTGATTGCTTGAACATGTATCTTTTAAAATGGAATATATTGTGGAATGTTCTAAAGTGGGGAGTGACTCCTTAACATGAGGGTTTTTGAGGTTGGACCGCTGGTCTCTTATTCCCAGGTGGAGTTTCTGTCGAAGGACATACCATATGACCCTACAGTTGTCGTACCCCCCCCCCCCCCCAATCAAGTGCTTGGCTTGGGTCACAAGGCAAGCCATAGCATCTGAATCCCGCCAGATTCAACTAAGATTGACAAAAGTTCCAGTCAATGACTAATTTCACCACTGATGGCAAAAAATGTTGTCATCGGGTGTATGCATTCAAGCCCTGATCAGCTAATTGTTCCGGTTGGGCCCTTATAAGTACTCTAACCTTGAATTAAATCTCAAGGTCAGTTGTGATTGGAATAAATTACTGACCAAATCTGGCCGATTAATTAGTCAATAGCATGAATACAATTTCCACAACTATCATGTTCTCATTGCTGAAACATGTATCTTTTCAAACGGTATAGATCGTGGAATATTCTAAAGTGGGGAGTGATAACTCCTTAACTAGAGTGTTTTTGAGGTTGGACTGCTGATCTCTTATTCACACGTGGACCTTCTGTCGAAGGACATATCCTATGGTTGTTGTACAGACAAGGCGGTTAGATCAGGTTTGATTGTTTTGTTCTAGAATAATGAATGTTTTATTGAGACAAGTCGACGCAATAATAAGCGATGAGATGTATCGATAATGGACTGTCTTATTTTACAAAGACAAATGTTTTCATTACTAGTGCCAGAAATGTGTACTTAGGGGTTATTTGATTGTATTTTGTACTTCTTCTGTGCGGTAATGAAGAGTTCGGCACTAAATGTTTTACTTGGACAATAAGTTATGAGATGTATCGATAACAGATTTATATGCTCCTCCCTCACCAAAGTAGCGTTGATAATTATAAATTACTACGTTTTTCAATCTGTTATATTTTAAAAAGACAATTGTTTTCATTACCAGTGGCAGAAATTAGTATTTTGGGGTCATCTGAATGTATTTGATATTTTTTCTCTCCAGCATTCAAGAGTTCCCCACAAAATAATCTACTTGAATTATTGTGCCGTAAAGCACCAAACCGAACCAGTCAGGCTGCAAGATGGAAAGGCCTAGAATTCTTCCAACAAGAATTTACGTTTGCTCAATGTTTATCCGCTTTTAAAAGTTCCAATATATCATTAAACTTGCAGAGGGTGAGATAGGAGGTAAAAGTGTACCGTCTCTTCTACAGGGATAAGTGCTCTAGTTACAAGCCGGTAAAGCTGAGCATGTACTTTTCTTCAGAAATGATGCTGATAAGTAGACAATTGACGCCACGACGGATTGGTACGAGTTTAATCTTGGGGTTATGTCCAGTAGTAGGGACTCCAGGAAGGGTATCACTCATACGGGTAATATCACGACGAGTTTGTGAAAGTATCTGTAATCATGGTATCTTGGCTGTCACGTGATTTTGTAAGAAAAGTTCAACGTGTGAAGACTCGCTGGCCTAGTATTCTCCTGTACGTATCCCCTTCATGCTGAAAAAGCGCAAGGTTCCTAAAACGCTCAAAGGCTTTTCAACACTGGATGCAATGAGTCCATGGAAAATTTGTTCGAAAAATGGATAGAGACACTCTTGGTTTGCTTGAATTGACACAATCGAAAAACGGATAGAGACACTCTTGGTTTGCTTGAATTGACACTATCGAAAATCAGTCAAAGCTTTGAGTTTAATTATAAACGTTTTAGTCACAACTGAATTGATCACATGCAGTTTCAACTTTCAGGCTCGCGTGAAAAAATTCACTGATCAATATAAGAACTATATATAGTCATGTGCGTATGATTTGTTCGCGTTCTATCAATGTGTGATTGAAAACATCTCTTTGTGCCCAATCGTAAGACATCAGTCACTTTTGATCTTGGGAGTCGCGGAGGACAAGTATATGGTTAGCGTGCAGGATTCACGGTCAGTTGGTTGCGGGTTCTAATCTTACTCAGATAAGTCTGGATTGGCTGCCGTGTCTCTGGGTAAGGCACTGTACTCCCATGGAATCGGCACTAAATAGTATTTGATGTGCTGATGTGTCGTTAAACACCAATCAACAAATATTTTGCTAGTCTTCTTGTCTCAAACCTTTCCTCTTCACACATAATCAATATTAACTCGTTAATATTTTGTGGTTAAATAGATGAAACTTTGCCCTTTTGCTAACAGTTGTTAGCAAAATAAACACGCAAATGACATAGTTTTATTCACATCCAATATATACTCATTAAAACTACATTTGCATGTACAGCCTGGTACTGTAGTCTGCTGCCTTTGAAACGTCTTGGAGCCTTGCGCCATTATGATTATTGATCATTAAAAACCACACTGTCAAGATATTGTGATAATGCTTAGTAATAAGAATGGTCTTGACTTATTAAGTCGATTCGAATGTAACGTACCTTATTTTTTTCTCTGGTTATGTTACGCTTATGTGTCAATATATATTCTACAATACAGTCAGGAAGTTTTGAACATGTAGACTTCGATAAAACTCAGTGGGTCAATAACACTTATATATCTATTCATTCACTCCACTCCGGTTTCTAAACTTACTTAGGTAGATATATTCGGTTAAATAAATCGCAATTTGCGCCTTTGTAAGCAGTGTGTAGCAAAATAAGCACGAAAATAATACGCCTCTATTCCTTGACAGATTTAAAAGTTCTGAGGTACACAATAAATACATCATTAGTAAATTAATTTCATATGGATTATTGTATGCAAGTCTCGTTACCAGAGTCCTGGCCTGGAGTAAACTCGACGCGATACAACAATTCTGTTTAAGTTTCGATTCCTATAAAGTATGCTTAAAATTTCTGACAGAAAAAAACAATTATATTGGAAAATCATTAATTCACTTTCTTGGGTGAGTTTATATGGACCTTACACTGTTTGCTGTGTGCACACGTTTCCTGGAGCACGAGTGACGAGTCTAAGCCGAGGGTTTCAAAATCTTTCCCGAGTGTTCCGGAAAATGTTTTGCACTCATAAAACCGTGTACGATCTTGTGTGTTGACTAAACATCGTGTGCATCTGATTAACTCTTTTAAATAGTTAAATCATAAATGCAAAATACGAAAGAGTGCAACTATTGTGTGCCAATATGGAGATATTTCTTAATGACATAAAAAAGATAAGCAAATATTTCATATTCTCTCTGTCTGTCTGTCTCTCTCTCTCTGACGGAAAATTACGTTATTGTGCACATGACTTTTTCCAGGTTCATCATACACCTGTGCAATCTTTACTAATACAATACCATGGTATCTTTGTCATCATCGTATTCACAACAAGAGCCTTATCCCATCCTGATATTTGTTTAATTCCAATTATGATGGACTATTGGCCAATTTTAAAAGCACTTATCATATCATTTGCCCAAAAGCAGATGACAGGAGAATATTTAATGATATGAACAACTTAAGTTCATGTCCGTTTTTTTTTGCTATTGGAAAATACAGCAAAAACGGTTGCAGCAATCACCTCTGGCTACCCACCCAGTACCCCCCTCCCCCCTAAAAAACCCTTATGAAAAGACTTTTTTCTTTATTTTAAAAAGACCAAGCTTAGAAAAGGTATATACATATATATATATATATATATATATATATATATATATATATATATATATATATATATATATATATATATATATATATATATATATATATATATATGTGTGTGTGTGTGTGTGTATGTGTGTGAGTATCCTATCTAAGTTTTCTATGTATATATTTACATATTTACATATATAAATCTACAAACAAATATGCACACATCTATAGTTATATTTATTTATGTAGAATCGGAACGGAAAAATGCTAAGAGCTGTGTTTAAATCAATTTGTCATTCCGATTCAAGAAATAATCACTAAATGCAGCAATAAAATGGTAAAACTCAAAAAGGCTATATTGTTAATGTATGAAACAAGAAGATAATATATTTAAATCAATATAAAAATAATTTCTTTCTTTTTCTCAAAGATTTCAAAACATTACTGGATATCTTGAGACGGTAAAGTTATTCCTATTAATGAATTTATTATTAAAGCCCAGCTTCCGTATTATATATATATATATAATAATAATAATAATAATAATAATAATAATAATAATAATAACAATAATAATAATAATAATAATAATGAGGACTTTGTATAGCGCCTAATCTTTAGAAGCTCTAAGCGCTTTACAACATTAGATAACACCTAAAAACATACATAATGATATGATTACGAAAAACAAACACCATGAAATTAGAATATATATATATATATATATATATATATATATATATATATATATATATATATATATATATATATATATATATATATATATATATATATATATATACACACACGGATAGAGGGACTATTTGTTTTATTAGGAGAACCCAACGGTCATGAACATTGCTTAAATATTTCAACAATATCCAAGTTCTGATTTATTTATTTTTTTTTTTTTTGACAAACACTGCCATACCTTCCTGTTTGAGAAGTGTGGCTAAACTAATTACCCTCATTAAGTTTCGCCTTTTTCCTGCCATCCTACTATTCTAACTTTACCCGTAGAGTGTAGATCGAGAGTCCCGAAAAAATGTGTCATGCACGTAATATCTTCCACAAAATGCGAGAACTGATCGAACTGACATGTACATACGCATGGACGGACGGATAGAATAAAAATTCCAAGGTATTAGGGAGTGATTGAATAATAAAAAGTAGTATCAGTTTTGGCTTGTCTTTTGTTTTGTTCTACACAGCAATATTGTTAAGCCTTCAATTGTCATCTGTATCGTATAGACAGTTATTATAGTACACGACTGTACTGAGGTCCAGTTTAATGTAGGAGTGCTTTATGCGTCGCAACCCAGAGGTAAGTCGCCTGACAATTATGTTAAAGCTGAATGGTCATTACACAAACTCATATTACACAGTAGTATGAATATCATGTAACGGTAATTTAATTTTATTGTTTGTGTCGATAATAAGAATTCTGTTGGCAATTCCATTGACAAACTAAGTCCAAAAGCCTCGCCTAATATCTGCCCCCCCCCCAAAAAAAAACAAACAAAATAAAAAACAAACAAACTGTAAACGTTTTACACATAGCTATTTTTCGTAACTGTACGAATGTTTATAGTATTGTCTAATTAGCATATTCTTCTAGTTATCGATGGGTTTCATTCACGTGAACTGTCTGTGTTTTTAACTTATAAATTAGTTCCACTCTAAGACTTACAACTTCGTTCTATTGCATTATCGAAATTAAATTGACTTTTCAATATACTTATACATCGAAGTCACAAGAAAAGCTCTTTTATGCTATGTTTGATTTCTCAATTAAAGATACACACACACACACGCACACACACACACACACACATATATATATATATATATATATATATATATATATATAGAGAGATAGATAGATAGATAGATAGATAGATAAATAGATAGATACAACAGTTTTATTTTTGTAAATATTATAATTGATTAAATTACATGAATTTATCAATTAATGAAGCTTATAAATAATCTTAGATTATGACCCTTTTAGATATGTCTGACAGTATCCAAAAGGTGAATCCCATGTTACCTTTAACAGACATTCCATTTCAGAACTGATGTTGAATTATGCCCTTTTATTTAATTATTGTACAAAGTTTTAAAGATTTTAAAGTTATATAATATCATAATTTAAAGTAAGAAATAATATCTTCTGATCTATTCTTTAATTAACTTGATAAATATATAATTCAAAAGAAAGACATACAGAAGAGTACCCCTGTATACATTTTTAATTGCATAATACTTTTGTGTTTATATTTTTGTTCGTTTTCTACAAACAATAAATACATTTATAATTCTTCAGTTTCCATTGGATTTAATGACGTAAACAATGATTTGAATTCAGTCTGAAGGAGACATTTTTATTATATAAAAAGGAGTTGGGAAACAAGCTGTTTTGTATTGCTTGCTGTTGAGAAATAGACATGACCAGAAGCTTTGTAGGCAAAATACTTTAAAGCGGCCTCTGGCCAATCAAACCAGTTACTGAGCGTGTGTTTCTGACATTCAATAACCGATTTTACGTGTTTGTATTGTTTATTTTAAATAATATTCGATTGACACATTATTAGCTATATCATGCCGGGGAAATAGATGTTATGTACTTTTCCCAATGACACACCGAGGCAGCCGATACCCACCCACCTTGCTTGGGTAGGTATCGAACCCGCAACACTTCGATTACGAGTCTGACGCTCAACCAACTGAGCTACCGCGGCTCCCTAAGTTACGATAAAGCTCTCACGTACAATCTGGAAAAAGATTTTAATTGAAAGGAACACTCACTTCGTTACGATAAAGCTCTCACGTACAATCTGGAAAAAGATTTCAATTGAAAGAAACACTTGATAGTAATTTATTCTACAAGACGCAGGTACATCGTAGGGCTTACAGTCTTCGTTTTTCTGCAAATTTGTAAAACAATATCCAAATATTTTTATTCTGATTAGCAAAGTCTGTTGTTGTTCTGTGAAGGTGGGAAGTTTATGATATGTTGGAAGAAGTTGTTTATGAACTAACTTTGTCATAGACAATTTTATAAGCTTTCTAATAGAAAACTTGTCACCAAAAGGTGTAGAAAAACTTATTTGGACAGAATTAATCATAACTGATACTAAAGTTAGTTGGAGCGTGCTACTAAATGCAAGAAACTTTATTTGACGTCGGTCGTCTGGGTAAAATTCGAACACTAGCTCTGGATGAACTATTTTCTGACGTAAGTACATTGGATTAAAAAAAAATAAAATAAAAAGTACTTGATCTTCTTGAAAAGATTGCCTGGAAGTTGGTGATAGTAGCAGCTATCGTGTATTTTAAAGGACAACCACTTGTGTACTATGATGTTGATATAAACATACGTTTTCTATAAGTGCATAATGCGAGTATTCTATACTCATTGCGATGACAGGATAAGGAAGACGATTGAGGATTTTAGTAACATTTTATGAATGTAACTTTATATCAGATTTATTTAATATGAAATATATATATATATATATATATATATATATATATATATATATATATATATATATATATATATATATGCCACATACATTAAAAATAACATGGCTTTTAAATTGTTGGTATACTTTTGGTATAAAGCAATTTGATATACCAATACTGATAGTATCTAAAATTGTGATTCGCCCATAGTGTATGAATACGCATATAATTATCATTTCAACAGTTGACTTTTTTTCTATACTCCCTAGATCAGTGATGAATTTCCACTAATTGATCACTATTGAAATAAAACAATAACGTGAAAAATACAAATAATCCCCGTTTTCTAAATGAATTACACATGGTACAGAATTTCATCGAAATCCTCTCTGCTTTCCCTTTCTCTCTCTCATGCCATTAGGAAAAAAAACAAGACAAAAAAAAAAAAAAAAAAAAAAACACAAATAAAACGTGGCAATAAGTATAGTGAGAACAATAAAAGAATATTTGAGCTGGATGAAAACGTTGAACTTGAACTTACACCAAGTAACTGTTTTACAAAAGAAAGGATTAAGTTCTTCAAAATTATAACTTTCACAGTAAACATTTACACATTTCATATGCAGATACTTGTTTTAATTATACATGTATTTTTTCAACGGTATCTGAAAACGGAATCCGAAAATGTGCAGTCTTTTGGCTTAGATTGTATGATGATATAGTTAAGGAGTATGATACATTGATTATAATGGACAGTTACATGTTCACAAGAACAATCGTTTGAGCTGAGGGCAGTGAATCCAGTTAGGGTAATGTTTGAATGTCGAATATGAAACAGTGTATTGCAGCGTGATGGGTTTAGAAATAAATGCATAAAACAAATGTTCTAATTACAGCTAAATTAGCAAATTCAACTTTGTACACTCATCTACCCTTCTGTTATATTATGCAAGAAATGTGCCTAATTCTCAGTAGAATTAGAACCTAATTAACTGTTAGAACACACACTCAGAGAGAGAGAGAGAGAGAGAGAGAGAGAGAGAGAGAGAGAGAGAGAGAGAGAGAGAGAGAGAGAGAGAGAACTCCAATTAATTATTTCACATTTTAAGCTTGAAACTTCTCGCTCTTTTAAGTCTGTGATTCTAATTAAAATAAACTTTCCCAGTCCATTATTCAGCCCATCTGAAACGTTACTTTATACATGTCTGCATATAAGGTTTTTCTCAATACCTTGATTACTTCTCATCTCAGTACCAAAAATTATACCCAATATTGTTTTCCAGAAATTCGTTTAGTTCAGGTATGTTAAATAGAATAACACCTATTGAAAACTGTGTATCAACCGTGGAGAATGAGATGATCTATAGCACCTGTGTTATTCATATTGTAATGTAACCACTTAAAAAAACCACCTGTATTGATCATTCTGTTTATAATAGTGCGATTTGGGGACGTGTCCTTCACATAACTTTACATGTACGAGGATAATGTGTAAGCGAATTTGAGTGAAATAACGATGAGTCGGAAGGCACTATGGGCTAATAGATCTATCTCAAAACAAGGTAGGTTCTCTTTCCTTCTTCTAACTTCAGAAAAAGTAAAACAAGTTTGTAGAAAGAGTAAAGCAAGTTTGTATCCACTGCTATGCAGTAGGTAAGAATAGTTTCAAACAGGATCAGCAAAAGATACCTCAATACCGCGAATCACATGTACATAATTAAATTGAAATAGATCCCCATGGAAGATGTGACAACCTAAACTGCAAACTTTAAAATAAGTTAACTTATAATGGTTGTTTTTATATATCTACTTATTCTTCTTTTTCTTATTATCTTTATGTCATGTTATATATATATGTATATATATATATATATATATATATATATATATATATATATATATATATATAGAGAGAGAGAGAGAGAGAGAGAGAGAGAGAGAGAGAGAGAGAGAGAGAAGAAGTTTACAAATAAAGAGAGACAGCACTCTTGTGAAATTTAAATTGGTACGATCCACGCCCAATACATGAAAACAAAATGATCCACTTATAAATTCCAATTGGTAGTGGGGAAAGGGAAATTTTGCCTCAGCACGTCACCGTCTGAAAAAAGTCAAGCAACAAAACCGTGTCGCCGCTTTTTGTTTAACCTCTTCTTTCTGTTGCACGACACACCGCAAACAACAAAACGAAGCCCTTTTCGCCAAAACCGAGGCTCTCAGCGCGTTCTCGGCTTCATGGAACGCGCCGCAGATAACTTTTGGTGACTAACATTAATAAAACAATATTTAATTCGAGATAGCCAGGATTATATCATGCTACCATACCATATCAAGTCATGCCTCGCCTGGGTACAAACAGGTGCATGTGGCTGCCAATAAACAAGACAGCGTTGTGCGGTCGGAGATGTATACATACTACGCGATACACACATCCAGGCACAAAATTAGGCATACGAATCTTTCCATGATGGAATTGCGGAGGCGGTACAATAACTGAGCACCGAGTATGCAGACACTGCAAAAACGCCGTGCATGCTGGCAAGCTTAACAGCATGGAAAAAAGACGCTTAAACGATTTAGGGAACTTCAGGACCTCGCACAGCTTTCAGCTCCAATTCTCTCACGCTTAAGACCGTTACCAGCCGCCCTTCTTGAAAAGCTGGCTGACACCCACACCGCACGTCAGCCGACCCGGTAACAAATTTTGATTTACAGCCGGGCCGCACCACTGCATCACACCTCGACCTCACGCGCAGGCAACAACCGGGAATTACTTTTTGATTAGAGAAAAGTTTGCGCCCGTATCATACCGCATCGTCTGCAAGTGACGACACCGCAAAACAGCCGGCGACAAAATTTCATTTAGACAAAAGTTTGTGTCTGTGTCATACTGCGTCATATCCCAGTGAGCACACACAGTCAGCAAAATGAACGTTATGCTCCGTGAGGGAGACTTCACCAAGAGCGAATACGGCATGTTGGAATCCCTCATGATCGCCAGGCGTAGAGTCCGAAAAGCCGTCCCACCAGCTCCAGTGGCCACCCCACCGACCAAGTGCGATCATAGCCCGCCAAGGCCAACCCCACCAAACCCAGAGGTCACCCGTCAGTCCCCAAAGTCAGACTACCAGCAAACCAAAGAGGCCCGTGACGTATACGAGGCTTTCACAGGTGAATGTTCCGCATGGTCAAGGACCAGCGAAGAGCTTACCCACCTGCTAACTCGTATTGAGACCTTGAAACCTGCCAAGCACCCCATTCCTCCTCCCCGCGCCACCCCCTCCCCGCCCACCACCCTCAACCCGCTCTCCGCCCACCACACCCTCTTTCTGAGAAGGTAGCCAAGCGAGTCCCAGTGGCCGCCCTAAAGCCAGCTGCTGAAGAGCCAGCGAAGCGGATAAAGTTTGAAAAGCGTCGTGCTAAGCGTCAGCGGCGACAACAAGCAGCGAAAGCGCCATCACCCGATGTTAAAAAGCCAACCCCCGCTGGCAAAGAACAATCCCATAAGCGTGGAGCTCCAGCTGATGCCACGCCCCTGCCTCTCGTACAAAAGAAGAGACCATCAGTGAAAGCCACCACCCGCACCATGGTTGTAGACTAAATGGCTTCAGTTGCAGTGGGCCACCCGTCAGAAGCCGACCCGTCACAGCTGCTTAAGGCCATGACCCCTGACGATATCTAAATCCTTAAACAGGAGATCTGCAAAAATGGTGTAAAGTTTAACCTCATATTTACGGATCCTGCTTGAAAAGCCCACATCCGACCAGGACACCACCGTAACGTACCTGCGTAGCAACCAAGTCGTGGTAGCGTTTGAGGCCGACTACCTTGAGATCTTGATCGCCACTGCCATCGCCGACATTGAGGGCCGCCTTGATAAGTTTACGGGTAAGGGATCCAGCTGGCAGGTGGTGATGACTGAGTCGTTGGATCTGCAAATCTTGCAGTACCGACCATTTTGCGGTAACAGTCACATCCCAATGTCAAAGGAAATCCCCCCGCCGCGCCGTCCTAAACGTACAGAACGACGACAACCGCTGTTTTGGATGGGCCTTACTTTTCGCCCTACACCCACCCGACGACAATGCTGACCGGGTTAGCAAATATATCCGGTAACAGGGCGAGCTCAAGTTCGATAAGCTCAAGTTTCCAATGAAGGTTTCAGACATAACAAAATTTGAACCTGCGAGCTTATCTTTCTGTTTATCCAGGAGGATAGACCCCTGGCTTAAAAGTTGCAGATTCTCTTTCGAGAACAAGGGGTCACGATTGCCTCGTTACTAACTGTGCTCGGCCTCCCGATAAGCACGGTCACGCTTGTGGTCACAGTCGGCGAGACTGGGGCTGATGCGGTTGTGCCAGGGACGGCTCAAACAGGCGGCGCGAGGGAGTGCATTCTGTATCGTTGTAGTGTAGGGCGACCCCCGCGTCGTATTTTGCATCAATATGAAAGCGAAGCTCTTGTGGCAACATAGCTGTTGACGATGAATGTTGTATTGAATAACCCCTTAGTTGGGGCGGTTGCGTTCAAAACGGTGATACCCACTGGACAAACACCCGGGTTGGTAAAATGTGTCGGCGGCCCTGGATAATAATACCTTTAAAATACATGATAGGCAGTTCTCTTCGACGTCTACAACCGCTATAGTTGTCCCAGATGCGTACTATAATGTGACCACTATGGGAAGAATTTTGCCAAACAACATTAAGGACCCGTTTGTTACCTATACGTCAACACAGCGAGGGTGACTTTTAAGCTAGCAAATAGAGATTGGCGTTTACCTTTTTGGCGACATTAAGGCTCAGCTCAGGGCTGAAATTGAGCAACGCCGGTTGCTCTGGAAAAGTATGGCCGGACGGTTAACTTTGTGGATGGCGTAGCGGCGCCGGACAACACACTGTCCATATGCACGAGTATTGCAGGCGTTAGTGTGTTGGATACAATAGCGGTGGACCCACTCGCGATCCCCTTGGAGGGCGTCGCTTCTTTGCGGGCCCTTTACGCTGTCTGGGCAAGATGCCGTTCGGCGCCTCCGCGTGAAACAAAACAAGCATGACCAGATAAGGATCCTTGCTGAGAGCAAGCTGAATTATATCACTGATCTGGTACCGAGGGCCCGTTGGGTCACCTCCCTGTCTGATGATGAGTTCAGGCTGCCATTTCAGCGCACGTAACTGAGGCTATAAGCGAAGCCGAAAAGGCGGCGTTTCTGGATCTGGTATGGTCTGATGGGCCGGCAGAGGGGTTGGTCAGGTGGCGGGGTGCTGGGATGTTTTTGGAAGGGCAGTAGTAGGGAATGGGCAATTTTGGTCAGCACATCACGGTCTATGAAAACAAGCAGCAAAAAAAAAAAAAAAAAAAAGGAATCTGGGCCGTTGTGGCCCGTGAATCTCTGTGTTGGCTCAGCGTTGTGGGAGCCGCCGTTTGAGAGTCGCGATCGTTTTGTCCGACTGACGCCGACGCCTGGCCCGATCACCATTTGGTCGTATCTCGCGGTGCAGCTGCATCTCGTCTTCTCTTTGCTTTTTGGCGCCGCAGACCGCCTCCTCATAGGCTAAAATGGCGTCGAGAAAGAGGACCCGCGAGTCGATCTCGCCCACGTCAAAGAGATCATCGAAGAGTGCGCTGTGAAAGAGGTCGCCGTTTTCCTCGGATTTGCGGAGGTATAGTTCGACGGCCCTATCGAAGTAAGCAGCGAATGGCCAAGCGTTGCCTCAGATATGGGGGGGGGGGGGGTGAGTCGGCGGGTGACTGGGGTGGACTGCATGATGGGTGGCGTATCATACGACCTGCTCGTCTCTAATTAGTCGCCAAAAGTTTTTGGCGGCGCGTTCCTAGGGGCTGAGAGTACGCTGGAATCCTCGGTTTCGGCAAAAAGGGCTTGGTTTTGTTGCTTGCAACAGAAAGAAGGGGTTAAACAAAAAGGAGTGCCATGGTTCTGTTGCTTGACGTTTTCTCCATGTCCTAACTACTCCAATCCCATCTGTCCCTTTTGGTAGACTTCACTAGCACAGCAGAGGGGCTGGAAGACCTGTCAAATTTAAAATGGTATGAGTTTCGCCCGCACACAATAAATGATTACATTATTAATTCCACATTTAAATCCAACTACTGTAGGTATATAAAACAGACTAATATGTACAGCTAACACAGAAGCAAAAGGTTAGTAAATGAAGCATCACGAAACCGCGTTACTTGTGTATGTTCAGTCATGTGGGTCAGTTACGCCAACTATATTTCTAAAGCTTAATAACAAATATCGTCTGGTAGTAATGCACCAACATATAACGCACGGACCAACATTGAGTTTTCCATTGTGAGTCCGGCAAGCTAATCACTGAGCCACCGCGGCTCCCCGCTATGATCAGATCTCAATTATGTGATACAAAACTGAACACGCTTGACTCATCTGTGGTAAATTCTGTTCAAAAACAGCCAAATAGTAACATTACAGATTCAGAAGCGATTTCGTATAAAAATCTAATAATTGACGAAAATTAGAAATGAAGAAATATGAAAATCTTACCGTGTTATCTGTCGATAGTTGAAAAAATGAGAGACTAGGTCTTAATATGTAATGTTGATGACATATTTAAATGAAAGTAAACTGTTTAATAACCGTTTAATAATCGCAAAGGGAACTCTTTAAAAATAGGTTTCGTTGATAATAACAATGATATCACTATGATAAAGATGATGATGACAGTAGTGTAGGATGACACTCTGGAGACAAAACTGATGGGAATTAACATTATGATTGCCATATTGGAAAGATGACACTTGGGGGACAATGGGAATTCCGTATTTAAATGACCATAGCTTTTAATTTTGATGACACTTAGACTAGAAGGGGAATTTAGCATTAGTCCATGGGATTAACATTGTGACACTGATTAATTGGGCATGGGAATAGTAATGTTACAAATGTCCATAGGATTAACGTAAATATTACACTGTAGGCACAAGGAGAAATGTAATATCAAAATGAACATGAGATTTCCTACTGTCCCTATAATACATTTGCAAAAATGGCACTCTGTGGACAAGGAAATATGTACTTTGAAAATTAATACTACGTTAGGTCTGACCGACAGCCATTTATCTACTGACAAACACCTACACTTACTAACCAACACGCCGTTAACTGACCAATACCCTTTCATCTGCTAACCATCATGATACTAACAAACACGCCGTTTGAGTGACCAACACCCATTCATTTATTAACCAATACCCACACTTACTAACCAACACGCCGTTTGGACTGATCACCACCCACTCATTTACTTTCAAACACAGGGTAGGATGTAAAGGAAGGGGATGAAATAGAAGTGAGACCCTTTATAAACAAAACTAAATTCACCTACAACCCTTCCCACCTATAACGTTCCTACCATCTACTTATAAACAACACTAAAACATAATAATATATAAGGATAGGAATATACACACTATACTCATAAACATACTTATATATTATTACACACAATGGTAGCACTGCTCATAAACACTGCACACACAGACACACACACACAGACAGACACACACACACAAACACACACACAAGACAGAAGAGTGGATAGGGCTTTAAGTTTTAGTTGTGAAAGACAAAGACATACAAACATAAAATAAATAATGTTGGCAATGACTGAGTAGTACATCCTGTTACTGAGAGAACTAGGTGGCCTTGAAAAGGGTTGTTGCTTGTTGTCTTGGATCGTTGATCTTATCGATATCCAGGACAACTGCATATCCCAGGCCGAGCTCTACAGCAGCATGGGCACATCTGCTCGTAGTCATTCCACCCTCTTTCACTGTAGCGAGAAGCGTTGCTGATACTGTTCGAAAAGTTCATTCCTGTTCACTCTTAACCCTTTCCCGCTCCCTCTTAACCTCCGCCCAAACAATGTTCATCTTCATTGCTTCCACCTCCATGAACTCTCTAATGAGTCCTTTCGCTGTTCTGAAGGCTGCCATTTCCCTTTTGAGATGACGCTTGTTCAGCTCGCACTCCATTTCCTTCACACGGTTCAGAGGTGCTCCACCCCATTCAATAAGCACATGGCTTCGCTCAACTTCCCAAGTTGACCGTGTTGGTTGGTTCTTTTATCTTCGTAGACGATGAATGTCAAGATTGATGAACGCACCGATTTATATACTGTAAGCGCCAACATGAAGGAAAACATTCCTCAGAGTGGAGGAGCGGACGTGAAAAAAAATCTTCTTAGAAAAAAAGATTGAGAGGGAGAGGAGAGGGAAAGATAGAGAGGAAAAGAGTATGCTAAAATATTTAAAAAAAAACAATCAGCACCATTTTTTAAAATCAAATTATTTTCTAAGTAGCCCCGCTAACTCGATTATTAACAAAATAAAGAGGGAGGTTTAAGGATAGTCCCTTCCTCCACATTTAGAACTTACAAATACCCAAACAAATGCTAAACTTTAACGTATTTACAAGGTTACCAACTTTGAGAAGTAAAACTAGAATTTCAATGATATAGTACAGTGTCATTTTGTCATCGTTGGACACTACGTTTCTGATCTAAAGAAAACATCCATAATAATCACTAAACCACATTTCTATTTTTGTATTGTTTCAAGAGAAATCACGTCCAGAACAAGTCAGTAAGTGCTCTAATGGGAATCAAAGACTGCTTTGATGAAGAAAATACACACAATAGTCTCGACACATCATCAAATCTGATCCCTGTAATCTCACATTATTGAATTGAGTAGATACAGCATTTCTTCTCATAAAGTCTATGATATCGTCTTCCATAGGAGGTAAAATCCAAAGTAATCAAAGTAGTCCACACTGTGGTCGCAGGGAAAGTTAGGGGCTGCCTACTGTCGTCTGTGTTGATTACATAAGCTCGAACGTTTTTAGGTTTTCGATAATAAAATTTATCTTTAGCACACACCACTGGATTCCAAGAAGCTATGTACGAGCTGTGAGTCCGAAATTAATGAAGTTTCCAGGTAGAACTCAGCATGTTTCCCATGGGGTATTTTACTTAGCAATTCTATCTACCATACATTGCTGAGTTCTGTCTTGGAACATTCACTAGAATCTCGGCGCTTCATTTTCAGTAATCAAACACGTCCAAATCTCTGACTGTTCTTTCATTTTTATTCTTTCTCTGGTCGTTTCTATGAGGTCTGCTTTGTCCTTGTTATGGCGTGGAGGAGGAATCAATGTCTTCAACAGGAGTGTGAAGTGAATTTATAGGCGTGTCTCGGCAACCAAAGAGTTCTTTTCTTGTTTGGATGAACTAATTTTCCCGCCCTTCATTAACGCTTGTTTAGGATTGTTTTGGTCAATGAGCACGTTCTTGAGAAATTCTTTTCCTTGCACCAAGGCAGCATCTTTTAAAGCACACAGTCCTCGAGGCACCATAGATTTCAAGGCAGGTGCCACCGTACGAAAGGCTGATTTTAACATATCTCCCAAGCCATGTCTTCTTTGTCGAGTTACACCTCGGTACACAGGATATATGAGTTACAATTCAGTCGAGAATAGTTTTCGAAATGTAGTTTAATGGTGACTTTTCCTGTTGAGAATAGAATATTTTGTCCAAGATTTCCTTTAATACAAATATTCAGACTGTCAAAATACTATTTACTGACATGAAGATAATGAAGATGCACAAATTCTCGGTGAGCGTGATACATGTTTCATTCTTCATCGCACGTCGCTATGGCAGAATACACTCTGAAAGGAATGACTCTTAGCAACGGTGCAACTGTGTTTCCCGCTATGGTTGTACTCGATGGCATCAGAGTATACAAACATCAAATTTAGTCTTTCGTTCAGATCGATACTTGAAGAATCGGTTGTTGTTGTTCTTGATGTCTTTGGTCGGAGCGAGAGTTGTGTTTCCACCCAGAATAACAAACAAACTGAGAGAAAAATCCAATTTGAGACGACGAGAAGGTGGATTGTACTCGACAGTACACGTCTGTTGGTTTTGTCGAGTACATTGCCAAACTAATCGTTGAAATCGTTTGGACGAGACGTCGAGCATTCAAATAATATCCTGCAGGAATGCTCATGTCATAAATATTCAATCGGGCATCAGCTGGTGCTGAATGTTTTATCGTAATAGCCAGGATCATTTTTGTCTAAGTGTTCTTGGACTTGTTCGTTGAATATTTCTACGACGAAAGTTGTTTGATCGTCGACAATATTCTAGACTTGAGTAGATGAATGATTTCTACCAAAGCTACTTTCCAATGAGTTTCGTTGTCTAATTGTATGGACTGAGGTAATTTAGACGTGAAACAACATAATTTGTTTTTGGGAAACACGTCCATAGAACTGCCACTAGGTAATGTTAAATAAAACTAGTTATTCATAATTCAATGGTTCTTGTCTCCAAGGAGTCACTCGATGTCAAAGCAGAATGATTTTTCAAGGGTTCCTGACGATTGCTGTGGATGTAAGAGTTCTGACTGGCGTTGACCAGGCTACCGTTGTTAGAGAACTAAGGACTGGGAAGAAGATAGAATTGCTAAGTAAAATAGTTCGAAGTTTTTTTTTATCTGCTTGTTGTAAACTCAAATTTTCAATCGCTTCTCCAATGACACAATACACCACAAAGATATGGCAGAACAGAAAGAGACTATTTGATTTTTAGGAACACATCCTCCACACCACATCCACTGTGGTTGTCAATTGTTAAGTTTTTGAAGAGATGAACTCTGAGAAGGTGATGCAGTGCTTAACGGCATGTTTGTGACTTCTACTTCTTTTTATAGTCGATGGCTCGTGAAGCTGCAATCCAATAATAGAAACTGGGTGGATATCCTTTCCAACGGACTTAAAGTTCTTGATACAATATTTTCCCACTTTACGCGTTCTTCGATCGAGAATGCTTTCTATATCGTACATGTGGTCGTCTTTCTCGATCACTCGTTGTACCTCAGGCAAGTAAAAAGTTAATTGTAACACTTCTTCATTCATATTTTCCAATTTATAGAAATGTGGGTCATGTCCATGCGTTTGTTGTGTAACAAACAACAATTCTGTCGTCCCGTTTGGTAAATAGCCTTTTTCAAAAGTGCGTTTCTTTTTTCCAATTCAATCTCTGGTGTTTAACACTTTTTCTTTTCTTCTGGTCTTCTACGTTCCAAACAATTGATTAAACACGGTCTCTTTTTTTGAGGCATCATGTCTTCTAGAGTACATTCGATGCTACGATGGTACGATTGGTTGTAAACTTTGACTAGGCATGGTATTTGAGAGTATGTTGATGCGTAAAATGTTTATACATACGTTCTTTCAGGGTTCTTTGAAAACATTCAACGACACTGGCTTTAGTTTCAGGTGAAAAAATTAATATATTGTTTATTAAATTTCTTTTGAAAAGCTTAGTTAAAAATTCGATGTCTTTGTCTGTTTGCCGTCGCCGAGGGTGTCGACCACTTTCTTTCACGACGATTGTTAAAGCTCGCACTAACTCTGAACTTGTTGTAGAGGTCAAAGGAACCACCCAAGCCGATTTTGAAAACATATAAATGACACAAAACAAATATTTGCAACCTCGACTGTACGAAGCTAAATGAGAGATATCGGCTAAATTGGCTTGCCATTGGTGACCGATTCCTGCTACTTTAGTTTGAATTCTTGAATCTTTTCGTCCAATGGGTTTGTGTAACGTGTACGTCGATTGTTCTTGTAACCTTTTTTGTACATCTTACAGACGTATACTTCTGAGTTTGCTTTTAGCTGCACGATACAATTTTTGAATTCCTCCACAGCCAGTTGTATGGGTAGTATTGTAGTAAATGTTAGTTAAATGTGTATCCATGCTGTTAATAAGTCACCCAATGTTCGATACTCCTCCTAGATTCGTCTATTCTTTCGGATTTCGAGTCTTACGTGTCCGACGAGCAATAGAAGTAGGAAAGTAAGTTTTCACATAAATCATCGGTTCTTTTTCTACTTTTTACTTGATGTTGTTTTCAATACTGTCCCTTCTTTTTTTCTGCTGAAGAGGGTGTCGACATCATCTTTTTGACCCACGCTGTCATTTCTTCTTACCTTGGTGTAGGAAAAGGTGTCAACAGGGCTGCCACACTTGGGGGAAATGGTGTTTGAGCAGAGGGGGTTTGAAACACTTCTCTTGTTGCTTCTTCTTCCATCCCCGTGGCCGTGTCGATCATTGTCTTTAGAGCTGCTGCTTTGATTTTTCTTCCACTTTCATGACAAGCAGCAGTGCAGTTCGAACAGACCAAATGTTCGGCGATTGTAAACCCTCTTTGGTCATTTTCGTTCCCACCTTCAGCTCCCTGATCGGACCTGGCTCGACGAAACCTTTGCTGATCTCCAGAGATCCTGACCCTAGCGCCACTTTTTTGTGACCACTGACAGGCGTATAGTGAATTATTTTATTTAAAGAAATATATAGCATTGCATATACCGTCGCGATAAGGGCATACAATATGAGCGGGTGGATATTCCTGGAAAAAAATCGGAGCTATGTGGGGTGCTGTGTACGCCAAAATGCTGCAAGGTACACAGGCAGAGACTAAGAAGGGTACGCCAGCTGCCATTGCCGTACCGTTTATGTGTAAAGGGAACATGTATAGAAACGTGGCTGTGTCGGAAGTGTGGTAACGACAAGATACGGGCCAAGCTCCAGCGCAGGGAAGAAAGGCCAGAACCCAATATAGACTAGTATTCGCCGATCTACGGAGAAAAATACGCGTTAGCAATTATATACTGAATTTTTTTTGTAAGAAAAGAAGTGTTGCGTGCAGTATACTTCTCCTATTAGAGACATATATTACTTAGCGTATAATATATAGTTGTATACAACACGCCAAAGACATGGCACATGCACGGAGGGCGCACACAGCGCGAGATGAGTACGTGGCTTTGGGGTTGGGGGTCTGACCCCCTTACCCCAAGAGCCGCAAAGCACTACAGCATCTCCGGGAACGACTTGGCCGCCTGAAGGCAGCCAGTGCAACTCTTGTTGTGTCCATTGTAGAGCTTGTGCGACTTGAGACGGCACTGCGGGCTGCAGAGGAGCACGAAGACCAATTTGACCTTGACAAAGTAGCACCGCACCACGCAGTTTTTCTCAAAAACGCGGACTGGGATTGGTACCGCAGCTCCTACGAAGCCAAACAAGAGTGTGAGGTTGATGATGCTGCGTATGTCTTTAGCACGTTTCTTATGGAAGAGGATGATCCACTAGGGCTCGGGGACATCAACATCTTTGAATACTACATGGTTAAGTTTCTCTCCTAAGGCCGGCAAGCTGACGAGTGGACGGTAATGGATAAGTTCGACTCAGCGAAGGCAGAAGCGTGTAGAGGGAGGGGGACCCTTTCACTAATGTGTGCCACACGGCCTGGGATTCTCAGTGACATTAACGGGCCTAACTACGGAAACGCCTACTACGTGGCAGAAGTTATATAAGGCCTGTATGAAGTGCGGGAACCCAGCCCTAACAATCTAGTCAATCTCAGGGACGGAGATCTCACAAATGCGTTCATGAAACCTTGAGGTTGCCAAAGCCATCGTTTCCTACATACAACAAACCAAAGTTTGGCTTCCGGAGGACAATGAAATAGGCCGAACTACCATCGTCAAGTTCACATCCGTCCGTGTGAACGGCTGCAAACGAATGACGAACCGGCTGGTCATTGATCCATGGGAGCTGGTCTGTCTGGTGAGCACCGACAGAGAGGCCAACTCTGGGTTCGGTTATGCCCATGCCGTATGGGGCACGTCATCACTTGCTACGACGGCTCGCAACTGCAGTATACGCACCTCTGAGTGTCCATGCTAGGGTACGTGGGCACCAGCTTCATTAGCATGCTGCAGAGATTTGTGAGAGTCGCGATCGACTCCATCTACATCAAGCAAGTGCGCCTAGTCCGGCTGGAGAATGTGAAAGCCTACTACGCTGAGGGTCCCTTCTACTTAGACTGCGCCACCATCCAGTGCAAGGTCTACAAAGAGAACCCGAAAAGCAGCTGCAGTTGGGAACAGTGGCGTGCCATAGGGGACAAGTTCCTGGCCCCTATCGACAGCGCTGCATACATGTCCAAACCAGATAACACGAATTGCCAGATTGGACATCCCCCTAGTGCTAGCGACTCGCTGGCAACGCACCGCCATTCCTACCTCAATGGCTGCGGAGACAACGGAAAGACCACACGCGCGATTGCTCTCTTCCAAGGCGAAAATTCACTGGTTCTCACCCTGATCAAAGAGATACGTGCTCAGGGGCCCGAGCACAAACCTATCATAGCTTCTTTTGTTGGAGTGGCGAACGGGAATGTACCCTAGAACGCATGAGACAAAAATTGATTCCGCGGTCATCATCTCAGACGAGATCTGCAGAGTCCCACGCCACATCCTCGAGATCTTTCTTGGGTGGTTGGAGCGGAGCGGTGTACAAGTCGTCTGCTGTGGCGACACCCGTCCATCAGCGGAAAGCCGTTGCATGCCTTGCTGCGCGCAACTATGGAACGCGAGTACTACAACAAAAAGGTGGAGAAATGCGACCGTGCCAAGGACGAGGCCCTTAAAAACCTGAAAAAGCAAATGTGTCTCAGATCTGATTGGGTTTAGTGTTAGAAGATGCGCAAGGCCCTTCCCGCCTGTTGAGGACGGAGCTCTTTTGAGGTGCAGTGACATCCCTCTGACATGCTCCTTGTCTCTTGCATTGAGATGCGGGACGGGGCCCAGTAACTCTTGCTCAAACATTATAAAAGGCACTTTACAGATACAACGATACCACTGATATACCTCTCACAGGACAGCAGGCGCCAGAACATCATTGTTATTGTTCCAGGGACTAGCGGTGGGAGCCTGTGCCAAACGATATCGTCGATGTGACCGTTGCAGCCGCCGAGCGTGCTGTGAAAATCCCAGACTGGTGTTTTGAGTAGGCCATCACTGTGCACAGCTCTCAGGAAATTACCATAAAAAGCCCGCGCAAGGTATGGATTGTGGACGACTATTTCCAGTCTTCCAATATCGCGTATCTTTCTGTGTCTTGTGTGGAGTACCTGTCACAACTCGAGCGTCGAGCGTGTTGGGGGCCAAGATTCAGCATGCACCTACCGAGCACGAAATCCACCAGGTTATTCAAAAGAAGTTTGTTGCAAATAAGCGTGCGGGACAAGGCCAGTGGTTACATTTTAACGTGTGAACTGCTCAAGATCAATGATGTACTCCACCTCAAGCAAAATTAATTATTCGCTGTGCCGCCTGAAACATTGAAATGCTCTGGTCCTACGAGCCAAAAGACAAGCAGCAGTTTGGCATTGGCCGCCTAGATAACGCCCAGGAATACTTGAAGGGCGATGAGAGGTTGAGCTGTTTGGAGTGCAACCGCAGGAGGGGGCTGCGCTATTTATTGGACCGCGTCCAATTAAAAAAATACGGATATGCAGGAGGGTTGTGTCCCTCTAAAAGCCGCAAAACTGTTGCCCTATGGGCCCGTTTCTAATGTATAGCACTTTTATGAATGTGCTCGAGATACGTGAGTGCGAGACGAATGTCTTCGAAAGACGTATCGTCAAACCACTCAGAAAATGTATCCTTATCATCCACATGAAACCGAAACAATTGGATGTCTGAGCAGGAAAGCAGGAAAAGTATGTCTCCTGCAAACACCATAAACTCATAGATAGTGTAAGTTGTCGCTAAAGGTTCATCTGCCGCGTCGCAAAATTTAAGAACTAGGCCATAGCAATTTTCTTCTCTCGCGCAGTTTTGTCACAGAACGCATGGCAGACAACATATCATTTGGAAAGATGAGGAATGAGGTCGCAGGTTTGTGCGCTTATCTGGGTATCTAAGAGGGTTGTGGGTATCCAAGAGGGTAATTATAAAATGTATATGGCAGAAAGCCGCAAAAGTGCATCGCGCAGAGCATATTTTCTCGCTCTTCTGGTAGCATCCTGAACTGTTTGGCCGACGCAGGCTTTGCAGCAAGCATGCCGGATTTTAACACCTGGTGTAAGTGAAAGTGCCTTCTCCTTGCGTAGCCTCTTTGAGTACACACTGAAATAATGTTGCATGCAGCTCTTGCTGCACCATTGGGTGCTGCCAGACCGTATCCAAGCGAATTTGTCTTTCCTACGAGGCACCTTTATCCGTTAGCATACCCACTTATCTAATAAACAGCCCTGGCGATGCCAAAGATCTGAAACAATGCCTTAGTGAAGTATATGCTGGCCGAGGACCCCGTCCGATGGTAGTTTTGTGTCAGGGGGCACAGCCTGCAGCTCTTCACGCACAAAACGTGCGCTTAGGCTCTGCATCGTCGGTGTTAAGACGATAATGTAGAAAAGGCGAGTCGGTCTTAGCAACTGCACGCTCTAGCCTGTAGACCTTATGGACTACTCAGGGTCGGTAGCACTACATTATCTTCCTTTCAGCTCCCACTGTGCATATAGGTACCGCACTAAGATATTTGAGGGTGGACGTTTCTCCTCCAGACCGACCGGCCGCGTTACAGCCTAGAACTCGACAGCAGGCGTAGCCGGCACAGACGATGCACGAATGGTATCAATAGGTTTTGTGCCTGTGAGCCGTGTTATCTCGCCATTTAGGGCTTCAACAACCGCTTGGGGTCTCGCTCTCTGCGGTTACTGTTGTGCCGACAAACAACATCTCCTTGGCGTACTGGTGCCCAAACGCGCTCGGCTAGAATACGGTTAAATCTCTCCACAATGCCCTGCTCACAGTGTATGCTGGCCTCGCCCCGCCTCAGCTGCACGTTGTGCTTGGCCAAGAGTTGCGGCACATCGCCCATAAATTACCGGCTGGTTTCAACCTGAAGCAGGTTGACCCACTTTAGCAGTCGACGTTTGCAGATGCGTGCCAGAGTGCCGGCGGCATCGGACGCCTCCTTGTTGGTCAACGGCTGGTAACATCAACCACGGTCGGCTCATACTTGTACGTGAGTCAGAAACAAGCGTTCGGCTTGTACGCGTTAACGATTGAAAGCAACCTCTGTCATTAGCCAATCGTGATGATATTATCAGGAATGATACCCTGTTTAATTAGCATGTCCTGTGTCCAAAGGCTTTATGGCCAACTAACTCAGATACACAATTGGGAGTGTTCTCGATGGGAAAAACAGTACCCTTCTACAAGTTATTCCTGTCGGTGGTGAGTCCTACGGGGACATGCGTACTGTCTCCTATGGAAAACAACATTGGCACAGATTACGTAAAAGCGGCATCCATGAGCTCTCGAAACATGAAACATATTTTAGACCAAAAATAATATAAAAAAACAAAAGATCAAAACCCAAAACCAAAACAACCCCCCAAAACAAAACAAACAAAACCCCCCAAAAAACAGACCCCCCCCACCCAACAATCACCAGTTAATATGCTCCTTAAAGGCCGTGTACGTAATGGCCGACAGAATCACGTCATTTGGTGGGGTTACGGCAATAAATGCATCCGGCTTGAATCTCTGGGATTCAACACAAGACTTTCAAAACGTTGGTGGTTTTACAATTAGCAACGATAACTACACTCTCTCCGTCCCGGGCGCCAATGGTTTTCTTCATTTGCCTCCACGGGAGTCGCAGTGACGAAACGTGGGCATCAGCAGTAATATGTGACTCTATGGCGACACAAGGGAATTAACATTAGCTAATGTTAAACCTATGGAAATTTTCAAATATGATCCTATGGAGACAATGGGAAATTAACATTACGAAGACAGAGTGCCATATTTGGTACTGATGGAGTTAAGGAAATCTGACATCTAACGGAAAATGTAATGTTAAAGATGTATATAGGATTAACATGATGGAAGTGTATGACATCAAGGGAAAAGAAAATGTTAAAATGAACACGATATGTCCTCTTGTCGCTATAAATTCTTTGAACGGGACTGTAAGGCGACAAGGGAAAACGTAATGGTAAAATAAACATGACATTTCTCCTTGTCAATATAAATTCTTTTATGTTAGGTAGAAACATGGGACTGTATATCGACAAGGGAAAAGGCAATGCTAAGGCTAACACGACATTTTCCCTTATCGTTATAGACATTTTTATGTGAGGTACAAATTGGAACTGTATGGCGATAGAGGGAAAGTTATTGTTAAAAAGACATCTATAGGTTTAACATACGCGTTTCCTGATCAACACCCCAAATTTACTATCCAACATGCCGTTTGGCGTGACTAACACTCAGTCATCTACTATTCAACACCTTCCACACTTACTATCCAACACCCCACGTTTACTATTCATTTTGAGTGATCAACACCCAATCATCTACTAACCAAAGGGTAGGAGAGATCACACATATATAAACATACTTACTTACGCTATCATACATTGAGCGAAAGAAGAGAAAAGAGTACGAGTGCTCACACACATACACAAACATAGCCTTCTATAGACATTAAACAGGATGGAGAGAATAACAAACATACATTTGGCAGGCATTGGCTTACTTTTACAATAAAAAATTTGCTAAAACATATCCGATATTGACATTAAAAATGTATGGAGCCAAGAGGGGTTTACTACTGTTTTCGTTTTTGCAACCCTAGATCTAATTCTCTCACTGAACCGGTACCTATCGTCGCCTAGATAAACACTGGCAGAACGTTTTGTGCTAAGTATCCAGTGTCAAGTGAGCCAGATTTTGTTCTTAAATTTGTTACCAATTTACAGTTTCGCCACCATAGATTTAGTACACTGACTGACCTGTACTTACTCAATTTTACAAATGGTATTTTTAGAATGTATACGCTGAGCGAAATGTTGCTGTTGCTGAGAGAGTTAAATTTGCCACACTGTCAAACTAAGTCGGAATTTGGCGTGAAGCTAATGTTTCTTGTAAGGTAAGGTTGTGGCATTTTCTGTTTGAGTTTGAAATCGGCGAAACTAAAGTACATTGAAGTTGCGCATCGTAAGTGAAGTGTTTGTACTTGTTACGAAAATAATTCTTTTTGTCCGTAAAAAGTGCGGAGTGAATCTAGTCCTATGAAAAGACAAAATTAAATGATAGTCATATGAAAAGACAAAATTAAATGATACGTCCTAGAATTAATATGCTTAGTGACATTTTATCTATGCGATGTTGGTGAGAGTGTTAAATTTGCCACACTTTCAAACTAAGTCAGAATTTGGTGTGAAGCTAAGGTTTCTTGTACTGTAAGGTTGTGACATTTTCTGTTTGAGTTTGAATTCAGCAAAAATTGGCAGTACAAATTTGCCTGCATGATTTCATGATTTCCATGATATGCACCTTTCGTGTTTTTAACTTTGGATAGACGTTTTGTGACAAATCTGTTAGCTCTCTCCCACTGTCAGCAGCGGCAGCAACTATCAGCAACAGTAGGACTTGGACGTGGAAAAGGTTTCAGGTAGTTACAGATAATGTTGTCAAGTCCATAATTGTTTTTTGTTTTAAACCAAAGCCCATCCAAATCTCGCCATACCAAGCAGATCTCTCCATTATGAAATGTGTGTTATCTTACTTAACCATGCTGAAAAAAACAAAGAAACAAAAAAGGAAAAAAAAAAAAAATTCACATTTGTCTTTGTCTCTCTTTGTTCCTGTCTTGGAGGTTCCTTTTCGTTCTTTTTCGCTGACGTTGTGGATATTCTGGAGCCCAATGTACTTTCTCTTGACAGATATAACACGTATATTGACTTATCTTGACTTTTATCTCGAGAGGAGTAGTCAGAAGTCTTGTTACAGGTGTATTGTTGAATGACTCTCTGTAAATCTTTGTCAAGAGGTGTCATATGCTGTGGCTTATCCATTTTAACAGATTTAAACTGCATATGTGTGTTCTTTTAGGTAGAGTGGGTGATTTATATATACGGAGAGAGAGTGTACTTTAGTCAATTCACACTTAAATCGCCTGCCGTCATGAAACGATCAAACATTTCCAAGGAAAAATCAGAAGCCACGCGTCGACGACGTTCTGCGTCGCTCCGCACGCTGAGAGAAATGTTGACAGAAGTTTACCTGAGTGTCCCAGCAGAGAAAGTAGATGTCTTCATTACATATGTATTGGAGTAGATACTAAAGGAATTAAAGCGACATTTCAAAGCTAAAGATTAAGATCTTCTGAGGCTGTCCATCACTCACGACAGTTTGAAATCTCCTGTGTGGATCGAGTTTAGTACACCTACAGAATTTACTTCGTCCAAAATCTTGGATAAAATTATATACGACATCCAACAATTGAATGATAAGCTTGACATGACAGACGGAAAAGCTATTATTCATATGAGACACATTTTACCTCCAAGAGACAGCGGAAAACGCAAAGTTTATCGATAGCTCATATTCCAAGTACCAATCGAAGTATCCCCCAGATTAACAACTATCAAGATCAAATGTGTTTAACCCCTGTCATCGTGGTGGCTCAAATTCATGCAATGAAAAACGATGCACCAGAATGGAAACGCTTATGGAAAAACATTAGTCGATCGAACAGAGTCAAACAACGAAGAGAAGCAGAATTCATTTTGGAACAAGCAGGCGTTTTGAGAGAGACCGCGTGTGGAGTTCCTGAAATGCAAACATTTCAAGACGTTCTGGCTCCTCGTTATACATTGAAAGTGTACCATCAAGTCGTTCGTAGAGATCTTGTGTTTTGAGGACCTAATTTTCCAGACGGAAAATATATTCACATTTATCATCACCAAAATCATTTCGATGCTATTGTTTGTACCAGGGGATTTCTCGGATACGAATACTATTGCGAAAAAATGTGACGAAGGATTTAACAACCTGGAGCAAAATATTTATTGTGCAGAGCGATGCCATAGTTGTTTAGTGTCTATACCTTACATTGTAGAATGACAAGAAAAGATTCAATATTCTGCTTGCAAGAGAGCTTCGTCAAGCCAGTATGTTACGAACGACATCGCGTGAGACAATTCCAACAACAGAAAAGTGATTGCAAATTAATGACAGTGTGTTACACTTGTGAACATCTTGTTCGTACCAATAACAAAATGTCACACGTTTGTGCGGGAAAGAAATAATGTCGTTTTTGAGACCAAGACATCGAGTTAGATCATCTATGTTATATTTAAAGACATGACAGCGAACCCGAGGAATTATTAAATGACGATCAGAACAAGAAAAAGAAATGTGTGGATTTTATTGTTTTGACTTTGAGTGTTCTCAAGTGACTGTAATTAACATTCTTAATTTTTGTGTGGCTCATCACTTTTGCAACGGCTGTATTCAAGAACCTCTATTTTATCACTGTCGGAATTGTAGCGTGATTCCAGGGGGACGTGAAAAGATATTTCGTGGCTCTCGTAATCTTCCTGATTTTGCTGAGTGGATTGTAGACCTCACCGACGATACTTGGAGCGAAGAGGAGGTGGATCGTTACGGGATGTGTCATAAATACACTACAGTTATTGCTCACAATTTCACGGTATACAATGAAGAATTTCATTTGAAATATTATTCAGAAAAAGGAATTGAATTTCCAACAGTCATCATGAACGGAGCCAAAATCATTTGCATAAAAGTGGGAAAAGTACAATTTGAAGAATCCATCAATTATTTGGCCATGCCTTTAAGTAGAATGCCTAAAACATACGATATAACAGAATGGCTAAAGGCTATTTTCCACACTTTTTCAATACTTAAATAAATCAACGCGTCTTGTTCCTGCATTTGCCTGACGTTCATGACAACGACCTCAACGGTATGCATACAGAACAAACGAAAAGCTTTTTCCGCCTGGTACCAAGCCCACCCTTCAGACCCTTTTGATTTTCAAGAAGAAATGTTGAATTACTGTTGAACCAATGTGAACATCTTACGACGTTGTTGTGAAAAAATTTGGACCATTATTTCTGGGTCTCGGAGGTATTGATGCCCCACAGGAAGCTTCTGCCATTATCAAAGCGTGTGAATTAGTGTACCAAAAGAAGTTCATGCCCGAGAACAAACTAGCTACCATACCATCTCAATTCTACGCTACGGTCAGCTACGGTATGCTGACTAGAGTTAATGTGAAGCAGGCATTGTTTAGAGTACCTTTTCTATCCCCTTCCTCATGCTACGGAGGTGAGCAGTGTTATCCTAAAAACGGCTGCTTAGTCACCCATGGGGCTGCCGAGTTCCACTACTGCTTCCGTCCAATGAAAAGCGACCCTATGCCCTGATCCGCCTGTGTGCAGGTCTCCAGTCACAGCTCCCAGTGTATCCACACCTACTGCTTTGCCGTTTGCCTATCGCCACAGGACTTGAAGGTATCTGGTGGGGGGAGGGGTGTAATGTCATGGCATGCGCGTGTGTTGGATTTAAGTGAGTTAAAGTTGCGCAGAGTCGCCCTCACTCTCTCGTCCAGGCCTGTCTGAATCAAATGGCATGACAATGTCGAGACGTCTGGAGCCACGTCTGGATGCACTGGATGACCATTCGTTCCTACTGCACCTGAGCTGATACTCTGCGCTGTCCATACAGCTCTTGTCATCTGCCTTCACAGCCGGGGAATGAGCATAACTGCTCGGCCGCCTGATCCACCAGAATGGACTTTCCAGAGGGAGCCAGGTGTAGCTGTCCACTCTGCATCAACAGTCACAGGTAGTACCGTCCACTCTTACTTACGGTAGCAGGCGATGCCTGACCTGACATAACATAGTATGTAAGTATGTTTGCGTGTATAGTGTATATATTCCCACCTTTTTCATTCATTTAATTTCACTGATAGGGTTTTAGGGATTATATAAGTGTGGTAGGGGATGGTAGTTTTGTTTAAAAGTGGATGGTAGAGAAACTTTAGAGGGATAGTGATTTTAGTTTGTTTATAAGGGGATAAAAGGAAAGTTATAGAGAGATAGGGAAGTAAGGAATCACACCGCATTAGTACGGAAAGAAACAAATTATTTCCTTAACAAGTACAAACACACTTCTGATGCATAACTTTGATCTATTTCAGCTTGCCATTTGTAAAATGGAACAGAAAATGTCCCAAAGTTACAGTACAAGTAAAACATCAGCTTCACGCCAAATTCTGACTTTTACTCTCTCACCAACAGCAACATTTCACTCAGAGTATTAAATCTATGACGACAAAAAAAAAAGAAAAAAAAAAAGAACACAAAAAAGAAGAAAAAAACATGTGTACTGTTGGGTAAGCAAAAGTCAGTCACTATACTAAATCTAGGGTGGCAAAACAGTAAAGTAAGAACCAAATCTACCTCACTTGACATAAAGCAACAAAATTTGTTGCCAATGTTTATCAAGACGACAATAGGTAGCGGTTTAGTGAGAGAATTTAATATAGGGTTGCAAAAGCGAAAACAGTAGTAAATCCGTCTTGGTTCCACACAGTATTAATGTCAATGTCGGATATATTTTGAACCACCTTTCTCTTCTCTCGCTCCACGCATGATGGTGTATAAGTATGTTTGTCTATATGTGAGTATTCCTACCCGTTGGTTACTAGATTATTGGGTGTTGGTCACTCAAAATGGTGTGCTGAATAATAAATGTGGGGTGTTGGATACTATGCGTTGGGGTGTTGAATAGTAGATGACTGAGTGTTGGTCATTCCAAACGGCATGTTGGCGTGTTGGCCAGTAAAAGTGTAAAATTGTATGTTAAAGCTATACATTCTCAAATATAACCATAATGCGACAATGAGAGATTAACATATATTTGGTACTGATGCAGTTAAGGAATTCTGGCCTCTAACGGAAAATGTAATGTTAAAATGGATAGCATTAATGGAACTGAATGGCGACAAGGAAAACGATAATGTTAAAATAAACATTACATTTCTCCTTGTCGCTATAAATTCTTTAAAATGGGACTGTATGGTGACAAGAGAAAACGTAATGGTACAAGTAACATGACTTTTTCCCATGTCGCAATCAATGCTTTTATGATAGGTACAAAAATTGGACGGTATGTTGAGAAGGGAAAAGTTAATGTTAAAAACTTTCCATAGGTTCAACATTAGCAAATGCTAATTCCCTTGTGTCGCCATATGGTCACATATTTCTACTGGCATGGATTGTAACCCATGTAAACGGGGTCATAATGGCACATAATGGCAGTACTGCCGTTCCAGCTAACGCCTCATACGAAGCTTTACAACTGGTTTTGCGTCTATGTTTGCCGACGGAGACACCATTAGGTGCAAGGGCCTAAAGGTCATCGCACAGCCGACGGGATTCTCAACCACTCCAACCATCTTTGGCCTTCGCAATTAGAAATCACGTACCTTGAAACAATAGCCATGGCAAGCCATGGGTGAGGAACCAGACATAGACAAGGAACACGAATCACTGGCGCCACCTGTCAATCCTGACGTTTGATTATTGGCTCACCTCGAAAAACAAGTTGACGTCAGCAGGAAATACAAATCACTGGTGGAAGAGTATCTGCGCCAAAATAGGGTTGACACGTATTGGTTCAGATTGGAGTGGAACGATTATGCAAAGCAGATAGACGTTGAGCACTGAGGCCACACAGTGTACCAAAACCAAGCAGTTAGGGGTAATTGAGCTTTCACTGTCGGAACAAAACACACAAATACTGCCCTCTGAGGAGGAGGGGGGAGGGTCGCGGTCGAAATTGCTATTACAGTGTTGACGTGGTATGTAGCGAAACGGCCTCGGCGAGAAGGTCTAATTTCTTTACAGTGGATTTCAGTACATATAGAGAACTCTGCAGGGTGTGCACACTAATTCCCTATATGTACTGAAATTCAACTACGTATCAGATTACACAGACAGAGCTAAATCTACTAGGATAAAACATCCCTTATACACTGATTATAATGCGAGGTTGTGGGTGTATGGTGTTGGAAGATTTGTATGTGCTCTGTGCTTTCCTCAAAATTTTTTAAACGGCCTCGTTATCGGTTTCAAATTTTAGCACAGAGAAGGCTTAAACATTCATTTGCATTTAGTTACTTAGCAGACAGCTTAAAGTACACAAAGTTTAAATACATAGGCTTTTAGTCAAGCGAGTCGCTATTTATAGATTTATAGTAAACAAGTTTGTATAATGGAATGTTGTAGGCTGACTGGTTCAAAAATAACGTCCGGGTAATATACAATTTATAGTGTGTTGTATAGTGGCACGTGTAACAGTTTTGGCTGAAAAAATAGCAGTTGGGGGCAAACGCTGGCTATGTTATTTGCAGTTGTGGTGTTTTTTAAAACACGCTACTGTAATGCAGAAAGACATCGAATTGTTCCAACGCCTGTGCCGTAAGTGGATACTCCTATTTTCTATGTTCATGTGGCAAGTCAATCTTGTCAAGATTGGCAAGAGGCCGCAGAACATGGGGATATTTTTCAAGGCACTCTGCTGCGCTTGTCGCATGCGGCCTCCCGCGCTGCTCTTCAGGTAATCCCATGGTGTATTTCATTCCAGTTCGCCCATATTTATTTAAATAAATAATTTGGCTTGAGCCGGCGCGAGAGACACTTTTGTTTGTGGTTACTGAAGATTATCATATGCTTGGGTGTGTATAGGGTCGAAAATGGCTAAAGAGTGTTTAAAATCGCCTAACGTTTGGTCTGTTTGTTTGCCCTGCTGCTTGACATTCTTGACATCTCTCATTGTAGGTTTAGCCGTTTTGTTTAAAGCTTTCTGGTGAAACAGTTAAAAGACGTTGCAATAATTGACCGTAACGTTGCAATTTTTCTGTTTCTGACATATCTATTCGACATCTCTGCGAGATTTGGATTAGGTGGTAAGTGTGGTATCCGTCGTTTGTACCAACAAAGGAGTTCCATCCACCGTTTGTAAGGAACTAATTTTTGTCCTTCCATAAAATCCAGAGGTACAGATGGGATGTATTTCCTGGAAGATCTTTTCTTCCTATCTGTTCCTCAACACTCCTCCTAAAAGAGATCCAGCAATCGATCAAGGTAGCAGCAACTTTTAACAACGGACCTATCAGCATGGGAAGAAATTTTCCTCGTTGAACGAGCACATTTTTCTTTTGACTGATTTGAAATTTCTTTTTCACCATTAGGCGAGGAACTGATAAGTACTGACAAGACATCCCAATTTTTAGCTACTAGAAGGGATAGCCTGGTATTTTCTTTTTCTGGAAGACATCTTTGGACGTCGACGTTGGTGTGAAATTTGAGATACGGCATCTTTGTTCAGAGAAACTGAAGTGAATCTTATATAACACTTATTCCTTTAAATTGGAATTCGTCTCCACTGCATATCAGGACGTCGTACCAATTTGTCTCTAGGCACTCTCTTTTGAATTTAAGTTGTTTGGTAGGTTTCGCTTATTTAGCTACGGTATTAGGATTCCATCGTAAAAGCGAACGAATAATGACACCTGCTAGAGATCCCCTTTAAACCTTGTTTCAAGATGGTTTGTTTCTTGGTTTGAATATCGATTCTTGGATCAGCCAGTTGTGTCAAAGCTACTTGATTTTTTATTTAAAAAACGTTATGTTTGATGCGTAGTATGACACCAATCGTGAAACAAATCCGTACGAAATCTCAAATAATCTGGAGTGGTAGGTTTGAAATCGATAAGTAAATACGCATGTGGCAATTTAGTGGCATCGTCATAAGCATAATGCAGCCAAGGTGTTTATAATTGTTTTGCCAACACCTGAGCTTGAGATTTATCTCTTGGATTTTTAAACAACACTATATAATGAGTATTGAGACAGATGGTGCAATGCGCTTTACTTTGTTGAAATAAAGTTTGAGTAATGTAAATAATACTGGTTTAACGATGATGTCCTTTTCGTGTAAACCAAAGTTAAAATTCTTCTTCGTTTTCTCTTAACTTTTCATCGAAGATGACAAGATGTGTTTGACTAGAGTCAGACACGATATCACCGTCTTCGCGAGGAATTCCTTTGACTGTCTTTTAGTAACGTGTAAGCCGATTACCACTCTTTGTAACATCACACGATACGTGGTGAAGCACGATCAAACAAAAGTGATTTGTGTTCAATCAGACGGATAACACTGGTCTACAATTTTTTAGACGTCGCCTGCTTCAGAGATAAAAAGTGCTATTTATTAGGGATTTTGATGTGCTGAATTCAAATATGACAATTAAAACAACTGATTGGATACTGTTTCCAAGATATTTAAGTTTTTACATTTTACGTCTATGTATATTGTGTACATAGTAGACTTTTAATCATAAATTGTAAACCTAGGTCTTTTCATGTGTATATGGTTGCTTTACATGATAATATTTCACCTGTCCTGTTTATGTAACACTTTAAAAAACAGCAAAAGGGTTATATAAATAAAAAATATATTGAAACAAAAGTAAAAAAACTATTATGTATATATAAGTACATAGTTTAGTCCTTATTCAGTCTCTACTCGGCGCTTCTTGGCTTGTCTCTTGTATTCATTAAAAAGAGCATCTCTTGTCACTGTACAACAATAGTCTGCAAGCATTGATGGGCTCCATTTGCCCTGATAGCGTTTTTCTCCATTGTTGCAATGTCCTGGTGAAATCGCTCGCCGTGCTCATCCCTCACTGCTCCGCAGTTCGGTGGAAAAAAAAACCTAGATGAGAGTGCAAAAAATGTATCTTTTGTGACATGTTGCAACCAAAGCTTTTGTATGCCTTTAGGAGGTTTTCCACCAACTGCCTGTAGTTGTCTGCCTTGTTGTTTCCGAGAAAATTTGTTGCCACTAACTGAAAGGCTTTCCATGCCGTCTTTTCCTTGCCACGCAGTACACGGTGAAATGCATCATCTCGAAGAAGTTCACGAATCTGAGGAGCAACAAAGACACCTTCCTTTATCTTAGCTTTACTTAAAGTTGGAAATTTTCCACGGAGATACTTGAAAGCTGCTTGTGTTTTGTCCATGGCCTTGACAAAGTTCTTCATCAGACCCAGCTTGATGTGCAAGGGTCGTAACAAAATCTTCCTTGATTCAACAAGTGGTGGATGCTGAACAATTTTCATCGCAGGCTCCAATGACTGTCGGAGTGGCCAATCTCTCTTGATGTAGTGGGAATCTCTCGCACGACTATCCCATTCGCAGAGAAAGCAGCAGTACTTTGTGTATCCAGTCTGCAGACCAAGCAAGAGAGCAAGAACCTTGAAATCGCCACAAAGCTGCCACTGATGTTGATCATAGTGTATGCACCTCAAAAGTTGTTTCACGTTTTCATAGGTTTCCTTCATATGGACTGCATGACCAACTGGAATTGATGGCAAGACACTGCCATTATGCAGCAAAACAACTTTAAGACTCGTTTTCGACGAATCAACGAACAATCTCCACTCAGCTGGATCATGAACGATGTTGAGGGCTGCCATCACACCATCGATGTTGTTGCAGGCTACAAGATCACCTTCCATGAAGAAATATGGGACAAGATCCTTTTGACGGTCACGGAACATGGAAACCCTAACATCACCTGCCAGAAGATTCCACTGCTGTAGTCTGGAGCCCAACAACTCTGCCTTACTCTTGGGTAGTTCCAAATCCCTGACAAGGTCATTCAGTTCACCTTGTGTTATGAGGTGTGGTTTAGAGGAAGAGGATGTGAGAAAATATGGGTCATGTGACATTGATGGTTCAGGAGTAAAAGTTTCATCCTCCTCCTCTTCCTTGTCTGACTCAAGTGAGAATGATTCTGGTGCATCAGGAACCGGCAGTCCTTCTCCGTGGGGTACTGGGCGTATAGCTGACGGAATGTTTGGATAATGCACAGTCCACGTTTATTTCTTTGACACACCTTTCTCAACTGGAGGCACCATGCAGAAGTAACAATTGCTGATATGATCTGTTGGCTTTCTCCAAATCATTGGCACTGCAAATGGCATAGATTTCCTTTTCCTGTTCAACCACTGGCGAAGATTTTGTTGCACAAGTGTTGCTTCATATATGTGGGGCCCACCTCTTGTCCTGATCTCCAATTTTGCAGCCAAAATAAAGGTGATAAGTTTTCTTAACCATATTGGTTATACTGCGCTTTTGTGATACAAAAAGCACTTCACCACAAACATAGCATAAGTTATCTGCATTGTTCACACAAGTACAAGGCATCTCTGCTCACTTTGGCTAAACAGAAATGTGTCCCTTTGCAAAATCAAACACTGACAAATAAGAGAGCACGACACTGTATGATTTGTAGAGCTGATATAGGTCAATTTCTTCAGCAGAGTGATGTAAGCTTAGTTATGATTGCATCATCCATGACTTCTAGGAATAACATGATGCAATTCATATCATGTATGACGCAATACCAGCTTCAGATTGCATCATTCATTGTTTTGCCTAAATCTTTTTAGTCATTTCTGGTTTAAATTGAGATCCCTTCCCTTTTTAACTCACTTATCGTCCGCCATTCCCAAGTCAAGGGTCGTATATACTGACCCAGTAGCATATCTTTAAAAGTCGAGCCAATCAACAATTTTAAGCATCATTTTCGTTCTCAGTGACCCAGAATTAGTAAAGTCTGACAACATTTATTGCGGAAGCATTTTGTCTGTAGACCAGTGTAATAAATTCTGTTTTGCCTAAACCACTTGGTCCAGCAATACAGATGTTAAAAGATAGAGATGTCGTCTTCATGAGTTCTCAGCACTTTTAACACAATGAGTTTTTCGTGCATATATACAGTTTTGGTCGTCATGTCTTTGCATGCACTGGTGATACATTTGACACAAAGAATCTGTCGGTAAACGATATCCAAGAAATTTAGTTACTAGCACACACGCGATACGTCGTCCAGAATTCAAAGGAATCGTATCGTCTTGTGGAATCCGTTCTTTTAAAAGTGCACGGGAAACTACTAAAGCTGTGATTACAAGTAAACCACGAATCCTCTCCTCTTCTAAAGTATTAGGATAATAATCTGGACCGACCAAATGAAGGTAGTGACAGCACAGAGACCACTTTTCATGTTCAGGGCAGGATGTATCTTTATTATCCCATTTGTAAAGTTTCACACTACAACTTGTCCCAATACGACAATCCCGCTCTTGCTAAAAAATTTGGGAGTCGGTCTTTCAGGATATTTAAGCCATTTCCCTTTGAAAGTCTGGAATCGACTGACAGAATCATAATAGCCAGGCAAGACTACGGGAAACGTGCATTCTTCTATGATTTGTGATTCTCGGTGAGCTTGTGTTATCCAGAGTGGTTTGTGAGTGCATGGATGACATCAATAAGTGGGCACAGGAACGGCATCCCTTTCTATAGTGTAGCGGCAAGGTCTTGCTGCACTGTTAATGTCGCAGATTACAGCATCTCTCTGGTCGCAGGGCACAGCATCGCACTCGACTTCATTGATCTTTTATTCAGTAGGTCCATTACACTGTTTCTATGTAGAATTCATCTTTCTAGCTTGGAGTCTAGGGTTATATTGATCTTTCTGTCTTGGAACTTTTTCATTTTATACTGAGGACGGTACCCGTACGGTGCCGCGTTTTGATCGGGAAGTCACACTCATTTCTTGTAGACGATCTGATACACTTTTTCCAAGGATTGACTGACGATTTGATGAGCAGACAAACTTACCGTCTTGTGAGGGTCGACCGTGGGGACACGAAAATCTTGATCTTGACCTGACTTAAAATCTTCTTTCAATACGTCAAAATTTACCAATGGACTTAAACGATAGTTGAGGGTTAGTCCTTTCACTTTACGTTTGGTATGAAGTTGTCCTTTCTTATCTCGGAAAAAGTAGCCGTAATTTTGGGTCCACTACTGGCAAGACTCACAATAGTGTCTTTGGGATGTTCCTCGGTCGACGCACCTAAACGTTCGTCTTCGATGTGTGGGTGACAGCCTTCAGGACGATCGATGTACATGTAGCTGTTGGTATCAAAGTAAAGGACTCGGTCTCCTAAAGGTTCCAACAGCGAATTCAATTTTAAACTGACATTGCCAAACCCATCTGGTTGAACAAACTCTATGACCTCTTCGTAATTCACTAAGATCATATTTATCTTTTTGTACGATTTCCACGTCTTTGATGAGTTTCGCTTTATCCTCGATGAGTTGGATCCACCATGTAATCGGTGTTTGGCAATATCGGAAGTTGAGCCAGTTTTCCCCACAAACAATTAAGTAAGACTTTTTGCATGTTGATTTGGTGATGCACACAATATTGGTATTGTTTTATGGAATGTAACAGGATGAAGCCGGGTTGGGATTGGATCTAGCGAAGATACTGAACACAATTTCGTGAATTAGATCTTTGTTTATAATATAATTGAACGATGAATGAATATGACATCATACCTGTGGGCATAAAGTCCAACAATGGATTTAACAGAATGATACGCAGAGTTCAACAACGGATATAAGAAAATAATATCGTTCCAAAATAGAACTACTCACAGCATGTAATTTCAACGAGTAATCAAACTAGAATCAACGTATGGAACTCATAACAAGTATGATTAATATATGGATCTATCACCAGGGATGATCAATGTATAGAAATTATAACCAAATATGATTGATATATGGATCTATCACCAGGGATGATAGAAGTTATACACAAATATGAACAATGTATGGTTCATCAACTAGTAAGATTTATGTATAATTGATTTTCACTCATATAACGATATTGAATTATGTTGATTCAAAAATGGTACGCATAATGTTAGGCATCTCGTGACGTTCAGTCGACGATCACGAGATATTTCCGGTTCCACAGCTTTTGTCGGATGGTCAAGGAGCAACCACGTATGCCCTGCTCTTCCCAGTCTGCCGAAGGATTCCTCGAAAACCCTTTTTTTCCCTGCAGACTCGTTAGTCCCAAACCTTGCGAACCCTTGCTATGTGTAAACTAATACTGTCTTCCGAGCCAACGTCAAAACCGACCGCATCATCCAGGTTACACGAAATCACACAGAGTGCTACAGCTCCACGTGAAACAGGTCAAATACAATAACTGAGCCGTGTAATATAGGAGACACGGTTAAGGGCGAATACAATGATATACGTTACGCATGCGCGCACATGAATTATCTTTGTTATGCATTAAATTATTTCATTAGAACGACTGTACGAGATTATTATTATAATAACTACGTTCGTATATGAATCTGTCTCCTGCAAGAATAATCGCACTGGATTATAAAATCTCGAAAACTACTTATCATTGAACGCAAGCAACATATAACTGAATTCGACTTGCCCGTTCAGCTATAAAAATGGGTAACTTAAAACAGACTATAGTCTATTGGATGACATGGCGTTATGTGACATAGGTCTGATTCTCTGTAAAATTTATAATAAATTCTGAAACATCCAATATATAAAACAATTCTATCACATACAACGGATAGCAAGAAAGAATAGTTTTATATTTCACATACCACTACATCTGAAGATTGCTTCCGTAAGGTGGACAGCATGCTGACAAAACTCATCTGTATTGTGATAATACAGTGAGAATTTACTCTATAAGTAGCCTGGTTATGGTCAAATCCACGGCCAGGAAACTTGTTATAATCGGGTTTCTCACTGCAGGTTATCTGCGCGTACATCAGTGGGTGAACCGAACTCAGTCATTTGAAATAGCTAAGGCTAACAATAAACCCACTTCGGGTAACGCTGTACGCTGCAACGAAACCCGAGGACATTTTTGCTCAATTTCATGACAAGCAAAGTGTTAAATTTCGTACACTCGTACACAATCTGTTTCCACGATCAAGAGCATGAAACAATTCGACACTCTCCCACATTCTGTCAAGGCACGTTCTTGGTCATCATGACGACAAAGTTGGCATTGAAGAACGGTGGATGAACTTTACCTTTAATCAAACCTTTGTACTGGCGAATGTGATCCACATCGATGTGTTCTGTCACAATTTCAGGGTAACTGGTAGGAAATCGAGCATTGACATTGACATACCTAAGGATACAACAAACACACACCGAAATTCTGGATCTGTTTTGAAACGTCGATCATATTTGTGTTTCCACATTTCTTTTACTTGGTATCCTTGACTTTTCAAACTCTGATGTCGTTGGTAAGATTTGTCATGCAACTCTTCCATAGTAAAAGTTGCCAAAGGATTTTCAGTTCTCGGTGACGACAAGCATCCATAGAATAAGATTCATTCTCCGTTTCTCCACCGTTTCTAGCATGTTGTATCCACTTGTCTCAATGTTTCACACAAGTAATGAAACAAACACAAAGCTTTGGAGGAATATCGACCGCTAACATATTGTAGTAACCTGGTGGATTATTCGTCTGCATCGAATCCTTTCTTGTCTTTCAGGAATGCAAGGTTTGGAGTCTAAACGGACACGATATCTCTCTCCATAATGTATATGTTGCTCCTGATTGGAAACCGATGGTCACATTTGCTACAATAGTATGGGTATCCCAGAATTCATGTCATACTAGTAATAGCATCGAAATGATTTTGGTAATGATCAATTTGAATGTATTTTCCGTCTGCACCATTAGATTCCCGAAACAGGAGATCTCCACGAACAACTTGAGGGTACACTTTCAACGTATAATGATGGAACAACACGTTCTGACGTTTCTGCATTTCAGGAACTCCACACGTGGCCTCTTTCGAAATTCCTGCTTTTTCCAAAGGATTTGTGCTTCTCTTCTTTGTTTGGTTGTGTCTTATTTTCTAATAATCTCGCATAATCACTTCATCACAATGGGACGGGCTAAACACATATGATCTTGATCGTTAATAATTTGGACGATGCTTATTTTGGTTAACTGGAGTTGATCCACCGAATAAACGTTGTGTTGTCTGCTGCCTGAAGGAGGTAAAACGTATATCTTATGAAGAGTGGCCTTTCCATAGGCCATGTCAAACTCATTATTTTATTATTGTACGTGTTGAATTTACTCAAGATTTTGGAAGAAATTAATTCTGAAGGTGTACTAAATTCGATCCAAACATGAAATTGCAAACTGTCGTGATTGATGGACAGTCTCAAATGATCTTGAGCTGTTGATTGACACTGTCCTTTCAACTCCTATAACATAGACTCCAATACGTCCGTAATGCAGACAGCTGCTTTCTCTGCACAGACTTGAGACTTGACCTCTTTAAATTTTACCGTGTAATTGTAAGCAGTCGTTCTAAAGTTTCTGGAAGTCACTTTGTGGGTAGGTTGAATTTGAAAATAATCTTCAGGGGCTACCGAACGACCTTTGTTCTTGGCCTATGTTGACTCTCCCGGTCTTGTGAAGGTAGATAGTGTTTGATAAGGATCACTCATGTCCTCTTCAAAATCGCTATGGTGAACTTCTGCCAAACATCTTGGAGAGTGTTTTGGTGTTGAGTGTCACAGAACGTCGTCGTCGCATGGTTTGTGGTTTTTCGTTGGAAATCTGTGATCGTTTCATTACGGTAGATGATTCAAGTTTGATTTGACTAGGGTTACTTCTCTATCCCTAGACTCTGAGTAGATGATTCAAGTTTGATTTGTCTAGGGTTACTTCTCTATCCCTAGACTCTGAGTAGATGATTCAAGTTTGATTTGTCTAGGGTTACTTCTCTATCCCTAGACTCTGAGTAGATGATTCAAGTTTGATTTGTCTAGGGTTACTTCTCTATCCCTAGACTCTGAGTAGATGATTCAAGTTTGATTTGTCTAGGGTTACTTCTCTATCCCTATGATTCAAGTTTGATTTGTCTAGGGTTACTTCTCTATCTCTAGACTCTGAGTAGATGATTCAAGTTTAATTTTCTAGGGTTACTTCTCTATCCCTATGATTCAAGTTTGATTTGTCCAGGGTTACTTCTCTATCCCTAGACTCTGACTAGATGATTCAAGTTTGATTTGTCTAGGGTTACTTCTCTATCCCTATGATTCAAGTTTGATTTGTCTAGGGTTACTTCTCTATCCCTAGACTCTGAGCCCCTCAACCTAAGAGAATAAACTAATTCGTTTTCAATCTGTGAAGATGGAACAGCCACAACTGATCACACTTCTAGTTATAGATTTATAGAGAGTCATTCGAAAATACACCTCCAACAAAACTACTGACTACTACTCTCGGTGTGAAGATACCTGTTATGTCTGTCCGGAGAAAGGACATAGGGCTACATAATATCCACAACGACAAAAAAAAAAAAAAAAAAAAAAAAAAAAATTCCAAGACAGGAGAAAGCAGATCCAGAGAGAAACGTACAGATACCTGCTATCATTGTCAAGGACATTCAATGAAAAAAAAGATAAAACGAGCGTTCAGAAGCAGCAGCAGAAGAAGAAACGATAGAAGAACCAATTTCAGTGAATGAAATTTAAAAAAGCGAGAAAAGAGGAAGAAGCAGAAGAAGAAGAAAAAGAAGAAGAAGAAAAAGAAGAATAAGAACCTGTTCTAGTGAAGAAGTTAAAAAAACAAGACAAGCAGAATAAACAGCAGAAGAAACCGTTCCAATGACGAAATAAAAAAACAACAACACCCCCCCCCCCAAAAAAAAAAAAACATAAAAAGGACAGTAAAAGTAGAATAAATAGACCTTTGTGATGTGTTTGGAAATTTCAATGTGAAGAATATACCAAAAATGTAAATGTATCAATGTTTTGATTTGTCTTTTAGCATTTATAAGATATTCAAAAACAGACACACACACACATTTTTATAATGGTGGGATTTGCTTTGTTTGATTTGGCAATCATTTGAATAGCATCTCTTTTCTAGGAGACCTGGGTGGCTCTAACAAGGGCTGTTGGGTTTTGAAGAAAAAAAATATGGACTTGACAACATCAGCTGTAACTGCCTTAAACCTTTCGCGCGTCTAAGTCCTACTGCTGCTTCTGCTGTAGTGACTTCTGCTGCTGTTGACCTCTCAGTGATAACCGTCGATATAGTCATGGCAGGCTTGGAAATCTTTGATTCTGAAGGTCTTGTTCTCTTAGGCTTCGCATGTTTTAACTCTGCCCATGTCCTGTGACAAACTGATAGTATTGTTTTTACTCCCTTCCTTCTTCTCACTGTTTATATCCTCTTGCTGCTTTCTCTTTTCCTCTTCTTAATGTAGTTTTTGAACAAATGTATGTTCTTCTTCTCTTTGGCGTTGTAAAAAGGTCTCTAAACCTTCCTTCTGTTTGTTTTTAAAATCACCAAAGGCTGGCCATCATGGATAAGGAAGGAAAGATGGTACCGGCAAAGGTATTGCAAAGATAGACATAGCAAAAAGTCACATCCAAATTCAAGTCATTCTCCTCTGGAATAATACTCGCTACAGCAGCAATAGTTGTACTATTACTCCGAGTATAAGAAGTATCCACTGTAGGCGCATTCAAGTACAACGTCTTTCATTTCAGCCATGTCATACTGTACTCACAATGTTCCGCACTTGTTCATCGTAGGGACGCTTATGTTATGTGTATCTATCTATCTATCTATCTATATATCTATCTATCTATCTATCTATCTATCTATCTATCTATCTATCTATCTATCTATCTATCTATCTATATATATATATATATATATATATATATATATATATATATATATATATAGTGACGTCACACGTCCGATGTATTCTGATTGCAAGATAGAAAACACCCTGACTGAATTATGACACACACGTTCTGATTGGTGGAACCTCCAAATTAGTTTTGATCTGTCCCTAGTCTATACATAAAGGTGTGTTCGCCCTTTGTGTCACCTATTCTTAAGCCAAGTTAAGATATGGACGATCATTTCGGCATGCTGTTTGATTACCTTATGTGTGTGAAGTCATCATGGGCCATCGCGAAGATCACACATACAGCTATCTAGAATTGAAGAGTGTACATTGAAAGGCACGGGTGTCTCAAGAGAGTATTGATATATGGACGGGCAGTGCAGAGAAGCTGTGTGGTATATTTTGACCATCTTTGGTTAAAAATCCCAACTGCCATTTTCAGGGCCACACAGTTCTCCCAGAAACAGAGATATACTAATTAATAATTACCAGAAATCGGCTATTTATGTCTGTGTATTTATTTTGTGTATTTATTTACCAACTAAAAAAACGTAAACCCCTCTCCACTCTTCAGTCTTGTGTGTGTGTGTGCGTGTGTATAATATGTGCGTGTAGTGTGTGAGCGGTCTTACCATGTGTGTGACGGTGTGACAGCTGTTTGTGGGTACAATGTGTGCATATTCCTACCCTTTTCTCTCCTTACACTTCACTGCTACGATTATAGGGATTATAAGAGTGGGATTGGGAATTTTTAACTTTTGTTTATAAATGGATGGTAGAGACGTTATAGGGTATTAGGGGTGGTAGGGGGATTTAGTTTTGCTTATAAGAGGTTTCACTTCTTTTTAAAATCTTTTCTTGTACATCCTACCCTTTACTGGAAAGTAAGTGATGGTCAGTCAAAACGGCGTGTTGGCTAGTACGTGTGAGTATTGGTTAATAAATGAGTGGGTGTTGGTCAGTCAAATGGCGTGTTGGTTAGAAGGTGTATGTGTTGATCAGTAGATGACTGGATGTTGATCAGTCCAAACGGCGTATTGGTTAGTAAGTGTAGTTTTATCATTGCATTTTCCCTTTTCCCTAGAGTGTCATTTTCGTTAAAAAAAAGTATGACAATGGGAAATCTCAGGTTAATTTTTAACATCACATTTCCCATTGTCGCCAAAATGCCACGTTTGAACTTAAGACCAAGAACCATTTTTAGGGACAATGGAAAATATCATGTTAAAAGTTTACCATTACATTTCCCCTCTTACCGAGAATGTCATACTCATGTTAAACCTATGGAGATTTTTAAAATTATGATTCCCATTTATATCTAATTAGTGTCATAATCTTAATTCTATGATGCCCGTTTAACCAATGTCACAATTTTAATTCTATGGACTAATGTTATATTCCCCTTGTCATTCAATGTTGTAATTTAACATGGAATTCCCTTGTCCGCCAAGTGTCATCATTCCAAGATGGCGAACGTAATGTTAAGTCCCATTGTTTCCCCAAATGTCAATTTGTCTTTTGAGTTTCATCCTATACTACTGATGACAATCATCATCATCATCATCACAATAACAACAACAATATTACTACTACTATTACTACTATTACTACTACTAATAATAATAATCCTTATTGTAATAGTCATTTTTAAGAAGATAACCTCATTTGTCAAGGTATCTATCATCAAACTCAAAAAAAAAATGGAATATAACGCACATAATGGAAATTAGGGCGATTTAATAGAGTAACAACTAAAAATTTTGCCATTTCAAAGTTATTCACAGTTTAATTATCAATTGAAATAAAATCAGCTCGAAATTATATTACTGATCACAAGGAACATGATATAAAAGATTGAAAAAACCTTGAAAATGCCTAATGTAACAACGTAGCAGCAATGAAAGGAAAGATAGTCTTTGGCATGCACACTGGTTGATTGTATTCGAAAATAAATATATGTTTCTGTCTCAGACAAAAGCCACGATAACGAAGCAGGTCACGATGACAAAGCAGAATCATTGCAGGATGACAACAAACAAGATATCAGATTGACTGGTAAGACGACTATTCAATGAATTTGAACTCATGTTTCATGTAAATACATCAGAGGATATAATACTTTTGTTTCCACATAAATGCCCAAGCCTACATTTTAGTAAATACTAGTATTTCATTCCAATCATTCAAACTTTGTTGAGTGAATTTGAAGTGATGTATTCTAAAAGAACTGACGTATTCATTTTTATTAAAAACAGGTTGAACATAATTAGGTTCTATTTAGCTACCTTCTTTGCAATGATTTGTACCTAATGCATCGGTTTACGGTTTCGCATGAACATGAATAACGCCACTTTCTTTACTTGCATGTCGACGTTGCCGCGTTATCTTATGACCTAAATCATTATTTTGGACGTGCCTGATACAGATATGTAATCTGGTCTATTCTATAATCTGTCTATTAATGCATTTTTCTAGTAACATTTTATCATCAGAATAAGAGTCTATTTCCTTTTAGTTCTGAGGAAGATCTGTATATCTTTGTATCATAGCTACAAATTAGGGTCAGTGTTATTATAATATAAAGAACGTCCAAACTTGTTTGCTCAAATTTGGTCCAAAAGATTTTTGCTTTCAAACGGACTTCTTTTCAATGAACACTAAATATAAACATTTATCACAAATAGAGAATCAGCTTTCTATCATGCCGTAAGAATCAGTTTTGGTCCAACTTCCTTCTACATAATACTTAGCTCTATGTTTAATATTTATTGTCTCGTGTCTCGTCTTCAAAGTATCAAGTTTACTTCTTTTGCTGCAGATATTAACGAAGTGGAAACACAAGAGCTTTCATCTGTATCAGTGACGAGGCCACGATCAGGGTATATATACCCATCGGGGAATAAATGTTAGTAATAATGATAATCATTCATTTCCATTTCTCATGTTATAATTTCTGTGCTTAAAGTAGAGTATATGTTGCACTTGTGAATGTTCCAAACGCCGGAAAAGATAATAAAATGGCACCGCTCACCAGCGTTTGTGACATTTACTGTTGACAGTGCACTTGTAAAATCACAAATTGTGACAATTATTGTTGGGTAAATTAGCTAAGTACAAATTCAACAACAAATGTCATCATGTATAACTTTCTGTCTGTGTTTGGCGTTTACGTCGTTATATCAGCTCTTTTGTGGACATGTAGCGATTGAGCCATGTTCTCGTCTGGGTTTGAATGTCTTAAGTTAGTCCATGTGCTCTTTGTTCCGATTGTCCTTGTTTGTGTTTCCTTGTACGATATTCCACGAGGATAAGTAGCATGCCTAGTTATATTAGTATATATAGTATACATGTATCTATCTGCCTACCTACCCTCAATCAAAACTTTTAGAAACAAAAGAAGACGACTCTTTTTTTGTCTTTAGGTTAACAGTCGCTAGTAAATGTCACTTTGCATTTGAAGTCACTGTTAAATATTACATGTTGCATGTACTGGTTACAGAGCATATAGAAAGGAAACGTTTCCTTTGTCACATTGCAGTCTACAGAAATACTACCAGTAAATGTCACAGTTTCTAGGAATGCCTTTGTGTTATTTGTGTTATGTTCACGTCAGAAACGGTCGACAAAATTTTGACTCTCCATATTGAAAAAGCTGCTCTCTGATTCAACAAAATAAAAAGATCAACCAATCATATTGCCCAAGAGCTTCAAGATCCACCGGTGTTATTTATACCCCCACACATGGTCTACATGATGTTTCGTGACGGTTACATGTACCTTTACTGTTTATACGACGAAGAATGGGGCAAGCAGGAATAAGAAAGCAATATACTCATGTTGTATTTGGTTATAAAACCATGACACCGTTTTATATAATAAGAATTAAATAATTGACTTATGCAAATACGCACCAAACTATATTGCTTACATACATGGATGACTCCAAGTTCTTGATCGGAAATCGAAGTTGAGAAATATACAAATAGTAGATTACCAATCCATTCCCACCCTCCCGTTTGGGAAAGAAAAGCAGTTCTGTTCAATTATGTGTACATGGATAAAAGCAACTTAAAAGAACCAATTTGACACAACATTGATGTCAATACATTTATGTTTCTACGTTCTTATTCCATCTAATGTTTCGACATTTATTGATATTTGTATGCGCTCTAGATTTTGGATCAAATAATAGTATTTTGGTTTGTACTTGGCCATTCATACAACACAATTGAAGTATAAAATATCCTCCCGTATATTTAATAGACCTAAAGAAAAAGAAAATTTTAAATTATTAAATTAATACGTCAGTAGCAAAATGCTGTATTTATACTTTTATGTTTTAAAGTTAAGTATATTTGAAATAAAACCAAGAAACTTGCGAAATTAATCATTGAATGATTTATACAAATAATTTGTCCCCTCATACATACCTTTTTAGTAACGTTTTATCGAAATCTATAGAACGGAAACCTCTTGAGGATAGACCAATCATTCTATTTACACTTTAACAATCTCTCAAGTTGCTACTACTATAAAACTAGAGAGACACTTGTGTTTGTTAGCTAACACTAGAAATGTAGCATAAATATTTCTGTCGCAAAGTGGCCACCACCCACTCTCAATGATAAATTATCGTTTGTCTATGATTTCATTTTTTAAATTCAACTTTAATATCATTGCATATATTTTGACTCTTTTAATGCACTATAGTGGGGGAGCGCGTCTGTTACAGGACGTACAACAAGAATTAATAATGAAACGTTTCCAATGCAATCTCTTTCCCACGTGAACAGCAGATGAACAGAAAGAAGAACGTATTGCCACAAAAAATGCAGACACCAAAACACATTCTCGACACCAAGAATCTCCTCTGCCAGAAAACACAGCTTCTGAGCTGTCATCAACGTCGTCTAAGGGTGTACAACCTGCAGTGCATACTTTGCAGCAAAAAGAATATTGTAAAGAGGTACAAATGGATGCAATAAAAAGGTGCCATGAAAAACCTGAAAAAAATACTTTACCCGCAGCAGCAGATGAGTACCGAGCTGAAAACAATGACACTGTATTGAAACCTCAAACCAAGCCTGCACATTTTGCCAAAGGTATGAAATTAATGAATAAAATTACCACACAATGTTCGATCTGAAAAGGATGACGAAAAGCGAAACCAAAAATACCTCAGAATTAGTTAATTATTGTAAGATTTCCAAGTTATCTTCCCTTTTCTCCTACAACATATATTCTTAGTATATGTTAACTTGAGGGAAAGTAAGTACACCACGGAGCCCAAAGTTTGACTCTTTGTTAGCAAACTCGTTACTTAGCCATAATCATAACCTATATAATGTTTTAGAGTCATAATATTTGTGAAAACAAGAGTAAACCAGAACAAAATTATACTAGCTCCTTAATTTACCAATGTGATCCTCATTCACTTCAAGGTTCACAAGGAACATTTTATTTGCTTTGACATGGAGAAGAATGTATTAATTTTTTTAGTAAAATATATATTGGATATTTTCCTTAGGTTAAATTTCATCAAAATGCTCTGATAATCGGAAAATTTTGTTATACCAATTGTCACAAAAATAAAAAATGTATCTTCGAGTCTAACTTTTCTCATTTGTTTGACAAAATGTAATGTGCAACTTGTATTCATTGACACGTTAACATCTTCCAATGGAATTCGTTCTCTTTGCGCCACACTTCGTATCCTAGTTGTTAGAAATATCAATTAAGCGTAGATATTTTGCCATGTTCTCGTCTGGGTTTGAATGTCTTAAGTTAGTCCACGTGCTCTTTGTTCCGAATGTCCTTGTTTGTGTTTCCTTGTACGATATTCCACGAGGATAAGTAGCATGCCTAGTTATATTAGTATATATTGTATACTTGTTTCTATCTGCCTACCTACCCTCAATCAAAACTTTTAGAAACAAAAGAAGACGACACTTTTTTTGTCTTTAGGTTAACAGTCGCTAGTAAATGTCACTTTGCATTTGAAGTCACTGTTAAATATTACATGTTGCATGTACTGGTTACAGAGCATATAGAAAAGAAACGTTTCCTTTGTCACATTGCAGAGTCTACAGAAATACTACCAGTAAATGTCACAGTTTCTAGGAATGCCTTTGTGTTATTTGTGTTATGTTCGCGTCAGAAACGGTCGACAAAATTTTGACTCTCCTTAGTGAAAAAGCTGCTCTCTGATTCAACGAAATAAAAAGATCAACGAATCATATTGCCCAAGAGCTTCAAGATCCACCGGTGTTATTTATACCGCCACACATGGTCTACATGATGTTTCGTGATGGTTACATGTACCTTTACTGTTTATACGACGAAGAATGGGGCAAGCAGGAATAAGAAAGCAATATACTCATGTTGTATTTGGTTATAAAACCATGACACCGTTTTATATAATAAGAATTAAATAATTGACTTATGCAAATACGCACCAAACTATATTGCTTACATACATGGATGACTCCAAGTTCTTGATCGGAAATCGAAGTTGAGAAATATACAAATATTAGATTACCAATCCATTCCCACCCTCCCGTTTGGGAAAGAAAAGCAGTTCTGTTCAATTATGTGTACATGGATAAAAGCAACTTAAAAGAACCAATTTGACACAACATTGATGTCAATACATTTATGTTTCTACGTTCTTATTCCATCTAATTTTTCGACATTTATTGATATTTTTATGCGCTCCAGATTTTGGATCAAATAATAGTATTTTGGTTTGTACTTGGCCATTCATACAACACAATTGAAGTATAAAATATCCTCCCGTATATTTAATAGACCTAAAGAAAAAGAAAATTTTAAATTATTAAATTAATACGACAGTAGCAAAATGCTGTATTTATACTTTTATGTTTTAAAGTTAAGTATATTTGAAATAAAACCAAGAAACTTGCGAAATTAATCATTGAATGATTTATACAAATAATTTGTCCCCTCATACATACCTTTTTAGTAACGTTTTATCGAAATTTGTAGAACGGAAACCTCTTGAGGATAGACCAATCATTCTATTTACACTTTAACAATCTCTCAAGTTGCTACTACTATAAAACTAGAGAGACACTTGTGTTTGTTCGCTAACACTAGAAATGTAGCATAAATATTTCTGTCGCAAAGTGGTCACCACCCACTCTCAATGATAAATTATCGTTTGTCTATGATTTCATTTTTTAAATTCAACTTTAATATCATTGCATATATTTTGACTCTTTTAATGCACTATAGTGGGAGAAGGCGTCTGTTATAGGACTTACAACAAGAATTAATAATGAAACGTTTCCAATGCAATCTCTTTCCCACGTGAACAGCAGATGAACAGAAAGAAGAACGTATTGCCACAAAAAATGAAGACACCAAAACACATTCTCGACACCAAGAATCTCCTCTGCCAGAAAACACAGCTTCTGAGCTGTCATCAACGTCGTCTAAGGGTGTACAACCTGCAGTGCATACTTTGCGGCAAAAAGAATATTGTAAAGAGGTACAAATGGATGCAATAAAAAGGTGCCATGAAAAACCTGAAAAAAATACTTTACCCGCAGCAGCAGATGAGTACCGAGCTGAAAACAATGACACTGTATTGAAACCTCAAACCAAGCCTGCACATTTTGCCAAAGGTATGAAATTAATGAATAAAATTACCACACAATGTTCGATCTGAAAAGGATGACGAAAAACGAAACCAAAAATACCTCAGAATTAGTTAATTATTGTAAGATTTCCAACTTATCTTCCCTTTTCTCCTACAACATATATTTTTAGTATATGTTAACTTGAGGGAAAGTAAGTACACCACGGAGCCCAAAGTTTGACTCTTTGTTAGCAAACTCGTTACTTAGCCATAATCATAACCTATATAATGTTTTAGAGTCATAATATTTGTGAAAACAAGAGTAAACCAGAACAAAATTATACTAGCTCCTTAATTTACCAATGTGATCCTCATTCACTTCAAGGTTCACAAGGAACATTTTATTTGCTTTGACATGGAGAAGAATGTATTAATTTTTTTTAGTAAAATTTATATTGGATATTTTCCTTAGGTTAAATTTTATCAAAATGCTCTGACAATCGGAAAATTTTGTTATACCAATTGTCACAAAAATAAAAAATGTATCTTCGAGTCTAACTTTTCTCATTTGTTTGACAAAATGTAATGTGCAACTTGTATTCATTGACACGTTAACATCTTCCAATGGAATTCGTTCTCTTTGCGCCACACTTCGTATCCTAGTTGTTAGAAATATCAATTAAGCGTAGATATTTTGCCATGTTCTCGTCTGGGTTTGAATGTCTTAAGTTAGTCCACGTGCTCTTTGTTCCGAATGTCCTTGTTTGTGTTTCCTTGTACGATATTCCACGAGGATAAGTAGCATGCCTAGTTATATTAGTATATATTGTATACTTGTTTCTATCTGCCTACCTACCCTCAATCAAAACTTTTAGAAACAAAAGAAGACGACACTTTTTTTGTCTTTAAGTTAACAGTCGCTAGTAAATGTCACTTTGCATTTGAAGTCACTGTTAAATATTACATGTTGCATGTACTGGTTACAGAGCATATAGAAAAGAAACGTTTCCTTTGTCACATTGCAGAGTCTACAGAAATACTACCAGTAAATGTCACAGTTTCTAGGAATGCCTTTGTGTTATTTGTGTTATGTTCGCGTCAGAAACGGTCGACACAATTTTGACTCTCCATATTGAAAAAGCTGCTCTCTGATTCAACAAAATAAAAAGATCAACCAATCATATTGCCCAAGAGCTTCAAGATCCACCGGTGTTATTTATACCCCCACACATGGTCTACATGATGTTTCGTGACAGTTACATGTACCTTTACTGTTTATACGACGAAGAATGGGGCAAGCAGGAATAAGAAAGCAATATACTCATGTTGTATTTGGTTATAAAACCATGACACCGTTTTATATAATAAGAATTAAATAATTGACTTATGCAAATACGCACCAAACTATATTGCTTACATACATGGATGACTCCAAGTTCTTGATCGGAAATCGAAGTTGAGAAATATACAAATAGTAGATTACCAATCCATTCCCACCCTCCCGTTTGGGAAAGAAAAGCAGTTCTGTTCAATTATGTGTACATGGATAAAAGCAACTTAAAAGAACCAATTTGACACAACATTGATGTCAATACATTTATGTTTCTACGTTCTTATTCCATCTAATTTTTCGACATTTATTGATATTTGTATGCGCTCTAGATTTTGGATCAAATAATAGTATTTTGGTTTGTACTTGGCCGTTCATACAACACAATTGAAGTATAAAATATCCTCCCGTATATTTAATAGACCTAAAGAAAAAGAAAATTTTAAATTATTAAATTAATACGACAGTAGCAAAATGCTGTATTTATACTTTTATGTTTTAAAGTTAAGTATATTTGAAATAAAACCAAGAAACTTGCGAAATTAATCATTGAATGATTTATACAAATAATTTGTCCCCTCATACATACCTTTTTAGTAACGTTTTATCGAAATTTGTAGAACGGAAACCTCTTGAGGATAGACCAATCATTCTATTTACACTTTAACAATCTCTCAAGTTGCTACTACTATAAAACTAGAGAGACACTTGTGTTTGTTCGCTAACACTAGAAATGTAGCATAAATATTTCTGTCGCAAAGTGGCCACCACCCACTCTCAATGATAAATTATCGTTTGTCTATGATTTCATTTTTTAAATTCAACTTTAATATCGTTGCATATATTTTGTCTCTTTTAATGCACTATAGTGGGGGAGGGCGTCTGTTACAGGACTTACAACAAGAATTAATAATGAAACGTTTCCAATGCAATCTCTTTCCCACGTGAACAGCAGATGAACAGAAAGAAGAACGTATTGCCACAAAAAATGAAGACACCAAAACACATTCTCGACACCAAGAATCTCCTCTGCCAGAAAACACAACTTCTGAGCTGTCATCAACGTCGTCTAAGGGTATGCAACCTGCAGTGCATACTTTGCAGCAAAAAGAATATTGTAAAGAGGTACAAAGGGATTCAATAAAAAGGTGCCATGAAAAACCTGAAAACAATACTTTACCCGCAGCAGCAGATGAGTACCGAGCTGAAAACAATGACACTGTATTGAAACCTCAAACCAAGCCTGCACATTTTGCCAAAGGTATGAAATTAATGAATAAAATTACCACACAATGTTCGATCTGAAAAGGATGACGAAAAGCGAAACCAAAAATACCTCAGAATTAGTTAATTATTGTAAGATTTCCAAGTTATCTTCCCTTTTCTCCTACAACATATATTCTTAGTATATGTTAACTTGAGGGAAAGTAAGTACACCACGGAGCCCAAAGTTTGACTCTTTGTTAGCAAACTCGTTACTTAGCCATAATCATAACCTATATAATGTTTTAGAGTCATAATATTTGTGAAAACAAGAGTAAACCAGAACAAAATTATACTAGCTCTTTAATTTACCAATGTGATCCTCATTCACTTCAAGGTTCACAAGGAACATTTTATTTGCTTTGACATGGAGAAGAATGTATTAATTTTTTTAGTAAAATATATATTGGATATTTTCTTTAGGTTAAATTTTATCAAAATGCTCTGATAATCGGAAAATTTTGTTATACCTATTGTCACAAAAATAAAAAATGTATCTTCGAGTCTAACTTTTCTCATTTGTTTGACAAAATGTAATGTGCAACTTGTATTCATTGACACGTTAACATCTTCCAATGGAATTCGTTCTCTTTGCGCCACACTTCGTATCCTAGTTGTTAGAAATATCAATTAAGCGTAAGTATTTTACTGATAATATTAGAATGAATAGTATGTATTGGCAGAGGTTTTCATCATATAGGTATTAAAGTGTGCATCAAGACTAATATTCTTTTTTGTTTGAGCTTTGGATGGATTAACCTTTTGCAAGGTATTCTAATGTCAGTTGTCCATGAGTGCGCACGTTTATAACCTTCCAACCTTTGTCATTTCAAGCATGGATCTTTGATATATGTTCCTTGGTCTAAATTTCTTCCAGCTTCTGATTCGTACAATGTTTAGAAACTATGGCAATAAAAAAGAGTATTCTGTCAGTCCAATACAATATATATTTGTGTTGGCATGGTGCATAGTGCAAGCACATGGAAGATTTGGAAAAATATTATGCTGGAATTATCTGAGAAACATTTGGGAGGGAACTGACAAAACCGTGTACTTGTTTTTATCAGACGCGAAAGAAAAGCTTTGCCTTCCCACCAGAGATACTTATGAAGCCTTGAATCGACTGAAATTTCATTTGAAAGGATCAAGTGTGAAAGGGTCAATACAGCTGAGACTGGGAGAGCTGGCAAGATCCAAGAAACAACAGAAAATTTGCAAGAATATTAAGATCCCGAAACCTAAACTTCAAGGTAAAGATAGGGTAATGCACGGTGTGCTGAATTTGATTATCTGCTCAAACACACATAAGAATCATCTCGACTGTTTCAAACTCTCTCCCGAAAACCATACAAGTTTTGTCACTCTCGCATGTTTTATCGCCGGATTAAAATTTTAAAAAACTCCAAAACAATCATTTTTTTCCCATTGATGATACGCTAAAAAATAATAAATTCAGTTATGATTGATATTGCTGAAAACCTTCATATTTAAACAACGAAGTCAGCTTAGGTGAAAATTTTTACACTGTCGAAAAACGACACGTTTGATTCATATTCTGAAGACTTTAACGTTCCGAACTGACACATGTCAATCGGGCAAATTGGGTGTAATTTTGTAACCATATGTCGTATATTCGCGTACGTTGGTAATTTAAAGGTTTATCGCTTGATATATTTTTGTGAGGTGTGGTGGGGAAATTGCAAGTAACTAGACCTGGATCTGAAATGTTGAGTCAGTCTGAAACTTTGATTTGTAATGCATTCTGAACAGTACAACTAGTTATTAATTCTAAGTTTACTTTCAGGTAACGAAACACATAGAGCAAAAAAGTGGTCGACTCTAAATGAAGTGTGGATGACAACATTCTCCAAAGCCACTTGTGCCACAAGTCACACAGACCAAAGCATGCACAGTGATGTAGAAACTTCAGTAATTTCCACATATACATCACACTCAACAAATGGGCAAACCGCTTCAACATCCAAGAGAACTGTTCCACAATCTGCAGCTCCAGGGAAGAAAATTAGAAATATTCCAAGACTAAATGTCATAAAAAACTTAACAAGTCAGCAAAAATGGACAGATGTAATTCCTGGGAAAGTAACAATAACCAACGTGCGACTGAAATCTCCGACACAACCTCATAACATCGGAAATTCAAGGGGCACCTCAAAATCAAAGCCAGAAGATGTAAATGAAAAACAGGCACACTTTTCTGAACCAGAAGGCATAGGAAATAGGCTAGAGACAGGTTCAAAGTCTTCATCCAAAGATGCACAAAGTTTGAACGTGGAAACTGTTTTAAGAGTTAACAATCAAAGCAGTGATTTTTGTAAGAATCCGACGACAAAAAGAGAACTTCTCACGGCAGTGCTAAGACTGCCAAAAGAACAATTACACAATCTCCCACGGAAAAAGAATCCAGGATCATTATGCCGTGCAACACAGTCACAGAATTCAGTATCTAGTTCTACATCTACCGTGCTAAATGAAACGGTAAGCAGACTCCCCAAAAAAACGAAAAAAAAAAAGAAAAAAAAAAAAGAAAACAAATCAAAACTCAAAGTGATATTTACCATAAAATGGCGAAAATAGACAACCCATTACACTTTTTAATGTACTAAATCAAATCTTGATTTTTCCGTCAATACAGCTTATTATATGACAATTTATAGGAACTGTTTCTATGTTGCAAAAATTTTTTTAGAAATATTTATTTAGCATTTATTCACATATATTCTTCTACTGGCAATTCTTTTAAAATATAGTCTCTTCAAGATGTTCCCCAATTATGTAGGTCTATTGATTTTCCTATCATACCTATCACAACATTTCCAAGATATATTAAAATTACTTTTCTTTAAATTTTAGTTTAGGTATTCTCTCGGAAAATGAAGAAAATAATTTAAAGTCCTTTGTTTTGTTTTCCAAGTGGCATGATTACTGTTTCTGGCTCACGAAGACAACATGACAAGCAATCGATACACAGATGTGTAGAGTAGTGGATAGGTCAGTCTAAAAAGTGTCCAACTCGTTACCGTTTGGTTTTTTGTTCTGGCCTAGGAGCTGGCTATATATTTCCCATGACATTAAGCAAGGTTATCTTTCCTCAGATCAACTTGTTAAGTTTTTTTCATGGTTCCTTGCAGAAGTAAGAAGAAACAATTAATTAAGATTGTTTTGTTTTTCCATTTTAAGACTCTGAGATATCAGGATGGGTTCGGTGGTCATCATCCTGGTTTACGCAGAGGAAATGGATTGCTTCCCGATATTTCAAGACAGGTCAGGAACAAACAGTTCTTTCCTGAAAATCCCACAAGAGATCCAATACATGGTATATTATTATCTCTTTGTTCACTACTGTAAATTTACTATTATTGGTGGGGTACCATATTTGCGGATTTTGTTGTTGCTAGAAGCCATGAATATTAAAACCCATCGACCAAGTAATCTTTTGAGACGATAGGACCTCTTCTTTGGTCAATGAATTTATGAATGAAAAAGTCATGTTTGCAAAGCCATGAAAATCGATACCCATGACATTAAAAGCAATCACGTCAATTATCGTAAAGTAAAATGGTTGATGCCTCCACTTCTTAAAACATTATTATGAATATTGTCCTTTACATCCCATTAAAAACTAAATATATTTGGGTCCAGGGGTGAATAATCGTTCACCTCGGTAAATATTCCTTGTTATATTTCTATAATTGTCACTTTATAAATATTCGTCGTTTAAAACAATAGGACCCATTGACAGCTGCAAGAATGTAATTACCCAGAAGACGAAACAATTTGTAAAACCAGGAAGATTGATGCACACGAAAATAAACGAATTCAGAATAATAGGCATAGTACTAATACGGTTGTTAGTTCCAGTTGTTGCAACCTTTACAAAGGCATCATCAAGGGTGAATAATTGTTTCTTTCGGTGAAAATTCCGTCATATTCTCATATATATGTCTTTTTGCATGTCAGTTTAATTTCATTTCATCAGTAATGACGAACAAAATAAATGTTTTTTTTATAAATATCGTAGTAAACTATTAGTTTATTATCAAGTGTTGGGAGCATTTGATTAGAATATATTTTGCCAAAAATTCAATTACTATTTCACAAGTTAGTCTTGTGTTTTTTGTTTGGCAACCTAACACGAAATGGAACATTGAAATGTGTACACTATTTAGATTTATATTGAGAATTTTTTTGTTCTATTCAATCAGACTGTAATTGATTTGTTTTAACACTTTATGAACCATAAACTGTAGAATATGCAATATAAGCAAAGAAAATACATGTCGTATAAACAAGGATTGATATACTTGACTTGCTAATGTCATCGATTGTACAGCTGTGGATCCTTAACCTTTGTAAATGTATTGGATATTTGCTACCATGACATATTTAATGTATATCTGATTTTCAATTAAAAAAGAGTGCTAGAAGCACATCTACAGTTTTGCTTTTTGTACACAATTCAAAGCAAAGGTAGAAGTTTCAAGGCTATCAGTGTCGAGATATGAAAAATTGAAAACAACTTGTACCTAGTTACATTTTGCTTCATGTAATATGCGAATTACTTTGCGAGAGTATAATTTAATTGATTGGCACACTAATATATAAATGTCATAACAATGAGCTCGTGAAGTTTAATTGTTATAAGCTTATTTAAAAATACAACAAAAGCAGAGATACAAAAAGTTTGATTTCACGTGTTTGGTTCTCGCTATCTTATTTACCTCTGGTATTTTCTGCATTTATCCATTTTTTAGAGATGTATTTCTGGCTTCAAATCGAGTTCAGGATATCGTGGTCTGTTATTAGTAGCAAGAATGTATTCAATTCATGTGGAGCATTTTTCAGAAAACATCAAGTCACTGCTTGTAACTATTCATTTTTGTGTACTTATTTAAGCGATAGAGAGACTATAACGTCCTCCACATTGAAATTTCAAGTAGTGATCCATAAAATGTTCCTTAAAGTCATACTCATTATATATTTCTATGAGGCAGAGTATGTGTGAAGACTGAAGACTCAGAAAAATAACGATAAATGCTACGGTTGTGCTTAAATACACCCAAATAGCTGATTTGGTTATCGAAAATATGTTAACATTTACTTTTTTCTTCCACTCTTTTCCAGTTTGGTCCAGAGAAAATTGCAGTACAGTTCATAGGGCGCCACCACTATCAAGAGGAAAAAATTATCACGTATTCTTCTCTTACCGAAACGTGGAGCCTGACATAACCTGGGCCAGAAGGGTTATCGATAAGTTGGAGTCTCCACCTCACAATTATAAGTGTTGTTTCGCTGATAGAGATTTCGTGCCAGGAGTAGCTGTCATTAATAATATTGAAATTGCAATTAAAGAATCGTTAAGGGTTGTGGTAGTGCTGACACAGCAATACATAGGTAGTTATTGGTGTCAGTACGAGTCTAAAATAATGCGAACACCAGAATGCAAGGCCTGCATCATCCCTTTACAGTTGAATAATTGTCCAATTCCTATATCATTACAAGATCTGAGTTGTATCCCCGTGTCTCAATACAACGATACATGGTGGGAAACCTTGCTGATGGCATTGAAGGGTAAAATCCCCCACCTTCCACTCTCAAAGAAAGATCACGTTTTTCTGTTTCATGGTGATTCAGACGAAGAAATGGTACGAGTAGAAAAGTTAATGTCTGCTCTTCAATTACCTAAGAATGGATTTCGATGCACATCAAAAGGAACAGATTTTTTAAGTGGCCAGACAATACATGAAAATGTCGATAAAAACGTGCAAAATGCGGTTGTAACGATATTTGCTCTATCCAAACATTTTAGCAAACAAATCTGGTTGACGCATTGGCGGAGATTGAGACGTCAACGTGTTCATATAATTCCTCTTATGTTTGACAGTATTGAAACTCCGAATGAGCTGAGAGATATTGTAATCTTCGACGCAAGAAAAGAGCAGGACGCATGGCTTCCCGAACTCATTAAGCAACTGATAGAATATGTGCACTTAGAGATAGAAAAGCGGGAAAGTGAATAAGGAACAACATAAAAACGAAACTATCCAAAGAAAAATAGTTGTATCCACAATGTGGCCTTCACCCAGAAACTAGGTACTGTTCTAGGTGTCGGCTACAAACTTGGCCATTCTTGCATAGAAATTTAAAAAATCACGGTAAATTATAGATCCATTGCACAATGGATAAAGACTCAAAACTCTCTATAAATGTTATTTGTTCAATATGACTATGGGATACACTATGGTGATTGAATGTCGAGAAATATTGTATTAGATAAAAAGTGTATGGAATGCTTAATATTGATTACAGAACGCGTTGTTAATTGGAAGTACATTGAATATAACATATAGGTAATACAGACCAGGAAAGAAACGTGATTGCATTAGTTCAGAATCCCGCAGGATATTAAAAATGTATTAGCTACAGGACTATTCGTAGATGTAAGCTTAAATTTAGCAAAGAGTCTAACCTAAGAGGTATTATTTGACCCCACAGCGTCATCCTTGGCTTTTAAAAATACTATTCTGTTGGCAGTCAGCATGTATTTATAATAGTGACAGCTGGTTGATGTCTGCAAGGTAATGGAAACTTGATGATATTCTATCATAATGGAAATCATTTGTGTGGTCGAGCTAAAGCAAATCATATTGTTGTGCTCCGTCAATTAACGGGTCATATGAATTACAGAGAATTGGTTTAATTCCACAAACTTGCATCAGCAAGAAAATGATGTGTATACACGTCTCATAAATTGCTTCTTTTGTTTATATTGGCAATATGATTCATATTAACGTATATTGCGAGAGCTTAAAGACAGCACTGTATGTTAGTGGAGCATTGAGAAATAATATCTGCAGTTCCGTTGGCCATGTCCTCAGGCACATATACACAATCTAACACATACTCAAACTTATAAGTTGGTGTGGAAATAAGCGGAACCAACCAATTAATAGCCTATATTTGCAGAGATGTCAGGTTTTGTTTTGTTTTGCTTGTTACTGTACATTTCTGTTCAAATAACTCTCGTATGATGTATCAATTATATGATAATGGAATATGTTCTTATCTATGGACTGTCACAGCATACAATTTTGCACTGCCTTCAGTGTTGAATTAAATGACCATATAATCCACTTCACTGACTTATATGTTCTTACTTCTTTTATGTACAATACCAAACTGGATGTATATATAGCGATGCCACCTTTTGTTATTGGACATGTTACAGTCATTCCTTAGTAAAACTAATGACAGCATACATGTCATAAGAATCGAGATAACAGTCAAAATATCAAATCCTGTTGCTTAGTAAATTCATGTTATATATCTGAAAGTATTATATTTGGAATTGGTTATGAACATCTTTGAGCTGTTTACTGTTATTCTTAAGTGTGACTGATCTCATAGCTATGAGGTCGTCGTCTTATTCACACTTCTTTCATTGTACAGTCCTTGGGTTGCAAGTAGAGAATAATATCTTTACTTGTTAGAGTCAATTATCATTCTGTTTAACTATAAAAGTTAGATAAAAATCGAAGGGACTCCACTCTTAATTATTTTTATCATAATAAAGCATTTTATACTATTATTGGCAGAATGCTGAGATGCTAATCTAACTTGTATATGTGACCCTTTTGAATGTTGCAAATTGGAGCAGAAATATTGAGTGTAGTTTTGAGCATTGAATCGTTAAGATCTACAAACGTGTGAGTGACACATCGATGAAATAGTACTGACAACATCTTGAGGTAGTTTGTTATCTATTGAGAAAATAATATGTTTTTACTGTCTGGGGAATAAACAATTAATGAAAATAGTACCTAAAAGCATTGAACTTTTGAATACATTTGGGTTTTTAATCACTGTATTATTTAAGATCCACATAGACGTTTACACTACCTTCTGTCTCAGACACATCACAACTCCAATTAGAAAACAAAAATATCATGCTTTTACACTCGAATAAATCTCGAATTGCAAAGAAATACTGGACAATAGAGAAAACCTTTTCCGAGGTTCTAAAGAAACCCTATATATTATTCCTCTATCTATCAAACTCACTCACATACTATTCTTATCCATATTTACATTTTGCACAAAATTTGTAAAAATGTAAAGATGAGGATCACAAATAATTTAGGAATATCAACCCTTCTAAAATTAACATAAAGATGTAGTACTCGAAGATAAAATATAAAAGAAAAGATTCGTTAACAGTTAATTAAAATAAAATATAATGGTACTCAATACAATTTCATTATATATCTAGTTAAAATTGTGTTAATAAATCGGTGCGTTACATTTAAGTTAATGACGTACATGATTAAGTAGCTTTTTTGTGGGACAGTGGGCGGCATATAGGTATCTCAAGTACTCACCGCATCCCACTCCACCCATTAGACGGACTCATACACCGTATGAAAACATATGCCAGTTTTAGAGAGAAGTGTGCACAACATTTGTAAATATTTATGTTTTACAATTTACCACTTTATATATGTTCATTCACCATGTGTGAATTATAGAGGTCAGGAAATTCCCCATTTCAGTTAAAAAAAATAACAGGAACAAGAATAATAACCTTGCAGTCATTTAGAGAAATATACTGTGGGTCTCTCATGAGCGCATCAACCAGCTTGATATGGTTCGACTGGTCTAGCACACAAGGAAGCGCACACAAAAAACAGTTCATTTGAATCAAATGTCACGCCGACTACCATAGTAATGGAGACCCAGCTTTCAGCTGGGGAATCAGCTCCCCTATGAATCTTGTGTGCGCTAATCTTCATCTTTCTTTTCTTAGTGCAACATCAAATTAAAATGAATGCATGTTTACTTATTTTTGTACTCTTCATTCATTTTTTTAGCTGGCATATGGAGATATACATCTTTTTTTGCAGATAATAATAAATAGTACAATTTAACGCAAGTAATTATTGTTGGACTACTTATATCTAATGATTTTATAGTTTACAGTGTGGTCCGAAAGATTTCTGTAGTTAGTGCAAGAAGGGATAAAAACAAGTGGGTAGGCAGATATAAGAACAGAAAATGTAAAGCGTGCTAGTCCTGACGATGTACATTATGTGCTTTAAATTGAAATATTTACTTTTATCAGTTTATTGAATAGACACATAAACGCCCGTACGCATAAAAAGATTTTGAAGAGCAGTGGAGAATTTTGTATTTCTTTTTGTAGGTTACCCATGACAGTTACAGGTGGAAAAAGACACGCAATAATGTATATAGGCAGGAGAGACAAGAGTATTTTTCAGCTGAAAGGATAAAGATATGTCCTTACTAGTGAAAATGTTTCATGCAACATAACTTGTGGCCAAACATCAGAAACAATTACGTAACACCTCCATATCATTCACTCGACTTCTTTTGAATATTTTCGAAACAACTTCTCCCCAAACTGTGGGGTTGATTATAACAAAGACAAACATATTATTCCTATTTGCTAAATATTATCTTTTTACATGCTTATCGTGTCGATGGAGTATTAATTTAACTTGAAATCTTGTCGTCATTCGAAGGTAACATGTAAGCGTTGTACGTACGTTCTATAAATTTACTGCTAGGTTATGTTGATAAGATGGGATTAAAAGTTTTGATTTTCCATTTTAATTACTGTTGTATACACAAACGTATGTTTCTTATTATCCAAAAATTAAAATTAAAATTTTCCAGACAGGGCCCACGGAGGTCTGATATACAATGAAAGGGTAAAAGTAACACTGTTCGCTGTTACTGGCGGGTGTGAGATGATGATTCTTGCGGTTTTGGGGAGTTTTGTTTATAAAATAATTTAAACCATCATGTTATATGCTGCTTCTTACAATGCAGTCCTTACTACGTTCAATGATATAATAACCTGCTATATTTTTAGGGAAAGTCTCCGCTTGCTTGTTTCCTGTTTTTCGAAGAACTTTCTTTATTCCTTCTATAGATTAAGACTGACGTACATGTCAGATATCTACTTAACGTTATCTTCACAGTAAAAACGAATTAATAAAAAACTACGTGTACTTTATCAATGTAAATAGAGCAACTGTGTAATCCTTCTCCGCTTAATTAGATCAAGATAGAAATTAGGTGTCAGACAGCATGGGGTTGACTAAAAAGTGAATAAATCAAAAATGTTATCATAACAATTCAAAAGGGATTAATTAAAGAATATAATAAAATGTGTAATATACCAAAAGTTTAATTTGACTTTGGCTCACTTATTAGATCTAGATAAAATGTCTGTCATAAATTCCAGGTTGATACAAACATTTTGACACTAAAATGAGTCGAATTATGCGTAAAACAAGGAATGTAACTATGGAGAAATTTATACCAAAATACTTAATAGCCTATATTGAAAATTAGATGAGCTCTTCTTTGATGCATTCCGCGTTCATCAAAAGATTTTTTTAAAAAAACTTGTCCTTTTAAGATAATAATTAAAACTCGATGTAAACAAATCCAAGTTGACTAAATAAATCCCAAAATTAAAAAATATAATTAAAGAACTACACATTATTTGATCAAATAGGGAATATCAGCCATATACTTTTCTCCAATTGTTCCGATCAAAGACAAATCAAAGTTACAAATCCATTTCGCCTCAAACAATACTCACATTAAAAAAATAATATATTCAAAATAGTGTATTCATTTTCATTAAATATTGGTAAATAGTATCATTTAGAATTTCTCATCTTTCGATTTAAAAAAAAGTTGATGTCATAAATTTAGGTTGACTTTGGAAATAAGTCAATCTAGATTTGACTTTGAAAATAATTCTCAAATTGAAAAAGGACAAATTTTAGAAAGTATTTATACTTCAATGCAATTGTCTAGCTATGTTTGATAGAGATAGACAATCAACATCAGAAATTGTTTTAAATAAAAATTATAAAATATTGAACAATTTATGTGTCAGAAAAATCGGTGTATTAAAATAAGAAATATATATGTGGATTTTCGCGTTGGTTAATTCAGCGATGTTCAGTTGAATCTTGATATGACATCATCAGTAGGTAGGGAAATCACTTATATTTAGGCAAAGTGCGATTAATTGAAATTGCTGTGCTCAAAAGAAAAGAAGATTCAAAACCTTAAATTGAACGCAGCTATACAGTAAAAACGATCAATCTTGATGTACCAGATTTATATTTGTCAATTTATGTCAACAATATTTTTAAATATGATGTTGATGAACGTTGGTCAACCTAATGTCGTCTTGTTGCCAGACTTTTATAAAGAGTTGATAACGGTAAGGTCAGAAATCTTATAAGAATAAGCACATTCAGTAAATTTGTGTTTCCCGACTACAGAGATGAGACTACCAAAAACATGTAATGATGAAATCAGACATTAGTCTTAGTGACAGAGCTGTAGAGTTACTAAGTATACATGGAAAGTAACCAAACTCTCATGGATCTATCTTAAATAGCGTTAGAGAAAAAGCCCAGAAACGTCAATAATTGATCAGTTACCTTGACCTTAAAAATACTATCTTGATGGTAATACATGAAATGCCATCGCATAAAGAAACATAGGTGTGCCATGGGTCAACTTTTAACTTCCAAGAACTTTTAAGATACAAGGCAGAATCGAAGAAGCACATAAGATGTAAACGTGTGATACTGCCTATGAAAATATAATCCTAAATGTGGAATTCAAGTTAATGACAGCATGCCAGCACACCAAATTTCAAACATTTACTTTAAACAGCTCATAAATTACAGAACAGAGGTAAAATGTTACTGAAACCCAAGATCTGCCCGCGAAGATAGGACATCCGATATAATACATAACACACTTGCTACTGAGATATATTAGTATATCTTATGTTTCATCCATCAAACATAAACGGCACTAAAGTGATAGAGCAAAAGTCTTGTGCAAAATAATACAATACTAGTTCTCGGAAGAGACAGACGGGGACAGACAGGCAGTGACAGAGAGATTGAGCAAAACGCGATCTCAGTTTATTTTCGTCCCCAGCCTTTTCCAGAAAACTGAGGGATGTAGCTTCTGCGTTTCCCTCTGTTCGTTCGTTCTTCCGTCACACTTTTGCTTTCGCTCAATAACTTCAAAGCCTTTTGAGTATGTTATGTATAGGGTTTATCTACAGGCCAAGATCAGATTGATTGATTGGAGTGCTTGGAGGAAGATATATTGAACAAAATGAAAGAGTTTTATGTAACGACACACGAACAGCTACGCTTGTACAGTAGTATTAAGATTAATTTGGCTGTGAGAAATTTTCTTATTTATAATGATGGACACTCCTCCAGCAGCCTTATCAGTAATTTTTGAAAAGCTGATGCAAGTGGTGACGTTTTTAAAATTGACTCTATTTTTTTTCTTTAAAAAAGGTTTCCTGAAGACAAACATCGTCAGATACCTTAGGAAGTCTAGTAGATTCCTTAATTCTCTTATTGACTGGTTTAGAACATGCATTACCACTGGCGCCAACTGTCTGCTACTATTTTGTTGTACCGGATTTTACCAGTTTCTCGGTAGGAGATATGTGAATCTTCTTTCGCACACTGGTTCTACATACATTGGGGTTAGTGGTTTGCTGATTCTTTCATGGGCTGGAGTTTGGTGGCTTCTTATTTGTACCATTAGATGTCCTAATTGCTACATTGTCACAATGATTATTTTCGGCTTATCCCCTTCGCCGTCGGTTTGGGTAGCACGGGTTTTGGCATGTCAAGACTGTGAATTGGGCTTGATCCTGTACCCAGGTAATGTCTGTCTGCGTACAGATAGCATTTGTTGAAATCTTTTTCCTCCACTTCACTGGCTTCCACACATTTCCTGGCCTCAGGGAAGCTGACGCCTTTCGCATATTTCATGTGTTGGATCTCCTTCTCTTGTTTTCACTTAGGACAGTCTCTAGAATATGAGAAATGTTCTGCATAGCAATCGGCATAATAGATTTTTCTGACAGGATGATCCATCTTGACCCTCCTGCCCACATCTTGGGCAGAATGGTTTCCTCATGCAGCCCTCTTTGTGGTAGCCATATTTATGGCAGTTAAAACAGAGCAAATGTTTAGGAATGAAAGGGTCGACAGGGATATTAAAAAAAACAGGCTTTGATCAATCTAGGCAAAGTGGCGATGTTGAATGTGAGAATATAAGTGCTTGTGGGAATCAACTTGTCGTTACGGCAAATGTTGATTCGTTTCACTTGTGTCACGTTCGGAGAGCTGAGATTTTCGAGCATTTCAGTCTCACTGCAGCCATCCAAATCTCTAAATCGAACAACACCTCTTGACTAGTTGAGAGAGTTGTGTGGAAATACCCAAATTGTAATGGGTATCTCCACAAACCGCTTTGAGCGAAGTAGATTATCAGAATGAGCTTTGCAACTACATTTTACAAGTAGTTGGCCCAAACTAAGTTTATTTTTACACTTCTTGACTCTCCAGCCAAGCCTTGAAGCGCTTTGGAGATCACAAACGATGACAGATTGATTAGTTTTTGGTTCTCATCATTGGATTCAATCATGATAAATCGTGGCCAATTTCTCTAACTCGACCAAGTTCTCTCATCCGAGTCGCTGGTTGAATTATTCCTAGTCTATTTAAAACCAGGTCTCACAGCGTTGGTTGATGTTTTGGTTGGCTTTCCCATTGTGTCATACAACAAATTCGTCACTTGTGCTCCCTACCCGCCTCGGAGTCCAAAAAGGGGACAGCTTTGCGCTCATTATTTGCGTTTCCTACGTCAGGGCTACACAGGATAATATACTCAAGGAAAGTAGAAACTTTACTCAACTGACCCTTGCCACCTCCCCCAGAGGATATATCCTTTGTAGGGTTTGGTGAACGTAATTACCAAGGTCACTTTTAAACTGTATGTAATAGATTCAAACTTAATATCTTCAGCATAGCCCCTGAAGCTTGGCGTGACTAGCCAATTGATCAGACCGGGCCCTTCTGACCACGCATCTAGCTGAAGCTGAGGCCAAAAAAGTATGTTGCATTGGAGTGGCAACCTTTGGCCTCTCCTCTTTCTCAATTACCAACATCATCTCCTCCAACGACATGAGACGCAACCGAATGCACGACATGCAGTGAGGACTCATCAGGAATGTTATTCAACTTCAATCTCGCAGGAGAGAACTAAAATTCTTTTGTGCAACGGATGATATGTCCTGACCGATTGATGACAACTTAAGAAATTGGAGTATACGAAACTGTAAGCATTATCAATAATTAAACTGTAAAATGAACTGTATACACATTTCTTACATTTCGATCAATCGTTTAAGACATATGCGTTACACAAACGAATTTCTGAACTATCATAAATACAACATTTTAATTGTGTGTATAACTAGAGAAAATAACTAAAAAGAACCCTATACAAGTAGTGCTATAGTTACAGTTTTCAATCTCCAATGTTGTTTTATCTCTGTACTGTATAAATCATACGTGACTCGATTCGACATACTTAAGAAATACGATTCCAGTAATATTCATCCAATCAAATGACTTGCTGATTCCTAAAATTCATCAGCCATCATGTCGGTATCAGTTAGTACTGTCAGTTTTTCTCCTGTTTACTTTCTGTATCCGATGGGCAGATCAGATAAACCGTCGTTGAACTTAAAGATTAATTCCACCTTTTATGTCTTCTTTATTTCCAAATACACCTTTTCATTAAGATTTCTTTGAAAAATTAAATATACACTTCATAGATTTTTAGTTTATATCACCGAGCATTTTAGATTCGTTGGATGCTTCCAATGTTACTATATTCTGTTTCTCTTTTTAAGTCCTTTAAAGTTTTAGGTGACTTTATACCAAACCACATATCTCTGAAAATGCTTATACAAAACACGACGATTACCTCGATACAATTGAAAAAAGAATAATGGAGTATTCCATCTTCTGATAGGAAGAAGGTTTAAACAACCAAATAGTAAGTTTCATCTTCTTAAATAGAAAAGAAAAGATTGAAGGATAGTAGTAAGGTGGGGGTACTGGGGTACTGGTGGGCCTCTTTGGGTACTCTATGGGATTTAACGTTGCTGGGGCACTCTGAGTACTCTGGGTACTCTACGAGAAATTAACATGGTGGGGCCTCTCTGGGTACTCTATGGGAAATTAACATTGTTGGGGTACTTGAGAGCCATACGGGAAATTAACATTGGGGGGTCTATCCAGAGCCATATGGGAAATTAACATTGTTGGGGTACTTGAGAGCCATACGGAAAATTAACATTGGGGCGTCTCTAGAGCTATACGGGAGTTTTAACATGGCGGAGGGCACTTGGGGGGGGGGGACAAACGGGAGTTTAACATGTCTGGGGCACTTGGGGTACAAGTTTGAGTTTAGGATAAAGGGAGGATGATCCGCTTTAGGATTCCAATTTTCTTTATTATTTTCTTCCATCATCCAGTGGGGCTTGATGGGAATTTTCCTTTCCCTCTCCTCCTTCTCCTTTTTCTCTAAGTCATGGAGGAGGTGCCACGCCACCTCTAAATGCACTCTAACTTGTCTGATGATTTCAACGTTGTTCATTCTCTTGAATAAAAACTGGATAGCTTAACCGGTGAAGACGTGTGTTCATGTTTGTTGAATAAAAACTAGATAGCTTAACCGGTGAAGACGTGGTTTTTATATACTAGAAGTGCGGACGTGAAGGAAAACATCCCTTGCACCTAAAAAAAACCCCCCCAAAAAACCTGCTATCCGACTTTACACTCCACAAGTGTGAGTGCGTGCGTGCGTGCATCTCTACTCTAAAACAAAATAACACAAAACCATTAGATCGATAGAAAGAGAGAGAAAGAACATATTCATTATTTTCAAATTCAATAAAAAAACCACTCAACACCATTTTTTTCAACAATCCACAAACTTTTTTATTCAACAAGAACTATTCTAACATTAAAAAAACTAACCATTCAACCATAAATTTTCAAACAGGAACATATTTACAAGGTTGACAACGTTGGGAAGGTAAAGTAAATGTTAAACTTTCTACATCGACATCATTTTGATGTACACTACGATTGTGAGCTAAAGACAAGAGATAACCATAACGTTGACAAAACCATTGTTGTACTTTAGCATCGTTTCTAACATAGTCACTATCAAAATAAGTCAGTAAATGTTCTAAGGAATATCCAAGACTGCGTTGATGAAGATAATGAACACAATATTGTCCACACACCATGGAATCTGATCCTTGTAGTCTCACATTATTGAATCGAGTCGAGACGGCATTTCTTCTCATAAACTCGATGATGTCTTTTTCCAAAGGAGGTAATCCATAAGAATCAAAATATTCCACACCACCACCATTGTGATCGTTGGGAAAGTACACGGCAATCCAATGGGTTCCTGGTAGATGACTGTCGTCAGTATTGATGACATAAGCATGAACGTTTTTTGGTTTACGATGAGGTAGTTCATCTTTAGCACATACCACAGGATTCCAAGAAGAAGTATAGGAACTTCGATTCAATAAGTAATGAAGTTCCCTGGTATCCATTTTTTTCTTCTTCTTTTTGTCTTCAACAATGGAAATATTGAGTCACCAATTCACACCTGACTTTAAACTTGAATGTATCTGTCTTGTAATTCCAGGAATATTCACGTCTGATAGGTTCTGCACTCTGATGAATGAGTCCTTCGATCCGTTTGATCTCCAGAGAAGTAAGTGGAGGAAAAGAAGAAGTCTGCAAGACTTTATACCACTGTTTCAACACGTGTTCATCTGAGAGTTGTGACCAGGCCGTTTCCAAATATTCATCCAATTGTTCTTCTCCTGTCATCATCATACATTTGTTGTGTTGTATCTGACTAGGATGATCGGTTTGACATCCATAACATTGTTCTTTAATTAGACTCTTAATGATTGGACTCAATTCCTGAGCATAACAGGTCACTAACTGTTTGTCGTGTTCTGGCCATCGACAAGCCATAAATCCAGTAAACACAGGAACTGAATGGTTTTCTTCTTCCTCTTTTTCTTCTTCTATTCTAGGTTCAGAATGATTCACTTCACAGAATCCCTCATCTATCGCCATAGGTTCTTCTTCGTGCTGCATCTTTTCTTCTTCTTCTAATAGTCTAGAATCACTTCTCTCAAGCTGTTGATTTCTAGAGTGTTATCAAATTCTGCATACAAGACGACGTTCACTGTCTCAGGTAGAGGATTTGCAAACTGAAGTTCCACTCGAAGGGGGCCTGATTTTATAGGGTGGAAATGTCCTTCATCGTTGCCTTGGTCCGGAGTGAAATCAAATCCCCACAAGGCATACCCTCCTGCATAATCCTCGTACGTAATGCCGTGGGTGGTGTTGGTACCTAACTGTCCTGTGGCTTCATACAGGGTCAAGTAAGATCGTAAGTAATTTTTTGCGTTGACGCTAAAGTCAGGTTCAAAAGGTCTGGTACACAAGGTCTTGCCATCTCGACTGACTTCTATCTTGGAGACGTTGAAGTGCTGAAACTGGAACGGATTCTGATCGTGGACTCCGTTGAAGGCTGAATTTCTGACCATACCAAGCAGCAAACGTTTGGGGAGCTGCCCTTGGAAGATGTGATCTTCGACTATGGATCGGAGTCCAGCGGCCACAGTAAAGGTTTTCACTTCCACACGTCTAAGAGGATACTTAGCAGTGGTTCTGCTCAAGGATTGACTGATGTCGTTGGCCACTTTTGGTAAGACTTCTACACGTCGCACGTAAAGTTTGGCTTCTTGGATGACAGTTTTCCACTCGTTAGCATTAGCCATCAAATGGAAAGCGGTACTACTGCGATTCAGTCTCAGGCGTACATCCACTCCGTTCAACAAATACTTGTCTTGCAACCACATGTCCAAATGTAAACGATCCATCAATTCTAAACTGTGCCCTCTGATTTTCTTTCGACGGTCGTTAAATCCCACATTGTGCGGCTCTGCTTGAGTTATTCTTGCATGATCAAAATCAGCACCCTCAATCCTGGCCGGTACTGACACCTCTGTGTCGTTGAAGGTATTCTCTCCTGCGGTGTCAGGTTTCCAGATCACTGAAGCATCCAGATGAGTGTTCTTGGCTTCTTTTCCATACGTCAAGAGATTTTCCAAGTAAGCACGGTAAGGGTAAGTATCCAAACTGCTGCTGACCAGTTTGTTATTCAAGTACAAATCTATTCCACTGAACAAGGAATGCATGAAATTATTGACGGGAGCGACTCTGGAATTGCCATCAGGAAGGCTGCTGTCCGCCGTTTTGATCACTTTGAGTTTCAGGAACAAGTAGCTGTCATTCAGATCGATGTAATCTTCGGTTTGTCCTTTGATTTCAAATTCGATAGGAGCTGAATCCGAAAAAGACGATACAGGATGAAATTCCACCCATTGGGATTCTTGCATCGTCATCATGGTGGGAGGCATGTTAAACATATCCAGTTCTGACTTGGTACATTCGCAAGAATCTCGGTGCATCATTTTCACAGTTAATAATCAAACACGTCTAATTCTCTACCAGTTCTTCTTCTTTTCCTATTCTTTCTGGAAGAACTACTACCGTGTGTTCTTTTATGAACTTTGAAAGGATTTTGAGGTCGTCGTCGTCTCTTTCTACCTTGTCCTTGCTGCTGTGAAGTAATGCCAGAGCCTGAAGCGTGAAGCGTATTTATAGGATTTTCTCGGAGACCTAAAAGATCTTTACCAGTGGTCATCAACACATTTTTGCCTGCTCTCAAAAAGGCTTCTTTGGGATTTTGTTTGTCGATGAGGACGTTTTGCAAAAATTCTTTTCCTTGTGTCAAAGCGGCATCTTTTAAGGCATGAAATCCTCGAGTCACCATCGGTTTCAAAATAGGAGCTACCGTCCTAAAAGCTGATTTTAACATATCTCCTAAACCATGTCCTCGTTGTCGAGCCACTCCTCGGTACACTGGATACATTTTTTTTGGGAGGTTACAATTCGTTAGGAAACTTGTTTTTTTCGAAAATGTAGTTTCACCGTGACTTTTACTTGGTCAATGAATGGTACATCTTGTCCCAAATCTCCTTTTATACTAATGTGGACACTGTCAAAATACGATTTACTGACTGGAAGATAATGAGGATGTACAAATTCACGGTGAACGTGAAACGTGTTTCCACCTTCTTCGTACGCACCAGCAGCAGTATCCACTTTGAAAGGAATGACTCTTAGTAAGGGAGCAGATGTGTGTCCCACCACGTTGTACTCTACCACATCGGAGTACACAAACATTAAATTCAGTCCTATGTTCAATTCCAAAGGGTGTTTAAAAGCATCTGCGGATTCTATGTCAGTTGAGATGTTTCGATTGGTATACTTTTTATTTCCACCCAAAATGGCATACAATCCAGAAGAAAATTCGATGCTCATGAATCTTCTCTCCTCGGAGGGTATGTTTCTTTCTTTAGCAGTTTTGTCGTCAATGAATTCACCATTAGCTTTATCCAACATAGCAAATTCTATGTGGAAACGGCGTGCCACCTCATTGAAACCGATTTGTACATGTTTTTGGTTTTTTTCCAAGGCTTTACCAAATTGCTTTTCAATGGTGGACTCAAGGGTGTCCCACAAATGTCGGCTACTCAAATAATACCCCGTAGGAATTCTCAGGGTATAATGCCCAAAGACCCTTATGTCAGAATCTTTTTCTTTTTTTGGATCTGAAAACTTTTTGAATGCTCCCTTCATGTCTGGATTTTTTTTGTCTCCTTCCCAGATTTTAGGATCGTCTTTTTCTAATTCATCTTGTATATTTTTGTTCAAGATTTGCACGACGATAGTGTTTTGAGTTTTGCTGATGTTCATGATTTGCGTAGGATGAATGATTTCTACCAAACCCACTTCCCAATGAGCATCGTGATCCAATTGAATGTATTGAGGCAATTTGGTGGTGAAACAACATAATCTGTTGTTGGGAAACACATCCATGGAACTGTCACTAGGTAACGTTAAATAAAATTGGTCATTCATAGTTCCAAAGTGGTTCTGGTGTCCGAGGTGTCACTCAAGTGGACAGAAGAAGAAGGATGTTCAAAAGGTTCCAAAAGAGGATTGGTATTTTGGTGGTGACTGGACGAAGGTGGACTGGCGTTGTTGTGGTGACTGTTGTCGGTCGTTGTCGTAAATTTCAAAGAGGGACTAGGTAAAAGATAACCGATGCAACTGCTCAGTAAAATGGTCCACAATTGTTTGTCTCCTTGTTGTAAACTCAAATTGGCAATAGCTGCTCCGATGACACAATACACTACAAAGATTTGGCAGAAAAAGACGATTTGATTTTTAGGCACACGTTCTCCACACCACACCCAAAGTGGTTGTTTTTGTAATTCTTGAAGAGAAGAACTCTGTGAAGGAGTCGTTGAAGTCGTCTTGGTGGCTACTGTGTTGAATGGCATGTTGTGAGTTTACTTCTTTTTCTTTTTATAGTCGACGACTTGAGAAGCCGCAATCCAAGAATCAAAACTAGGGGATATCCTTTCCAACGTACTTTGACTTCTTCTACTCGACGTTTACCTACTTTCCGTGTTCTTTGTTCGAGAATGCTTTCGATGTCGTACAAGGTGTCTTCTTTTTTAGTCACTCGTTGTAACTCAGGCAAGTAAAATGTTCCTTTGAGTACTTCACCGTGCATGTCTTCCAATTTATAGACGGGAGGATCACGTCCACGGACGGGGGTAGTGACACGAAACAATTCGATGGTCCAGTTAGGTAAATAACCTTTGTCAAAAGTACGTTTGGTTTTTCCGATGCGAACCCAATCTCCCGTCTTTAACTCCAACAAGGGTGTCTTCTTTTTCTTTTTTTTTGTTTTGGTCTGCTGGGGTGAACCAAATAATTTATCAAACACAGACACTTCGTTTTCAGGACTGACCTCTTCGGGGGCACATCCAATGCTACGATGGTACGATTGATTGTACGCTTTGACCAAACGAGGTAACACGTCGATGTACTTGAGAGTATGTTGATGTGTAAAATATTTCCACATACGTTCTTTCAAAGTTCTTTGAAAACGTTCCACGATGCTGGCTTTGGTTTCAGGATTTTCGGTAGTAAAAAAATGAATTTGTCTTTGTTTCAATTCTTTTTGAAAAGCTTGGTTTAGAAATTCGGTGCCTTTGTCCGTTTGCCATCGTAAAGGTTGGCGTCCACTTTGTTTCAAGACCAATTTTAAGGCTCGTACCAATTCGGTACTGTTTTAAGAAGTCAAAGGCACGACCCAAGCAAATTTGGAAAACACGTCGATGACACAAAACAAATATTTGTGACCATGATTGTTAGTGGCTAAATGAGAGACGTCAGCTATATCGGCTTGCCATTGATGATCGATCCCTTCCACTTGAGTGGTACTTCTAGAAAATTTACGTCGAATGGGTTTTGTGTAACGTGTACGTCGATTGTTCTTGTAACCATCGTCGTACTTCGGGTAAACGTACACTTTTCAATTGACTTTTAGCAGCTCGATATAATTTTTGAACTCCTCCGTAACCAGCAGCATGTCCAGGATTGTAATAAATGGTAGCTAACAGTTTCTCCATGACTGATCAATAAGGTACCCACTGTTCGATGCTACTACTTTGAGTACCGTGAGGTTTGGACGAAGTAGCTTGACGCGTTCGACGAGCCACAGGAGTGGTGATGGTAGGTTTTTTCTTAGTCTCTTTTTTCACTTCAGTCTTGCTGTCTTTCTTTTCTTCTTCTGCTGAAGAAGGAGTGGACATCTTCTTATGAACCCAATCTTTCATTTTTTCTCGATGAGGAGTAGGCGAGGGTGTCAACAAGGACGCTGCAATTTTACTAGAGATACCAGCAGACGGAGTTTGAAACACTTCTCGAGGCTCGTCGTCTTCTGTCGTCCCCGTGGCGGTGTCTCTTTTAGTGGTGGTGGTGACTTTAGGTTCGCTTTTCATCATCATCATCATCGTCTTAAAATCTCTCAGAGTGGGTGGAGCTGTTTCGTCGACTGCTTTTTGGCGAAAGAGTTGTAGACGTTGTAAAAGTTGACCGTACCGTTGGGATTTTTCTGTTTCGGACACATCGTTACGTTCCATCAGGGATTGTATTTCTTGTTGTAACTGAGACATTTCGTTAAGATTAGGATTGGGTGGTAAATGAGGTATCCGTTGTTCGTTCCAACGATGAAATTCCATCCATCGTTTGTAAGGTACTAAAGTCAGTTTTCGTCCTTCCATTTCATCCAAAGGTATCAAAAAGGTGTGGTCTTTTCAGAGAAGGGTGGTCCTTTTTATCTTCTTTTTTTTATCGCATGACCCCTCCTAAAAGTGGTCCAGCAATTGTTCCTAACAAAGGAGCGGCTATTTTTAACAGCGGTCCTAACAGCATAGGTAGAAATCCTCCTCGTTGTACCAACATTTTTTTCTTTTGTTGAAGAGGTATTTTCTTTTTGACCATTTGACGAAGAACGTTCCGATGTTTCCCTAATTTTTGTTTCTGTATCTTGGACAAAGGTACCGTTCCTTTCAACACGTTCAAACAACATTCACACACGGTATCGATGATTTCTTTAGGAGCTGTTTGAATGAGTTGTTTTCGCATGGGAGGATTGGATTTGGTTAGGACAGACAAGACATCCCAATGTTTAGCCAGACGAGGAGGAAGTCGTCCTTTTTTGGTGGTTTTCTTCTTTTTTTGGTGGTGGTGTACACGTTTGGGAGCCATCTTTTTGAGGTGAGGAGGGAGTAAGTCTGAAGTCTTTGGCCTTTCACCCTTCTATTTTATACTGGAATACGTCTCCACTGATTGTCTGCACGACGTACCAACTTCACGACAGGTCTCACTCGACGTTGAGGTGTTTTCAATGGACTAAATCGTCTCAATTCCTCTTTGGATAAATCCACTAAACTTTGTAAGATGCCAGTTCTTTCTTGGACTTTGGTTTTAGGGGATGGTACTTTGTGGGTGGCTGCCATGGCTAAATCAGCTGAAGTCGACGGTCCCGACGGGGTGACTTTAGAAATAGGTTTCCATTTTTGCATCAAATTAGGAAACACGGATCTTAAGTCTGGTTTGACAGGCATCATGCTAAAAGAGTTTGAAGAAGAAGTCAAATAGGAAGAGGATGTGGATTCAAAAGGAGACCTCGTCACTGCTGGTGGTGATGGTAAAGGTGGTGGTGGTGTTTTGCGGGTGTACGTTTGAGTCCTGGCTGCAGTACCTCTTTTACGTCGGGTGTTAGTGGTGGTGGTGGTGGTAGGTGTGGTTTTCTTCTTCTTCTGGGCACGACTTTTCTTTTTCTGAGGGCTGCCTTTCTTTTTTTTCTTGGGGCTGGTTTTCTTCTTTGGACTTTTCTTCTTCTTTTTAGGAGTTGTTTTGGTTTTGGCATCATTAGGATCCCATTTCTTTCAAAAGGGAACGAATCATAACCCCTCCTAAAGAACCACTTCCGCCAGGAGTTAAAATGATTTGTTTTTTAGTCCGTGAATCGATTCTAGGATCAGCCAGTTGTGACAATGCCACTTTATGTTTTTGAAAAAAACGTTGAGTTTGATGAGGGATGTGAATGATGCCTTGTAGTAATTGACGTGCTGTCAAAGTAAACCATCGTAACACTTCTTTAAGACTCGCTTCTAACAAATGAGCACTGACTTGTGCATTTTTTCACGACTGATGCCATACAAGGCACGAATCAATTTAGCCGAAGGATGAGATTGAAAGGAAGTCATCTTCTCTCCAAAAAGAGTGTGAGACTGAAATGATGTCGTAGGTTGTTTTTATAGTTTTTTTAAAAATGAGCTGAAGGGGACGTGTAAATGACAGGACCTCCTTCTTCACCCCAAGGGTGAAAGATACTGGCACAAAATCTCAAATAGTCAGGAGTGGTCGGTTTTAAGTCGATGAGTAAATACTCGTGAGGGGTTTGAGTGGCATCGTCGTACGCATAATTGAGCCAAGGAGCCCCTAACTGTTTGGCTAACACTTGTACTTGAGATTTGTCTCTGGGGCTTTTAAACAAGACCACGTAATGAGCATTCAAACTAATGGTTCGATGGGCTTTACTTTGTTGAAATAAATTTTGTGTAATGTAGACAATACTAGCATTACGATGGTGTCCTTTTCGTGTAAACCAAAGTTTAATTTCTTCTTCGTCTTCTCCTAACATGTCATCAAAAATAACTAAATGAGTTTGACTCACGTCAGACACGATTCCATCGTCTTCGTGAGGAATACCATCCACAAATGAAATGGTTTCTCCTTGACTTTCTTTCAATAACGTGTAAGACGGTTGCCACTCTTTGTAACACCACACGATACGTTGAGGTGGACGATCAAACAAATCAGTTTTGTGTTCGATCAATCGTTTGACAAATTCGGTTTTCCCTGAACCACTCGGTCCAGCAATCAACATGTTAAATGGATGGCGCAGATACAAAGCATTCCAACTTTGACGATCTAACTTTTCGTCAATCACTTTAACCACAGATGAAGAGGTAGACGAGGTAGAAGAGGAGGATGATGTAGCCATGATTGAGGTAAGAAGATTTTTGAGAAGAAGACAAAAGACCCAAGGCATTTTATACGTTTTCATACACGTTTATTTTTTTAGAAAAAAAAAAAAAAACAACCAACAAAAACATATTTTACAAGTCATTAACACCACGAGTGATAAAATAGCAAAGTAAAATTAACAGGTACACAATGAAGGCTCCTACTGAAACCATGAAACTGTCATATAAACACGTCAATGTACAACAATAGTTTCGTGTCCTAGTCATGAAAGACACTGTTTGTGGTGACATTCTTCTGGTCGTCTTTTGTTTTTTTGAATCCTCTGACGGTAGCGGTGGTGGTAAAGAAGGGTGGTGGTGTTCCTCAAGAGGTATTGGAACCACAGTGGTGGTGGTGGTGTCAAGTTTTTCTTTTTCTTCTTTTAGGGTTTCCCATCGAGGTTCCCATTTTTTCACTTTTAGAACCTTATGGACAAGTGGCCAAATCTTTGGCAAACTGGGTCACTTCTTGTAACCAATATTGGAAACCAAGGTTTCTCCAGGGTCGTACATCTTTCCAATGGAAAAGGTGTTGGTGTAACTCACTAGCAAAACACACTTCTTGAAATGTTTTATACACAGATAAAGTGTGACGAATGTCTTCTTCACATGGAAGTACGTCACTAATTTTCATCACCACTCTCAACGCTTTACGTACAATGTTTCTTTCGTGGACTGATAAAATCAAGTTTTTATAGTCTTCTTCTTCTACTAAGTCCAAAAAAGAACACAGGGTCATATTGTTTTTTGGAACTCAACAACAATTGAGTCCAAAACAACCACGGATCCTCCAAAAGAATCCAAGGCAAACACTTGTCCTCAAAAATACTCCACAATGAATGTCCTGGAAAAGGAATTCCAAGATAAGCAGTCACTAAGACACACACCACGTAACGTCCAAAATTCAATGGAAACAGTTCTTGTATCACTTTTTTATAATCCTCTAAGGTCTGAACATGATCTATGATTTCCTTCCACGGAATCTGTTTCACGAGTGACGTGTAGAGTTCAGGCATACCCACTCTTTTATAGCCAGGCTGCCTAATAGACACTTAGTGGTGACGGGCTAGATCTTTGGCAAACTGTGGTACTTCTTGTAGCCAAGCATCGAAGCCAACACTTTTCCAGTCACGTACATCTTTCCAACCGCTAAGTTGTTGGTACATCCAACTAACAAGGCACACTTCTTCAAACGTGTCAAGGCAAGATAAATTTTGACTAATGTCTTCTTCCCCACTTGGAATGTTCATCAGCACTCTCAACACTTTGAGTATAATTTCTCTTTCGTGTACCGATAAAGCATGAAGGCTCATGTTTGACTTCCTTCCACAGAATCCGTTTCACGAGTGACGTGAACAGAGACGTGCCGCCTCTTCTTTATAGGGGTCGATGGCTAAGGTAGGTATCTTGGGTGGCATGTTTTTATAACCAGGCTCCCAAGGTTGGTACCTTTTAAGACAGTCTCCTTCAGGATAGTAGTAGCGATAGACGTTTCCCATGACCATTCTTCTATGCCCTTGAAAGAGGGTATAGTGTAAAAATCGAGAAATGACTTTGAGTTTACGTTTCACTTGGATTTTGACAAACTCTTGGTAAATCTTTTCGCGCAATTCCAAAGGCAAGCCAGCAATGTACTTGGGTAAAGTTTCCGACTTGGAAAGAAGTAACTCTCTTTTGTATTCTTCACGATACTCGTGATAGTTTTTCTTCAGAATCAAATTTCTGATGCGACGAAAGTAGCCATAGTATTGAAATCGAGGAATCACTTGAAGTTTACGTTTCACTTGAATCTGAACCAACTCATCGTAAATCCGTTTTCGTAACTTCAAAGGTGATCCACCAATGCGATCTTCTAAGGTAGGAGGTATATACTGAAAAATATGTTCTCGCAACTCCAAAGGTAAACCAGTAATGTATTCTTCTAAAGAAGAAGTATTCTCCTTCTCCTCCGCCATGGAATTTTTGTTTTTACTTCTTCTTTTGTTGGACATCTGACTCATCGTACCCGTACTGTTCTAAAGCCACTAAAGGTAAGAAGTGACAGTGCGGAGACCATCTGGCATGTTCAATGTAAGCTGAGTCGGTAGGCTCCCAATGGTGAAGTTTCACACCACAACTAAAACATTGAACTTTATCTCCTTCTCCCGTGTATTTAAATCCAGATCTAGCTAAACCTTCCGGTTTAGGTCCTTCTAGATATTTTGGCCACTTGTCTTTGAATGACTCGAGTCGACTTTCATACTTGGAATAACCAAGTAAACTCACAGGTATTCTGATATGCGAATAGGGACCCACATTCACCTTGTTGTCATTAACGTCAATACCAGTTCCTTTAGTATTTCCACTGAAGCAAAAAGGGCGTACTGCCTCTTTAGAGGGTGGCCGATGAGTGGTGGTGGTGTGACAAGCTACGGAATCCTTTTGAACGTGTGAATCGGGAATACCAAACCGTACAGAATCCGTTTCATTGCATGGTTCTGCATCACACTCCAAGTCGTGACTCATCTTTTTTTCTTTTTTTCTTCTTGCTTCCTGGTTAACGTTGAAAGTGAGAATGAAGGGTTAGGCTTGGAAGGGGTTCCTTTTTTATACCTGTCGACTGTACCATCCGAAAAGTAATGTAATGTCATCCGTGGAAACGCTAAAGAAAGGTAAGCACAGTTTGGTGACCATCTGGTATGTTCCACGAGAGCTGAATCTTTAGGACTCATGCGAATGCATGCACCACAACTGAAACATTTCACTAAACTTCCCTGTTCAAAGTAGACAAAGCCTGCTCTGGCTAAAGAGATGGTAGTGGGTAATCGATCCCCTTTAGACCATTTTTTAAACGTGTTCAAGCGACTGGTACACTCAGCATAGTCAGGCAAAACCCATGTTGTTGAAGTCATCTTTTCTGTTTTTTTTTTTTTTTTTTTTTTTTTTTCAAGAGGAGGGTTTCCTTTTTTTTATACTTCTCCAAATTGTCGTGTCCGTAAGGTAAAGTGCTGTGATCTGGAAATCTCACTCTTTTTTGGTACACAATGCGATACACTTTTTGAACAGGTCGAGTCACGATTTTATGATTTGGTAGGCGTACAATCTTGTGAGGTTCTAACGTGGCTACTTGAAAATCTTTCACTTGTCCAGACAGTAAAGCATTTTTTAAAACCTCAAAGTTCACGACTTGGTTAGTTCTATAGTTGAGAGTCAACCCTTTGATTTTACAGGAGGTCTGAAGTTGACCTTGTGGGTCTCGGTATCGGTACCCATAATTTTTAGGGCCACCGCTAGCAAAACTCAAAATGGTATCTTGAGGGTGCTCGTCTGTCCAGGCTCCTAAACGATCTCCTTGAATAGTAGGGTGGGGGTAACCGGGTCGATGAATGTAGATACAGCTGTCAGTATCAAAATACAAGACGCGATCTCCCTAGATTTCTAACTCTTCGTCGTACAATTTCAAGCGAGCATGAGCAGTCACGTAAGCGGCAATGACTACGTTGCTAAAGTCGTCAGGTTTGACAAACTTGGGTTCTTCTTCAAAATTGACATAGATCAAATCCTCACGGACGATTTCGACGTGTTTAACTAGTATACTTTTGTCGTCCACCAATTCAAAGTAACGATAAGGATCGTCCACGTATTCCGTCTTGGGTAAGATCGTACGTTGAGCCATTTTTCCCCACAAACAATTCAACATCACTTTGGCAAACGATCTTTTTCCTTCATTTTTTCTACGTCTTCTAAAGTAATGCCTTCGATGTCACGGTATTCATCTTTGAATCGTTTTTGGTCTTCGGGAGTCTGACACCACGAAGGATAACCACTAGCTTCTTGTTTCAGTTTGAGAAATTGGTTCACGTACCCCGAGAAAATGCCTGGATGATTAGTGGCGTTGTCCTTTTGGTATTGGGCTGTAGTTGGAAAGTGCCAAATTTCATATACGTTCAATAAACGGTATCCACGATCCAGAGCTCGAAACAATTCGGTACCAACCCACGTTCCTGTCAACGACCGTTCTTCCTTCGTGTGGCGACAGGGATGATCTTGGTTGCACGTTTCGGCACACGTCCGACATAAAGGAAACATCAATTTTCCTTGACAATGGTGAGGTAAGATGGGATGAAACAAGTTTGTAGGAGGTAAGACTTTACATTTGATCAATCCTTCGTATTGACGAATGTGTTCCACGTCAATGTGTTCTGTTAAAATTTCAGGGTGTCCGGTGGGAAAACGAGCATATTTACACACCCAAGGATACAAAGAACACACGTCGATGTATTTGATTTCTTCTCCTTGGGATTCATTCACGTCGTACAACAAACGAGTGGCATTGGTTCGTCCTCCAAATAAACTGTGGCGTGGATCTAATAGTTCGATGTCGGCCGCATCGTAACTTTGAGTGATGGTTTTAAATTCAGGATCGGTTTTCAAACGTCGATCGTATTCGTACTCCCACATTTCTACCACTTGGTATCCTTGACTTTCTAAGTGAAGTCGTCGTTGGCAAGTGTGTTCGTATAACTGTTCCATGGTAGAATCTGAATAAGGACCTTTCATGTCTCGGTCAGGATAACAGATTGGGCATCCGTGAAACAAACAACCCTGAAACTCGTACACTATGTGCGGGTTTTCTAAATCCCAACCATCCACGGAATAACCTCCAATCTTCTTTTCTCCTCCTCCGTTTCTAGCATTTGTCTTCTTTTTCACACAAGTAATGAAGCCAACGTAAAGCTTTGGCCGAATATTGACGACTGGCAAAGAGAGACGTATTGGAATCGATGATGGCCAGTTGGTTCTCGGGCATGAAATTTTGTCTGTAGACTAAGGAACAGGCTTTAGGCAAGGTGGCTGCATCTTTCAAAGGATCGACCTCTCCGTGATCGAGAAATAACTCTCGAAACTTTCCACAACAGCGTCTTAAAATATCTACATCGGATCGACAATATTTGAGCATCTCTTCTTGAAAGTCAAAGGGATCGGTCTGGTGAGCGCGGTACCAAGCGTGAAAAGCTTCTCGCTGTTCGGGTCGCATTCCGTCGGGGTCGTAATCACGAAGGTCAGGCAAATGAGGTAGGACAGCCTGTTGATTAGCTTCCGTGTTGAAAAAATGAGGAAAGTAGCCTTTAGCCATTTCTGTCAAGCCAAACGTTTTTGGCATGCGACTCAAAGGCATGGCTAAATAACTCATCGAATCTTTAAATTTGACTTGTCCTACTTTCATGTAGATGAGTTTTTTTCCGTTCATGGTGACTTCAGGGTGTTCGATTCCATGGTTCAAATAATAATGAAGTAAAAACTGTCCATCGTATCCCGAAAAATTGTGAGCTATGACGGTCGCATACCGATGACAACTTCCGTAACGTTGAATGTCTTCTTCGCTCCAAGTGTCGTGGGTGGTGGGGTCTAAAATCCATTCAGCAAACTCAGACAAAGTATTCACCCCACGAAAGATTTTTTCACGTCCTCCTGGAATCCGACTACAATGAGGACAGTAAAAATGAATCGATTCTTGAATGCACTGATTACAAGCCCGATGAGCCACACAAAAATTAGGAATGTGAATGCCTGTTTCTTGCATGCATTCAAAATCAAAGAAGATTAAATCTACTTGGTTCTTGTTCTTCTTCATCTTTATTTCTTTCTTCTCTATCTTGTCGTGTTTTTGAATAAAACATCGATGATCAAAATCGACAATCTTCTTGCAAATAGAACATTTTTTCTTGCCAGCACAAACGTGTCTCTCGTTAGTGTTGGTACGAATCAGTTGTCCACACGTAGAACACGATTACAATAACTCGCAAGCACATTTTTGTTGGTGTCGTCCTTGGGTCTTGAGATGTTGTTGGTAACAAGTAGGACTCACAAATCTGCGTCGACAGGTTTCACAATGAACGTGTTGTTCAGGAAGGCATGGTGGGTCTGCTAAACATCCCCGACATCTCTGACCACAATGAATGTGTTGCTCCCGGCTGTTAAACCCTTTGTTACATTTCTCACAGAAGTAAGAGTATCCTAAAAATCCTGTGATACTGGTAATGGTATCAAAATGTTCTTGATGGTGATAAAGATGAATGTATTTTCCTTCAGGAAAATCAGGGCCTCGAAACAGTAGAGCTCCGCGCACTTCTTGAGGGTGTACTTTTAACGTATAATGAGGAGCCAAAACATCTTGAAGTTGCTGCATTTGAGAAATGCCACACACGGTCTCTTTAGGGATCCCCGCTTGTCGCAACAGGAGTTCTGCCTCATTTCGTTGTTTGTATTTGTTAGATCGTCGAATGTTATTCCAGGCTTTTTTCCATTCTTTACTCTCGTTCTTGTTAGCATACGTACGCCCCACCACGATAGCTCGGGCTAAACACATTGAATCTTCAGTATTGTCGATTTGGACGACACTGCGTTTGGTAGTACGAAGATCGTCCACCAATAACGGTTTTCTGCTTCGTCCACTTCCTCGAGGTGGAGAAACGTGTGTCATGTAAAGGGTCGCCTTTCCATCGGTGATGGAAAACTTGTCATTGGATTGTTGTACATGTTCTGTTTTGGACATGACTTTGTCTGGCGTTAATTCTGCCGGGGTGCTAAACTCAATCCAAACGGGACTCTTCAATTGGTCATGATGGATGGCCAGTCTCAAGCGATCCTCTTCTTTGGCTCCACATTGCCGTTTCAAGTTGGTTAAGACAGATTCTCACAAATCGCTAATGAACCCTGCCGCTTTCTCTGGAGGTACTTGGGACTTGAAGTCTTTAAAGTGAACCGTGTGAGTGTACGCCGTGGTTCTAAATTTTCGAGAAGTGATTTTTTGTGTCTCTTGAATCCTTTAGTAATTTTCAGGAGCCACGGTAGTAGGACTTTCTTGGTCAGGGGTTCTGGTGTTGGTATTGGTTTTTGTTTTGGGTGGCGGTGGTTTGGAAGTTTGGGTTTCAGGTTCACTCATCTCGTCTTCAAAGTCACTGGCATGGACTTGAGCTAGTAGTTGGTCTAAGGGTGTTTCAGGGGGTACGGAATACCTTTGTCGTCGTGGCCTCTTGGTTTGTTCTTCTTGTTCTTCTTCTTCTGGTTTATCATGGTTTGGGCGTGATCTTTTCATCTTGAAATCTGATTTGAAACTGATTCAGTTTTCACCCAGGTACCTTTATATAGAGAGAGGAGAGTATATAAAGAGAGAGCTTCGTACCTTCAGAATCAGTGTTTGGGATTGCACTTTCAAACTGTGAAGATGGAAAAGTACTGCGCTAAAGATAAAAGTCAAGATACTTGCTATATCTACCAAGAGAAAGGATATTGGTCTTCAGAATGTCCACCACGTCCACAAAAAAGAGATTTTGGAATTCAATTGAATAAGTACGTTCATAAAGTGTATGATAGATATGCTGCGGACATACTTGGAAATGTCTATCATTTGAAGTCTGGAAGGAAAGTCAAAGGAATTTTGAGATCAACTGGATTGACAGATATTAAGGTTGCTGGTAAGGAAGGAAAGAAGAGAAAATATATAAATAGAGGGAGATTTGTCTTTGAAGCGGTGAATGGAGTGGATCTACCAAGACAGAGTCAAGTGGTACATCTCAATGATGTACTTGATGATGATAGAATAGAAAATTTAAAAGTGACGACTGCTAGTGAACAAACTTGTTTACACAAGCATGTGAAGAATGATAAAGAAAAAAGAAGAGTTAATTTTGGAAGTGCTAAAAGTTTGTTGTGCCAGTTGGTTGGTGAGACTGAGGAAAGAAGATTTGAAAGTATGACAAAGGCTGCTCAATATTTTGATTGTCATTCATCAGGTATCAATTATTGCTGTACTGGGATTTATAAGTCAGTCTTTTCGAAGAAGTTCCAGAAAAGATTTCAAGCTAGATGGGAAGAGCCAGAGAAGAAGAGTCAAGTCATTGGAGGATTTGTGAGACCTGTGAAATTAACTGACTTGAATTCAGGATTATATACTCAAATTCATTCCATTCGTGATGTGGCAAGGTGTTTTGGATTAGATCATAGTAAAGTTTACAGGATTTGTCAAAAACGGCAGTGGATTCGAGATGATAATGGACATTTTATTAAGTTGGAGTTTATCAATGAGAGTCCAGAAGAAAGTTATGAGAGAATTGTGGACAAGAATCTTACTGAAGTGCCAGAACAAGAAGAGAATGAAATGGTAAATATGGAAGTGTATTGAACTGCATTGGACTTATATGAAATTGTTTATTACCAAGAGTAACATAATGTATATAGATTGAATAAAATATAATTATTATTATTGATGTATATCTCGACTCTTGTTTGTTTTTTTTAGATCAGAGCAATGGATGGTGTATGTGTTGGATAGTATCTTGGCGTAATTTCATCCCTTCGTCATACCCTTTCGTCGGATAGCAGGTTTTTTGGGGGTTTTTTTTAGGTGTAAGGGATGTTTTCCTTCACGTCAACACTTCTAGTATATAAAAACCACGTCTTCACCGGTTAAGCTATCTAGTTTTTATTCAACAAACATGAACACACGTCTTCACCGGTTAAGCTATCCAGTTTTTATTCAAGAGAATGAACAACGTTGAAATCATCAAACAAGTTAGAGTGCATTTAGAGGTGGCGTGGCACCTCCTCCATGACTTAGAGAAAAAGGAGAAGGAGGAGAGGGAAAGGAAAATTCCCATCAAGCCCCACTGGATGATGGAAGAAAATAATAAAGAAAATTGGAATCCTAAAGCGGATCATCCTCCCTTTATCCTAAACTCAAACTTGTACCCCAAGTGCCCCAGACATGTTAAACTCCCGTTTGTCCCCCCCCCCCAAGTGCCCTCCGCCATGTTAAAACTCCCGTATAGCTCTAGAGACGCCCCAATGTTAATTTTCCGTATGGCTCTCAAGTACCCCAACAATGTTAATTTCCCATATGGCTCTGGATAGACCCCCCAATGTTAATTTCCCGTATGGCTCTCAAGTACCCCAACAATGTTAATTTCCCATAGAGTACCCAGAGAGGCCCCACCATGTCAATTTCCCGTATTGTACCCAGAGTACCCAGAGTGCCCCAGCAACGTTAAATCCCATAGAGTACCCAAAGAGGCCCACCAGTACCCCAGTACCCCCACCTTACTACTAAGGATTCTGCAGAAAAAGACGACCACGAACATGCCGTGTAATATGCTTCCTCCAGTGGATTATATATATACATCATAGATTTTGTTGATATAATTATGATAACAAAAAAAAGATGCATAGACATACAATTTATGTACTGACGAAAACAAAAATGCTGAAATATATGTTTCTATCATTCTATCGCTTTTCGTAGAAACGAATAGCTAAATACACAATAACATGGTAACTTTTAAAAGACTAATTTATGAAACAATAGAAAAATGTATTCATATCAACATCAAACAAAATTGGTTGTTTTCATCATATTTTGTTATATTACAGGATACCTTTGCACATGAAGGTGTTTCTAATACTGAGTTTTATTGCAAATGCTCAGCTGCCTAAATAAATTAAAGAAAGGACTGAATGTATGTTCACTTTGAGTTCTATGAAGGATAGAAAAGTATGGTTTTAATCAAATTAATACATGATGCAATCTCCACTGATGATGATGTTCGTTAGTTGTTTGGTTGGTGCTTAATGGTAGATCACCACATGGATGGTTATATCGCACCGAACAATTGGAACAAAATGTCTTCCACAAGCACACACCGCTGCAACCAACCATGCCTAGTCTTTACAGGATTCTAACTCACACCAATCTGGTTGCGAGTCCAGCACGCTAACCACAGAGCTACAGCTTCTCCTCCAGTGATGATGAAATAATTAGCACATAAAAAAATAGACGTTCGTCATTCAAGTCACTAAAGAGTATTTACGAAGTCCAATATACACCGCAATATGATACACTGTTTTAGCCAACATTATAAAATGTGTACAGATCTGTCTCCTCGACTGCCTTTTTACAGGGGCAATTGGAAGTAGCTTCCTGTGGGTCGGTGGTTCTCTCAGGGGTCTTCTCGGGTTCTTCCTCCACCAAAATATACTGGCATTCAGATATAGCCTATCATGCGCTGAAACATGGCGTTAAAACTCCACATAAACCAAACCAATACAGAAGGAATGTAGTTATAAAATAAACAAGACACTAATACTTTTCTTCGGAATTTTTTCTTATTTTAAAAATATTTACAGTGCATAGGTAATCATGTTTATACGTTAATACGTTAAACATTAATATCCCAGGTTTTGTCTGGTCATTATGACCCATGAAATTATGCCGCAGACGAATACTGTACAGAAAATGAAATCCTTAAATATATCTCCTTGCCCATAAATTAAGACCCATAGAATATTAAACGGTGTGGGAGCAAATATTATTTTCATGGCAAATTATAGTTGCAACAATAATATAGCAAGTCCCAAATACTGTAAAATATTTGTTATTTGAACACCAAGTTAATGGGATACACAAAGATATTTGATTGGTTAATTTTGAGCGACAAATATTGACCATTGATAAGAGATGAAGAATTGGCTACATTAAAGTAATGAATCAATGCTTAATATAATTATGAGAAAGCTTTTATAATACGATACGATATACGATAAAGACTGGGAAAGAAAAGTACTATTATTAGTTCTGAATCACACAGTATATGTTTTAAAATATATTACTTTCTGAAATATTAGAGGGAGTATTCTAGTACTTATTGTCGGCGTCGACTTCTAAAAGTGCTATACTAGGGTCATCTCAAGAAAAGGACACACATTCCACAAATGTCACTGCAAAATCGAACAATACTCTACAGGCTGAAAAAATTCAAAATCGCTACAGGCATATTGACATAGTTTACATCAAGGGTCTAAATTTAGTTCATTCTCCTCCTGCTCCTATTAAAAAGGCATTTATCGTAGCATGCTTCTTAACATTAGCATAAAGGCAACCAATTGTAATAAGTTTCAAAATCTAAAATATTCTTACTTGTTTAAAATAACCAAATAACCAATTCAATACAAATGGAAGAGATTTCACAAGTTACTAGAAAATCTTACAATTGCTAATTCTCCCCAAAACACCATACAAACAGTGTAATCTCCGAAGTTTGTGGAAAAATCCACAGGAGTGGTCACCCTGACATTCTTACAGCTGTACAGGTTGTCAGTCAGCATGTATTTAAAACTGTACAGGCTGATACTTTATTTACATGGTGGTGGAAGCTGGTAGGGTAATCCTGTCATAATAGACGCCATCTGCAAAGTGAAGGTAAAAACGGACACGTAACTCCATATCATGAAGCAGGCTGTTCGGAAACCAGGTAATATATCATGTTCCGGAAAAACATTCTATTGGACACCCACGTGATATCTGATCGAAGTTTATACATCTTATTAGAAATAATACATGGCGATACTGCAAGTGAGTATTTTACTCTGGAGTGTATTTTATATATGTACATTCTACAATGTTGGACGTCTGAGTACTTCCTTTAACATGTAGATCGTAAGTAGATGAAGATATTAGACCATCGCAAAAATGGCCAGTTATACTGCATATAGGATCAATAAAATTATATGCATATTCATGTCTACACGAGTTGGTAAATTTGTGAATGCTTCTCCAAGATCTGCCCTGAACAATCATCAGTTGATCGATACTACTACAGACAGAATCAAAGTGTAATATTCACATTACAAGTTATTTTGTGTCCTGTATGAACAAAAGCAATGGATTTTGTTCAAGCTCTCATGAAAGCAGTGCTTCACGTACAGCTTTCAAGAAATATCTTGAATTTGTTAATCTCTTCTACACGCACAAATCTTTATCAAATAGGTTAAGACGTGATAATTAAGAGCTACAATATCATCTTATTATAATGATAATTCACGTCTTTGACAGGCAAATAATGTTAAATGTAATGAAGTAATGAACAAAACCCAAAACGTTTATATGCGCTAAGAAAGGAGATACAATGTGTGTTCTCCTGTGACCTATTGAGAGAATACATCTTGTATATTTTGGTAATGTCCTTTCTATATTTTCAAATCTGTCAAACAAAGCATGCAGGTCTTGTAGGCTGCTTTAGTAGGGGTGTCCCAATATGAACAAACTAACACAAGAACTCTTATACTGTACTTACCGTTAAGAGTTCATTCATTGCCCAGATCTCATTCATAAATTCTCACCTGTATGACGTAACATTATGCAAAGTCGAAAGTCGTCATTCCATGTATTCATTCGCCGAAAGATCAAAGATTTGTACAATATTCTGCATTAAAAATAATGTATTTCAAAATATCTCTATTTTAATTGTTTTTAATATTGACATGAGTTGTCAGGATTTTACATGTTCCCCTACATCATCACCTTACCTGGTGTATATGGCATTACCTTAAATTTTTTGCGTCCTGATCTTTATATATGTTTCCTTACTTAGACATCACACACACTCATGCACACAAAGACACATACATTCACAAAATAATATTGTACACATTCGCACACAAACCCCAAGGTGTTTCAAATTGCCTGTTTGTTTGTTGTGTTTTTTTAAAAGTAATATTGTTTTCTTTGCCCCCCCCCCCCCAAGTAAAAATCATGTACCAAAAGTTGACAATAGGGTCCACTTTTTCTTAAATTCATCTTTTCTGTTATTCACTATTGTTACATATTTTTCTAGCGTTTAATATGATACAACACAATTTTTATAATAGGTGAGATTTGGGATATTTGATGCACAACGTGATCTGTATACAACATATTTTGCAAGCAAAAATAGGAAGTTAATAAAATCATGAAACATCTTTTCGTTTAATTCTAAAATTTCGATCTTAAGTTTGGATCCATCCATTAATAATTTCAAAAAGTGTTTAGTAACTGAACAGTCATATAATAAGGGCTCAATTTGTTCTATTCCCTCCTTGGAAAAGGTGCATTTATCATTATCACTTAAATGAATTCTTTTTACAAATTCTTTTTTGGGGTAATACTTCTATGAAGAAATCTAAAATTAAAGCTAATCATTTTTGTATTTTTTGTGCAAAGTTTAGCAAAAACAAAAGAGTTGGTCCATTCGTCTGCACCAGTAGCACACTCTAGCTACCTTGACCAAGCTTCGTGTTTACCATTTGACTTTTGTATCTTGGTTCTAATCAAGTGTATATAAATGCATATATTATTTTCTCTATCTCCAAGGAGTGAAGATTTATCGAAAACTACATGAAAACTATTTCCAATTTAAAAACACTTTAAATTTTCTTTTTTCCATTTCACTTCTATCGTTAACATATGAGCTAAGAACTGTATGAAATTATTACTTTGTGTCTTTTTTTGTTTTATTTCATCAAAACTTAATAGAGATTCTTGTGCATCAAAAAGATCTTGAATAAGATTTAAAATTATCTATAGTAACTAACTGAAGAATATTTTGAGACAAGTATTCAACAGAAGATGGTTCATTTTTCCATTGTGATAAAGCATAAATAATATCACGCCAACGTATTTATAATTGATTTACAGATTTCTTTCAATGCAGTTATTCCTAATTTAAATAACAGTGTTTCTCCAAATTTTCCAAATATTTGTTCATAAACCAGGTTTTGCTATAAACCATCTTCGTTTAGTAAAAGACGCCTAATCCAGTTTTATATAACACACAAATGAGTGTAACTGAATCATATTTAAACCCCCTTCCTTAAAAGAAGCTATAAGAGTGTCTCTTTTAACTCTCCTAGTTTTACCTTCTCAAATAAACTGGAAAAAATAACGTATTCAGTTCATTTTCTATATGGGTTGGAGGATTTGGTAGAGCTGCAAAAAGATGAATGAATTTAGGCAAAATCAATGATTTTCTTAAAATAATGTTTCCAATAAGGGATAAAGTTCTTCTGCTCCACCAGCCAAGCAGTTTCTTAACTTCATTCAACTTCGTCGAATAATTAAGTTCTACCATATCCTCCAAGAGAAATCTACTCCCAGTAATCTAAACTTGGATGTTGACCCGTTAATATCAATTTCTGGACATATTTTATTTCACTATAAATTTTTGTCATTTTTAATCCAAATAGCTTTTGATTTAAAAACATTGCAGTGCAGACCTGATACCAAGGCAAAGTCATTTAAAATATGCATGGTTATCTTCGAGAACAAAGGAGGACCATATAATAATAGATACGCATCATCAGCGTACTGCCCAAATTTGAACTCCATTTCATTATAGCAAATGCCTGTAATATTTGAGTTCTTTTTTAGTTCTATAGCAAGAAGTTCCATTCCTATTTTAAATAAATAGGGTGCTAAAAGGTCTCCCTGGCAACAACCTCTCTCCAAAGTGAAAAATGGGGATAAAGGTCCATTATTAATGACACAACTTTTGATTTATTGCAAAATATTCTGAACCAGTGACAAATTGAGTCTCCAAAGGTAAAAGATTTCAGAGCATTTTCCAAAAAGTCCCATTCAACCGAGTAGACAGCTTTTTCAAAGTCTATCAATATGAGAAGACCAGATTCATTTTTGTTCTCAAGACAGTATCAGGTCATACAAATTCTCGTATTTTCATCAGTAAATCTCCTTTTCATAAAACCCTTTTGGCTGTCACTAATGATAAAAGGGAAGACTTTCTTGAGCCTATTAGCAATAGATGCCGAAGCAATCTTGTAATCTACACTTAGTAGTGACATTGGTCTCCAATTTTTTAAAATAAATTTCCTGTCTTTATCTTCTTTTGGAATGCAAGTAATGATTCACTGAGACTGAAATTCTGAAAAATGTTGCATATCTTCTCCAGTGTTTAGAGACCTAGAGAGAAAAGCGCCTAGATTTTTCCAAAAGATTTTGTAAAATTCAACAGTAAATCCATCAGAAGCAGGGCTAGTTTCATTTTTCATATTTTTCGCTTCTAAACTGCATTCCTCAAACGTTAACTTACCTTAACACGAGCTTCTTTCAAAATCTGAACGTTTGTTTTATCATGGTTAAAAAAGTGGTTATGAGTTTGCAAATTATTAATGTTTTTGCTTTTGTATAAGTTTTCATAAAAATCTTTCTGTTGATTTGATATATCTTTTTGTCCTGTTACCCTTGTTCCATCTTCCGTAATTAATTCTTTAATTGTTTTGCTTCTGCAATTTCTCTTTTCAAGATTAAAAAAATATTTTGAATTTGTTTCACCAGACTCGTACCACCTTGCTTTTGATCTTACCATTACAAGTTCCACATTTTTTCCCGCATTTCTTCTAAAGCTGCTTGTTTTTTGTTCAGTTCTTTTATAATAGTGGTGTTATTATTTTGATTCACTAAGGTATGTAAGGTATTATTTCAGTTTAATTTTCCTGAAATTTTGTTTCTCCTGTTTTGCCTTAGCTTGTGAATACTTAATTCATTCTGATCTTATAATAGTTTTAAGGATTTAAAAAAACCATTGATCCTTGCAAGTAAGTTTCACCTGAAGTGGGTTTTTCTTATCATCTTCACAATAGTATTCTTCTACTGTGTTGACTATACATTTTGTTACCAACTGAATATATTCATTTTGCTTTAATAGCTTTGAATTGAATTTCCAGTACCCAGAACCTCTAGGTAATGCAGATATAGACAATATTAGTGTTATTGCTGAATGATCTGTTTTATAGTCAGGAATAATAGATGAGTCCATACCATTTGAAAACATGTTCAGAGATTAAAAATAGTCCAGTCTACTCTATTTCAAACGATTTGCCTGTCTCCAAGTAAATACTCTACTGTCAGGACTGACTGTTCTCCATGGATCCAGTACGTCAAGTCCTGCACTGCTGCTCTGGCCATGGAGTGTTTATCGTGCAGAATATATTAAGAGTCAAGCTCCATGTCCTGAACAATATTCCAGTCACCACAAATAATAAACGAAATTGTCAAAATGTATAATATCCTGTTTCAAATTTCTAAACCACTCGGCATCATCATCATTATGACCGTATAGATTCACTAGAGTAAATCTCTGTCCATTAACTGATAAAACTAAGAGAATGTATCTGCCCTGATAATCACTTCTATTTCTGTAAATAATAAATTGAAAACTATTTCTAAATAGGATAGAAACACCAGCGCTATTGCTTGATTTATGGCTAAAAATACCCACTTATAACCCCATTCAGCCTCCAAACACTTTTCAATCTCAACTGTACTATGTGTCTCCTGTAAACATATAATGGATGCATTCTTTTGTTTGACACAGCAGAAAATATCTTTTCTTTTGAGACTGGAACTGTGTAGACCCCTAACGTTCATTGACAAAATATTAATCTGGGTATCCATTGTTGCATTCTATTTTGAATAAAACTTTCAAAGAGCCTATATAACTATGCATTAAACAACCGGTATCATGAAAAGCACATACATACACCTGGGGATACACTCTCACACACACAAACACGAGATGTTTAAAAAACAGATAAGTGTAGTACAATGTAATGCACCACTGGGTACATATATGATGTTGCCCAGAATAGAGATACAGGAGGTCTGTTCTACACTGGAGTGTTGGTATAGGTATTAAATTTTAACATAAATACAGTGTGGCGAAAATCAACATATTTTGCTCATCCATTTTCTTGCATTACCAAAAGATTTCCAGCCAATTCATACAAGTTCTCTATTTGTTGGTTCCTTCTATATATGTGTATAGGGTAGTGAAAATTAAGCCAAATATATTTATTTAGCAAATAAACCCATGATCTAGTCCTTTGTTTTAATTTAATGATACATTTAGTGACTGAATTGTTTCTTTGAAAATTAAAAATAAGTTTAGTGACCGAACTTTAAGGAATCATTGAAGAAATTATACATCTTCATTCAAATGTTGTTGTTTGAAATCAGAGAGTATGTCATTACATAATGCAACTGGAGAAAGAAAACTAAACCTCTATCTTGTCTATCAATTCGTCTATCCATCTGTGTACACTGTTGAGGACTTTATAATTCTATCTACTTTAATCTTTGTCTTTTTAATGTACCAACATCACTTAAGAAACTTGAGATTTTTAAGGAATTCACCCATAATCATCTGTTTACACGGATAAAGCATGGGGATGATTAGCAATGGTACATATAAACAGCAGTACAAATAGACATATTTGAAAATGCCTCCCCCCCCCCCATAAAAAAACATGTAAACATTCATACTAAATGACACTGGCAACTCTGTGCCTAAGAATCAAGCACGAACAATTCAGAAAAAAATATATGACCAACATGAAAGATATATGCTCAATCTTTCCAAACACAATTATATGCATAGGTCAAAATTTAACTGCAAGATTATGCAAAGATTCTTACCAATTACAGGCTTTTTCCTTCTACGAAAGTCACTTTTCTAACTTAGAATATACATAGCTGAAATTAAAACAATACATATCCCTTTTGGTACAAAGTTTTATACCTCCAAGTGTATCCAGAATCAATAGGGGAAATTATTTCGCTTTTGGGTTGGGTTTGATTGTTTGATTGATGTCGTCAAAAAGGTCAAATTTGTACCTTTTCAGACTTTTGTTTTGGCGTACACACTGCAATTGAAATACCAGGCAGATTCAATTTTTGGATGGGTAGTTAATCTATTTATGAATCCCATATTTTTTCGAGTGACATCTTCCACTATTCTTAGAAAACATTTGCTCTTGAAATCCCTTTTCTTCTTGGCGATGTTGACTTTTGATACTGCATTCCAAAATTTCACAATTAATGGTTAGGGTCACCATTCTTCCCGGGGATCCTATGTATTGCAAGAACATCCCTCTCATCTACGTCATAACCTATAACATACACAGAACCTAATATACACTTGCTGCCATTGTGAATGAAAGGGTACCCGATCATAGTAGTTTCAATATCCCCCGAAATACATTAACTGATACTTTTGATATTATCACTAAAATAGATACTAACAATATATCAATTTATGAGAGAAACTAAAAGAACGATCCATCTAACTATCGACCCATATTTATTGTATCTGTACTTTCAAAAGTTATTAAAAAGCATATCAGCAAGCATCTGTTTGAATATATTAACAAGTGCGAACTTGTTGTTGTTGTTGGTTTAACGTCATTTTTCAACACATGATAGGCTATACAATGCGGCCAATATAACTGGTGGAGGAAGAACCCGGAAAAACCCCGGGAAGAACCACCAACCCACGGGAAGCTACTGGCAAGCTTTCTCACATAAACACTTTGGCCGAGCCCGAGACTCGAACCCACGCAGACAGAGGTGAGATGTCAGTGATCGGTGAAGGAGAGCGCATTAGACCACTCGGGTCCCAAGTGCAAACTCCTCCATAAATCACAATCAGGTTTCCGACTTAAACATTCATGTTAAACTGCCTTAACGAAACTTATAGACATGTGGCTACTATCAATTGAATCCGGAGAACTTACTGGCGCAATCTTCATTGATTTTTTAAAAGTATTCGATTTGCTTGACCATTCGGTGCTCTTTTAAAGTCTATCAGCTTACAAGTTTTTTTCAAACTCAGTTCTTGGTTCACAGCATGTCTGTCTAACAGATTACAGGTTGTTTGTACGGTTAAATATAATTCTGATTCGAGTTATATTATAAGTGGTGTTCCTCAAGGCTCGATATTATGGCCTCTTGTGTTTATACTGTTTATCAATGATATAGCTTTGTATTCTGTGCATTTCAACACTGATCATTGTGCTGACAATTCTACGCTGCATAATCTGGTAAATATCTAAACTGCATTGAAAACAAACTTCAAATCTATCTCAACAATGTATCCATTTGGTGTAAGCAAAGCAGACTCTATATCAACGCATCTAAAACGACATATATGGCAATCGGTACAAGGCAGCTCTTATCCACTGACATGTACTTTAATTCTCACTCAAAATGGCTCAAACTTGTTTAGTGTTAAAAAAAAAAACTTCTTGGTATCCACATAGATCAACACCTAAGCTGGAATTCACAAATCAATCACTTACGTACAGTACAGTGGTCGTCAAAAGAATTACTCTCTTAAAATCAGTGTCGTAATATCTACCTCCCCAGTTGCTGGAACCTTATTTCTTCTGGATGTATACTACCACTGATAGATTACGGCTGTACCATATAGGGAAACACGTCAAATTATAATTATAATCTATGCAGAAATGATAAACTCCAGAAAAGATCGCGCGAATAATTCTGAAACTTCCGATTTCGACTCCCTCGAATGTTTTGTTTTCACGTCCATGTTGGCAACCAATACGAAAACGTATTCTTTATTTTAAAGGAATCTTGACATATTAGTCTCTAAACAATCTTTATCCAACTTATATCTCTAACCTAATTGAAGTTAGATCGTCAAATACTGAGCGTAATCTCTCAGATCCACAACTAATAACGAACATCAGATTCTGAGGTCGAGAACCAATCATTTCAAAAGCCCATTTGCTATATCAACACCTACCTTTTGGAGTTCGCTAACCCCATGGATACGTAATTCAAATTCCCATGCTTCATTTAAAACCTGATTAAAATAAATATTTCATGACCAGCCGGAATGATATACTAAAGCCTCCCGATACAGAATTTTAACATTGGTATCGGCTCTCAAGAGAACTAGGCGATAGTTGCGATTAATCGCGGCATAGGTTCGATTCATCTTTGGAACGAATCATAACATTATGACCTGTCTGAGTATATTGTTGTAATTCTATATAAATGTACTCCATATAATCATGTATCCAAATATATAATGAATGATGATAAGCGTTTTACTCATTGATTGGTATATATATATATATATATATATATATATATATATATATATATATATATATATATATATATATATATATATATACGAATAAATGTAGTATCATGCAAGTTAGAGAATTTAAATTCATTAATAAGGAGATTCGAACCCGGGTCCGTGAGTTCTGGCACCCATCGCCTTGCCTGTAAGCACCAACCCCTATACCATCTCGACCATGCACACATCACCAAAAAATGATGCTACAAAGATGGTGGTTTAGGCATTCGTAGTAGACACTCCCGCATGTCGACCCAGTAATTAATTCTCATCTAAGATGAGAATACTGGGTCGACATGCAAGTGTGTCTAGCCTGTATGATAATATTATTTAAAAATTATGTTAATGCTATCAAGCATTCTTCTGTAGAATCAAGGGATAGCACTTTTCGTTCTGTTTGGTGTATATTTGTAATTCTCTCTCTCTCTCTCTCTCTCTCTCTCTCTCTCTCTCTCTCTCTCTCTCTCTCTCTCTCTCTCTCTCTCTCTCTCTCTCTCTCTCCTGATACCTGGTACACAATGATTATCCAAAATTTGTTAAATATAGTATAATATGGAATACAACCTGCAATTTTACCAGGAACATTTTACGCCTATTATTATTACTTGGGTTAAATTCCGATAATACAGTGTTATCAGTATTTTTAGATTTGGAGTATTTTCATATCTATCATACATTTGCATTAATGGTTTTATAGAGTAGTGTTTGTTAGGTTGCCAATACTAGAGCAACTATTATTGCTAGTCGCCAAAACTGAAATGACAATATGAGCACATTTTAAAGTAGAATGGAAGACAGTGATGTGTAGAACAAAAGTTGAAGGAAATCATTAAACACAGAACATTGATTAAAATATGAACTACCCACTAATCTTACAATCCATTGTTGAAGTGTAGATCGTCCTTGTCATTAAAATACCTACATATCATCACTGAGATCCCCTTGAATTTAATGCAAAACGAATTGTTATGTATATTGAATCTATTAAGTGCACGTAACCTTAGTCCATGTAGTAAGTCGCATTTTAAGTTTTGGTTAAGTTATCAACAGGATGTTGACTGATATTTGAGATCAAGGCCAGTCGTGTTGACAATTATTCACACCAAGGTTGAGAATTTTCCACAAGAACGACGTATTTCTATTGCATTGTGGGTCATTAAATGACGCACGTCCTGTTATGAAATAGGTCATTTGAAAAGAGTATATAAGGACTTGATGAACGCAATATAATCATTCCTATTTGGGAATCTGTCTATTATTATCAGAGTTTTTAATTGTGCTGTAGACATAATTCGAAAGGAATTATTTATTTGAACATTCATTGGTGTAATATAGTGCTCATTAACCTTTGGATTTATGCATATGACTTTTGGATATTTGTGAACATTCTCAAAGATATTCAGGATTGTATCGTTGTGGTATATCAGGACATTCAAGACTATTCACTCATTCAAAATATTAATTCATTCTGAATATTCTAAATTTCTGACATGTTTAGGACATTTAGGATTATTTGGAATTTAATTCACAATACAAATTGTAAGTGCCTTTTGAAATTTCATTTTAATTACAGAGAAATAAATTGTTTGTTGATTTTACATACATTGTTGGTTTCACTTTCTTTCTGTTACATTATTTTAAGACCTAGAGTCGTAACATCATTTATTTACTATTGTGAAAAAACTGTTTTAAAATTCCAAGACCAAGATAGAAAAAAGAATCTGTTACTATAGGTTTTCTTTTCTAGATTATTTCGAATATTTCGACAAGCAATGTCAGACAATTGTCTTACTTACCAAGATGTAAAAGATAATAACTTTCCACCAATTATTTCACTCAGAATCTGTAGAGTGCCTTACGGAGATGCTACATACAACGACATTCAAACACAATCAATAAGACTTTCTGAATGGTTCTAATTCATCAGTCATCTTATAATATTTGTGTGACCAAAGCATAACTTGATACAAGGGAGATAATACAGTCAAGGGTCATATAAGGTTCAGTGTCCTTCCCTGATTTCAAACGTCTTTATAGGTGAAACATCTACAAGTATTTGCTATACTGATACATGTACTTTACAAGTCATTTGCAGACTTGGATGTCCTAAAATATTAAAACAAGGAACACATGTTTCCGTCAATAGAGTCTTTTAATGGGTAGAAATCATTGAATCAGCTGATATACAGCAATGGCCGTCAGAGTCATGTCTCTACTAACTTCAGATGTCATACGATAATTAGATATTATAAAACAATTCCAGGGACCAAAGTTTTCAAGGAAAGGCAGATCTTGAATTCGTTGTAGCAACAATTAAAACACCCAAATACACCGAAAAAGAAACGGAGGAGCAAATAGCCCAAATAACAATGCAAGAAGAGATCAGTCAGAGTGTGGAGGGGACATTCCAAGCAACCTCCACACCAAAAATGTCACAGAAAAGAAAGAGACGAGTGACAGTCTCAGCAGAATGGCCCTCAAGAGAGGACTCTGAGGAAAAAAAAAATACTTCAAAAACCCCCAAATCAGGGAGATCTGCCTCCCTGCCGAGGGAGGGGAAAAAGACTGGGAGAAAAAAAAGGATAACGATAGAGCAGTATAGGGAAAAGTCAAAAACCAAGTTACAACCAAAAGAGGAAACAGAATTAGAGAGTGATACAGAAATAGAAATAGAATCAGAGAGTGAACTGAATGTGACACAGTAATTGTAGAAATATTTACAAATAAAATAAATAAATTTAAAAAATACAAATGGAACGTTAACAACAAATGTTTTATGGTACCATGGAGGGACAAAACCTCCGTGTGATAACCATAAACATAAATAGAATAAAGGATAAATTAGATAAACTAAGAGAAACAACAAAATCATTTGATATAATTTTGTTACAGGAAACACATAATATAGATAAAAAATTAAAAAGGGAAATAGAGGAAAAACTAAATGGGATAGTGCTAGAAAATAACAGTAATAATGAAATTTGGGCAGGGGTGGCAACAATTTTACAAAATAAAGCTTTAAATCTAACATGGGAGGAAATTATAACTGAAAAGAAATTTAATGGGAGATTAAAACATATAAAAATAAATTGCTGGCATATTTTGAATGTATATGTGCCAGTATCAAACAATATAAGAACAAATATAACAAAAAAATTACAATTTATACAAGATTTAACAGAATATATACAAGACTTTTCTATGGAAAATTTCATAATTGGAGGAGATTTTAATTGGGTAACAAATAATTTAGATAGGACCGGGGGTATGAAAGGGCAAGAATTAAATGCAAGAAGGGTGGAAATAATAAAAATCTTTATAGAAAAAAATGAGATAGAAGATGTTTGGAGAAAACTAAACCCTGATAAAAGAGAATATACATATGAATATGGAATCAGACAAGGAAGTAGATTGGATAAATTTTATATATCTAAAACAGAAATAAATAAAGTTGTAATGTGTGAAATTCAAAAGGACAAAATAGCTGATCATTATCCGGTTATAATAAATATAAACATGGAATATAGAAATAAATGGGGACAAGGATATTGGAAACTCAACAATTCTATCCTAATGGAAAGTGAATATACAGACAGAATAACAGAAATTTTAAATAGGTTTAATACAGAAGGTACAAGGGATATCCTCAAAGCATGGGAAGATTTAAAAGATTTGATGAAAAAACTTACGAAGATATATAGTACTATAAAACAAGATAAAATAAAGGGGGTAGAACAAAGGTATAAAAATATATGTATAAATAAAAATGTAAGTGAAGAGGAAAAGGATAAATATAAGGAAGAATATGAGAATGTACAAAAATATAAAAGGGCAGGGCATAAAATTAGAGCAGGGAAATTTGATAGTATGTACATAAAAGCAAAGGGAATATATAGGAGGGAGGAAATACGGAGGGGAAAAGGGAAAAACATGGAAACTTTAAAGAAAAATAATATAATACTTAAGGAAAAGGGGGAAATATTACAAGAAATACATGATTTTTATAAAGAGTTGTATACCTCGCAAAACATAAGGTATGAAGAAATAGATAGCTATTGCAAGAATGTACAATTTATAAAAATAGATGAAGACCATAGAAATATATGTGAAAACTTCATAACAGCAGAGGAGATTAAAAAAGCAATAATACAATTAAATAAAGGCAAATCACCCGGTTCAGATGGCCTCACTGCGGATTTTTATAAAAAATTTCAAATACAAATAACTCCAATTTTAGAATATGTATATAATAATATTTTGATAAATAAAGAAATGACAGGTAAAATGAAGGAGGGAATAATTACGGTAATATATAAAGGGAAAGGGGATATACAAGATTTAAAAAACTGGAGACCGATCTCTTTACTTAATACGGATTATAAAATTTTAAGTAAAATTATGTCTAATAGACTAAAAATGTGCATGGGTAAAATAATAAATATAAATCAAAGTTGTGGGGAAGAGGGGAGGAGTATTAAAAATAATTTATTAAATATACAAAATGTAATAGAGTATATAGAGAATAAAGGAGAGAAAGGAGCTATGATTCTATATGATCAGGAAAAAGCGTTTGATCGTGTAGAACATAGCTATATAGAGAATATTTTAAAAAATTATGGTTTTGGACCCATCTTTTGTAAATGGATCAAAGTAATGTATACAAATATAACATCGGTAGTTCATATCAATGGAGCCAAAACAAAAAGTTTTAAAATTGAAAGGTCGGTACGACAGGGATGTCCCATGTCTATGCTGCTATATGTATTAGCAATTGAAGTTTTATGTATTAAAATAAATAATAATCGAAATGTACAAGGAATAAAAATACCTAATATAGAAAAGGAATTTAAAATGCTTCAACATGCTGATGACTGCACCAATTTTATAAAAGATGGCTTTTCTTTTAAACATTTGGAAAAAGAATTTTTTGACTTTGGGAAAGCATCGGGATCAAAAATTAATCATATGAAAACTGAAATACTTTTAATAGGGAATTGGCGGGGGAATCACCCAGGTTTACCACCAGATTTAATAAAACAAAAAGTGAAAGCTCTAGGGGTGTATTTTGGGAAAAACGCTGGGAAAACAAATTTTAATGTTTTAAAAGATAAAGTACAAGAACAAATTGACTTATGGATATGTACACCTTTAAATATAATGGAAAGGGTACAAGTAGCACATACCTATATATACAGCACTTTGTGGTATATTATGCAAATTATTGATTTTAAGGACACATGGTTAGAAATTATAGATAAAAAGATAATTCATTTTATATGGGGAAGGGGGATGCACCTCCTACAAAGAGAGAATTTATATAAATCAAAAGTAGAGGGAGGATTGGGGATACCATACTTGAAATATAAAAAAAGAGCGTATATTATAAATAGAATAAGAAACCTATGAGAGAAAAAGGAATACGTGTGGGCGGCTTTATATATATATAATTATGGATTTCTTATTAATAATATGCCTGAAATATATAGAAATAATAAACTAATTAAAACAATTGAACCACCGAGGAAACTGCTTCCAATAAAAAATGTTATCATGAAATATAGGGGGGATATTAAAATATGGAAAGAAGAGAAAGATATTTTAACGTATATAAACATAATGAAGGGTGTAAACCAACAAGCCATACATAAGGTACAAAAAGAAAATCCGGGGCAACAATGGGGAGCAACATGGAAAAAATGGAAAGGGATTAAATCCAATTATAAACAAAGTTTAATATATAAATATATTCATGATGTGTGGTTGACGGGAGATGTGGCCTTTAAAAGGCATATATCACCTATAATAATAAAATGTCCTTTATGTAAAAATGCTTTGTATACAAAAAAACATGTAATCCTAAAATGTAAGGATACAGAACAGGAGAGGGATCCAATAATTAATATGATAAAAAGGGAAAATGGAGTGTACAAGGAAGAAAACTTATTATATACCCATAATATAAGGAATAAAAAATTATATGATAACATAGTAGAGTATATAACAAGAAACATGATAAAATGCTATAGAGGGGTAGAAGGATAATAGATGATTAGAAATGTATATCATTTTTTTAATTTTTTGTTCTTAACATTTAACAGGAACTTCGCAGTACTAACATAATTTAACAAACAGATAGGAAACAAAAAGGAAGCAGATTTAAATACAGGGGGGGGGGGGTATGTAACTCAAAGTAGGATATGATGACGAGTGACACCGAAGCTACATGGCTAACGCGAAGTAGTAAGGGTCACATCAGAGTACCCGAAAAATGAGGCATAACCGATATAAACATTACAAAACAAGAAAACAAGGGGAAAACAAAAACATATACTAACAACTGCGAAATTCTATCATGCCTACATGCATCTCAGACATACAAACCAACCATACCTCTTTTTTTTTTTCTTTTTTTTTTTTCTTTTTTTTTCTGTATAGCATAAATAAGAAATAAATTGGAAATTTTAAATATGGTATTAGAAACCAGTCAAAAGGAAACAGGGGGAGCATAAGTATGGCCTATGGATGGAGGAAAGGTACCAATAAAATCTGTAAAACCATAATACCTCCAAAATAGGCCAACAATTGCATCACCAAAATCCTACTTTTAATCTCCTTTAAGAGATTATTTTGGGACTATATATATGAATATTTTTTTTTCTATCTTTTCTTTAAAAGTAAATAACAACTACAACAAAATTTGGAAACTAAAAAGCCAGTCCAAACAAGAATACAGGGGTCTATAGCAAACGATAACACAATATAGCAACATACATATAGCATACACTGGACTTTAAAAGATCCCTGGCAAGGATCACTGAAAACAACCTTTATAACATGGCAAGGAAACCAGCCGCAAGGGCAATACCTGAGGAGGGGAGTACATGCCATGGAGTAAATTCTTTAGGCCTAGGGTGGAACGATGGGGAACCTGGAAACGGGTTTCAAATCAAGTACGCCCTTCAAAAATAATATACAAAGAGGAACCCTAGTCCAAAAAGTAACAATAAAATTTTCTTTTTTAAATTCTTTTTGATTTTTTTCAAAACCCACAACAACAGACTTATGGGGGTACAAACAGATATAAAAACCCTTTAAAAACATTTCGGCACAAAGGGGGACACCTTAAGGACTGATAGCTTAACATAGCTAGAGGTCTAAGAGGGGTCCACAAAAAAAGAATTAAAACACCTTAACCTGGAAACGGGTTTCAAATCAAGTACGCCCTTCAAAAATAATATACAAAAAGGAACCCTAGTCTAAAAAGTAACAATAAAATTTTCTTTTCAAAATTCTTTTTGAATTTTTTCAAAACCCACAACAACAGACTTTATGGGGGTACAAACAGATATAAAAAAACCTTTTAAAAAACATTTCGGCACAAAGGGGGACACCTTAAGGGCTGATAGCTTAACATAGCTAGAGGTCCAAGAGGGGTCCACAAAAAAACAAAAAAAACAATTAAAACAATTATTACTATATATATATATATATATATATATATATATATATATATATATATATACTGACACAAAAAGATTGATAACGGCGCAAATACAAAACAGTTTCCCAACGTTTCGAGCTAAACGAGCTCTTCGTCAGGTGAAGAAAGAATTTATATCCACAAAACAAACACTAAACACAAAAGTCAAGAAGAATTCTTGACTCCTACATGTTTCTATGACGGGGAAATAACGAAACAAAGGATAAACAATAGAAGAAAGAAAGAAGACGAAATTAAAAAACGGTCTAAAACGGGTAAACTACATATATATGTTATGCTGCCATCAGCATAGCAAAATTGTGAAGAAAAAAAATAAAAAAAATAAAAGAAGTGTTTATCGTGCCTATCAAGCAGAGGACCAAAGTGTTTTGACCTAATTCCAGGTATGGAACAAAGGACTGACACTATGCGCGGCGAAAAATCAACGCCATCATCAAAATGTGCAAAAAAGAAATTTATTCCGGTAAAGTTATGCATGGAGGAACTAAGGAAGTATGTCAAGAGCATGGTATAGCGGGATAATAGACAAGAGTTCAAATAATAATAATAACAACAACAACAACAAGAACAACAACAACAACAATAACAACAACAAAACAACAACAACAACAACAATAATAATAATAATATTTATTTGAATGATAATAATATCAATAATAATAATGATAATACAACAACTACTACTACTACTAATAATATTTATAATAATAATAATAATAATAATAATAATGAGAAGAAGAAGAAGAAGAAGAAGAATATCAATAATATATGTAAAGAGTTACGGAATATTTACTTGGGTAAATGTTATCGCAAAAAATGCGTACGTCTGATAAACTGATGCCTGGCTGTAGTTTTGATAAGATTGCATTAGGAAGGTTAGACTTTTTCATTTAGGCCGGAACTCCCCATGAGTTTTCAATTGCAGTATCCAGTATCGTTGTATCGTTCCTTAGGTTAGAATCAATATATACAATATAATATATATATATATATATATATATATATATATATATATATATATATATATATATATATATATATATTATACCTTTATAAAAGCTTAAATTCACTGCAAAGGTTGGTTTTATATTGCATAATGTACAGTGGGATATATAAAAAAAAATGTTCAATTGATGCCTTTTACAGCTTAAAAATACTTGTAGAGTCCTCCATCGATAGGACATCGTTAGATGAAAAAGACCCCCAAACTATATGATAGTACAGGCTTCTCAGAATTAAATGACATATTAATTGTGTTTTCCTTAGTTCAGTTAATTCTTGTATCTTTACCTAAAACGAATAGATAAGAATATTGATCAATGTGGATTTCTTTACTCTTCCTAAGGGCATGTCGATGATGTTGGTGGAATGTAGTCATGCGCCGGTGGTTTTTCATGGAAGGTATACATCAGTATCTGGAACGAAAAAATCAAAAAAATACATCTACAACGTCTATTCGAGGCAAGAAAGCATTTCCTATTACTACTTCGGCTTTAAAACTGCATTACATCTCAAAAGACGGCACGATATGATTTTCTGGCTGTTCTAATGAACAATAATGACAATATTTTGCAAAAATGTAAACCCAAAGTAAAGAAACACATGGGATGGGGTAAATCAGAGACTAAAAAACACTTTTTCCGTCTGGCGGGTGGGTTAGTATGTAAAAGAATGTTAGGATGATTTTTAATACGTTCTTCACGCACGACTATCATGATGTAAAAAAGAAAGAAAAAAAAAAAAAAAAAAATGGTCGGCGTGGCAACTGTAGACAGCCCATTCTGCCTAAGTGTCACTATCAGGGTAGTTCCATGATTTATTGTGCAGGGTCTCAAACCTGTTGAACCAAAAATTGTGTGATAGATCCAATTAAGAACACAGTGCATGGTTACCATCTAGGACCTATATGTGAACACGGGCATCGTTTTCAAAACCGCTACGTTATTCAGTGTAATAAATATTACTTTTCCTCTGCAACATCTGACACTCAGCCCCCCCCCCCCAAAAAAAAAAAAAAAACAAAAAAAAAACACACAGACACACACACACACCCACACACACAGACACACACACAAAACAAAAATCAGAAAAAAAGACCAAACTAGACAATCTGGCTTGATTTGGGTGGTTAAGCAATATTTTTTAATGTATCATTTAAAATTGGTTTTTGGAAGGAAATGCAGCTTTAAGCTAATCAAGAAACTATTTGAAGAAACAATATACCCGTAAAATCGGTTTAAGGGCAGCAAAACTCAATAAAGTTTTGTAATCATTACTTTTTTTGTCAATTTTTTACTATCGCTTCTGAAATAGAACACACACACACACACACACACACAGAGATGTATACCCGTGGCCATAAACGCTCACCTGCTTTGAATTGTCACCGTGGGCAGAAAAAGACCGCATCACAAAATCTGAATGGATGTTTGACAGGATGTTCCACTTTGAGAGTTGAGTAGTCGTGGGAAGTTTATGTATAACGCAACATCCTACATTGATCGTAACACATTTGCTGTAGCTAATATTTCCGCTTCTGTTTCCGATATTTCCTCTCCACCGATATGGTTAAACATTTTCGTAAAATTGTATATAAGGATTGCCATCTATGTGTTGTGAATATGTATTCACATTGCTTTCATGTATTCCGATATCCGATATCTTATTTATAAGTAGTCCATGCATATTTTCTGTTCCGGTCAGAATCTTACTCAACGGTCTAAAAACAACAGCTGTTACCATTCCTTTGGCTTCTTCCGTGTCGGATAGAGTGTTGTTTCTCACCGTCGCCTATAATAATCTGGTCTTCAGTATGACGGATATGAATTTTATCTGGTCTTCAGTATGACGGAAATTAATTTTATCTGGTCTTTAGTATGAGGGATATGAATTTTATCTGGTCTTCAGTATGACGGATATGAATTTTATCTGGTCTTTAGTATGAGGGATATGAATTTTATCTGGTCTTCAGTATGACGGATATGAATTTTATTTAGTCTTCAGTATGACACATAAGAATTTTTTCTGGTCTTCAGTATGAGGGATATGAATTTTAGAAATTAATTTCGTTTGTTCAAAGACATCTTCTACAATTTTAATATTATGAAACTATTTGTATTTTTTTATAAACTTTTGTTTCTTTGATATTTCTTGATTTAATGGAATTTAGTGTCATTTTTAGCTCAGCAAATTTGAGTTATGTTCTTTTCAGCCAATTTCAAGTATTGCATGACACAGTTCATAAAATGAATTAAATTGCGCTCATATGACCTAAGTGATTGTTTCATAAGGCCATTAGTAGATTGCAACACGTTAACATACCTTAATGTATCTGTTCGTTGTCATACAAACACAATTACACTTAGTAATTTGGGTATAACTTATTTTTTCCAGACAATCATTGATATATTTGGAATGGGATTCGTAGTGAACAAAGCGCGCAAGTCATGAAACATAAAATCCAAAAGCTAACCTCGATATTACTAGACCTAGCACTTGTAAGGTCGAACCATTACCAATAGAGATTCTAGTCTTGAAGATTAATTCATAAAAAATTATTTATTATTGTTTCGTGTGTCTATATATATATATATATATATATATATATATATATATATATATATATATATGCACCAGTTCGTATTTGAACGAAACGGGGCATTAGTATACCAATCCTGTGATGTATAACATATTACTGAAAGAAAAAAGAAGCGAACAAAAGACAGCTCGACTTCAATCAACATTTGTATTAAGATAAATATTGCACGAGAGAGAGAGAGAGAGAGAGAGAGAGAGAGAGAGAGAGAGAGAGAGAGAGAGAGAGAGAGAGAGTCGATAGCTTGAAAATTCCGATCTCACATTCAAATGTAACACTCATTATTAGCCAAACGAGCGTCATATATCTTATCAACGCAAATACGCATACTCCTTGCAAATCATAGTGCATGTTTATGCTAACCTTTATGGCGGGTCATTAATCTGAGCCATTTAAATTATTTTGATGATGATACCTATATTAAAGCTCAATCACTGAAAACTAAATAAATAAAATAAAGGAAAATAATGAACAACTGTTCTTTAAAAGTAATGATATTATTGTTATTGTTGTTGTTATTATTATTATTATTATTATCTGGGACTAACATAAACATTAATATTTTGTAAAGTTCAGCTCAATGTTGTTATTATTAATTATTGTTATTATTAATTGCACTCATCGCTACATTCACGTCACCTTTGAAATCGATAGATACCTAACACTCTGCCTAATATAACGCTGGGAAGGTGCTTTGGAACTTTTTAATGTAAACGACTTTACTAGGAAAAAACCCAATCAACGAAATTTGCAATTTTATTTTCAATTATATCATTTCTTCGCAAGGTAAGAATGAAACTGTTGTAACATATACTTTATACACCAAATATTTCCGTGTACAATAAGCTTTTCTCAACAGATGTATGTACTTTGTAAATAAACACATTTCCTTTTTACAAAATGTGCAGCTTGAAAATCTTCTCAATGTAAAATTCAACGAATCTGTGGTTTCGTTTAATAGTTGTATATGATCAATTGCAGCCATTATCTAATTATTCACTGCATGTTAGTAGAACATAATTGTACGTTATTTATATATGTTGTGCTACAAGTCAATCCTAATTTACCTACCTACCTACCTACAAACATACATACATACATACATACATACATACATACATACATACATACATACATACATACATACATACATACATACATACATACACACAAACATTATTCAAAATACAACTGTACATACATAGTAACGCACACAAATATTAATAAAAAATGTACTGTACCTGCGGCACCATAGTGTCACCTTGACAGAGGTGGAATATGCTAGATTCCTGGAGCTTCTGTTTAAACAGATCTCTGTTGTGTTGAGTGGTCCAGTTGTAGGTTGATAACAGAGGCCAGAGACTGTTCTGATCGTTAGAAACGCTGTCATAGGTTGGCCTGCTAATACAATTCTTGAGATTGACTTTGGGGTAGTAGAGCAAAAAGCTCAGGCACATTTCATCTCGAGTCGATTGTCCACCCTATAAAGTATGACAACGCATTATTACCATGGTACGTTAATCGGGAGAGTTGTATCATATCGAATGTTACGTGATATCAGCGGATCGCACGAAGCGCTGAACCCTGATGTCACACACTCTCGAGAAATGATACAGTTCTCAAGATCAAAGTACGTAACTGGCTCTGTTTTTATTATATACCTTTAAACAATAGATATTTATTTTAATTAACTATTAGAACTGCTTTTGTGCAAACTGTCAACACACCTGACCACTAAATCCCCCTATGCGTGCTTTGCACGCTGCGGGGGTACATAGTCGTACATGCCCGAAGGGAGAAAACGACTCTAATTCAAGTATCAATCAATCAATCATTAGAAGAGTATTACATATTCTTGCTAATCACTTTTATTTCGCTATCTGCTTTTGTTACTGTCTACGTAGCAAAACATACCACACAAAATTCTTAAATATAATTGTCTTGGATGAATTCAAGAAGAGTTTTTAAAAACAATTGTCGTATATTAATGAACTAAACATATATTTTGCTCACCCGTTTCATCTATTTTTTGTGTGCACCGTCCACACGTATGTTATGCTATTCGAGCAAACCTGACTATCCTTCTCCGTCATTTATCAAAGAGAAGTGTAGTACGAGATTCGAGTACAATACAACATTACATTATTAATGACTTTAATCCCAAAATTTCGCAAATACTTCACCAAAACATTTTGTTGAAAAATAAAATTATTACTTATAATTTGCTTTATCACTGGTTTTGCTTTGTCAACTCTTGAAATGTCCCTTATACCCCTCTCGCGTGAAGCGGTAGATAGTAAAACAAGGAAACTTCCGACCTATAGAGTAATTATAATAAAAAGGAAAGGGAGTGATTATTAGGTCACATTAAATGAAATATATAATTTACCAGAGTTGCTGCAGTTCTTTCGCTAGAGTCATAAGTACATTCAATAATAAAACTGTCTCCCTGAAAAAGTAAAGAAAACGTTGCTTCGAATATTGAACAATTCATTAAAAGTGTATATGTATAGTAACTACATCTCGTGTGTTTTAAAATTTTTGTTCTATTTGATTTGGGGGTTTTGTTTTACTATTATTATCACATTTTTGTTTTTTCAAGAGTTACTTTGACCTTTGAAGGAAAGACCTCAGGATGAGAAAAATATGTTTCCGAATGAGGAAAGACTTCGAGAGGGTAAGAGAGAAAGAGTAGAGAAAACAAAAGATGAATCAAGGAAAGAATTATGAACATCAATTATTTTACGCACACACTTACATCTGTGTGCGTGTTTATATGTGTGTGTGGGGAGAGAGAGAGAGCGAGAGAGAGAGAGCAGTGGCGTAGAAAGAAATTTCCCCCCTCCGCAAAGTTTAATTCTGGGGCCCCCTCCCAGTAAAGTGTCGCATGTTTGATGGGAGTTTTTGGCCCTCACCGGACCTGGGTGCTTGGGCGGTTGCTACGCCACTGAGAGAGAGTTATATGGATATGTAAACTACGTGGCCAACATAAAAATATGAGTTATAAAAATGAAAAAGTACTGACCGAACATAATGCCTATGCCACACAGTATTGGTGTATTTAGATTATCCGATGGCAAACAAAGCTCTGCTGGATACACACGGATGCACATGTGTGGAGTGGTGGCTCTTATTTACTAAAACTATGTCGCTACGAAATCGTTCCAATCACTTACTTACAATTCGCTTCAAACTTTTGTGTAGTCGTAAATGTAAATCTCTTTTAAACGTGGAAGACAAAAGGGCTTAAAAAGCTATGCAAAAAATACAAACCAACGCCCTGCAAATACTTTTTTGGTGAAGAATCTTTTGTGTTCTCTCTCTCTCTCTCTCTCGTGTCAGAAACAGTATATCTTGTTTCTAGTAAAATGAATAAACTGTCAATCTCGGTTCCACGATCCTTTAGGTTAGAAACCAAACGATAGTAATCAATATCTAAAGTATTTGGCGTAATGAATGCAGAAGCCATTGGTACAGTTTCCATGACAATATTATCTATTTCTCGTAACAAACAAAGCAATCCTTAAATCTACGATTACTCCCAGAAAGGATATCGGTCGAATAGAAAATAGTGCACGTACACGTCTGATTGCAATTTCCTCCCTAAGAAGACGTGTCTCTTGGAAATCGAAATCGTAGTGAGGATCTGTTGCCAAGGGAGGTAACTCGCTGCCGTTCCGGAAGTGCCTCGTTTTGATAGATCTGCCGAGCAGATGTGAGTGTTGAAAAATTCCGAATATCTTGATTTCCGTCATGTTTCCAAGAGTCTGAAATAAAGAATAAACCATCCTTGTATAGGTAGGTTATGTTGTTCAATATATATAGGCAGATTGTGCTGGTTTAATCCAAAACTCTGGTTCAGTTAGAATTTTACGGGGCTTTTCACTTAAACGCACTAAGAGTTAACATTTACACATTTGATGAAAAACACATTTCTGTGCTCTTGATGCCATGATAAACCAAGATGACCACAGACATTGTGGACACACACACACACACACACACACACACACACACACACACACACACACACACACACACACACACACACACACACACACAGAGTAATCGGTTGATGAAGCCAAAACAAAAAAGAGGTATTTATAATTATTTCATGGTATTTTCCGCATTTAAGCTCCATTGAGTTTTAAATAATTTCAAGTAACATAGACATTTTCAACAACAAGAAATGAAGCAGAAGATGCAGGAGTTGGACAAAAGTAGCCAATTTACCTATGTACATTTCGACCATGAAACAAATCAGCACTTTCGCATTAATCTGCCTACTATTCACAACTATGACGGAAAATCTGTATAATGCGAAAAATTCCATGCATGTGGTCAGCATGGGAAACGGATAAAACATGTCCCTCAAATGACAGGGAGTCGTTATCATAGAATACACCGTTATGCGGATAACAAAGCCTAAGATTTTTTCCTCCTTTTGGGAGAACAGTCGATTAGCAAACGAAAAATACACTTTAAAAAACAACAAAAACACAAAAAACCCAAAAAACAATGCATAATATTGTGCACAAGTAAGGTGTATAGGGCTGATATGCGTACATATCCCAAAGTTAGGCAATAGACTGTTTTCGTTCATTGATTATAGTTTACGAAAACTTCACACACTTATCCCTATGGGATAATATATTTTTCAATCGTACCCCTGTTCTGAAGATTTTACTTCTAAGTTGCTAGAAAGTGTCCAATACATGCAACTTAAAAGAAAAAGTCGGGAATAAGATATCGTTTGCATCTTCTCTGTAAATAATAATAATAATAATAATAATAATAATAATAATAATAATAATAATAATGTCTTTATTTTAAGAGGATAACATATTTATCATTAAAGCTAATTTCCATCATGGTCTTCATAAAAAATATATACAAACTATATATATATATATATATATATATATATATATATATATATATATGTGTGTGTGTGTGTGTGTGTGTGTGTGTGTGTGTGTGTGTCAGTTAAAACTATTGATCTTACTAAAAAGGCATAGAAATTACATGTAAAATAATATCCCAATGAAGACTGTTATGAATGAAGATACCTTGCAATCTTTGAGAATATACAGAGGCAAGTTCAAATTCATTTAGCATAAGTCTGAGTACAGGAACTGTCAACAGTTCCTTAGTGGAGCTAATTGTCAAAGAAGTAATTTCTGACGGATTTATGTGCATTGTATTTGGCGTATATCGTTTATGAATAGATTGAACATCGGCGTGAAGATGATAATCGAGAACGGATGTCGAGCTGCCTGAATGGCGGATAGTTGTGCCATCAGAGATTATAAAATGGACAAGTCCACAAATGGAGCATTGAGGGAGGTTACATTTTACTGGTTCTAATGCTGATGAGTAGTTTGCAATACTGTCATTTTCAGTCCTGTTTGTTAGGTAAGACTTGAGCAAAGAGTGTGTAATATGTGTCTTGAGCAAAGAGTGTGTAATAGGTGTAAATGTACAGAGTGCTAATTTCTTCAGAAGAATATCGTGATAATACATACATACATACATACATACATACATACATACATACATACATACATACATACATACATACATACATACATACATACATACATACATACATACATACATACATACATACATACATACATACATACATACATACATACATACATACATATTACATACATACATATATACATACTTACATACTTCAGCTCTTTCAATTGTGTAATCTTATTATTCATTTAATTCAAAGTGCTCAGTTTGGACTCACGTGGTCTATGCACTGAGACGGGCAATACGACTGACTAAGGTAGGCCTTTTCAAATGGCGGAATAATATGTCTCCAGTCCACATTATGACCAACTTCCATCATGTCAGCCTCGTGGGGACGAAGGTTTTTGGTCAGAGTTATCCTTATTCCGGAGTTGTCAATCATGCCTAATCGAAACAAAATATATCAGCATTACTGAAGGAAGATAGCAGAAACTATGAACTTGTATGTATAATTTTAGTTACCTCGTGGATCAATAAATACAATTTATTTATTTATTTATTTATTTATTTATTTATATTTTTTTTATTCATTCATGTAAATAACATAAAAGATTAAAACCAAACGTTATCTGCAACCAAACAAGTTTTAATTATTTTTTTTAAACTAGGAGAAAACATGTCACCTGATTTTTGGGCTGGATTGTCATAGTGTGTCTCCATGATATAGAAGTCGGGATCGACTGGAGCTCCAACGGAGAACCCTACATGGTCTGGGTAGTAGAAGGTCTGGCAATAAAAAGAACGAAATCTCAACGATCTCTAATTTGCAGAAGAAACAACACAAAGAGGATCAAGCGGATAATCTATAAAACTAACAGAGAGACCGACATATCGACAGGCAGGTAGAGAGATACAAAAATAAATAAATAAATAAATAAATAGACAATTATAGAGACACCCACATGACCTGGGTAGTAATACGTCTAGCAGTAAAAGTTGGAAGTCCACATGATCTCTCTTCTGTATAGGAAATAAAATAAGGAGGGTCGAACGCGTAATCTGACGATAACACAAACAGAAAGCAATCAGAAATAATCATTTATATTTGCAGGTGATTAAAAACATAACAGAAGCCAGGAAAGGTTGGCGTATCGCACAAAAAGTCTTTACTAGCAAATATCGAGTAGTAGTAGTAATATTAGTAGCAGTGGTGGCAACAATTGTGATAGTGTTTTAATTCGTTGAAGAGAAGAAAAAGAAGAAAAGATTTACATTTCCTCCAATTGCCCAGGCGATAATGACGTCATAGCATGGATGTAATCCCTTGGGGATTTCATCATAACAAATGTAACGGGCCTTGTCAAACTTAGGATCTATTCCTCTGCATCGATACACTAGAATATGGTGCACGTGCATCTCGTTGCCTGGGGTGATTATGGGTTCCACCTAATTCAAAATTAAGACCAAAAAATTACACGGCAATGTAAATGAAATCAAAACCTTGCATGATTTTAGAAAATAATGGTTCAAAATGTCAAAGACGTTTTTTTTAACATAGATACAAGAGGAAGATAAAAGACAACTTTGCTGACCAGGGTATTATCACGTGATCTTGTAAAACTAAGAAAAAGAAAATATTATATATTTATTGCCTCTCCACTCTAAATTCTCCTGACTAGATTGTCATAGTGTGTCTCTATGACCCACAAATTGCAATATGGAAGTTTGACCAATATATCACTCGGTAACTTCAATGTTTCTGGAAAAGCTACACACTAAGACTAATAACTGTTCAATAGTGCATGTGGCAAGTATAGCCAACCCGACAACAACAACAACAACAACAACAATAATAATAATAATAATAATAATAATAATAATAATAATAATACAAATTGACGCCTAATGGACACACTGGAAGACTGAGATATTGACTGTCCAGCGGCACCGCTTGCGACATACGCCAGAACTGCATTATGATTACCAATAAGTTTCTTTGAACGGATTAGCATGAAAATATACTCATTTGGGAAAGCGTTAATTGACAGGATGAATGTCATTTAGCAAAATGCTGTTCGACTGAAGAAACATTCCGTGTATTCAGAGAGAATTTCACTCATTATGGAATCATCTCCGATAAAAATAGTTTTCGCAAGAAGTTATGTACAAGCCTACATTATAATTTCCCCCTTAAATTTTCGTCATAGATTATATATGTCTTATTCCCATCAGTTTTGTGCCCCATTGTTGCAGAACTAACTGTAGTGTGAAATCAATTATTTCAACAAAAAGCCCAAGTAGGCCTACGATCGATCTCCTGGCTGACACTTTCCTAATATACAAGGTTTTTCTACTTTTAGTAACGGCGGCTAAATCTAATGGTAAATCAGCATTAACCGTACAAGCATTAAAGACCGCTATACCAACATGCTTTCTGTCACATCTGGCAAATTATGTTGAACATTTTTGATTTAGAAGAAGTTGTTTAAATGTTTTATTTCTGTTGTTTTTAGTAATGGTTGTCAGCATTATTTGTAAAAAGATTGCAACGTCTTTATACCAGAATGTGTTCTATCAAGATTAGTAACATTCAGCAGATTTGTAGAAGACGTCGTTTATTTATTTATTTTTCTTCTGTTTTTAGTAACGGCGGCTATAGATCATGGTGGATTGGTATCATTTGTACAAATTGGAAAGGTCTCCATGTCATGCTGGTCTCTGTCATATATGATGGAATTATGTTCATCAGTTTTGGAGAAAAAGTGACTTGGTAGTTTTTTCTTTTTAGTAACAGCAGTCATATTTGATGACGGATCGGCATCATTTGTACAAAACTGAACGTACTTTATGTCAGAATGTTCTGTGCCAACTTTGCTTCTAATAGGTTACGTGGCTTTTGAGAAGAAGTTAAAAAAAGCAGTTGTTGAAGGACAACGCATGAGCTTTTCTATTTTTAGTAACTGTGGCCATACTTGAAGGTTGATATGAATAATCTATTTAAAATGAAAGGCCTTAGTACCAGAATGCTTGCTATTAAACGTTTTCAAATTTTGTTCAGTGGTTGTAGAGAATAAGTCGTCGAAAGATGTATCTACTATTTGTGACGACGGCTATATTTGTTGGACTGACTGGCATCATTTGTAAAACAAATATGAAAGTCCTTCATGCCAGGATACCCTCTGCAAAATTGGGTTAAAATTGGCCTGGTGGATTTTGAGATGACGTTTAAAAACGCAATTGTTGACGTACACAAGACGCAGGACGGAGTCAGTGCTATATAGTATGCTCCTTGCTTGGCCTTACGGTCATTCCAGCTAAAAAGAAAATGAACGATCAGCAACAACCTCAATAATCTGAAAGCAAACGCTGTTTATGATAGTGTGTAACAAAATGTAAGCACCATAACACCAGAGCATCTTTTCTTTTTTTAAGTTTATTCTTTGTTGGGGTTTTTTGTTTGTTATTTGTTGTTGTTGTTGTTGTTTTTTTTTTTTTTTGGGGGGGGGGGAGGTAGTTGTGTGGTTGTTGGTTTTTTTTGTTTGTTTGTTTAAATTATGATTACTACTTATTCACGAAATACAATTCGGATTGGAAATGAAAAGTGTCCATTGAGCGAGCTTACCTTAATCATGTGATGCTTCCCACCAATATTCGGCATTCGGAAAACTCGGCAATTATAGGTGGTCGTTGCTGATGGAATTAAGAACTAAAAGGCACAGGAAGAATGGAATTATTGAATTTTACAAACATTTTGCATATAAGTATAACTACTGCATTGTTTAGTTTATTGGTTTTGAAGGCTAATTCTACACAAGATTTAGAATTAAAACAAGATTTTTAATGACGTGTCAAATTTCAAAACTGGTGTAAACCTCTACTTATTTTGTAAATTTTCGGTATTTTGTAAATGGTTGATCATTGGCCCCTGGCACTTACTGGCAACACACAGAATCGAACTAAGAATGGATAGCGGGGTTTTAGCAGATTATTTTAGATTGGGTTGTTTTGTTTGTGTTTGTTTGTTTGTGTTTCTAACTACATGTACTGCACTATATAGGCTTCATTCAAATTATCTTCCGGGATCTAGAAATCATTACAGTCATTCTTAACTGATTGAAATGATCTTGAAAAGAGATCAAAAGTAAACATCGTGTTTGCAAATTGTGTCACTTTGACCTAGAAGACGAGTATTCATGGGCTTTCAAAATGTTCAGAAATAACAGATATTAAAAACCTCTATGTAAAAGCTATACTACTAAACGACTTGGGTCATATATCAATGCATAGACTGAATAAATACAAATTACCTAATACAATTTAAAATTGTAATGCAAATTTATATTTTTCATTATTAATACGAATATCACAAATATGCCAGAAACATACTTGAATGCAAAAATGGCGCATGTGATTCTCCCCAAACACAAACTTTCATTTAATTGGTGTAATTACTTTGTCTGTTTCACTATTTTCGATTCACCATGATATTGTATAATGGCATTATTTATTTCTTCATGTGCTATATTATATGTGGTTTGAGAGTATCAAAGGTGATTGACTTATTATGTATAAATGCTTCTGCACACTAATTAATTACATATGATGACATCTTAAAATTATAACGAAGCAAATCAAATTTGAATTGTCGGCAAAGAGTCATTGATATTTAAGAAAATATGTTCCCATGCAGACAGCGCTTAGTATTTTCCATATTTACATTATATGAATATTTTAAACACATATATGTGGATTAAATCTTGATAATAAACGTACATTTTCGTTCAGAAAGTCGTAGAGTTGGACATCGTGGTTCTCTGAGGAAGATATCATTAAGGCATCAGACGACACGCTCAGCAACGACAAACTCTTTGTACCTCTGTGTTCCAGACCGTGATACTTCAAACTGTCGTCAGTAGCAGGGTCATTCGGGTGATACGAATAAATCATTCGTACAGTACCATCCTAGAATTTCAGCAATGAATGAAACAGATACGACAAAAGTTCATGCCTTTTAAATTTGACAGAAAACTTTGGACTGTACCTCATTTCAGTTTGAAACTAACCTATGTTCCTTTTATTAAATGGCTGTTTTAACTTTTTAAAATAATTGTAAATTTCGTTAAATTTCTTGATCATTCATTACAATTATGGGGTGTACATATCTACAAAGAAAATCCACAGAACATTTAAAATCGTAAAAAGAACGATCTATGCGAAGGATACCTCAATTCTCTTGTCCTCCAATTTGTCGCAGGTGTCCAATTTTCTGAGAAACTTTAGCACAGTTCCAAAATCGTTCTCCTCTCCATGAAGAAGGAACCAGTCTTGGTGGTTGTCAACTACTGGAGGCGCATGCGCAGTTGTGTGATAGTCCTGTTCAGAAAATTCTTTTTCTTATGATAACAATAAATATTGGTAAATCGTGTCATACTTTAACGAGTACAAATATTTGACAAATTGATTTTTCAGAGGGAGAAAAAGTATTTAACTGTCGGCTACAAAGGTTCTACATTTCCAGTACACTTTTATTAATTTACCGTTGCTGTATTGAAATTATAATTAAGACAGAATAACCGCTACAGTGATCAAAAAATTTTCTCCAAAGACACACATAATTTTTGGAGATAAAAAATCATCAGCAAGAAATGAAGTAAAAATTTATTTTTATAACTTCTTATAAAGCGACATGAATGCAGAATAAAACTTGATAAACTAATAAGAAAAATAGTGCAATATGTTGAGATCTCAGCCTGGCGCGGATCTTGTGGCATGATTTTATGAAGACGAAGGAAGTCTTTACCCCATCAGCGGTACAGAGGTAGCTCAACATATAAAAATAGGGTTTGTAAAACTTTATCTTTTTCTTTCCAGATAAGAAAACCTTAATATGAACTTCTTCATGGTAAATATAAAGAAGTTTATTTTTTCATGGCTAAACAACTCGTAGCGATCGATAAAGCGAATTTGGAAATTAAGAAGTGACTAGGATCATGGTATTTTCATTAAGTTGAATTTACGGTTCTTCAATAACAGCTTCGTAAATTTTGTTTGTGTTACTCCGCTGAAAATAATCATTCATTAATTATCTTAATGAACGATATATACTTGACGGCAAGTCCTTAGATAGGTATTAGAACATCTTTTATCCCCTCCGTACTTTCAACGCGATTGGCAACATCAATAATTCGCCGTTACGTGCCATGATATTTCAGGTCAAATCAACTACTAATAACGTTCATATTCAGTTGCAGGGGTATTTTGAACACTACCCAATGTGTCATAGCAAAATATATAACCAAAAAGTGTTCAACTACAATCTTTTTGCAGGCACATTTTTGGGGTTCATATTACAGAAGTCGCGAAATCTCTACCTACGACGCAAAGTTCTACCGTTAGTGGCTACCAAACTTTGTACTAAACATTCGTTCTTACTAGAAAAGAATGTAACCTGATTCTTACTTGAAAGCGCTAGAGAGACGAATAAGCGGTTATCAATTTTTTTATGAAGACAAAAAAGTTAGTTATAATTGACACCGCTCCCCGATTCAATATATAGTGTCTTTTCACTGTTACATACAGTATGGAATTCAAAATTTTACTTTTGCAACTTTTGCACAGCTTTTGATAAATATCTTATTTTTAAGAAGTGGCACGAATTATAGTCTTGTTCTATTAAGAAACCATACACCTGAATTTAGACAATTCCATTTCGTGTATGTTAATGAAAGTTTTGGGAGCCACGAGCTACTCAGAGTTGCCTCATATTTATTTATTAACAATTTATATTTGTATTTTTGTTTGGTTTGGTTTTGTGTGTTGCGGGATAGCAACACAAGTAGGTTATTTGGTAATGAGGAAATATGAGTAAAGTGTCTTGCCCAAGGACACACCGCGGTAGCTGACAGGGATTGATCCGATGGTATGATTCGATCCCGTGCCCTTTCTCTTATGTGTATTGAATAATAACCTTTCTTGTCTTTAATGGGACCATCTTCGGTCCTTTTTTTCCGTAAAGACATAAACGTAATTCAGTATGACGTGCAGAGAGAGTTAGATTTATGTTCCATAAATCCGAAGACTAAATTGTATGATCCTAATTTATCTGCTCAATGTTTGCAATAGTCAAAACTGACACAAAGTTATTATTTACTTTTTGTAAAAAAATATTTTATAAACTAATCAAAGGAAAGACAAATATAATTATAACTGAGCCTTTATAACATTTGTTTTATTGCTTTTTACAGAAAATTGTGATTTGGAGGTTTGCGAACATTGGTGACCTCACTTTAAAATTGTAAATATTTACAGTTTTTGTGTATACAACAGAAGTGGTTGTGTAGTAGTTGCTTAAATAAAAAATAACTTGAACCATTTTAGCACCTTGAGTGAACAAACATAAACGGTTGTTTAGTTTCGTTTGTTTTAAAACTTCGTTTTCAGCACCTTACTAGTATATATAATGCCGAGGATATGGTAGATTTTTAAAGGACACACCTGGGCAGCCGATCAATGCTGGCCTTGGCGGGTATCAAACTGCGATTCTTAGATCACGTGTTCAACGCTCTGACAACGAAACTACCGCGGCTACAAGAGCTAGAATGAAAGAGACTGAATATGTAATCATCTACAGAACAGTGGTGCTATGCTTTGATTAGTAACACTGGACGAAAATATTCGATAGTATTAGTTATGCACTGAAATAAGTGTTACACAATGTAAAACTTTAAAAAAATTACCTTAAAATGTGTGACCCCATCTTTCACCCATCCGATCACAATGTCTGCCGGGTACATGTTGCCATTATCGGATAAACCGAATCCAACATATCCATAGGTTTTTACATGGACTTCAAACGTAATATGTGTGTCGTTAAATTTCCAGAAGAGAAGGTAGTTACCGTTGGTGTCCGCTTGAGTTGAATAATTAAAAGGCTCGGTGGGGATAACCCCTACGAATCCCCTTGCCACTGCAAGACAAGATAAGATGGTCAATGTAATGATCTGTTGTCGCGCCATCCTTCTGTTGTAATGCCAACAACAAACGATGATATATAAAGAAGTACTAGAGAACTACGTCACTCGGTCACGTGACCGGCCACTAGAATGCATAAGCGTTCGGTAGAAATACACAAACATTGTTTTGAAAACACTGATAATTGTTATTCTTTGCTGAAATAAATAAATAAAAATGTTTTGCTTTAACTTATGGACGTATTTCGACTTTTGAAAATTTAATAATGCAGATGTATTATCACAACTTTACTCAAATCATCATACCATAGCTGTCAACCAGTCGGGTGGTAACATGACTTTATTTGTTTGCTAATACGATAACTCATATACCCGTTTTAATGAGCAACTATCATGAGGTTGATGACTTACGTCTATATTTAGGAATGTCATACACTTGATAACGATGAGAACGAGTCGCGTGCTAATCATATTGGCGTGTTCGAACTATATGTTGTGTTCGTGGACGAAATTACGGGTCTGCTAAGCATGCTGGAACATCCCCTTCCAGTCTATTCGTTCTCTTCTTTACGTAATCACTCTGGTGTACTAAGCTATCTGGACTATTCTTTCATTCGTTACGTAATCATTCTGGTAAACGTTTGACCTGCATTTAGTCTCAGTACCCATATCAAATCCTGCCCAGGTGCTCACATTAAGATTCTAATGCGCCTAATCAAATGCTGCCCAGGTGCTCGCATTAAGTTTCTAATGCGCCTAATCAAATGCTGCCCAGGTGCTCGCATTAAGTTTCTAATGCGCCTAATCAAATACTGCCCAGGTGCTGGCATTAAGTTTCTAATGTCCCTAATCAAATCCTGCCCAGGTGCTGGCATTAAGTTTCTAATGCGCCCAATCAAATCCTGCCCAGGTGCTTGCATTAAGTTTCTAATGCCCCTAATCAAATCCTGCCCAGGTGCTCGCATTAAGTTTCTAACAATGTTATCTCGTATTCAGATTATGCATTATGTTCCTGATGTTACTTTTGGCAAAATTAGAATTCTTGTCAGAGTTAGAGTTTGCAGAAAGGATAACGAGTTGATCTACAGAATTAAAATTGTACGCTTAGGAATCATATTATTCTTAAAATAAGAATAAAAGCTTCAGAGTTCCGCAAATATGAGGAAATCCTCATCGTTTCCTCAGAGATAATTCAGGACTCTTTTAAGGTGAATTCATTACATTATTAGTCTATTTTCAACCTTATTTCATCGCTGATTAAACAGTAAAATAGTCCGTCTTATAAATTATGCAATAAGAATGTAATAAGTTAAAATATAAATTGGAGGGAAAAAAAATGTATATGTTTAGTGACACTGGGGATAGTTGTCTAGGCGATTATTTTGAACCGTTTGTCATGTTCTAGATATAACTTTTCCCAAAGTCTTTATCCTTAGATATTTAAATCTTGAATGCTTAGTGAATGAATTGATTCCCCGGATTTTTCTGGTTTATATTAGCTGTATATTATCCAATTAGGATTTGCTTGTCTTCCCGCATATTGCAAGAATGCTGTGCAGCAAACCAAAAATGCGAATCCTTGACTACTTCATTCACCACTGAATAATTTTAAAAAATTCTTCATTACGATTTCCAGCAATCAAATAAGGCAGGCCCTTTTGAATTTCCTTTGTTTATACACGTATGAACAAAAAAACAAAAAAAAAAATTTAGTTCCGCCCAAAGACACAACTTTATCGAAGTATTGCAAAATATTTGCAAGCTAGATTGACGTAATATTGGTTTACTTTAACAACGAGGGCAATGTGATCATATCATGTTTACGGTGTATACTAGATAATGCTGTGAATGAAAAAACAAAAACATTCGAGTTTAAAGGACTCTAAAAATATATATCTGAAAGTTGGACCGATAAAAATTGAAAATAATCCGCTGAGAGAGAGAGAGAGAGAGAGAGAGAGAGAGAGAGAGAGAGAGAGAGAGAGAGAGAGAGAGAGAGAGAGTCGCATACCCTGACTTTGAAAATGCTCTTCCAGTTTATATTCTTACTTGTACATTTTGACGTTGTACCATCTAGCAGGGCCAAAATGATCGATTATTCGGTGGGATTTCAATAGCTGATTTCTGCATGCGATTGGACAAACTTTGGATCTAGGCCTATAGTCGTATTTCCATTTCTGGAATAAAAGTGTGGCCTAAAAGACAAACTGTACGAAGTTCACATTCTCTTCAGTTATAACTCCAATTTAAATAATTTTCTGTAGAGTTCAATAGTTACAACGTTAGCTTACTCACCATTGAAAACAGTGGAAGATGTTCTTGACGGTCGTCGAAACGGGGCGGGAATAAATTAGTTACATTTAAACCAATGTTAAGCTTTATAGATAAGCGTATTTGGTTTTAAAGGAAATCAAACTACGGATAGATCCTGATACAGCAGAGAAGAAAAACATGAAATGGGTGAATCATACTGACGAGTTCTAGACCATATGTTTCAACATGTAAGTCATATTATATTGTAGTGTATAGCCTTGCAATGTCAGAATCTCTCTCTCTCTCTCTCTCTCTCTCTCTCTCTCTCTCTCTCTCTCTCTCACACACACACACACACACACATTCATTAGGTTACATACACACAAACACACATTTACATAGAATGCTGTCCAGCAATAATACATAAGTCTAAATTTTAAGTGGCTACTATATTTGGCATTTGGTGAGGGGACTCGTGCTTGATGTTCTTTTTTGAACAACATTACTACGTCTGACATTTTCCATTGTTTTGCCAAAGTCTGCATTGCTCATCAGCTTGAAAAAATGTTTTTCGAACTTATTTTTTGTTGCGATTCTCTTTGCCATATTGAAGTCGATGTAGGTTTAAGACGGGCCTCTTGTTTGAATCTCTAAACTCTGTGTACTTCAATGAACTCTGTGTACTTCAATGAGATTTTGTCCAAGATCGAGACATTGTTTCAGATTTTTGTAATGAATCACGTAGCAATATTTATCCTGCAGATTTGGAATTAGCTTTGGTACTTTGATTGCCAACACCCGGTTTTTCTTTGAGCTTTGTAGAATAATCACCTAGCATATCGCCATCAACTATCATGCTCTCAGGAGCTAGAGGATAATCATTGTGATCAGGAGCTAGAGGATAATCATTGTGATCATGAGCTAGAGGATAATCATTGTGATCAGGAGCTAGAGGATAATCATTGTGATCAGGAGCTAGAGGATAATCATTGTGATCAGGAGCTAGAGGATAATCATTGTGATCAGGAGCTAGAGGATAATCATTGTGATCAGGAGCTAGAGGATAATCATTGTGATCAGGAGCTAGAGGATAATCATTGTGATCAGGAGCTAGAGGATAATCATTGTGATCAGGAGCTAGAGGATAATCACTGTGATCAGGAGCTAGAGGATAATCATTGTGATCAGGAGCTAGAGGATAATCATATTGATCATCATGTAATTTAGCTGGATACACAAGATCGATTTCAAGAATATAGCCGGTGTCATCACCGCTGCGTAATAATTCTTCTGTAAAGTTTTCTGGTGTAATCCACTTGAAATCACCAACTGGCAGTTTCTTTGACATGGTCCAGTCAAAAACATTGTTGGTATATATTTTGACTCTTTTTTCTGGATCGTATCCTGGCAGATCTTTGTTATTGGCTACAGCGTGTCTATGCGTCATCACTGAAATTCCGCCGCCTATTCCTTTTTCAATAAAATTACGCATATCAACATCTGTGAGAAGCTCGAGCTGAACTACAGTCATTTTGAGAACTGCACCCCAGGAAAAACCAGAACAAGAATAATACGAGCCAGGATCCAGCTTGTAATAGGACAAGCAGAGATCTCAGCAAGCAACAGTACATCAGTCTTCAGCTAAAGATCATAATAGTCGCCCATATTTTTCATGTTGAATTTTTTTCCCATACATTTTTACCGTAATCAGAATCAGCATCAGAAATATTTTTCCCGCTCAGATTGCTGTAAAAGCTTTCTTGCTGTGGCAGCTGTAAAAGCTTTCTTGCTGTGGCAGCTGTAAAAGCTTTCTTGCTGTGGCAGGTATGTTTCATCAAATTTTTCTCAGGATGACATTCACTCATAAGGATATATTCCTTTGCGCTTGACTAGATCATGTTTGTCGTCATCAAATTCTTTAGAGGTATACCTATATATTTTTGTATTTTTATCAAGCTCATCTAGCGACTCAACCCTAAACTGAAGGCTGTCAATGAAACGCAGGTCACCAAGAGAAAATGACAGATATTTTTCTAAGTTATTTGGAATGCAAGTAATCCTCATTTCGAATTTGCTAAAGTGCTTTACAATAAGATTGGAGTCATAACCTATAAGATTATGAAATACTACTAGGAACAATTCAGGCCGTCTTAATTTCATATTCCATTTATTATGAGCAGCGCAACAACATTTGTCAGTATAATGACAATGATCTCAAACTATGTCTTCGCCAAGCTTCCTGACATCATGTTTACATACAGGTTATTCAGATGTTACGCATGGTGACATCACTGAACAAAAATGTTTAAATGCCGCGGCAATAGACATACCGTGATAATAGGACGTACCACTATAATGGTAGGTGTAGTAAAAGCAGTAGTAACAATAATAGATGTAGTAGCAGTTGTGGTGGTGGTAGCAGCAAAAGCACCAGCAGCAGTAGTAGTAACAGCAACGAAAGTAGTAGTAGTAGCAGCAACAGTAGTCGTAATAGAAGTAGTAGTAGTGGTGGTAGTAGTAGCAGCAGTAGTAGTAGTAGTAATAATGGTGGTAGTAGCAGTAGTAATGGTGGTAAAAGTAAAAGCAGCAGCAGTAATAGTAGTAGCAGCGATAGTAGTAGTATTAGTAGTAGCAATATCAGTAGTAATAGTAATAATAGTGGTAATAGCAGTGGCGGTGGTGGTAGTAGTAAAAGTAGCAGCAGAAGTAGTAGTAGCATCAGCAAAAGTAGTAGTAGCAACAGCAGTACTAATAGTAATATTAGTCGTCGTCGTAGTAGTAGCGGCCTTAGTAGTATCAGCAGCGGTAGTAGTAATAATAGCTGTGGTATCAGTAGTGGTTCTGGTAGTAGAGCAGCAGCAGCAGTAGAAATAGTAGCAAAAATAGCAGTAGTGCTGGTGGTGATAGTAGTAATAGCAGCAGCGGCAGCAGTAGTAGTAGTAATAGTAATAGTAGTAGCAGCAGCGGTAGTAGTATAAATAGTAGTGGTAGTGGTGGTAGTGGCAGTAATATCAGCAGCAGTAGTGGTAGCAGTAGAATGAGTAGCAGAAGCAGTAGTAATAGTAGTGGTAATGGTAGTAGTAGTGGTGGTAGTAGTACTAATAGTAGTAGCAGCAGCAGTATTAGTAGTAGCAACTGTCGTAGTAATAGCAACAGCAGCAGTAGTAATAGCAATTGTAGTGGTAGTAATAATGGTAGTAGTATTAACAGTAGTAACAACAGCAGTAGCAGTAGTAGTAGATATTCTGGTAGTAGTGATACATGTAACAGTGGTGGCAATATGGTGATAGTGACGTCACATGGAATAGACGAGGTAGAGAAAAAAAAATTTTAAAAAATAACTTCTTGTCCGATTGCCCAGGCGATGATGGCGTTATAGCATGGTTGAAATCCTTTGCGAGGGAATTTCATCATAGCGCATGTAGCTGATGCCGTCAAACTTGGGATCGTTTCCTTTACACCCATATATCAGAATATGGCACACGTGGAACTCGTTGCCTGGGGTGATTACAGGTTCCACATTTGTTGAAAACAACAAAATTACAGATATACAAAGAGTACAGTGCAATTGAAGATATATGGTCGAAAGCAGACACACACACACACACACACACACACACACACACACACACACCATGGAGATAGAGACAGGTCTGGCCTTCAGGAAGACACTTTCAGGCCGGACTTAAGCTTGAGTATTACTTACAATCAAATGTTTCAAGTCTGGACATAACTTTTTAAGATTGATCCTGATAAAATGGGAGCCTTAAGGAAGATCAACGTCTATTTAGCTGAAGAAGGAAAGAGTTAAATGAATTTATAACAATGACACAATTAAAAAAGAAACCACTTGTCTCATTTGCAAACCCCCTCCCACGACCTACTGCCCCACAATTGACGTTTCATTACATGCGTCATGTAATACCTTCACTATCTCTGGGGAAGAGAACACAACACTAATATAAACTTGGAATATAAGGAAATAATAATAATAATAATAACGCCACAGAGACAAATACTGCATTAACATTTCTGCAGAGTCAGTGTCAGTAAAACATTCTCATAGAATAGTACAGATTCATCTTGTTGATTGTATACTTATTGTTAAGGTACTTATTACAGTTTTTGCGAAATCTGGTGTGCTACATAATAATATCTTATTATTTACTGGAATTAGGTAAAAAAAAATTCACTAAGAAAGAAGAGTAGACAGTAATGAATAAATAATTCTGAAATTATACTTATTATATGCTAAAGAAATACTTCATGTGTGTGTGTGTTTGTTGGAGAGAGAGAGAGAGAGAGAGAGAGAGAGAGAGAGAGAGAGAGAGAGAGAGAGAGCGAGAGAGTTATACTTCGTGTGGTTGTTATTTTGTTGTCAGCTAATTTAAATTATTTCATCATCTGTAAAACAGAACAATCTTACCTTAATCATGTGATGTTTCCCGCCAATACCAGGCATTCGGAAATCCCGGCAATGGTAGGTGGTTTTGGCTGATGGAATTAAGAACTATAAAAATACGAAAAGAAAAAGATAAGAGATGTAAAATTAAGAATTGCGTTGTTTTGTTCATGCTATTTTCCGGAATGTTACAACAGCTTTAAAAGTAATAATTCAAGAGTCTTGACGTTGTAGAGCAACATGAAAAACCAGAGTAAATCATTGACCATGAATTGGTATCTCAACACCTATATATGAGGGAAGAGCTAATACAGTAAAGTAAAGCTGTATTAGATTCTTGAACCGTCGTGCTTCTATTGAAAATCAGCGATCTAAAATTTAGATTTTAACGTCTGGTGCATTGTTTTGTTTATGCCTTTTCTGTCTAGAATTCCACAACAGCTTTACATGGAATAATTGAACAGTCTTTACGATGCAGACCCCCCCCCCCCCCCCATAGGAAACACTATAGTGAATCATCGACCATGAATTGGTGACCATCAGCTCTAGTGTGGACCATAACCATTGGGATCAAACCAAGAACTGAAAAAGTGCAAAGCGGGTTGTTTAAACACCATACCAGGTTTAAACTTGATAATGAAATCTGGAAGCCATCAATAGAGATAGGATCACGAAAAAAGATATAACAAAGTAAAGTAAAGCTGCATTAGGCGATTGAAGAGTCGTACTTATATTGAAGTTTCACCAAAGTTCATACTGCAAACTGATGATTTCTTTTTCCAGATCTAGACAACGCAAAAGTTTTTAAATTCATGATGTCTAACATGAAACACCACGTACATGTCCGTTAAGAAATTCGAAGATTCTGACATCACTATGATCTGCAGACGATGTTGCCGACGCAGCAGACGACACACTCAGTAAAAAGACACTCTTAGATCCTCTGTGTTCCGCACTAAGGTACATTAGCCTGTCGTCAGAAATAGGATCATTCAGGTGGTACGAGTAAATTAATCGTACAGTACCATCCTGAAATTGCATTGATTATATCAAAATGAAGTTACACTGTATAGCCTGATGTTTGTATTGATAAGAGTCTGGCACTAGATAATGTAGCACTCGGGGTTAACAGAGTAATAAAACATCAATTGGCATTGTAATGCAGAACAAAATAAAAAGAACTCTCTAGTCAAAATTTACATTACGAGGCAGTACGAAATGCTTATGCTAAACGTGCTAACAAAATCTTATAAATTAAAACCTTTATCGGATAAGATCTTGTATATCACAACATAAAACTTGAGTAACACTACTTGCTATTTATCAGAGAGAAATTCAAATTTTAAATATGTAAGTATTCAAATTTTGTTAAGTTGTGAGTCATTAAGCTATGGGGGAAAATAAAGTTTATTGAGAAAATGTTAAACTTAAAATATGAAACAGTCATATTTTCACCTTAAAGATACCTCAATTTTCTTGTTTTCGGTTTTGTGGCAGGTATCTAATTTTCTGACAAACTTCAGAACGGTTCCAAAATCATTTCCTTCTCCTTGCAGCAAAACCAGTTTTGTGCTTGTCAACCACTGGAGGCGTATGCCCAATTGTATGATAGTCCTGTTCAGGAAATGCATTTTTTTAATGAAATTGAAGATTTGCACTCTTTATTGCATGAGCTAGTAAGGAATTCGCTTATATGCTGTTTTCTTAAAAAATATGAGTACGTCTTTTTACACATGTAATCTTTAATACGTGGCATAAAATAATTTTCTTTACCCTAATTTTGCAAGCTTAAGTCTTATTTATTTACACTTGTGTGTGACTGGTAATTTTTTTAGGTAACCATTTCAGAAGATTTGCTTACACATCTCAAATATTGTTCGGCAACACACTCTATGTTTACACAGAAAACGAACAAAGATGCATTAGACATTGAGAGGGATCTTACAAAATTAAAGTAAGAAATGCACTATTTATGTTCCTTATAAATTGCGAATATTAACCCAATGATATTAGTATATATCTTGAATTTCTATCGAATTGTGCATGCATATACTGGTAACATATTGTACGATTGCTTATAAAGCAGCCAACTATTACGTTCAAGACCAATACAAAATGATTACCAAATACAAATATTTCGAGAGTAATAAAAAAGTAGAATAAACACTTTGTGGAATTCACTTTAAAGTGAATGACTCCATTTTTGTTCCACAAAAAACCTCCAAAATAAATAAATAAAAAAAGAAGTAAATAAAAATAAAATAAATAAAAAACAAAACAAAAAAAACAGCAAAAAAAAAAAAAATATTTCAATTCCTATGTAATCTATCGTTCGTTCTTGAATGTAACATTTAAAACGGAAAGGAAATAAGCATAATAATAATACTGAATGACATACTGAACAAGAGACAGGTAAAATAAGCATACAACTTTTCTTGCTAATTACCTTAAAATGAGCAACTCCATCTTTTACCCACCCCAGCACGACGTCAGATGGGTACATGTTGCCATTGTCAGACAAACCGAATCCAACATACCCGCTGGTTTTCGTGTGGACTTTAAACGTAATGTGTGTGTCATTAAATTTCCAGAAGAGAAAATAGTTCCCATTGTTGTCAATTTTAGTGGAAAAATTAAACGTTTCTGTGGGAGTGATCCCTAAAAAGCCTCTTGCCACGGCAGGGCAAGATATGATGTTGAACGCATAAATTAAACTTGATGCCATCTTCGCTTGCAGTCCCAACTTCGGCCGAGGATTTACAAATATATACCCGTTCTGGTGAGTAATATCAGGACTTTATATGATTGGACCAATGCTACTAAAGGCAGCTGCACCTGCTATAGTAGAGAGTATAGCTTTAATTTACAATCAAAGTATTAGGTCTAATAAATTTCCACAGACATGGAAAACTGCCAAGGTAATACCATTGCATACAGCTGGAACAAAAGATGATGTAAATAACTGAAGACCCATCTCTATCTTTCCTTGTCTTTCCAAATTACTAGAAAAACAAGTACATGATTCTTTTATCAACTATTTGAATAATTATGATCTTATTCTTGATAATCATTCTGGCTTTCGACAGAATCACTCATGTGAAACTGCACTTATATCTTTGATTGATAAATGGCTGAAAGCATTATATAAAGGAGAAATAGTTGGCACTATTATGGTTGATTTTCGTGAAGCTTTTGATCATGTAGACCATGAAATTTTGCTTGAAAGACTGAAAATATATCAATGTAATGAGCACTCCCTAAACTGGTTTACTTCTTACTTAACAGGAAGAGTGCAAAAAGTATCTTTAAATGGTCAACTTTCTGAAAGTAAAAATATTAAATGTGGAGTACCACAGGGCTCTATTCTCAGACCTTTGTTATTCATTCTATTTATTAACGACTTACCTCTTAAGATAGGAAATTGAATTTCTTCAACTGACCTTTATGCTGACGACACTACACTATCTGAATCAGGTAAAACAAAACAGTACTTGAAAATAATTTACAATATGCTCTTAACAGACTTGAGGTGCAAGGAAAGCAGTATGATTATAAATACAGAAGAAACAAAAGCCTTACTAGTTACAACAACACAAAAACGAGCAAAACTTTATAGCGACAAACTCCAAGTTCTGTTTGACAATGTGAACCTTAATACGACCTCTCATGGGTCTATTCACATTAAACATGTTTCAAAAAAAGGGTAATTCTTATCTTGGCTACTTAGGTAAATTAGAACATTCATTACTTTTCAGTATAGGATCATCTTTTACAAAAGTTATATTCAGACATATCTGGACTATTGTAATGTAATTTGGGGTAATACCTCTAATTCAAACATAACAAAACATTTTTAAGACTCCAAAAGAGGGCATGCCATTTAATTTTAGAGCAATGTATATACAATTTCCAGGATGCAATGAATTCAATACAAATTGTACCAATACATGAAAGAATATTTTTTGCAAAGGCAAAATGTATGTATAAAGTGTCCAGAAAGCCATTCCCGTCTACCTAAGCAATATCTTTCACCAAAGAGATGCTGATGGTACTCCAAATTTAAGGTCTGTTAGAAGTAAAAATTAAATTATACCAAGGCCAAGGAAGGATTTGTTTAAAAAGAGCTTTCAATATACTGGTCCACTGGTATGGAACAACTTTCCCAGTGACAAAGGCAGGCTCCTAGCATTTCTTCTTTTCATAATCAATGTCTCAAATGGATTAAATCTTAAGACAATCAAACAGTTCTAAGTAATATAAATACCTCCTGCTTTTCTCTGCTTATACATCTTTTTCACAGATTAATTTTTCAATACAGTATGATATTTTATATATGTTTATCTGTTTACTGATGCTTGTGCATATGTTCTGGACTTGAAACTTTGATTTTCAGAATAACTGAATTCTTTTGTGTCAAGCCAAATGTATCACATTGTGCTGTATATACTGTATATATTGTACATAACAGAAGACCTCAAGGGAGAATAGTTCTGTAACTAACTGAGTTTACTTCTCTAAATAATGTAATTATTATTAGTATTATTATTATTACATAGGTGGGTAATGACTAAGAGCTCTATCAGGAATAATGACACGAGATAAAGGCTCTCTGTAACAAGGAAGAGGTGATACTATGTAAATTTTATTGACCTTTCTGGAATAACATTTGTGAATCAAACATTTTCAACGTGATTTTCTTTTTCCGGAATGTTAATATTGAATACCGTCTATACTCGCGTATAATGCCGGTCCAAATGCAAACAACATACACCCTGATCTGCCGTCGCATAATGCGCCGGCAGATCGGGGTCTATATTGTTTGTTTTACTGATTAGTCCTTACAAACTGCATAGACCCAGATCTGCCAGCGCATTATGCGAGGGTAGATCTGGGTCTATGCAGTTTGCAGTTGGTTTCGAGTTGTACACGAGTATCGACGGTAAATAAAGAAAATGAAAAAAGAGTAGAAAATAAAATCTTGTATGGTAAATCTTGTCTGTATAAGATCTAGCAAGACCAAAATAATACTTTTCTATTTAGAATCTTCTTCTTTTTTCTTATAGCAATTCAAAACATTCTGTTGCAAGGTGATAGATATATAAATAGATTGTACGTTTTCTTTCAAAGCATTTATACTGTACAATATCCAAGCATTATTCAATGTGTTTATATTTATATTGTGCAATATCCCAGCATTATTCAATTGTGTTTATATTTCTACTGTACAATATCGCAGCATTATTCAATGTGTTTATATCTCTACTGTACAATATCCCAGCATTATTCAGTGTGTTTATATTTCTACTGTACAATATCCCAGCATTATTCAGTGTGTTTATATTTCTACTGTACAATAACCCAGCATTATTCAGTGTGTTTATATTTCTACTGTACAATATCCCAGTATTATTCAATGTGTTTATATTTCTACTGTACAATATCCCAGCATTCATTATTCATTGTGTTTATGGACGAACCCAGCATTCATTATTCAATGTGTTTATATTTATATTGTGCAATATCCCAGTATTATTTAGTGTGTTTATATTTCTACTGTACAATATTGCAGCATTATTCAATGTGTTTATATTTCTACTGTACAATATCGCAGCATTATTCCATGTGTTTATATTTATACTGTACAATATCCCAGCATTATTCAGTGTGTTTATATTTCTACTGTACAATATCCCAGCATTATTCAGTGTGTTTATATTTCAACTGTACAATATCCCAGCATTATTCAGTGTGTTTATATTTCTACTGTACAATATCCCAGCATTATTCAGTGTGTTTATATTTCTACTGTACAATATCCCAGCATTATTCAATGTGTTTATATTTCTATTATACAATATCCCAGTATTATTCAATGTGTTTATATTTCTACTGCACAATATCCCAGCATTATTCAATGTGTTTATATTTCTATTATACAATATCCCAGTATTATTCAATGTGTTTATATTTCTACCGTACAATATCCAAGCATTAGTCAATGTGTTTATGGACGAACCAAGAAATGTCTACAACAAGAGTGCAATCGGTTTCCGACATGAGATCTTAGGTTCTATGCCGACGCCATTGCTAACATGATTTGAAACTAGTCCGCTTTGAGTCATGTGATATTTTTAATGACAGTTGATAACCTGGTTTTTGACTCGTGTTGTAAAAACGGGTCAGTTTATTAATGTAGGGACATCGAGCAGCGATTGGTATCTGCAAATTTTACTTCATAGATCAGTAATAGAAATACCATTATGCGTCAACTATACAATTTGTGTTGATTTTTGCGAGAAGCCGATTTGTGCTTTTGCCAATAAAGACTTTAAGCCAGAAAGCCAATTGCAAGACTTTGATGAAACTGTATACTATTTTATCCTTAACACTTGTATCCTTAAAGTTTTCACACAATACCAGTCCACATAAATCATAGAAGTAATTATTATTTTTTCCTCTAAGTTTTCGTACAGAGAATACTCCTCTGATTGAACATTTGCAAATTATAGGTAATTAGGAAAATTATGAGTCATAATTTTACGTATAATTATTCGTACACCATTTACAAGAGGGATAAAAGGTATAAAAAATACAGACAATAGAGTAGTTAATAAATATTTTCCTGTTGTTTTTTTTGAAAAAAATAAACAGACATCAGATTAATATCAGAATGAGCGACATTTCTACTTGAAGAGTTCTGCAATAAATGACGATGTGATATAAAAAAGAAAAAAAAAAAACTTTAGCGTCCCAACATTTCAGCATGAATCTATCAGATTTGTATTTATTTTTATAGCATTCTAAAAAGCATAAAAAAGCAATTATCATGTCTTTTTGTAATGCGCTGTAAGTTCTTAGATTAATTGCAAATCTCTACGCATTTAGCCACATACTGTAATATAAAGAGCATATGACAATTCTAACTAACTATTATTATTATTATTGTTATATTATTATTATTATTATTATTATTATTATTTTGCAGTCTGGTAACAGACAGTTTGCATACACAGCACCCATATTTGAACGATATTGACCGTATCTATGACAAAATAAATCGTTACACTCACGTGTAAATTTGTATTAAACCTAAAGACCTTAGGGTAATACAGCACAGGAGAATTAAATTTCACCATACCGCGTGATACTTTATGATCAAAATATTTAACCTTGTGCACCGTTGGTACGTTTATAGGCACTGATATATGTCTGCACCTCTGTCTTAACACTCTACACATAGTTAATAAACTCACTACTGGGGAAGTTGCACACGCAGAATTATTGATAGCCATAGGTTTATCACAGTAAGTTTGTAAAAGATTTTATTTACTGTACATCGATTACAAAAGACGTTCGCACAACATGTATTAAGTACTCAAGACCACTCATATATTGGCGTAGTGTTTCCCTTGTGGTGAAGGAAACCGAAGAACCCGAGTAAAATGACGTACCTTGGATGGGGGCGACAATTTAATCATCGCACGTGCTGGAGAAAGGGATCGAACCAGGACCTGCAGAGGTTAGACGTATGTGTGTTACCATTGTGCTATCCAAGTCCGACAAAGACATCTGAAGTCCCGATGTTGAGCAAAGTGGTAACACGCTCGCTTTACATCTCTGCCATCACTGATACGATCACGGTTGCAGACACGTGCTAGGTTAATGATCATTCATCGTAGGTCAATGGTTACTTTAGGGTTCCATGTTTTCCATCACCTCAAAGACTATCTCATACAACTGCTCAGGCGTTCATAAGTACTTTACATAGCTTGCTATAAATCGTTCCATAATGTAAGATAAAAAAGGTCTTAATTGCATATAATGTTTAAAGCCCTCTTGAAATTGTCAGTCATCAAAAACTACACGATCATAGAGAGAACATTAAACGACCTTAAAAATACTGTCTCGTTAATAATAATAATAATAATAATAATAATAATAATAATAATAATAATAATACACAACTATAATGTTTTTACAAGTTTAAGCTTTTTATCCGATATTCTTTTTTTCCACCGAAACGCCCGTGCAAGATTGGTAGTTTCCACGGGGACTAGAACCCGGAGGAAATTACCAACCTTGAATGGCCGACCACTGAACCTCGCCCGTTCTAAAACTTTGGATCAAACCCGGGACTGCAGAGGTGGGGAACGAGTTTGTCACAGCTGCGCTATTTGTGCCTTTACTACAGTGCGTCCAAACCATGGCTATTGGTTAGTTTGACCAGTTTTGCCCAGTCTTCCATCAAATCTTTGAACACCGAAACCCATACTAATCACGCGGACGAAAACACCCGCGCATCACATATGCGAAAGAAGTAGAACAAATACTGGCATACTAACTCCAAAAGTCAGTAGTTGATATATCTGAAATTTTCTGGAGTACAGATGCTCATTCTCGTGATAAGTCTAAAATGCACTAATAATTTTGTGATATATTTTGCCGTAAACTGTTCTGATATATATTCGATTTGAAAATATACTCGTCCCTCCAATCAAATGTCAATCTTTTGCAATTATTTCCTATCTTTTAGAACAATAAATCATAAACAATTGATTGAATCTGTATCGTACATTTTTTAAGAAAACTGAAAGGAAAAAATCGTCTCAGCCAACTATAAAACTATATAATATAGGTGAAGAGGGACAGGTTTCATTATGTTTTAGAATGTAAACGCTCGAGAAAGGTTCTACAATAAAATGAACAAAGGAGGTTGGAGGCAACCTTGCTTTCAGATCTTGCTGGGAAATATATACAGGCCTTTAAGATGTTCTATTACTAAGTGTTCTTTCTATTTCTAATGTTTACTTTCATGTTGATTATGACACATGTTATGATTATATTATATTATATGGCGCAAATTTAAACATTTTGAAATTTTTCACGTACTTACCCCATATTGTGAACGTCCTGGATTAAGTATAAATAGGTCAGCATATCGACTAATGGGTATGACACATTTCATGTGACTGGATCTCGTCATATGGCGTGATATTTTATCATCAAAATACTTCAATTTGTTTACAGATGGCATGGTAAGAATGGAATTGCAACGATAATAATTGCGAAATCTTAGATGTCAAGATCTCTTCCTGCCAAAGTGATCTACCCTTAGGTCTGCACTCTGTACGGTGAAAAGACAACTTTAAGATTGTCATTCATGCAATGTTTTGTACCTATGTTAACATCGCTGTTGTTGTCATCATTAGTAGCAGCATTGTCATCGTCATCATCGTCGTTGTCGTTTTCTCCTTTTACTCTTGTTCTTCGTTTTCTTCGTTTTCTTCTTCTTCTTCTTTCACAACAACTGCAAGAGCAAAAACAACTGCAACTACTAATACTACCGCTACTACTGTTACTACCTACTAATACAACTATTACTACTACTACCGCTACTACTACGACGACTACATCTACTACTACTGTTGCTGCTGTCAGAATCAGATACAGAAATAACATAATCGAGAACATTAAATGTCTACCCTGTGTAAATATGTGTACAACTGAATTAAATCGGAAAGTCTTCAATTCCCTGCTTTTCAATGAATGAAAATAATTTTAAAAAATATTAATTTACCATAAGCAATGACAATAGATTTATAAATTGATCATATTGCTTAATGTTACTGAAAATCAAATAAATATGAACTTGATTGTTCTAAGCTATCCATTTGTTGACTCGACACACACAGTAGTGAAAATAACGTAATTAAGGGAAACTTTTAAACAAAATAAATAAACATTATTTATTCACATAAGTAATAGAATAATTTGATAGACAACTTTTACAAAATTTTTTATCAATTAAAAAATAAATAGAAGCTAACGGGTCAAAAATAATTAAAATTACAGAGGTAAGCATGGTTTATTCTTGTGGATAATTATCTGACATGTATGCGTCCACTGTTTCATAAAGGCATAAAATATTCGGTGAGATTCGTCCTAAATAACATGTTTGTGATATTATTTTCATCTTTACACACGCACACATTTACTGTAATACAATGTTCATTGAATTACAAATCTCAAATTACAATTATTTATGCGACCACTTGTATTTTTAGGTATTACGGAAAGAAAGAAAACGAAACGTTTATACATTGTATTTAAATAAACAATTCTTCTATGTAACTCTGGAAATGATACCTGCAGAAGAATTCAGAATTCCAGAGTCTCGTTACCACGCAAATTAACTCGTGACATAGTAACTAAATGTTGTCTTCTATTGAGGAATAACAAACATGTTTTATAGTAACTGAACACATCATTGTTGCAGACTAAATATCTCTTCTTGATTTTATACATACATGCATATTTTTGTTTAATAGGCCCATATGTACAAAACACACAGGGACATGTATGTAAAATTGACTGTCTCAAAATACGACTAAAGGGCCGTCGTAAGTGGCTGGTGATACTGGCGACCGCCCGGGGCTCGCGGAGTCGGCGGTAATTTTTTCCGATAGAGGAGGGCGCCAAAGGCGATGCTCGCCGGGCGCCGTTTCGTCCAGCGCTAACTTGCAACGGCCCTGTATACGTATACTGAGTTACCAAGCATATGTATAGCGAGCGAGATATTGAGCGCACCCATAGATCCATGCATTGATAATGTAATTTGCACATCTTATCAAGGGAGTCGAACATTTATCGCAGATAATGAATACAAAGATTGATGGCCGCTCCTCACATTTTAGAAATTACAGCACTGCTTGGGGGAGCCGCCCTATATTGCAACATAGTCCCGACAATGCTGCTCTTTTAATTCACAAAACTGAATATAACTATGTACAAAATAAATAACGCTGTTCATGGAAGTCATACAATGACCCGTTTTATAAATGAGGGAGAATTATACTGAGGTACGTTCCAACAAGACTGTGCCATAATGGTGCAATTAAAACATGAAACTAATGAGGTACAATTAAGGTATAATTTATTTTCATCAGCCGAGAACTACAATTAAGTTAGATGAATTTAGTAGTAAATAAGACAACATTAAATTAATTTAATGGAATCCATGACCACACCAATGTTATAAGAGTGACAACGGTATACTGAGAGGCTTTATTGTGAAAGATCACTGTACGTCCAAACCCTTATTTCTGATAGATTAACAAAATTATTTTTACACCTAATAAATTTATAAGACATGAGTTGATTACGTTACTGTTAAACTTATGAAACTTTAAAGGAAGATGTTTTGCCACTTTAAAAAAATAGTGTACATATATATTTAAACGTGAGATTGTTGTGTAATAAATATGTTGACATGACAACGAAAATCATATGAACACAGTTTAATTTACACACGTCCTTAGAGTGTGCATTTTGAAGAGTGCAAACATTGGCAATATCCTGTGCATCGCATAATTAAAGTCAACAATTAGCGATACTTTCCTCAGTAAAAGTAAGATTTTGTTTAACATAAAGGCCTTTATGTTTAATCACCTATTGCCAGAGTAGAGATAGCCACGACTATTCATTAGCATAGTACATCATATAAAATCTAAGTATTATATGCTGGCACTTACCACATGTCAATTAGTGTTTTTAAAAAGTGTTGTGTACACTGAACATCTAATTTTGTACGCCATAAGGCGTAGCGTAATATGTTATGATGTTGTCCGTCCGTCCGTCCATCAGTTACCAATTTTGTTTGCGCACAATTACCCATCAGCTACAGTTACCAAACTTTGTGGATTTCAGCGTGAACGGATCAAAGGCCAAGGTCAATGTAACTGAAAGAAGAAAAATGGTTTCCACAGAATAACTCGAATTGACCACCATCCATGGTAACAACACATTGGGAATGGCTTGCACTTGGGGTAAAGAAGAAGCCTATTGTTTTGGGGGTCAAAAGGTAGATAGTCACAATTAAGATCTGATAACATTTTCTCTACATCAAATACCTAGACCAAACTTTGTGGATAGCTTGCACTTGAGGTAAGAAAGAAGCCTGTTGATTATGTGGTTACAGCATCAAAGGTCAAGGTTGCTGTGTTTCTGCAAAAAAATGTAAGTTATCAACGATGTACCTTCGCCAAAGTTTGTGGACGACTTACAAGTTGGGTAAGAAATAATTATATTTCCGGCACCCAAAAAGAATATATATTATATTTCTTTAAAAACAAATTACCTAGAGGGTGAAGAAAAATGTCCTGGTGTGAAACAAAATCATATCCTCTCCCTCCAAATTCAATGGTCGATTCGTAAGAGTCACATTTGATCGGTTTTTTGCTTGACGATATCAAGTCGAAACCGATGTTGTTGTTGTTCGTTATTGTAAATTCTTCACAATGTAGAATTCGTTGTTTTATTTAAATGTACAAAACAAACTCGGCTTGATACAGACTATTTAATACCGCATCAGGACTCATTGCATCATCAAAGACTTGCAATCTCGTTCAGTTCAGCTACAATTTTACTTGTCCATTTGAAAAAATATTTTTCACTTATTCGCAGGTATAAACAGAGTCAGGTAGTAAGTACTCTGCGAACAACGGAAGGACAATTCAATTCTGTCAAAATTCTGTGTCCAGTAATACCGCCATAGCTTGTCTAGAGATGGACAGAAGCCAGTAGTATAGGATGTCACTTTAGCCTAAAGGGGCCATCTGATGTTAAACAAGGTAAAACTATTATGGCTTGTGACGGAAAATTAACTTTAGGCCGCCATGTTGAAATAAGAAAAAATGTATTGTCTAAAAATTGGTTCATGGGGAATATTTTCATGTTAGGTGAGTCTGCCTGGTTAGAAATGGTAACAATGTAACGGGTTATGTTTGTTTTGGTGCGAATATGTGGGTTCTAACTAAAAATATTATGAAGTCCTTGGTTATTATGTTTGACGAGTCTGTCTGGTTAGAAATTGTAACGATGTAAGAAGTTTTATCTGATTGGCGGGAAATGGAAATTAAATATTCTCACCTAAAAATTGTTACGAGTGTTTTGCACACACACACACACACACACACACACACACACACACACACACACACAGACACACACACACAGAGACACACACACACACACACAGACACACACACATAATTTGGCTGACTTAATTTTTTCATTTTAGGTGCCAATTTTGGACGCCTTAGTTCGATGTACTGATGCCCAAAAAGTAATCCAATTTCATAGCTACATAATTGACAGAAAGTAAGTTTACAAGCAAACAAATTTTGGCTACCTTTACTGTCAGCCAGTTGTAGTTTTCTGACAGACTATCTTGTGGTTGCGTTATTTGTTTTGCTTGATAAATATATTGGCATAAATGGCATCTAATAGGAATTTAACATTGAGGCTATCATATATAGTTTCAAATATAGCACTCTAGACCTAAAAATGGCACTTGAGACCCAAACGGGAGTCCAGTGTTAAAGAGGGTAAAAACAACTACAGAGCCAAGCGGGAAATTAAGATTAGGTCTCCATTTTTATGGCACTTGGGAGACAATTGGAAATTAAAATTAGGCCACCATTTCTGAGAGATTTTGGGGACAAGGGGAAATCCTATGCTAAAATTGTCCATAGGTTTAACATGATGGGTGATTATAGGAAGAAGAGGAAATAAACATTGGGCCTCCATTTTTTTTTTAGGATTCTGGGGACGTGGGGGTCCTATGTTAGAAATGTTCATAGGTTTACCATGATGGGTGATTATAGAGACAAGGGGAAATTAACATTAGGCCACCATTTTTGTGAGATTGTAGCAACAAGGAGGCGTCCTACGTTATAAATGTCCACAGGTTTATCCTTTATAATCCTGTATGGAGTTTAAGAGATTAGTTTCATAATTTTGGCAGTTTTTAATTTAAAATTCTCACTAAAAACTGCGCCCTATACTGACATTAGGTTTATTCTTGGTCAGTATCAAGTGAGGCAAATTGTTTCATTCATCAGGTTTCTTAACATCATTGTTGTTATGCTACATTATCAGGCAGAATTTTTGACGTGTGCGAATTTGGTTATTAGATTTATTACAAATATGTCAGGACTAGAATTACTTGACCTTGGCTTACGATGTTGCGTGTGCCAAAATTACATTGCTTTTATTGAAAGCACTCACTAAAACAATTGTTACTAATGTGACAGACAGTAAGTTTACCAAAAAATAAACTATTGCCCTCCTTACGAGAGAGAGAGAGAGAGAGAGAGAGAGAGAGAGAGAGAGAGAGAGAGAGAGAGAGAGAGAGAGAGGGGGGGGTAGGTATGGGGATCAATAGATACATAGACAGATAGATAAGTCTACATAAGTTACTCATCACCTAATAGGATATATATTATCCAATTATCTATCAATAGTAACAATTGGACTTCTGATCCCCATGGGGGGGGGGGGGCGCTCGCGACTTGGCCATGTCGCGCGCAGGAGGGTGGGCGACTTGGCCCCAACCCCCTGGCGTGGGGGACGCACGCGACTTGAATCCGTCGCCAAGTACGGGGCCAAGTTAAAATTTAAATGTATCATTGCTGGCCGTGAGGAGAACAACTGTACGACAGGAAATTCTATGGAGGAAAATCTGACACATAGAAATTCTGGATTTCAAACAGCTCACAGCAAATGTGATTCATGTATGTACACTCGCCTGTGAACCAAGAAGGCAAGTTAAATCAGTCTTCTCTCGATACAATGCATCTAATTGATCCAAAGATGCGAACGGTTAACACATGCATGCAGACTATCTATAATTGAATTTGCCGCTAAACGGTTGTTTTCCGCCACGGCCAGAAATGTCAGAAAAGAATATAAAAGTGGTTGAGAACAATAATACAAGCAGTAGATTTCGCCAATGTAAGATTTTATGACGTGATGAACACTTATTTGATTGAATAAAATCACAATGTGAAATGATTAAAGTATATTCGGATGCCTCAGACATAAACCTTTGCCTTGTACAACATCATAGAGTCATCAACGACGTCATGACGTCTTATTACAATCGCTGAAGATAAAAAAATGTTATATGGGCCTATGAAACTTACCTTAACTTTAGCTATGTGACAAATAAACATGTAAATTTGTTTAAATCTTGACTCCGGACGACAAATGAAGATAGACGACAGACGACGTTGAGACTGCTGTCTTCACCACTGTCGACAATTGGAAGACGAAAGAGGAATTTTTGTAAGTATCTTTCTTCCATTTTTTAAAACGTTTATGCAAGTTTTAACCACGATACAGTTAACAAAAGTTTGTTATATAATAATTCCACAGCCCCTTCTTTCATGGTCCAATTTGCATGCCCCAACACAAATATGGTCAGGATACATAGCCGAAAAAACTCCGGCTAATTATTATTGTTATAATTGTTGTTGTTGTTGTTGTATTAATATTGTTATTAGGAAGAGGAATAGATGAAAGGAAAGAATAACATGAACGAATGAATTTACTTAATATGTACTTGTGATGTTCATCTATAAATGGAGTAAAAGAAAAGTACGCAGACAAGAACCGAAAACAAAGTTTTATTTAGATACACAAATATAAAAGAAAACATTATAGAAGTATGGACAAGCATATTAATATTATGGTTCCAATCAAATGCAAAGATACGGGAGCGACAATTCCAATATTGACTTAAATACAAAGATACGGGAGCGACGATTCTAATATTGACTTAGTTCGGCACGGAAATGGCAAGGATGGAAAACCGTATAGAATTCGAAATTTGAGTCTTTTTTTATGAAACAAAAATAATAAATTAGGTTAGCCCAACAATTATTTTTTGTTATGAGGGCTAGTTGGACATTAGAATTGTCGTTCTCTTAGATAAAATTATAAAAATAATAAAATAATGAAATGGTAAGATGATTACTCTTATTGAGCGGAATCTGAAACTCCGGCAGCATATTCTTTATCACACGTGGAAACTACACGGGCGAATTGAGGAATTGAGAAATGGCTATGATAGGGGTGGAGCAAAGTTCTGTATATGGATATACGTAAAAATTTATTTTTGAAGCAGGAACTCCTCATTAGTGCCAAAAATCTTGACCTAAGCGCAGCACGTAGAGTGACCAGACGAGACGGACAGACAAGGGTAATGTTATGGTCTTTGTCATGACCATATATGTGGAGGGGCATACAAACTGGACCCCGAAGGGAGAAATATCGCAAATCCCTTGAAATATCAGCCTTTGCAACTTATTTCGGAATCTGAAATGGATTTCGATGCCCTAATTAAAACTTTTGTCCACTCATTATATTACAAATTTGTTTTAAAAAAAGCCAAACAACTATAACTGTTTCGGTTTTCGGAATTTATCGAGTGGAAAATAAGGGTTCCATGGAACAATGAGTCTTGCCAATAAACAGCACTAGTGCGTATGTTAGAATCCAACAACCTTAACATATATATTTACAGGTGAAAAATGTACATTTACTGGGCAATTCAAAATGAAGTTATATTATCACATCGTTTCATCAAGGTTAGGATACGATTCGTCACATTTGATCAAGGTTACGAGACCATTCGTCGCCTCATTTCATCAAGGTGTCGACGTCATGTTTATGCTAAACTCATGAAATTTTTGTATCACCTATCTGAAAATTGTTGAATCGAATCTATGACAATATAGTTTTTTAGCATTCTTAATATTGATAAAAATGTCATTTTATTTTGTTTTATGTTGATTGAAAAAATCAATAGCTCGATAGAATGGGCGTACAGTAAATTTTACAAGTGTTTCAGAAATTTGTTTTTAAGAAATTAGGTTTCTTAAACACTCTGCAATCGGATTATTTTTATACATTTCACAAGCGTTCAGAAACGGCAACATTAATTTACTTATTTTCGATACTTTATCTCATTCCAGATTGAAATAATATATACAATAAACCATTCTTAAAAAAAAGCCTTTTTAGAGTCTTCGAAAGCCTTTTCTCTATTGTTGACATACATATGCACATGACTATGGAGTATAAATATTGCATTAACAGTTTCCAACCTTTTCTTAAATCCAAACTAAGAATCAACAGTTACACCCTATGTATTTATCAATCCGTTCATCTTTGATTAAAACTGATTTCAAAATAAATCTTTGAAAACAAATCATTAAAGTAATACCTCGATACTATCTGGATTCAGAATTATTCCTACCTTTAAATATTGAAACAATGATTCTCTCACTTGTAGGCGTATAAAAGCAATCACTATCAAGTATTACATTACAACGTTTTCTTAAAACAGGATAAAGTATATCATGTCTAACAATAAAGAGCTCATTTATCATCGCATCGATAAGGTCTGTCTTTTTTCGTTTATACTTTCTAATAATAATTCAGCCCCCCCAACAACACTAAAAAAAGTCCGCTTTTTCATTAATCTGCGTGCTTTTTCAGCTCCTACGCATGTGGCTTCTGTGTTGAGATAGCGTGGTCACATCCCACTTAATACAAAAGACTGGGGTGTAAAAACTAGGGTTGCTACGTAGCTCTTGCAAATTATCCTTGCTTTCATCGGCATTTAAGAAATAAAAGAAGCATGTCATAGAAATCAGTATAAGTGGCACAGAAAATCAGTATATCTCTCATTTTCATCATATTTTTCTGTAAATTATCCCACTAGATTACAATATTTTTAAACACAGAGACATTTTGGAAAGTAATTTAAGCAATAGAGGCAAGGATTCGACAACAATGTTTGTTTGATAATGTAAAGTTTAATTACGAATAAATCCGAACATTGGTATTATCCATCCATATATCGGCAGCTGACGAAAACTCCTCTTAATGCAGAACAAAATGCATACATAGTGGTCAGCCTGTACAACTTAAGACGTCGTCCAAAGCAAGGGATGTCGCATCTGATGTGTAACGTATGATTGTGTCCCTCAGTGGCTGATTCACCTGGGCTGTCTGATATGCTTTCAGCAGTCGTCTTTCTGCAAGACAAAAGCTTTGGGATATCCATACATTTATTAAGAAATAAAAGACGTATGTCAAAGAAATCGATAGAAGTCGCACAGAAAATTAGTTTACACGACGTTGCAAAGGTACAAAAAAGAAGGGGGTGTAGGGCTTATTTTATGTCTTCTTCCGCTGTAACCTCGAGCAAAGTTCAGGGCCCGGTGTAACTTTTCCAGACTATTTATCTACTCAAGAATAATTTCTGTAACTATTCATAATCTGCGGAAGCTTACTGGGTGCTTTCAAAGGAATATAAATGCATACAAGTTAAACAAAATGTGAAGAAAATGATGATCTTATAGATACATGAAGAAATAATGACATAATTTAACTTGAAATCAGCCATCGAACATGTAAACGACATATGAATCGGATAAATGAATTTATGAAAAAATATTGTTTTGAAATTGAATACTGCTTATTTGCTTCACTAGAATAAGTATTATTTTTATTATTATTTTTATTATTATTATAAAAATTTCTAAAATCGGAAGAAAAGAAACAATATTCATATCATTGCGTATATTTCTATGCATAAATGTTACACTTGTTTTATGCCTTATCTTTACTCCTGAAATCCTTAATCTTTGTTATTGTCGTCCGCAGTATGGCTTATAGAAAAGTAAATGAAATATAGGAAAAATAGAGATACCCGTATAATTGTTTAGGTTTTTGTATGTGTTACATTAGCATACCTTTGAAATACAAGTAAATAAAATAATTAAAATTTACTAAACAAAGAAATCTTGAAATTTTGCCTCGGGCAAAATGGATTTAATTCTGCAAAGTCCTCTCAAGTTCAGTGTACTACAAGTGTGTGAACTGGGATCATCCTACTGTATGTCATTTGACAGGTGTGTGATCCTCAAAATGTATGTGCAAAACACACACGTCAGTCAAATATAAATTTAGTCTTTAACAAAATGTTGACCCCAGAGACATGTTCTTGTGTAACAGCAAACAAAATCCACTATAATGGAAGCGTATAATGCTTTCCTTGAGATGGACCTCCGAATGTATGTGGATTTACAAGGTCCTTCTAAGGTAGTTGATGATGATGTGTGTGTGTGTGTGTCCATAAGTAGGTGTCAGTGACCCTCTGCTATCGCCAATCACTCCACTGTTTTGTTTGCAAGTATGTGTTTGAGTGCAATAGTGTGTATTTGATCATCTCGTTCTAACACTAAACGCACTGTAAGCATGCATCGATGTGGCATTATGTACCGCATAGTCGACAAAAAACTTCTCACAGTAAGCGTTTATCGATATGGCATTATGTACCGCACATTCGACAAAGAATTTATCTAACCGTACTGTGTTTATCGATATGGCATGTATCGCACATTCGACAAAGAATTTATATACCGTACTGTGTTTATCTATGTGGCATTACGTATCGCATAGTCAACTACGAATTTCTGTAATTAGTGTCTTTGTTCGTCTCTGATCCTATGTGTACAACCCCTATTAAAATTTCCATGGATTGCTATGCTGAGCTTAATGCTAAAGTTCCAAAAGGGGCTATAACAGCATATTTTTGTATTTGTTTGTATGTGATTGTATTTCTTTTATCTATGTGTGTATTAGTCAATTGTTTTATCTACAGTACAAAAGCTTAAACCCCTACCACTCCTCTGTTTCTTTTAGAATGCGATAGTATATAAGTATGGTAGTATATGTGTGTGGTAATGTGTGAGTGTGAGCATTCATGCCCTTTTAACCATATCACCCCACTTCAGGTATGTGTGTATGTACGTATGTATGTATGTATGTATGTATGTATGTATGTATGTATGTATGTATGTATGTATGTATGTATGTATGTATGTATGTATGTATGTATGTATGTATGTATGTATGTATGTATGTATGTATGTATGTATAAGTGTGAGATGCATTTTGTCTGTTATAGGGATTATTGTTTCTCATTCTACCTCCTACTTTACATCTCATTTCATTTAACAATGTGTGTTGGTTAGTGGATGTGGGTGTTGATTAGTAAAACTATGTGTAGATATATGTAAGTGTAAGTGTTTTTCACATTACATTACCCATAGACCCCACGTTTGAGATGGTATGGTAGTTATAGGAATTTAACATTACGTTGGAACAGTATGGTCACTGGTCCTCTATGGGTGGTAATATTTTATTTTTGTTTATAAGGGATTGTAGGGGATAATATGGATTATAGAGGTGGTAGGGATTTTAGTTTTGTTTGTAAGGGGTTCAATTTCTATTTCACCCTCGCATTTTAGATTCTAATCTTTGTGTGAGTTAGTGTAGGTGTTGGTCAGTCTATCTATGGGTATTGGCCAGTAGGTATGGGTGCTGGTCTGTAGGTGTGGATGTTGGGCAGTAAATATGGGTACTGGTCAGTCAGACGGCATGTTGGTTAGTAGGTGTGGGTGTTGGTCGGTAAATATGGGTGATGGTCAGTCAGACGGTGTGTCAGTTAATACAGCGGGCACGGAACCCCACAAAACTCTACGTTCCCTAGCAAAAGCCACCCGCAAATATGAATACCGCTCATGTCGTTAATTTACACTGCACAAAATTATCTTTCCAAAAAATTATTCTGCTGCGACTCGACGAGTGTTGGGCCGGGTAGGGTGGTAGGTTGTTCCTCTCTTCTTTTTTGTCGTTAGGTTGGCCCCATCAGTCACTCGAGACTCGCACACGGTTGAGGGATGGAGCTCAATCATTCTTCCTAATAACGCTTCCACAACGGTAATCAGGATTGACCTTTTCTATGCTCCTCTACAGGAGCCTCTGGTCGAAACTTGATTGTTTTATTAGAGCTTCTATGTGCGCCCTTCCTGCTGCTATCTTCATTCTGCTGGCAAAGCATATTCCTACTGAAGGTAATTACTGCTAGTGAGTATGTGTGGAGTCACTGGCACATTTAAAACTGGAAACTTTCAGATACTGAATTTATCTTTTCTTTCCTCTGATAAGCTTTGTAAAATGTAAATGAAATTCAGTTGCAAACGTCATAAAATATGAGAGAGAGAGAGAGAGAGAGAGAGAGAGAGAGAGAGAGAGAGAGAGAGAGAGAGAGAGAGAGAGAGAGAGAGAGAGAGATTGGGTTGCGGGGGATTTGGAGAGAAACAACTACGCGTTTAGCATTTTTTTGACCCCCCCCCCCTTTCAGCTAACAGCGGGGGACATATTATTCGAGTTTCCGTCCATCCGTCCCTTCGTCGGTATTCTTTTGTTTCCGCTCTCTATTTTCCACGGCGTTTGAAATTAAGAAATGAAACTCGGCATTTGTATACATCATCATTGGACGTTTTGACTCGTATACTATTCGGGGTCAAATCTTCAAGGTCATGGGTCCCACTTTTGCTTTGTACCCTTCAAGCAGTGTACGATCAAGAAATCGAGCTTGGAATACGTAAACACCATCACTATTATGTGTTTCGAGTGCCATACGGCAGGTGTTATCTTCAAGGTCAAGGTTACAGATAAATATTTTCATTTCACATCACATTTTGTGCTCAATAACTTGCAATTGATTTGAGATTATGGAATAATACGAGATGCATTTAAAAAGTTCTGAATATTAATGCACCGTACAACAATGTTCTTTATTAGTGATCAGCACGTTCGTGCATCCTCTTAAATTACCCTCCATGCACCTCTACACACTTTCTCAGTCTGGCTATCAATTTATTAAATGCCAGTTTCTAATCCCTTTTTGGTATGTTGTTCATAAACTAGACAACTGCACTACCAACTGCATGGTGGCTTTCAAATCATCGGCCCCTCAACGAAATGTTTAGAAAGGTTTTCGGCAAAACGTGACCTGGAGCTAAATCAGGGCTGAATGGAGGAGGTGGCGACGTTGGATGCTGTGCTTCCTCAGGAAGTCTGTCGCGACGGCAAATTTATGCGCTGCTGTGTTGCCATGGAGTAGATGGATACCTCGAGTACCAATGCGCAGAAAAGTGGTTTCGGTAGCATTCCACAACTTTTGGTAACACTTTGGAGGCATACAAATGTCTAGCAGGGTCAGAGACAGGTACCTGAATGACCGGGTATTTTGCATCGAAAAATAATGAGCATAAAACTCTCTTAGCAAGCATTTTTTTTCTTTTGAGTTGGGTTCAAAAAAGTAAATCCATCTTTCATCACCTGTGACAATTTCATTCAAACGTTTTGCATATTAGGCGAGTAGCTGTTTGGCGATTTCAAGCCGAGTCTGTTTTCGATCATCCGTCAACAAATGCGTGACCCATATTGCACAAACATTTCTGATCTTCAAATGATCCTTCAATATATTAAAAAGAGCTATGAATTAATGTCCATAATACTATGAATATCTTCTACTCAACCGATTTGAGATAAAGGAAGGAAATTTTTGAATACTTATACATCATCACTAGAAGATGTGTCACGTAAAAATTTTGAGTTCGATATTCAATGTCAATGTCAAGGTCATTGGCCAACATTTTTAATGCTTTCCATTCTGACCTTCTGACCTAAGATGTTATAGCCATTGGAAATTAAGGAATGAAGCTTGGTATACTTATGCACCATCATTACATGAGTGCGGAGTACCACATCAAGAGTGATATCTTCAAGTTCAAGGTCACTTTCAGTTTTACTCTATAACTTTCAAGCTGCTTGAGATCAGGAATGAAACTTAGTATACTTATTCGTCATCAGTAAAAGGTTGCGGGTCCTATCTTCAATGTCAATATTTTCGATTTTTCATACATTTTTGTTTCTCTCTATAACTTTAGAGCCATTTGAAATTAAGAGAATAAACCGTGGTAAGCTTATACACCATTATTTTGTGGATCCTACCTTCAAGTTCAATGTCGAATCAATATTTTAATTATTCCATTACACTTTTCTCTACGATCTTCAACTTTAGAACCGTTTGTGATTAAGGGACTTTAATGTAAATGCACTAATCATCCGTTTTAGATGTTTCGCGTACCACATTGGAGTTCCTATCATTACAGACAAAGTTTCTGATTAAAATATGAGGATTATTCCCTTCTGTTGTGTAACTTACGAGTTGTTAAGGGTTAATGGATGAAATTTGGTATAGCGGTATATTGTCATTAGCAGATGTGCCGCATTCCACAATTGCTGTCCTATCTTTTAGGACATTGTCACAGTCGCCATTTTATGATTTCTTTTGTTTCTGTTTTGTATGAGTAAAAATTAGTTTGTTGCAGGTCTTCTCTATTGTCTATATATTAGCAAGCTTTGAAACAGTTCTATGCGTAGATAAGGCGATTTCTATCTTAGGCCATACCTTACCCTAGTTCTTCTTTTATCTTATTCTCGAGCATAGAAAAATCGCAATGCGCTCGGACCCTTCCGCAAATGATCGGAAACCTCAGAAATAATACAGTAGCTAGCATTTTATATTCATGTACACTGTTTGTTAAATTATATATTGTGACGGTACGTATCATGTAAACTTTTATCGATTAAATTATGCCATCTTAGCCGAAGCATTCAAAGGAGTCTGTTTTCAGGTAAGGGGTTATTAGATAAGGTTATTTTATTAACATCTTGGCCGAAGAATTCAAAGGAGTATGTTTTTGTTAGAGGTTATTAGATAATGTTCCAATATTAACATTGTGCACACAATTTTAAAAAGTTCTCGCGTTGATTTTAGTACGGTACTATTGTACTCAAGTACTTTATCATTTGATAAAGTTCTCCGCCATATTACGGTGAAATTCCTCCTGATCACCCCTCGTGTTACTACTCTGTATGAATCTATCGACATACTTCCGACTGTTCAGCATACCTTACTTAGGTCCTTTATACACTTGGATAGTTAAGAGGATGTAAAGAAAATAGCAGAAGTAACCACTTTTCTACAGGCATGACACTGCCTCTTTTGATACGCTCTACGTATACGAAAAGGGATATGAGCGGTAATAAATCATAATTCAAGTGTGTATACACTAGAAACTAATCTCTTCAGAGCAGAACGCAGTAAGTACAAGCTGTGAAATTGAACGTAACAGTACAATGTCAAGTGGTCCTTAACTGTATAAATGTTTGTGCGAGTATGATATTTAGAATGCTCACAAAAACACCACGGCAGTCTGTAAGAGTCATAGCATCGACAAATCGTTTAGTATAGTGCAGCCGAGATTGAATTAATTTGAAAATGCAGTATTTTCCGCCAATGGTTGCATTTTTACTCTTTATATTGTTCTTTCATAATGGGTATGCTTTAGAGAATAATCTCCAGATACAAGTACCTCGGATTATGGAGGAACTACTTGATCTGAAAGAAGATTTCGCCGATTTACAGAAAGACATTGTAAATGTGCGTAGGCATTTGAACCAGGATCGTTTGAACATACAAACACTAATTGGAAACCAAAATAAAAGCATTTGCTATTGCCCAGTGGAAGGTGGCGCTGGACGGCAAGATGAATTCTCCAGCTCAAATGCCAATGAAAAGTATAGATCATCGTTTTTAAACCACGTAGACCTTAAGAAACTCGACATGATGCTGAAAGGATTGGCCAAAGAAAGAGCCATTCGAATTAACTTTGCGAAGAAAATAAACGCTTTGGAAGAGACATATGGACAAAACCTTTCAGATTTAGCGATGAACATTGAAAATGTTGAAAAACATATTGAAAATAGACTTAGTGCAAAGACCAAGGCTAGTGAAGTAGCTTTTGGGATTAAACTCGAAAAAAAAGTCAGTACGATTGAACAGAAGTTAAATGAACGTTTGTCAAAACTTAATCAGACTTTTGAGAATATACGTGAACAGATCGAGAAGTGGCGTCTTGACCAGGAAGGTAAGTAGGACATGTACGTCCTTCACATGTAAAACCAAGTTTTAATATACCTGCATTTTGTAGTCTTCAGATATTTAAAAAAAATGTCACTAAACATGATGAAAGATTGAAAGTTATAAATAATATAAAATGTATGCCCGATATCAGAGTCTTGTCCACTGTATGATACAAATGTATTATTCATATTTGATTCAGATTAGTAAAGATATAGGGTTCCCTTTGTCATATTATTCCTTTGTACCATTTGCTAATTATGCGAAAATATAAATATCTTTACACCTTGTCAAATAATTGATAAGTGAAATAATAAAAATCAAAGAAAATAAAAGCAGAGGAAATTTGCTATACAAAATATATTGCAAACAACCTTTCTGCGGAAGTTAGAATGTTTTCAATGAGAGTAACTATACGCAAATGTTTTGCAGGTTTATCAAATATTAATCTAGTAATATATAAGAACATGCGATATCATGAACTAATTTGCAACATAATTTACCAATTTGCCGTTTTCAATAGAAGAAAGACGTAAATGCTGACATGGAATTAATAGTTGTATAAATATGACTCGTTTGGATAGGCATACAAAAAATTATACACATACTTCTCTGACAGTCAACCCACAGTCCACTGATATGATGGTTTTTCTCGGATTTATCCCAATAATGATATAAATGTTACTTTAGAGCTATACATGTATAGTTGGCATGCAATGATGTCAGCATTTACTTTTACTTATGTGAAGAAAAGACAATTCCTTCTAATGAATATAAGATTAAGTATAGCCTCTGTAATAATCATTTAGTTTTGACTTATAAAACGTTATTACATACGATTGACTATTACATTTTTAATAAAACAGTGATGTTTTCTTCATCTACATAATTTTTGCACTCTCTTGAACTTTATTTTAAATCAAAACAGCAAACGACCTCCTGGCTTTGTCGTTCGTTAATTATCGTTATTACATACTTGACATCATATTTGCATATTTAAATATGAATTACGTTTGATAATCCCTTTTTTTACACTTCAGAATAAAATCCGCCAAATATGCATAGTCAATTGCAAGTTTACACGACGCTGTACATCAATAGTCAGACGATGAATACGAGACTTCCTATATACCGTATACAGTTTCTTTCGACCAGACTCCCGCATGACTCCGTAGGATGTGCGACAAGCGAGAGTCTTGCTGATTTTTAGCGTTAGATTTAGCACGTCTGTTTGTATTACAGTTGCACGGTTTCTAATATAATTGTTACGAAGTAAATAATGAAAGCAGTGCTCATGATTAAAGTCATGCTATATGTACTGACCGTCTGGCCTTTCAAAAGAATTTTATTAAGCCCTAGTACACTCTAACAATGAGTAGTGCTGTGCATGCATCATACGTGCTACTGTACAATAGGAACTATCTCGGTTATCTCAAACATACACTTGTATGCACACCATTATACATTTTTCTGAAGTGAACGAAGCTATATTGGATAATATCCAATAGACAACTTTTCCAGATATCTGGTCAGATTAGTTTTGAACGTTACAATCATTTGTATAGACCGCTACTGATTCGTGCTTGGTGTCGATCTCTCGGAGTCACGTAATGGTCTGGTTGAACGAGACTAATACCACCTAATGCATGTAACATGAAGTAAATGAATTGTAGTATGTATTCCAGTACCGATCATTACTGCTAAGCATTGCATGTGTAATGTAATAATGAGTGTGACCATGTGTGCCATGAATAATTAATTTTGCTTCATATTTTCACTTTATAATTGTTTTGATTGCTTGGAGATTCAGTGTTGGAGAGTTAAAGGTCACTCGAAAACGAGGTTAGGAAGACATTTATAAAGCAGACATTACTATTGTCGTCTTCTTTCATATAGTTGATATATGTATATATATATATATATATATATATATATATATATATATATATATATATATATATATATATATACATATACATACAGTGAAACCCCTCAAAACCAAAATCCCTTTGGATCCCAAAACGTTTTTGTTTGGAGAGGTTTTCGGATTACTGAGCTTTTCAAAGATTTGAAGAAGAAGATACAGCTAAAATACATTTCCAAGTTTGAACTGATGGAGTTTTGTTTTTTGTTTTTAGCGTAAAATTGAAATTTGGGATGGAAATTTGTTTCGGTATTCGAAGTTGAGGGATTTTGGTTTACTGGGGAAAAATGATGATATTAAAGAAAGAAAAACTCGGGACGCGAAGAATATTTCGGTCTTGAGGGAATCCCGTGTACTGAGGGTTCGGTTTTTGAGGAGTTTCACTGTATATATATATATATATATATATATATATATATATATATATATATATATATATATATATATAGTGCATATATATATGCACTACAGAAGTGGGATCCAATTACACTCATATTTTTCACAGAAAAGTTCTTCATATTGACAAATTCGCATTGTAGGTTGATAGATGCATATCACAAGCCTGTGTTGCACATAACCTTCGCCAACGGTGCGAGAGATGTAAAAACAGGTATATGATATGCACCCATATCACCAGCCTATCAACGTATAATAGAAACTGCTTCATCCGTTTAATCCGTTTAATCCATTTAGTCTGTTTAATCTGATTTATCTGTTTTAATATGGGTATGCAGCAGTGCCACCGTGTGAGGATGGTTGGAGAGAATTTCAAGGCTCGTGCTACTCTTTCATCCACACTAACATGTCATGGCTTTCTGCAGAGGTCAGTATTCATTCTTTGCAATCGTTCAGGCGAAAATGAAGAAACGTTTCAGGGAATTAAACACCGAATTTTATCTAAGTACAGATATTTTGAACATGGATGAAAATGAGAGAATTCATCAAGGTTTTTAAAAACTTCATACTTCTGGTACACTGAAATCCACCTAAATTATCATAATATGTACCTTTACTCGTAACATTTATGGAATGCTTTACTAGAACTTTTACAATGAAAATAAGTTGATATATATTCCTATTGGTCTCTCTCTCGTGCACAATAACAACCAAGAGTAGTGTTTAGAGGAACAATAAGCATGACCCCATTATCGTCTCATTCCATCATCATATCATACCATCATTATATCATAGCAAGGTTTAGATGCTTCATTGCTTTATTTAACCGTGACCTTTACGATGGACATTTGGCCATGTTTTTGTTCAGAAACAGTTCCTGTGGCATGTCATAAGCATAAATTCACGTAAGTTTTCAAAGGTTTGTCATAGAAGAATTAAGTCAAATCCAAATATCTTAGAGATCCCACTCTTAACTGTTGTTGTAGCTCTTACCATAAGGAAACGATCAATGCTAAGACCTACGTTGATTTCATTTTATAATTATAATATTTCAATTAATTAATTAATTATTAATTAATAAATAATAATAATATTTAATTCGATAATTAATAATTAAATACATCGATATTATGTAAAATTGGTAAAGACGACAATTGTAATTTATGAAATAATAGAAAAATGAATTCAAATCAGTATAAAACATATTTGTGTTGAGTTCATTTCAAAGAATTTAATACATCACAAGAATTCAGCTGCTTAATTTAAATCAAAGAAAGGAGAGAAAGAGTAATTGTAAGCTAGCGGACCCGAAAAGTTAGAAAATTAAAAAAAAAAAAAAAGCATTATCTGAGAACTGAATCCTTTATATTCTTTTTCTATTGAAAGGATTTGAACTGCCATATCTTCGTTCCGGATTAGTAGAATTAGAATACTCAACTGCCCTCATTTAATACCGCTTCCTCGAGATACTCTGCTACCCTAGCTTAACTCAAAGATGGTAGACTGATCTCCTAAAACAGTTTGCATACCACACTTTCGATAGCACATTCTATGATTTGAAATCCTTATCTTACTCGAAGCTGTCTGATACTGCAACATCACACAATACACATGGACTGATGCATGCACGAAAAGGATAAAAGTCATAGGTTGTAAGAAGTTATTGAATCTAAAAAGAAATTACATTGATGTCATTCTTGATTTTTTTTTTTTACACAGCAATACTGTCAAGCTTTCAATTCCCATCTGCTCCGTATAGAAGATCATATCGAGTACCAGTTCATTCTAGGAGTACTTAATGAGTTGCATCAGATAAGTAAGTCGGCTGAAACAATAACTCTTATATTTAGATATCAGTCATGGCAATCATACAAAAACTTAGATGATACATTGTGAAAAACTAAAATCCATGGTTACTAAGTTTTTTTTCATGTAATCTCTGTGGTAAAGACTTAATGAACTTAACACATGTAAACATTCCTGTTGTTTTCCTTGTTGAATGTTTAATATGAGCAATATTATTTAAGGTAGCGCTATAAAATATCATATGTTATTATTAATACTATTATTATTATTATTATTATTATTATTATTATTATTATTATTATAACATAAGAGAGCAATTTATCATATATATAATGTATAATAATAGGAATTATATTATATATCAATATATAAATATCACAGTCTGATAATATTATAGAAAATAGCAAAATTTAATAGTATGATCTAAACAATAGTTTATAAGGATGGAATATAAAATGCTGAAAAAATATTATATAAGATGGCAATATATAATACTTATAATAATAAAATTATATAGCAATATGCATGCATTTCTTCATCAAGCACTCAAAGAGGGTATTCAATCTATTTCTTTCTACTGGACGGCCGGAAATGACATCATGAAGGAAGGGCATTGGGTGTGGTCCCCAAGGAACGTGCCCATCAGATACGCGGCCTGGTTTGAGACGGAACCTAACAATGCCTGGGGACAAGAAGATTGTGCTGAAATAGCATTTCATAGACAGTTCAAAATGAACGACTTAAATTGTGAATATAAAGTATTTTTCATATGTGAAATTGACAGAAAAAATGGATGAGATTTCATCATTCTGCTACTAGATAGATAGATAGATAGATAGATAGATAGATAGATAGATAGATAGATAGACAAACAGACAGATAGATAGATAGATAGATAGATAGATAGATAGATAGATAGATAGATAGATAGATAGATAGATAGATAGATAGATAGATAGACAAACAGACAGATAGATAGATAGATAGATAGATAGATAGATAGATAGATAGATAGATAGATAGATAGATAGATAGATAGATAGATAGATAGATAGATAAATCAATAGATTATATTACAAGCATACCTATCCTCACTTGTTATCCGATTCTATTGTAAAGATGTTTGCAAATTCTGCAAAATTACGTTTTGGTACACGTTCTTGTTTGACATAAGTTAATAATTTAAATCTGACAGAAAAAAGGTATTGATAAGTTGTATTAAGGCAAACTGCCGCATACTTCTCAAAAGGGTCCTGTCTTAATAGAATGTAAACTAATATAATAATTACATTTCAAACAATGATACTTTGGTTCATTTCGAGGAGAAACTAAGTCCACTCAGTATCAACGTAGTACTGAATAAATGAAAATTTATTACACGTAAGTATCCGTGACTATACTAGTGTTTATATTATTGGATAATTGTAATATCCTTCGATGTATCGATGGGTTTCATTGATTTTAACTGACTTTGCCGTTTGCTTAGAAACTTGTATCAATCTAAGATATACATCTTTGCTGTACTTCATTATTGTAACTAATTTTGAATTTCGACATTCGTATACATCGAATGAGATGAAAAGTTTTATATTCTTTGTTTGATTCCTAAATGTACAAGGACCTGTATCTGGAAGTAGGAAATTAATACAAAACAGCACGTGATATTTAAGCAGGAAATTCTTGCCCAGTGGTATCTTTGAAAATGTTCACATGTGCAGCCAAATAAAAAAGTCATATGAATTGAAAGGGTACTTTATAGTAATTTATTTCATTCGATTTAGGTACATGATAGGGTTTAGAGAGTTTCTTTTCTGTCAAATCGTCAAAATATCCAAATCCTTTCATTCTGACTAACGACGCTTGTTTACGTCCTATTAAGATGGGATATATTTGCTATATCATGCATATTGCAAAATGGATACATGTCAGTCTTTTTTAAATGTAAAATGAGTTTGTAGACAAGGAGATCTAATTTCTTCTTCATATATATTTATTTTGTGTGTTGAGTTTCTCGAGAAAATGATATAGAACAATAAAAAAATTAAAGGAAGTAGGTCCATATGGTGATGATACTTAAATATTTTTAGATGGCAGTGAAATATCTCTTAGAGCTACATTAGAGGTGTTACAAAAAAGTTATAGAATGTAGGGACAAAAAAATCAATGTAGAGAAGACTAGGGCGTTTGGATTGGGACATTATCGAAATAAAATGTGAGATTGTGTCATGGCTTTAATTTAGTTTAAGCTCAAGGACCTTTTAAGTTTGGTATATGCAATTTGGGATTTAAATTCACCCGAGATAATGACGAAGACAGAATCAACTATTAATTGTTGGATAGTGAGACAAATTACTCTGTATGAAAAGTTGATATAAATAAATCCTTAGCTTTACTTCAGTGTATACACCTATTTTAATATTTGTTTGATCAACAACAATTTCCCACCAAAAGTACTAGAAATTTTTTTTTTTTTTTAATAATTTATTTGGAATTCTGGGCCAGATCGTATTAAAGGACATGTGATTACTTAAGATTATAAGCGCGGATGGCTCAGGAGTGTTAAAGTTAAAGATTTAATTGGGGATTGAAGATATCATGGCTGAGAAAAGTTATTACACACAAAGTAAATGTATACCTTTATCATGTATTGATTTCAAGAAATATTTACTTTTCAATCACATATTAATCACTTACTGTTTCCAATGCTTACCAAAAAGTTCTATAAAAATGTACTAGAAGCCTGGCCAGAAAGTACTAGGAAGTTGAAAATGTATGCAATTGATAAGATCTTATCTTCACCAATATGGAATAATTCAAATATATTAGGGTTACAAAAGTTGTGTATAAAGGAATGGCATGTAAAAGACATCCATAATATTGTCGATATAATTGCACGTGATGGTTTCTTCTACTATTATGATGAAGTAAAAACATGTATGGATTGAAAGCAACATTATTAGATTATATGTCGGTGATAAAGAAAATTCATCGAAATTGGACAGATTGAATTGGAATTTAAAAGGCGATAATTCAAGAATATAAGAATAATTTTTGTAGTAAGTTAGAAAAATATATATTTATCATATATTTTGTCATTACTGAAGAAAACAAACAAGAGTCTACACCAGAAATGGAATAAAGAATTTGATATTGTGCATTCAGATAAAATAATTCATCATTTTTCTCTACTTGCTCACATTGATGATATGAAATTCAGGGATTTTCTGTTTAAAATATTGCATACGTTTCGTGTAGATATTAATTTTTGCACAAAGTCAGAATACTAAATAATGACCAATGTAGTTTTCGTAAACTGGAGAAGGATTAATTGTACATCCATTATTTGAATGTAAAAATATAAATCATTATGGATTAAATTAGAACAGTGATTAAAGATAACATAAATTAGAAATTTCAATAAACTATAATATTTGGAAGTGATATTGCAAGCTTTATGTTCTTTCTTACTGTTATAACAAAACATTTTATATATAGATCAAAATGTTCGAAATCATCTTTAAATCATAAAGTTTTGATTCAGACTTTAGTAGATATTTTTAAGCTGAGAAATATATTTCAAAGGTAAAGCAGACTAGTAAACATTTTGTTTGACAAATGGTCAGATATGCACAAATATTTTGATGCATAGTTGATCAAAGCTTCACATATTGTATCGCTTTCTGCTTATACAACAGAGTACTAAAAAGACTTCGATTTCATTAAGAAACGTGATTCGTCACAAATATTGTTTGTATAGTAACTTACACATATTTCATATTGACATACAGGGTTGCCTGTATCTAACAACTTTACACAAACGCTTCTGTTTTTTTATATATTTGTATGTGTGAATTTGCATGTCTCTTTTATACGTAAAATTCTCTATCTTGATTCTATAAAAAAAATGAAAAAAAATATGAGAAAAAGATGGGACATATTTTAGACATTGGCAGTGGTTGTACATAAATAATATGGTCGCCAATCTATGAGCAGTGTTAAAAGTTTGGTCTGCTGTCTTCTTATCCCCAATATACCACATTGTCCCTAAAATCTTCACAATGGAGAACTTACCAAATGTTTTTATCTCTATATACATGTAGAATAAGTGTGTAAAAATTTCAATTATGTAAAGTTAACAGCTGCAAGATATTTTGTTTGATGGCTGGATGTTGATGGATCACGATAGGTCATGGACATGATAGATATGAAACCTATTATCTGACTCAAAATTATCATTATCATCCCTGTCATTGTCATCGTCATCATCAACGTCTTCATCGTCATGTAACAATTACAGCCCTTCTTCCAATTTGTTCAGTACATTTTATATACCCATGTAAATCACTCAGTCATCCGAGGGCCTACAGCAATAGTGAGGTTGTAGTGTATTATTATAGCTGTATATTGACTATATTTTATAATATGTACTATTTGATTTCTGGCACAAAATGTTAACTAAAATATTCTTTGTCAGAAACGAAACAATGCATCCCTCCATGAATTTGTGTTTTGATAATTTAAAATCTGTATATCTGTGTATATCTGTGCAACTGAAATGATCCATAATTCTTTGATATAATATATAACAATTTTACTCATTACAACAGTCATTAGTGCTTCACTTTCGCAACCCAACCCCCTCCTCCACCCTACCCCCACCCTCTACCCATACCTCCACCGCATATACTGTATGGGCAGAATGAACTTCTTATGTACAACAGTAAAATATGGTCAATTGCTTCGTTTTGGGTCGCACCTTTATAACTAATCTTAGCGGGATTTTTTCACATATAATACTAAATGTCGCCTTATCTCGAAATCTTGTAAGTATCCAATTAAAGTATTTCTTCCTACCCTAACAACGGGATAACAGGGATAAGAGCATATTTTAATAATGAAACAAAATTCCATTGGAAAGTTCCGTTTAGCCGATGTTATTTTAAAAGATTGTTTGATGTCAGTAGCGCCCCTTTTGGCGAGAATCTCGTAAAAACTAACAGAGAGAACGACGGCCTTTAGAACTCACGGCCGTTAGTTGAACTCCCATAGTAAACCTACGGAAACACAACGATATTACAAATTCAATAACGTTAAATTTCTAAATGCTCATGATCATACCTATATTCCTCAGTACAGACCCTTCCATAATACAAGCTTCTGTATCGAGAAAATAACGAGCCGCGGCATTTGTTTTGATATATATATATATATATATATATATATATGCATGCAAAATGTTTTATATATTATGCACTTAATGAGTCATGTGATACTTCATTACTGAGTGCTCCTAAGTCTGTAAAAATACTAAAATTGCATCGATTCAATAAAATCTTATCTCTGTTTTTTTTTTTTGTTACAGATAGGATAGACTCAAAAGATTTAAAAAAAAAATAAATTTGTACATTTCATTATTAACCACTTATGGACCACCAAACCCGTGTATACTGTTTTATGTTCACCCATTTCTAGACTGGCTCCCGGTTGTTTCATATAAAAAGTACCCTGAGTCCTATAACCAGATCTGATTTTGTTATTAAAAAAACAAGACATGTATTTTACTTGTTGATTCTGGCGCATGATAGTAATAAAAAATTGACCACTCTCGCGCAAATATATTAGTGTAACGGCATTGATGTGATTCCACTATATATAGATAAATTACATCCTCATTATAGTTAGCGGTATTGTATTGTACATATTAGTGGTTTAATCTTGTTATTAAAAATCATTCTTTTCTGCACATTAATCGTCCTATTATCATTCTGTAACATACATGCTACACAAAAGAAACACAAACATGTAGACATCAGCAAGTATTAAATCACTGGATATCAAAGTACATGACACCTTGTATTTACATCTCTCTCTGGCTATCAGATAAATTTTAATAGCTTATAACATTCAAAATGACGAATTGTTATTTTATTTCTGACTCACACAGGAAAAAAGGACAGTGTATCCCTATTCTCATATTTTAAATCAGTGTGCCATATGACAGTTGATAATGATAAGGGGTCATTGCCATTCTGGGACTAAGACAAACAAACACGCCCATGAAACAACAAGAGATGCTGACATTCCAAAAATATATAAACTATCAAAGCCTGTGATGTACTATTCCCCCATCTCAGCGATAATTTATAACAAGTCAAACAAGTACCATACATTTTATAGAAGAATTAAAATCACTGAGTGTTACTTGCTGTTAGCAAACTATGGGAAAGAGTAAACAAACGCACGATAGACGAAGTAATTTCTTCAAATCTGGTAAGGTTCGCAACAGTATGGGTAAAAATGTGCATCAACCAAAAGGACAAAGCCGTTCACTGAAGGAGAACAAGAGAACAATAGGAAAAAGTTATTCAAAGTCCCTCTAATGATGGTGAATATTGATGTTGGAGACAGCAGGCCTGTGTGTAAACTGCTGCTGTGCAACCCAAGAAGTAAGCTGGAGGTTGAGAAATATACTGACAACTTTGCACTGCCGAGATAAAGTACATGTTTTAATGCAATAAACACACAATTATATCATTTATGACTGCATAAACTACTTGGTAAAATAGGATTAAATTGCATACTATAGTTCTGCGATACATAAATCTATGCCTACTTTTGGCTAAAAATCATACAAAATGAGGAAAAAACCCGAAAATCACTACAGTGCTAACTTTACACTGTAGGTAGTGTTACATTATTTGCGTATCAAAATAAAGCCGATTCAGATGCATAAATTAGAGAGAAAAAGAGAAACAAATCAAATCCTGCAATCCCTCAGTTACAGTGATAATAATATACCTTGATTTGGCAAACCAAGTAGCAAATTCAAATCTACAGCTAAATAAATCTCTACTACCACTTGAAACTAAGTATACAGCAATTTTACTTTATTGAGTAGCTCTTCTTTTAAATCTGAACACACATTTCTGACATTAAACATGCTTTCTTCTATTCACACCAACAGGTCGGGAGAAGAGAGCTAGTATCGCTTAGTCCAGACAGGGAAGAATGCACATATGTGGAATACTTTGTTCCGAAAACACCAGACTGAACACCCTGAGGGTAATGATGTTCTCTCCTAAAATCAAAGGCATGAAGGGAAAAGAGCCCCGATGTTGTGGGAGAGAGCAATATGTTCGATATGCAACTATATGTCAGAAATGCGTAACTTGTATGATGATATGGAGAAAACAGGGTCTGAAAGAAAAGCAACCTATGTAAATAGCTTCATACAGCTTCTATTGGCAATAAAGTTTAAGACATATGCTTCTAAGTACTATTATACCTGCTCCCTCTACTAAATGGATGCAGAAAAGTGTCAATAGTGTTTTGTGAATAAATTGAAAGTAATAATGTGACAGACATGGCTGAAATTAGGAAGGGTGTCAAGGAATGTAATTTTGTGAGAGGAAATGATAAAAATATAATTGATATGGAATGTAATTCTAAATATAATTATGCAATTTATAGTGGGGTAGGTAGGATACCATTTCAACCAGCTACCCAGTGTAAATACATTCAAGTTAAAGATATTTATTCAGAGAAAAGGCTGATAATATAACCACAAAGAACAAACTGTGCACATTTGGTAAAATGCACACTTCAGATGGTGATACTAAACTGTATTGCTGTTCAGCAAATATAAGTGTACAAAAAATATTGGAGATGAATACACTTGGTGTAAGAAAGGGTTTATATCTGAAAAAATCAGACAATCTGGAAGTGTGCAATATTATAACTGATCAATACACTGCTAGTTTCCGGCCAGCCTGGACCTTTGGAGGGAGGGAGTAATAAAAACAGTACCAGAAAATCATATTGATTGGCGCCATCTAGGTCAAAATCACACAAATGTTGTCAAACGTCACAGCAAATTGATTTGATGACAGGAAGAACTAAAAAAACTGAGGAAAAAAATGTGACTCAAGTGAGAATGATTCTGGTGCATCAGTAACCAGCAGTCCTTCTCCGTGGGTTACTGGGCGTATAGCTGACGGAATGTTTGGATAATGCTCAGTCCACTTTTTCTTCTTTGACACACCTTTATCAACTGGAGGCACCATGCAGAAGTAACAATTGCTGATATGATCTGTTGGCTCTCTCCAAATCATTGGCACTGTTCAACCACTGGCGAAGATTTGTTGCACAAAATGTTGCAGCATATGTGTGGGGCCCACCTCTTGTCCTGATCTCCAATTTTGCAGACAAAATAAAGGTGATAGGCTTTCTTAACCATAGTGGTTATACTGCGCTTTTGTGATGCAAAAGTCACTTCACCACAAACATAGCAGAAGTTATCTGTATTATTCACATAAGTACGAGGCATCTCTGCTCACTTTGGCTAAACAGAAATGTGTCCCTTTGCAAAATCAAACACTGACAAATAAGAGAGCACGACACTGTGATTTGTAGAGCTGATATAGGGCAATTTCTTCAGAAGAGTGATATAATTTTAGTTGTGATTGCATCGTCCATGACTTCTAGGAATAACATGATGCAATTCATATCATGTATGACGCAATACCAGCTTCAGATTGCTTCATTCATTGTTTTGCTTAAAAAGCAAGTACTGTCCAAACCCAGTCATAGATTTATTCATAGATCCAGTCAAAGATGTATTTTAGTCATTTCTGGTTTAAATTGAGATCCCTTTCCTTTATAACTCACTTATCCTCCGCCAATCCCAAGTCAAGGGTCGTATATACTGACCCAGTATAATATCTTTAAAACTAGAGCTAATCAACAATTTTAAGCATCATTTTCGTTCTCAGTGACCCAGAATTAGTAAAGTTTGACAACATTTATTGAGGATGCATTTTGGCTGTTGACCAGTGTTATCAAACCTATATTTTTCAGTAGAGACCCATTCTTGATGCAAGCTTCTGTATGGAGAAAACCACGTGAGCTGCGGCATTCTTATGATAAACCATGTGCATGAAACGTGTTATCCAATCTGCACCTAATGAATCAGGTGATACTTTCATTGTTGGGTGTTTCTAAGTCAAGTCAGTAAAAATACTAAAATTGCATGAATAGAATCTTGTCTTTACTTTTTCAGTAACAGATAGGATAAGCTCTCAAAAGATGTTTTACTAAAAGTATCAACCACTTATGGACCACCAAACACGTATATACTCTGTTTTATGTTCACCCATTTCTAGACTGATTCACAGTTGTTCCATATAATTAGTACTCAACTAGGCTTCCTGATGGTAAGAACTCACTATTAAACCCGACGTTGATAATCATGAAAAAAATCGGGTTATGGATGCTGATTCGTTGTAAAATTACAACTGATATCATTGATTAATTTATGATTCTGTCGACTACGGTAACATCAATGTCCTGGATTCTTTTGACTACGATGTCTGGATTTTCTTGGCTGTTTAGACCGAGTTCTTTAAGAGCGACTAGAGTCTTGAATTCAGTTTATTTAAATCTGCCAGATTAAAGCTCGCACAATATTAGGACGGTAGTTATTGCTTTGAGTATTATTTTGGAAAATAGTGACTCGGCACAATCTATGCATATTTCCTCGTTGTACGAAGTTGACTTCAAATGAATTTTGTCACTACAGTTTTGACTGTCAGTACGAATAGAAAGTAAGGTTCTTTTTTGGTAACCTTTTTTTATAAAATATATTTGTGACTTTTTTGCCATTCATCTGTGAACGAATCTCTGTAAAGTGTCGTCAAAATTCCTCAAACATGTTTTTGTGAATTGGAAAACAAATATCACCATCAACCATATAACTTGCATATTGTATACCACCATTATGTTATAAATATTTCATTGTATCACACTGTGTTTCAGACGTTCTTTAATATGAACTACTGACGTATATAAGACGCTGTTGCTTTTGTCTTTAATATAATTTCCGTAATGTCACTGAATATGGGGTTAGGGGTGGGGATCTGCATACAATGTTTTGAGTGACAATATTTTAAAAATCTTTTTCGGTTTCCATTTTATCTTGTTGCTCAACTGTGGTTTTTAATATTACAAAAATTTTTTTCTAGCACAGCAATTTTAATTTACGTGCCTATTGATGTACTACTTATTTACAGGCATATGTAACATGCAAGACTATTTAGTCCACATACATTGGGAGTTTGAAATGTCTTTTAAGAGACATACCAAGGCAGCCGACACGGGCCGGTCTGGTTGGGTCTCGAACCCGTAACTCACTGGTTGTGAGTCTGGAACGCTTCTGAGAGAGAGAGAGAGAGAGAGAGAGAGAGAGATTCCCTTGAGTTTACATATCCGTCCTATATTCAATTGCAGCTAGTATACTACCATTATGTTACAATATTTCATTGTATCACGCTGTGTTAAAGATGTTCTATAATATAAACTAGTGATATTTATATAACTTCACATTCGCATTAGCTGTTGCTTTTGTCCTAATTATAATTTCCCTAATGGCACCGAATCAGGAAGTTCATCATAGCATGTTCTAATTCACAAACGGAATAAATATATATATATATATATATATATATATATATATATATATATATATATATATATATATATATATATATATATATATATATATATATATATAAGCGAGTTCAGTGAAAAAGAAAAAAAAGATTGCCAGCTTTTAGGTAGTTGGATAATCATAACTTGCGCGAGTGCAGTTTGAAAACAAAGAGAGCTACTAGGTAGTTAAATGTATGAGTTCAGTTTTAAAACAAATGGCCAGCTGTTAGGTAGTCGAATAATCATAACTTGCACACGGTGGCGAGTTAAGTTTTAAAACAAAAGGATCCATTTTTTTACAAGGACACTTGTTGTGGTAATCTGAAATATGAAATTTTATTTTCATACTTCGGTTGATGGCATATTTTAGCCACGTACTGTAGGAAAAATTTAGTAATCCATACACATGTATGTAAATATCAGAAGCATTGTCTGCTCAAAACCTTGTTTAAAGTTTGATGTGTTATGAGTTTGTGCCATATGCGGACATTTTTTCATGCATAATTTGCTCACTGGTCGTAATAAAAAAGGTTAGCAACGTCATTCTATATATGATATCATTTTATTATAGTTTTGCTGAAAAACTGAATGCGGGCTGGATGGAAGTTCCTGTGCATTGAGGTTTCAGTATTCCGTCTATTTGTTTGTAAGACTTAAGTGTATATATATATATATATATATATATATATATATATATATATATATATATATATATATATATATATATATATATATATATATCTAAGGACACAGACCCTCTGGATTCCTACTAGAGAAGTCAAGGTATATAGAAGTTATCATAGAGAATTACAAATATACACCAAGCAGAGCGGAAAGTACTAACCCTTGATTATACTGGAGAATGTTTGATAACATTAACATAATTTTTAAATACGAATAAATAATATTATCATACAGATTAGATCATTTTAATTCGTACTCTACGGAGATTCGAACCCTGGTTATAATAGGTGAGGATGTCAGCACACAATCACATTACAGCCACAATGTCATTCACTTACGAGATCACAATGACAGGGAATATTTCCGAAAAGGGGTTGGGGCTGGTGTGCTGAAGAGTGAATTCAGTCTTTTAAGCTTTGATTCAGGATCAAGTTTAATATACAACAGAAAGAAAATTTTCTTTTCCTGCATTGATACCGAATATATTCGCCACTCGTTAAAATATCACGTTTTTATTCTGTTGTACGATGAAATATATCCGGTATTAAAGTAGGAAAATGAAATATTCTATATTTATTATTTCCATTTACGATCAAGATTAAAATCTCGATGTATAAACTGCAAGTAGACTAAATAAATCTTAAAATTAAAAAGGATGTATTAAAAGACTGCAAGTTCTTTAATATAATAAGGAATGAAACCTTAGAATTTTTCCAGTTTTCGGATCAAAGAAAATTCGAGATCATTAATCCAGGTATTCTTTTTAGAAAGAATGGTCCAATTTTTAAAAAAAATCATAAATTAAAGTATATGCATTTCAATGAAATACCAGTAAGTAATGATACTGTTTGGGGCATTCTCAATTTTCCGCTTTTTTTATTCATCCTTTTATGATGTCACAGCTGGTAAAGAAGTCACTCATATATTTACAAGGGAGACTTATTATAAGAGTCTGTAGAAGATACAATGTTCATAAAATTCATGAATGATGAAGTACATTTTATGTTTCTTTTTTATAGCTTGTTATATTTTTTTTTTTAGTGCTTGTAGCATATTAGACCATTTTTATCAAGAAATTAATTTTAGTACTAATTTTGTAACTTAGTTATTAAATCCATTAAAATATTCGGCTTTAATAAACTTTTGTAAATAAACTAATAAACCTTTGTAAGCATTCCTTTACTTATAAATGTATATATCCTTCCGTCTCCAATCAGATTTCCTCTATATTTTGTCTTCTTAGAAAATATTATCCTTCATGTCTAATATTCGTCAGCAATATGAACAAAGTTAACCTATGAATGGATATAGTGCTTGGTTTCCATATTAAGTGTACTTATGTTCACTTATAATCCCATTAAGGATAGTAAAGGATGGTTTACATCAAGTCATTACATAATACTGTTTGCATGTACAGTGATGATGATGTTGCTTGGTTGTTTGATAAGTGTTTGACGGTATGTAAACACACGAAGGGTTATATCGTACCAAGGCAATTGGAGCAAAATGTATTTTCCAAGGCACATTACTGCGGCCTGGTATGTCCAGAATTCGAACCCGCACAGTTCTATTCTCGAATTCGGCATGCTAATCACTGATCCACTTCTCCAATGATGTTGAGCTAATTAGGACGTTAAAAAGGAGGCTGTTAATTAAATTTTCTACAAGCTATTGACTAAATATAACATACACGGTAATATCAAACATTGATTGTTCAAACCAGTAATGTCAAATGTCTTCGAATCTGCCTCCTTGTCTGTCTTGTTACAGTACAATTGTACTTCTTCCAATGTATAAAGAATCTAGTTATCGAAAACGAACAAGACATTACTACTTTTCTTCAGACTGTTTTCCTTATTCTTAAAAGTGTCCATTATGCTTAAGAAACCATTTTATTCGTTAGGGATAAATACTCCTGCTTTTGTTTGTCATTTTGACCCAGGAAATTATGTCCCCAGCGAATACTGAATTGTGAAAGGAATCTTCAATTCTATCACTTTGACCATAAAACCCTTGAAGTATGCAATTAATAGACGATACAAAGAAAAAAGCCTCGAGGGAAAAGTTTTCACAGTAAATTATGGTTACCATTACACAGTCAATAAAGTCCCACATGCTGCAATAATTGCATCAAGTGAGGAAGTGTGCTGTTTATATCATAGGGTGTGTGATGCAGTGTTTCTTGTCTTATTGGCCCCACTGGGATTACAAGGATATCTGGATGTAAATCAAAAAACAGTAGAGCTAGAATTTCTGTGTCGACTCACTTTCATAATATTCCACAAAATCCATTTATCCAAAAAGAAGCTCCCCAACTTTGGAAACCAAGGTAGAGCCCATCTAGTCTAGTGCCCGCATGTATAAATGTCCTTTTAATAATTGACAAGCTTAATTATTGGGTAAATATATTTTCGATAGCAAGTCAGTTGTGCTTTTAAACCAATCTGATATAGTCCTTAAAAGCTTGCAAAGAACAACGACCTCGCGTTAGAATTTCATGAGCAAGAACACCATCCATGAAGGCAGAGGTTGCTACCCATATTACTAAGGAGTGAGATTTGCAGTATCTTGTAACCACCAGTAGGAATTCTAGACTTTTCTTTAGAACTGTTAATGTGGCAAAACAAGGAGATATGAATTTCTGTGGATACGTAAATAGAAATTAATATCTTGGTTTTGAGGTATACTCAAGAATATCCCCGCCCCATATGAAACAGTTTTAAAAACTCATAGATTTGACGAGCAAATCTTAAGGGTACCTACTTTAATGGCTCTATAAGCTTTATTAACCGACATTGTATCTGAGCTTACTCTACGTTAAGCCGAATATTCAAAAAAAAAAAAAAAAAAAAAAATGCTGAAGAGAACAATAAAGATTCATGCTGATATATGAAATCGAGATACAATACATTGATAACTCTACTTAGCAGTGAAAATTTAATAGGTGCACGTCTGTCTATATGTTTCGTCAAGCGCCGTAAACCCTCTAACATTTTGCGAATTGTAAAACACTAATGACTAAGAAACCATCCGCTTCTAATTTTTGTAACGATGAAGAAATTTGTGATTTTTGCAAGTGGTTGTCAGCGACTTAAATACCTTGTTTGTTTGCAGAGGTGCTGGTAGGAAGGGGATGACCTAGAATGCAGACATGGCATACGTGCATAGGCTTTGTACACATGAATCTCTAATGTTAAAATCATAGCGCCGAAAGCTGGATAAAATGGCACTAATCATCAAAGGTATGTTGGTCATGTACAACAACCACAAAGTCTCCATCTATGAAGTCGGAACTTGAACCTTAAGTTTGTGCTTTCTCCATACATCATATGTTTTGCAGTCCATCCCAGCGTGTCGAGAGACACGTTATCAAATGTTGCTCAGATACTTTAGTATCGGCTGGACATTGTCTGGATGCCTGAAATATAAATCCTCATGAAGATCAGAAATGCGTCGGTCCACAACACACAACTGCTGTAATTGTAACATTTTGTGCGTGCTATCGCCATACTAGCTCCACCTGAGCCAGAGCAAATGCATAGTCACGTTTGTCCCACGGGTTAGCTTCAAGCAATTTTGTTAAATCTTCATATTATCATTTCGTTGTCTTTTCTTTGAAGCTATTTTATCACATTTGTACACAGACCATCCGAAATACTAACGAGGAGCAATTCATTAGTTTTACATACAATTCCTATTTCTGGTCTAAAACCATGCATGACCGGAATATTGTCAAGTTCACTGGCCCTGCCTACAGTAACACTAGTGGACGGGGTGACTGCTGCTGGCAAATTAGTAGCTGGATTTTGACTCTCTGCCATCTCAAAAGAGCTTGACTGGATAGTGCATGTGTTTCTCTGGCGAGCAGGTCTTTGAAATGGGGATGTTGGCTATCGTTTTGATCGACAAGACATTCTCTGAAAAAAACTGAAAAATAAATTACAAAACTGAAAAGTATTTTAAATTATTTCATGAATACATTTTGAAATTCATTTATTTTTCTATTTATTGTAAACAGTAATGAGCATCTTATAAATCTTTTACTCTTTAACAAATATTAAGCTTCTTATTTTATGGAATATTAACCTCGTTCGACATTTTTCAAGTCAATGATATTATCAATATCATTATATAGAACATGAAATGGGCTAAATATAATTTGTTTCTGGAATAGCAAACATGTATCCACATGCATTAAAGAATAAGCTTGTTTAAAATTGTTATATATATATATATATATATATATATATATATATATATATATATATATATATATATATATATATATCGAATTTTTCTCAACTGCCAGTGATGGAGTATACAACTCAACTTCTGGAAGTTGGTTGTGAGAGGGCGCCTATAACCTGTACAGCTGCATTGGTCGGTAATTATAATCATGGATGAGAGGATATGCATACAGAGTTACCTGGATTTAAGAACCGCACATACTGATCAAGGGCAGTAAATCCCATTATTCAGGAGGCTTGTTTTTATCATCGGTATATTCAGATAAATAGAAAACTCTGTATGATGACGGCGCCATTCTGTGCTTGACAAAATGATATGTTACTATTACGTTATGGATAAGTTTCACACAAATATTAATATTTTAGATAATTAATATCTTCGGAACAATCCGAGAAAGGTATAGCTCTAGAATTTTATTCTTATCCTCTTGTATAAAATATCCACTCGTTACAGCCGTAATTAGTGTAATAAGTCATCTTCCCCTTTTACATCATCCATTTCATATTTCTGTTAAATACTTGCAGATGGACTCCTGTCATATAATAATAAAATATCTTAAACAGTTCCGTTGTGAGTTACAACATTATGACTAAGGTTTATTCAAAAAGTCAGAGAAAAATATGAGAAGCCTTTTATTAGTTTTGGAATCATGATTATTTTTGTTATATTTAGTGGCGCAGCAGCCCATGCAGCCCCCGAGCTGAGTTAAATCTGAGGAGGAATAATTATAACTTTGACTTGAATATATGCTTTTTAATGATAAATGAATGCTACTTTTTGCAATAAAACATTTAAGTTTTTGATAAGCATATTTTCGATGTCGACTTGTCGAGTGAAAAACAGATGTTTCTAAACGAGAGGAATATTGGTAAGAGACTATCGCAAAATATCAGATCTTTAAAACTGTGTATATTTATCAGCAATTTGAATAAAGTTAATCAAAGAATGGTGATATTTTTGGATTCCATATTCCGACCCGTACTGAAACATTTATGATTCGAACCCACACCGTTTTACTCGCGAATCAGGCACTCTGACCAACCGCGGCTTCTCTAATGATGATGACTAAGGAACACATTACAAAAGACGTACTTCATTCAAATTATTTGAAGCTAACGACTAAATGTAATATACACTGAAATACGAAACAGTGATTATTTAATGCAGCAGTGTAAAATGCCTTCAGACTTTTATTGCGGGAGCAATGGCATGTTTTCCAACGCAGAATGAATCTCGTTACGAACGTTACAATACACCACTACTTTTCCTCAAAAAGCTTGACCTAGTCCTAAAAGAATCCACAATGCATGGGAACTAATAATTATTTGTTAGGCATGATGTCCCCTTGTTTTAGTTCGTCATCCAGAAAATTATGTCGGCAACGAATATTGACGAGAAAATTAACTCTTTAATGTTATCTAATCTACCTATCATTTAATGTTCTGTTCAATATTAAACTGTTAGAAGTCCAAAAAAGAGCCGTTAAGAAATATGTTTTCGCAGTACATTATAGTTACCATAACACATTGAATAAAGTCCCAGATGTGTAAAATATGGTTTGTGATCAATGTCTTAATGGGACACAACATGATAATTGAAGATGGAATCTTGAGGAACAAAGACTGACCCATGAAAAGGGAGATAAATACTGGGTATACTAAAATATATACAATGCATAATATGAGGACTCGTTACTAATGGAAGGTACATTAACTACACGAGAAGGCTATAATTAAATATGATAAATATATAATAAAGGCTAGCAAAGAAAGGTACCATTATTAGTTAAGAAGCCCGTAGGATATTTCTAAAATGCATTACGTTCTGAAAGACTAGAAGTAGTATTGGACTGCTTTTTAGCGTCGCCCTAGACTTTTAAAGTTACAATAGCATGGTGCTTCCAAGAACTGGACACAATTCCGCATATTGTACTGCAAAAGGCAACACAAATTCGCAAACTAAAAAAAAAGCATTCCTTATGTTACGTTCGTTTATTTTATCATTGGCATAAGGTCAACCATTGTAAGTACTATCAAGATTTAAAACATTCCTACTTGTTTACAATAAACTAGAAAACAATTAAATAAACTTGAAAGAAAATTTACCAATTACTAGAAACCTTATAATTGAGATTTCTGCCACAAGACCACCAGAAAATGTTTGCAACTGCACCAACTTCCAAAGGCTTCTCCAAGAAATCTGTTAGTGTATTTCCATATTGTTGTTTTGAAGTAAGAGACAATTCCCAAGAGTTATTCTAACCCAGTCAACACCCTATCAGCTCTCACTTCACATACATGATGTACAAAGTTCGTCTCACCCCTTGGTACCACTATGATACTGTTTTAGGGTGGGCTTCCATGAAATCAACTAGTTTCTTTGGAACATTTCAGTCTCGAACAGTTCATCGCTGATAGAGGCTATTGCCATTCATTCCCATGATAATCAATTCACTTCTGGCATTCAGTGTCGACAACAACTTCAGAATAGTTCCATAACGCCATTGTCACACATACATGGGTTTCTGAATAGATCATTCATAAGTGAAAGAAACCACAAGCACACACAATGTGGAGGGGGGAGGGGCAGATTTATAACTGTGCGAAAAAGAGAAAGTAAAAACAAAAGAAGAGAGCTTTAAACATCAGATATTAACAGGTGATAAGAAGGAAACATAATCTTACAACTTTCTCTTAATGCAAAAATAACTTGGACCAAATGTCATCCAATTATAATGATGCTCCACACCTTTAATGTTAATCATGGAGTACATTCTATATCAAGGCAAACTGCGTGTTATTCGCGTCAGTGACAAGGTCATAGTAACATTATTTTCAGTTCGTATCTGATGTTCACTTACAGCGATTTAATTTGTCAATTTGGAATTCTTTAACGTTTTTGATCATATAGCATATGGTATGCCAAATGCAAAAGTTTGCACATAGAAAAGATTCCTAAAGTAGGGAAAATCTGAAAAGATACGACGTCGGTTTGGATATAAATATCTTGCTCATCCTTGAAAATAATCCTCAAAAGGTCTTCAGAAATCCAATCTTGAAGCTATTCGGCTGAGATATCAAAATTTCGTATCGATATTAACCATATTGAGAGAACAAACAATTAGATGTAGAGATACATCAGACAATACTGCTATAAAATGAAGTTGTGTCAGCAAAATGGATATTTTATGTAAGTTGAATATGTTCTAAAATACATCTGTTGAAAATATTTATTTCCGTCAAATATCCTCCAACAACTTGCAACAAATTATTTAATCCCAAGAGAAGATCCACTCCTACTAATGGTGAATAAAAACTTACTTGGAATAGCATCATCTAGAAACATTTGTAACGTAATAATCAGTGATGATTTAATATCATTATCATTAATGTATACTTGAACACGTACAATCCTTGTCACTACAAATGTAAAAAGAACATTCATCATTGCTACAGTATCAAAGCATAGTTGCTGCTGACGACCTTTTGATATCATGACTGTATTTTTAATTTGCATATGTTTCCTTGCATTTTGGGGCAAGACATTTTCAACAACAATCTGTGGTGTGGGACAGTGTCAAATGTATTTCAGAAACATAAGATAAGCATATCCACTTGTGTCTTCCTTTCTGATGCCGAAGCAATATTTTTTTACTGTGTTCGCAGATTTTGTCTCCTAATATCTTCTATATTCAAATTGATGATCTGTAAATAATATTTTCTTTTAGGTGTTGAAAGTCAGGAGGGTGTACAATATGATCTACAATGTTGCAACACATAAATGTAAGGAATACTATTCTGCAATGGATAGTCTGGCTTCGATCACCTCAGTGGTGAAAAGCTCTGACGTCTTGGTTCTAGTCTTTGAATATTTCTCCTGTTTTTAGTAGCCGGCGAAAGAGTAAAGACTAACGAACCACCCGATCTGCTTTCCATCTTGTTAGCAACGGTTCTTGCGACCGCCAATCTCATGCAATGTGCGATCGCGTGTTAATAAAACCGCGAAGAGGGCCTTTCATGTAATGGAGAAGAGGGATCGCGAATGCAGGTGAAACAATAAATTGTTAGGGAATTCTGCTTCCGGTTCCGTCATGGACAGACGTGTATTTAGAACCTGAGCAAATTTGCCATTTCGGTTGCTACGTGCTATGCAGTTCTGGATCTGACGTCTAGCAATGTTAAACCGAATTAGATACATCGTGCACAAGCGTCACTAATGCAGCGGAGGACTCCGCATGTAGGTATAACGACAAAGCGGTAGGTGACCACTGTGAGGCACTTACCAAGATAGACATCGCAGATTTAATCAGCTCCAATAAACTATCCGAGAGAATAGACTGATGAAAACATGGGTATGATCTATTTGTAGATCTTATTCCAGAGCTGGCAGAAGAAAATGATGAACAGTTATTTGTCAACGTTGAAAATCTGATTGATACTATGTTGAAAGTCTTACAATTGCCAATATGTGTAGTATTACTAGGAACCCTGACAAAGAATAAACACGAAATGCACCGAATGGCAAGTTCACGTGCAATGAATAAATCATCTAAATGGTTTACTTTGGATCTCATTTACACGTCTCTGGTAAAACGTTAAAAAGTTTTAAATAAGTATATTTTACTTGTATGCATCACACTTTATAGCTACTGCTCATGCTTTTATATTTATATGTTTATCAGTATAATTGTGAATATGGTGGCATATATTTGATATAGGTGTTATGGATTTAATATGTATCATTTGGGTCACAGCAACTATTTACAAAGCTTATGACAAATCAGACGTGCCATAATATAATATAAATAAAGACATGTTTATCATCACTGTGGAAAAGCGAGACCATGTAATAATAATATGCGATACATTTGTAGCATTCAAAATAAGTCGCTGTACAATATATGCAATTTATTATCATTTAATAGTATTATGATATACATTGATACTTTGATAATACAAGTTTGTACTTCTGAACCTGATGTACGTTAACATGATTGATATTATAGGGTGAAACTGTTGTCGTTTTAATTATATTTTGTAAAAACTTTTGGAGTTAAACAATTTAATATATACATAGTTTTTAGATCTTTAATCTTTTGACAAAGTACTGCGTCAACTTTTACCTAAATATGAGGCAAGTGTTACAACTTGGGTTGCCTCCCTTTATCTTTTCAATAATAATTCGTCTGTAGGTATTTTACAATGCATGCCAGGAATACATTAAATTCATAAATATTATTTAACATTCTAATGAAAGAATCGAACTGTTTAATTGCACCACAAGGTAACACTTTAATTTGAGCTGTTACACTATATGTTATTGTTATTTTAATATGAAATGTATGACCAACTTGTATATTACCATTATTAATGTAATGTCCCGTATAAACAGTTTAATCACATTAAATTAACTTGCAGGATCAACTGGGTATTTACTCGAGTAATGCAAATAAACCTTTGAATGATGTTTTGGATGTTATAAGGTTCAATTTTTATCATTTGCATTTGCCATCATACAATTTGTACTATGACCGACAACTATTATTTTAAATCTATGTTTTTTATTTTTGTGAGTTTTATTTTCTTTTTTTTTTTGCATGAATATAAACTTTTCTAATTTTCATCTTAAGTGTTTTGTTTTTTCTCCTGTACATGAATTTCAATGTTGGTGTAATAATATGATTTTATAATGTTTAGGTATTTACTAGGTAGCGTATGTGTTTTTTTTAAACTTTTGCAATTATTTTTTAGAAGAATTCAAGTTCCGTCCTGAAGTAAGGAAGAGGAATTAATAATAATTTGGTATTTAAAGATATTTATTTTGATATTTGCGACGGTATGTTTCTGTATAGGGTGAAAAGGGAAAATGACCAAATATATACTTTGTTAATAAAAGAAAGACGGACTATTCTCGTACTTACATCACTTATGCTATCGCAAATTAACAGTTAGAACTGAATTTTATTACTATTGTATATAAAATTAAGATAGTATCTCTCCGCCGAAGTGTACTTATAAATTGTTATATAAGAGAGTAGATGTGTTTAATTTTTAAAGTCTAACAGTTCTCTATTTACTGGTTACAAGACACATTCTTCAACTGTAGATTCAATGAATAAGAAAACTGTATTTGTTTTTGCTGTCAGTTCTATTTGATGAAATTGTTTAATATATTGAATGTTTCGGAAATTATTGTTAATTTATACAAAGTAAGACCTATGTCACATAACGTCATGCTGTCGGATAACATATATATCTGTTTTAGGTTAAACATCTTATAGTTGAACAGACAAGTTAAATTCAATTATGTGTTGGACGCATTAAACAATAAAAAGGTTTAAGTCTTTATAATCCAGGGCGATTATTCATGTCGTTGACAGATTCGTGTTTGAACGTGGTTATTATATTAATAATCTCTTAAAGTCGTTCATATGAAAGTAGAGTTTAATCTGTAGCTAAGTCAGTTTATGTGCACTCAGGCGTAATGTATATCACAGTATTCGTACTTAAAGATATCCCTGGTGAGCAGGATATTCTAGTGTTATGTGTGCATTTGTGTGCTTTCAGCCAAAGGTGATACTTACTTAATCGGAAAACGCTAATGGGTAATACGAGTTTTCATATCAAATAATAGGAAACGATTAGTAGGGGATGTGTTCTATTTAGCGGTATGCAAATAATATATCTTTCTCACACAGCAGGTAGGGTTATCTTAAATGTTAACCCGGTTAATATATCTCCGTTCTATCAAAGCGGCATATAATGTCGAGTGCAAACTGATGCAACTCATACAGTAAATACTTCTTTGTTGAGATAATGTCACGCCACGTGCTATTGTTCTTCAATTATTACACCCACGTCCAATGTTTCGGTTACGGAGTTCTATAGAAGAAAGCGCTGTCCTCAATTGCTGTGAAGATAGATGCCTCTGAAAACCAATGTCGTCCCAAACTGTGATCATATAAAGACCGTACAACCCAGCTGAACAAGTACTAATAGCAAATTCATTCTTCGCGGTAAACGGTGTCCACGATTGCAAGATAATATGGATAGAAATAAGGAGAGCAACGGTATCATTATTAACATTATACAACATAATTACAAAAAGCAAATATATCAGATTAAGCAGAAATCTCCACACAGCAATAAAAACATGTTAATTATGATCAAGCTGCGATGACGCAACACCCACATTCCAGAATTGTAACATACAAAAAAATTTGGAAATATTGCTTCAGTAAAAGTTATTTAAACAAAGAAATATTTTGTATATAAACCGTTTGAAGAGCAAAGGGACCAGGAACGCATGTACGCTTGAAATATCATGAAATAAATCATTCAGCGAATAGCATATATATTTCTATTATAATGCCTGGTTGTCGATTTGTAATGCATAACTCTTTGTTGCTGGAAAATGTACAGTTACGATAACCATTAATATTCTGATTTAATATTCTGTCAAAATGAAGACAATTGGCTTATTGATGGAATCTTTAGACCAATCATGATCTACATCTTAGCCTATACTATTCCTATTTTAATTTCATCTAATAACTACTTACCTTTATTTGCCACCTGGCACTTTACGTAATCATTAAAATATTTAAATGGACACTACATTCATACCTCAGATTCGTCAATAGTTTTGTGCCACTACATACTGTAACTGCTGAGCACACTGACAGCTTCATATGGGGTTACCCATTGAACGTACTTGCAAAAATGTAGCGAATATAAGTTGAGACTACATCTGATGATGAAGCATGAAAAGCTGGTACTAAAGGTGCAGTCGTTTAAACTTGACACTTTCAATGATGTTATCATTATTACTGCGGAAAAGGTATGGGCTATGCAGAGCTTAATGGACACAGACATTTGTCGAACGAGATTTTTGTACATGAAGTTTTTGTCCATAACAGTCTTATCGAGAACATACAGGTTCTTTCAACGAAGACAATTTCTATTTTCTATTTGCAATAAGCCTCATGAAGTACCGATTTCTTAAAGCTAAAGTGCGATATTCCTTGAAGTGATTTGACGCCAGAGACTTCTAGTGCCATTCTGCAAAACTGAGCTACATAGCCTCATAAAAGTAAACAGTTATGTCGGATCTTAGGCCACACATAGGTGCCATGCAAAAGACATGCAGATGAAAAAGCGCGTAAATTAGACACAGTTTTTCCCCTTAGAATTATAGAGAATATAATTATATCACGCATCGAAATTCTTCTAGAAACATAACAGTGAAATTGGTGTAGATTTGGTATGGAGAGGAGGGCAGTTATATGAATGATAAGTTTTAAAAGGAAAACTGGTGATTGACGGACGGGAAAATGTAGCACTGTCGCAAATAAGCTTTAAATTTTTAAGTAATTTTCCACAAAAAACGGTTACTACTGCGTAACACACTTTGACAGAGATGCTGTTTCAGTCCTTTAATACGCGTTGTTTTGCCCTCTGAATACTTATAAAGTGTCCATGATGGCAAGTTTCCAGGTGTGGTTGACGTACGTTTTCATACCATTCAGTAATACATTCAATTCTTAGTTTTGTATGTAGACATCGTCTGAACTTCATTTTTTCCCTCTGTCAGACCGCTAGTACTTTTGTAAAAAATAGTTAGTACCAGTCAGTTATCCAGACGCTTGCAGTTGCAATTAGGAGTGTGTAGGAAAGTAAGATTATCACTACGCACCTTGTCACAGATATTACATGCATTAGTGCGCCACACGCGCTCCCCCCCCCCCTACCGTTTCAAAAACTAAGTCAGTGGTTCCCAAACTTTTTTGATCGCGACCCTAAATATCATCTTTTGCAACCAAAATGCAGTACCAGTATAGGGTCCCGAGGGCCCTCGGGAGCCTTTTTTGGGTCGCGACCCGGCGTTTCGGAACCACTGTTCTAAGTGCTAATGTACCTGCTCCTTCTTATACAAGGATGCAGAAAAGTGCAAATACTGTTTGAAAAGAAATTGAACATAACAATAAGAGAGACGTGGCTGAAATTTGGAAAAGTGTCAAGAAATTTAATTTATGAGAGGAAATGATAAAAATATAATTGATATAGAATGCGATTCTAAATAGAATTATGCAGTTTATTGTGGGATAGGTAGGACACCCGTTCATCCAGCTACGCAGTACACATACATTCAAATTAAAGATACTTCTTCAGAGAAAACGTTGATAAATATAATCACAAAGAAACAACAGTGCACATTTGGTGAAATGCACACTTCAGATGATGATGCTGAACTGTGTTGCTGTTGAGAAACTTTAAGTGTACAAAGATATATTTGAGATGAATACACTTGGTGTAGGGACGGGCTTATATATTTGATTAAAAACATCAGACAATCGGGAGGTATGCAATATTTTAATTGATCCAGACACTGCTAGTTTCCGGGCTAGCCTGGACCTTTGGAAGGAGAGAGTAACACAAACCGTACCAGAAAATCATATTTGTTACACGCCAACTGGGTCAAAATCATAGAAATGTTATCAAACGTCAGAGCAAATTTATTGTTTTGATGCCAGGAAGAACCAAAAACCTGAGGAAAAGGTTGCGGAACAACATTTCAGTTGATTTGAGTACTAGGTAAGAGCTGAGTTTGAAAAATCATTACAAAAATATGATCAATGGGCACCAAAAGTAATTAGTAATTTATCTTATGCAATAGATGCAATAGTTAAGGGATATCAAGGTGATCATAGTCTTTGTAACAAGCAGCCTAATGTGTGCTGGGTAGATGCTTACAACTGGGTATATATAATCACATTCTTACCAAGAGATTTTAAGCTGAAAATATCCAGTGAGAGAGAGGAGTAGGCATTATGCATGTGCATTGCGCACCGGTTAGGTAAATCTACAGTGTTGAAAGCACCATTGAACAAGAACACCCAGAAACCGGAATCAGTCTGTCGAAGGATAAAACGTAGCTTACCTAAGAATATAACCACAGTACGGCTCATATTGCTGTTAACAACTGTAACCATGGACCTGGATAATCTCTGGCGAAGCTATGTAAATGTATCGGTTGTTCGATTTCAGCTTGCAGTTCTGTGGCGCAACATCTGACAACCAAGCAATCTTTATATCTCAGAGATAAAATGTACAAATCAAGTAAAGTATATAAGAAAGAAAGATCTGAGAAAAGGGCATTTCTGTACAGACTATATGAGAAATATCAAGAACAAAAGAACTGTGACAAAGCAAAACGCCGTGTTATATGACTCGAAAAATAATAAAAAATATGAACACTCTTACCATAGGCCACTTCCATTTGAGCACTTTTGCACACGCCGATGCAATGCGACATGTGCAGTTTTGTGCACAGTCCTTGATTTTTACAATGCTTCAATTTATTTAATGAGTCTCGGAGCTTAAATGATCAGCATTGAAACATAAGCTACTGTGACATATATGGTTTACCGTTAAAATCTCTCTCTCTCTCTCCCCCCCCCCCCCCCCCCCCCGTTGTGGGAATCTTTGCATACTATAATGGTATTTAGCCATGTAAGCGAATCTGTAGGCACCAACATATGAAATTCTGCCATCTGTCTACACTATTCCCTTTTTACCGTATGGCTAAATACCATTTAACGTATGCGAAGTTATCTACCACCCCCGTTCATTTCATATAACCCTTTTCATCAGTGTTTTGTATAGATTTTGTTTCTCCAAAATCATATACAGATTATGAAAAAGACTCCATGGTGATTTTCATAACCAAAAACCACCAAAATTGTACATTGGATGCACGCGGTAACCATGGAAACAACATGTTCCTGGTATGGTATAGTGCCCATATATGACTCAAGGTACTAACTCGATTAATATAGTAAAAATATGGAAACACCATAATATTACACATTCAATAACTTTAATATTTTTAATGCTCATGGTTAAACCTATACTTTTAGTATTTATCCATTCTTGCCGCAAAATTCTGTGTGAAGAAAACCTCATGAGCTGAGGCATTTGTTTGATCTACATGTGCATGAAACGTGCGTTATCCAACGTGCATCTAATAAATTAGGTGCTACTTTCATTATTGACCGTCCCTAAGTCAGATTTGTAAAAATTCTAAAATTGTATCCATAGAATCTTATCTCTATCTTTTTCAGTTGCAGATATCATAAGGTCTCTATAGATGTTTTACTAAAATTAATTTTTTTTTCATTATTAACCAATTAGGGACCACCAAACCGTATATACTCTGTTTTATATTCACCCATAATTTGTACCGTGAATCCTTTACTCAACTTGGCTTACTGATAGTAAAAACTCCCTATAAAAACCGTCGTTAATTATCTTGAAAAATCGGGCGCTGAATATGGATTGTTTATAAAATGACGACTGCCGTCATTGATTAATTCATTATCCTGTAGACTACGATTACATCAGTGTGCTAGTTACTTTCGATTACGATGTCTGGATTTTCTTGGTAGTTTACCCATGCACGCTCTAGATGTACATACTTCAGACAGAGTTGTTGTAGACCGACTAGAGTCTTCAATTGAGTTTATGTTAACCTTCCAGATTAAAGCTCAGGCGCAATATTAAGATATTAGTCATCGTTTTCAGCTTGCTTTATTTCGGAAAATAGTGACTAGGGACAATCCCCGTATATTTCCTCGTTGTACAAATTTCGCTTTCAGTACAATTAGAAGTAAAGTCCCTTTTGGTATGCTTTCTATTGGAAAGTATTTTTCTCACTTCTTTCGTCGCTCATCCATGAAAGAGTTTCTATGAAGTGTTGGCAAAATTTCTCAAAAATGTAAATGAATTTTTATTGTAAATTCAAAGAGTACGATCCTTTTATAATCTGCGGGTATAAATTTGAGGTGGAAGCCTTATTGCTCCACGTGAAGGCGCGGAATATTTCAATTTTGGAAGATGTTTCAGACATTTTTAAGCATATGTACCCGAAATCCATACAAGAAAATAGGCCTGACTGGCTGAAGAGACACACTGATATTCCAGTGCGGCACTAAATTATTGTCTCATGTCTGTGTGTACAGAGAATGAGGGTTTTCTCCTACAGCAGTTTCAGTTAGATAAGAATATGTCAATCGCAGCTTGCTGCAGAATCTAATTGCTAAATGTATATTTTTATGAACATCATTAAGGCTTATAGTTTTGCGGTATATTTAGGAGGCCATGTGATGTCAATCTACTTTAGAGCAGGAAATCTCAGAATGTTCTGTCTCATGGTTCTTAATATATCAGATTTGCATCGGAGGAATTCAGAAATAACTCCATTTGTTAGGCAATAGGCATGTAATGTTCTATTGACCTGTAAGGGATGCAACTTGTGATAGCACGCACTTGTCGAATTACAGGTCTCACACAACCATTTGAATTCAATATACATTGTGACGTAAAACAAATTCTTCCTTTACCTCAGTTTTGCAGGGAAGTGGTATACATATCTGTCAATCTATAAAAAGCAAAAAGTGCTAGCGGCATTCGAGGCTTAATAGCAAGCTAAAAAATCAACAAGAAAACATCTGGGTACTATTTTCTGTCAGCCAAGTTATGAGGGTAAGAAAGAACAATATTGCCTTAGTTGCGTCATACTAAAACGCATGGATGCGATTATCGTTAAGCTAAATGTACTTTGCAAAATTGTCTTTTTTAGAGTAAATCACAATACGTAAATATCTCACTTTAAAATTATCCCACACCTACACAATATGAAATACATTTCCTTCTTCAAATGCATTACTTGACACAATTCTCCTGCCCCTTGCCTCTGTTTTGCAAAGTTTCTTACTTTCCAAACCAAACAAAGAATTGAAATGGTCTCATAAATATATGTTGGAAAGATAATACATGTTTTGATTGAAATTGCAATATATATTTCCTATGAAAATCAGTTTATTGTTTAAATAAAAACAATTCTTTTCTACATTCTTATATCGAGCATTTCAGTTTCTTATATAAAATCGATTTCTCTTCCTACTAAAAATAAATGTTATCGATATTTGTCTAAACAAGGGGAACGCTGGTAACACGCCATAACACAATATTCTCTGTATCGATTTGTAGTTTTGTACACAATTGCAATTAAATGCACGATAAAGTAGGAGTTTTGAGAAACAGTATGTCCACTTTGGGTTCTACCAAGGATGTTAGAGGATGGTCTTCAATAAATCAATCCACTAATGTTGATGGGATAAGCATATTTAAATAGACACTCTTCATTCAAGTAACTTAAAGATGCTGAGGAAATCCAATATGATAGAGGGCACACCTACCATATAAACAAGCATCTGTGCAATTAGCTGTCAGGATTTATTTAGAACTTTACAGGTTGGTGGTTTGCTCACATGGTAATGGAATGGTGCTTGAGAATCTTCCAATAATGGACGCCTCTGTGATTGAGGTAAAAACAGTCAGTCTGCTGCACACTATCAAATGACGCGTCATCTGGATGATCGGAAGATCGTTTTAAGTATAAGCACTTCCACAAACCTCCATCCAAATTATGTCTATATGCACCCATGTTGTTGTATTGATGTAAGAGACAGTTGCCAATTTTTCTACTTCCTCGGAATATACATTATTACCTCTCGTTTCCTGTACATAAAAGTCAGAGTTCTGCTCGCAGATTTGATATTATTATGAAGAAAAAATATTTTGGTCAGGTTTCATGAATAATAAACTATTTCCTGGATATTAGCATTTTATAATTAAACACTGACCAATTCGTCCATGATAGCTCCATATAAACTCTTGCTAGCTAGTCCCATACTAATTATTGCACATGTCGCACTTAGTTTATGTAACACTCTCAAAATAGCCCTGTAGCCATTGTCGTGCATACTTAGGTTTCTGAGAGGATCATTCGTAAGTGCAAAAATAAACAAACATACAGAGACAAAAGTGGAGAAGCCGTAAATCTTAGCTTGAGATGGATAGGAATAAATAAGGAGAGAGAGAGGTTTATAAGGTATAAAAATGTGATAATAATGAAGCATAATTTAACAGATTAAGGTATGTGGCCAAAAAAAAAAAAATGGTTTAATTTCTGTAAAGTATGCAGGGGTGGGGAATGACAAGCACATTATCAAATTTAAACCCTTTGCAAGTACTAATGAAAATCATTGAACTGCTTAGGTTTTAAAACGTCATGCAATCAGGGTTTAAAATGTTAACCAATTACTGTTGATGACACTCTCGATGAGAAATCGACAAAAGCATAAATTACAAAGAAATGTTAGACTTAAACGAAAACCGTAAGCTCAGTTTTAAAGAATCTGTGTCTATATTTGTTTTTAAATCTCACTTTTTATCTTTGATATGTTACCTTAAGCGAATGCATTATGACTTTTATTCGGAAGGGTTTATTTTCATTAAGATGCTAGCAATTTTTTATCTTTACCATTTTGATTCCTTTAACTCGGCACCATATAGCCAGGATTGACCCTCTATTTTAAATGACTTTACACTTTTCACTTCTACCATTTATTTATATATCTTTTACAGAATTTTAACACCTTTCCTTTTTATTTTTCATTTTGTAAGCGTTCATGTTTACATTTATTTGAAAGGGGAATTTTTTTCTAAAGCTTTTATTTTTTTTAACTTTACATATTTAGAATGTACCTTTAATTGGCTCTGTATAGCCAGGATTGTGTTGATGTCCCGATAAAACCCATACATAGATACAAAATTTGACTTTATTTACAACATCACATTGATGCTAATATTTTGAACGTTGATATGTAATATCAAATATTCTATACAAAAACGCACAGAGTTATATAAAATTATGAACTATGGGTACCAATAATTCTAATATTTGATAAATATTTATAAATTTTGATATCTAAACATAATTTCTTGATATAAATAATTGTTGTTTTTAATATTCGACGATTACCTATGTATGTAGGAATGTATCATGGATATATATATATATATATATATATATATATATATATATATATATATATATATATATATATATATATATATATATATATATATATATTTCTGAGCAAGCGTGTGTTCTTGAATGACTTGTAAGCAGATAAGTCTGTTTTTAATAAGGAATTTCCTTCCTGGTGTTCTTCTCGAATTTACCTGTCAAAGCAAGTATGTGGGTCTTGTTTACATCCTGTTTCAGAAGGATGACCTCAATAACCTTCGTCATGACATTAGTTCAGTGTTAAGCTTGCATGTGTAAAAAGTAGACCAATAGAAAAGGCATTTTTTCTTCAATTCTCGTACCAGACTGGGTCATTATTTGAGATATTTAGTGCAATTATAGGTACATGATTGATCACTCTAGATCTATCAACCCGAAGTTTTTATATAACTCTAAGTAACCACACACCCCAATCCACCCCATCCCGGGTTAGAAACATGAAAAAAACTGACATAAGAATTATTTTTTACGAATAGCTAGTTGCGTCATGTTATTCTACATCAGTATCTTAGCCGTAGTGGGTATGTCTCTTACAAGGCATTTTAAACTCCCAATGTCTGGACACTAAATAGTCTTGCATGTGCTCATTTGCCTTTGAACAAATAGTACATGAATAGGTATGTAAATTGAAATTGCGGTACTACGAGACTAAATAACGTTTGGGACCCTGACCTGGACGGGAGGGGGTCATCCTTATATCAAATAAATAAAGTTAATATTACATCCGATGCGTCCCCTGCTCCTTTTCATTTGATAGTGATAAGATAACACTAGAAATAGTATCTGATTAATAAAATAGCCGTATGAATATAGGTTTGATAATTTTCACATATTTCACGTCTTTAATGGTGGAGAAATGTTTTCACTACAGTGCAATGACCCTGACTAATACTAGACGCATCGGTAAATATGTTATTAGATGCTAAAAATAACAAAAGAACATAACCATATCTCCTGCATGTAATATGCCCCATATTTTACAGCAAACACACCCACTCACCGCTCCAAACACCTTTCAATTAATGCCCCCCAAAAACCTGAGGTCAATTTGGCAGATATCTATGGTTCTGACTCAAGCGCAACCACCATGATATCGCTCGACCGGGTACAGATCACAGGGAGGAACGCACACTGGCTGCCGGGAAGGCTCTCACCGGGGTGTTCGGCGTTAGCTACCGCAGCGAGGGTAGACCGCAGTCGAATGGGCGTCCATGACCTTGATTGGACAGGAGTGCACACTGGCCTGCCGAGAGGCTCTCAACAGGGTGGTCGGCGCCCAACACAGCAGTGAGGTCAACCCCGCAGTCGGATGGGCCTCCACTTGTGGACTGAACCCGGCAAACCATTTTTAGTCGCATATCTTGCCCGGACCTCTAAATTATGTATATACCAATCTTTCATTTAAACGAATGTTTGTAGCCGAGGCTCGTAGTGAGTGTTGGCAAATTTGAATATTTCATATATTTTATTTATCTGTTGAGTTAATTCCCTTGATGGGTCATACTGTGAATATTGGTAAGAAAGATAACTGTGCGAAAACATTTGGTTAGTCCTTCCCCAAAAAAAGTATCCTTTGTGTACTAACTCTATTTGCACTAACGCATACAGAAGCAAATGACACGAACAACAACAACAAAAGTTGCAAATGAATACAATCCTTAAAAGGGGAAAATTTAGATATGACATTCCAAATTATCCGAAAAGTAAAATTTTCTAACATGCAAGTATTTTCAGTTAGAACTTTTTTCAATTGTATGTACAGTCTTAGTATTGATACATATATTTGAGCAAAGTTTCTTCCAGCTATTTTACTGTTAACTTGCACAGAAAATCAGTGAAAAATGACTATGGATTGATTCTATGGTGATTGATGGTGTGTATAAACATGTAAATATCACATCCCGGCGTCAAATGATAAAAGTGGCCTCTATGTGTGACAATCAGTTAACATGTGTGCGTGTGTGAGTGCGAGTGTTTTTGTGTGTATGTGTTTGTGTGTGTGAGAGCGAGATCTTGCCTTTAGTAATGATACCACCATCAATCTTACATAACTTGCAGATAATATAGCAATTATTATTTGTTGAATATTTGATTTTATCACGCTGTGTTAAAGACGTTCTGTAATATAAACTAGTGATATATATATATATATATATATATATATATATATATATATATATATATATATATATATGACTTTACATCCATTATAATCTCACTAATGGCATTGAATATGAATGTGTGTGTGTGGGGCGGGGGGTGGGGGGGGGTGGGGAGGGGGGTGGAGGCATAGAATGTTTTGATTTACAATATGGTTACAAATCTTTTTCGGTTTTCATTTTATGTTGTTGCTCATCTATGGTCTTTAATAATAGCAAACAGAATTATAGTAATGCAATTTGAATGTAAATGCCTATTTATGCACTACTTTTTTAAAGGCTCACGAGCACATGCAAGACTATTTATCCCCCAGACATTGGGAGTTTAAAACGACTTGTAAGAGACATACAACAAAAGCCGACAGGGGCCTGTTTGGTTGGGTCTTGAACCCGTAACCCACTGCTTGTGAATCTGGAAAGCTCCTAACATAACGAGAGAGAGAGAGAGAGAGAGAGAGAGAGAGAGAGAGAGAGAGAGAGAGAGAGAGAGAGAGAGAGAGAGAGAGATGCTGCATTGAGTTTGTATATCAGTCTTATATAACCGGCAGATATTATGCCACCTATATGTTACAATATTTCATTCTATCACACTGTGTTATGGACATTCTATAATATGAACTACTGATATTTATATATGATTTCACATCCGCATTAGCTTTTGGTCTTCTCTTTTTTATAATTTCCCAAATGACGCCGATGATGGGGAGGGGAGGGGAGAGGGGGCGGTATGGGAAGAATGTTTTGATTATCAATTTTTCTGTTTCCATTTTATCCTGTTGCTAGACTATGGTCTTTAATAACAGCAAACATAAGCATAATACAGCAATTTCAATTTACATACCTATTCATGTAGCTCTTGTTTAAAGGTACATGAACACTTGGAAGACTATTTAGTCCTCAGACATAGGGAGTTTAAAATGTCTTCTAAGAGACATATCAATGCAGCTTACATTTTCTGGTCTGGTTGGGTCTCTAACCCGTAAATCACAACTCACTGGTTGTGAGTCTGGAACGCTCCTAAGATAC